>JAKTUG010000004.1:39414-697453 GCA_030556545.1 Kodamaea sagamina
TAAAATTGGATTGAGAGTACTTAAGATTGGACTGAGAATACTTAAGATTGGATTGAGAAAAGAATACTTAAATTGGATTGAGAAAAGAATACTAAAATTGGATTGAGAAAAGAATACTAAAATTGGATTGAGAGTACTTAAGATTGGACTGAGAATACTTAAGATTGGATTGAGAAAAGAATACTTAAATTGGATTGAGAAAAGAATACTAAAATTGGATTGAGAAAAGAATACTAAAATTGGATTGAGAGTACTTAAGATTGGACTGAGAATACTTAAGATTGGATTGAGAAAAGAATACTTAAATTGGATTGAGAAAAGAATACTTAAATTTGGATTGAGAGTACTTAAGATTGGACTGAGAATACTTAAGATTGGATTGAGAAATGAATACTTATGATTGGATTGAGAAATGAATACTTGAATTGGATTGAGAAAAGAATACTTAAATTTGGATTGAGAGTACTTAAGATTGGATTGAGAAAAGAATACTTAAATTGGATTGAGAAAAGAATACTAAAATTGGATTGAGAGTACTTAAGATTGGACTGAGAATACTTAAGATTGGATTGAGAAAAGAATACTAAAATTGGATTGAGATGGCTGAATAATTGTTGAAGATAGTTTTCAAGTCTCTTTGACTGTGAATGGTGGGAGTACCGGGGAGTACTGATGGGCTCTGGTGGACTGGGTGGCCTAATATGAATTTGGCGTGCAAAATGGTTCTGGGCTGTCGGCATGTGAATGAGGCGAGAGAAGGAATGGAACAATCTGAGATTGGAGAGGAGCAGGGAATACAAAGGTGTAGGAATAAAATTGAGAGAATAGATGAGAAAAGTTTAGAGGTATAAGTTAAGAGAATATATAGAGAGCATAGAGAACATAACTTTTGAGAACATACAGAGAACAATGTAGACCTTTCTTCACTCATTCTCCTTAGTTGTCACCTTCCAATTAGAAGATAAAAATAACTGCACTTTCCCTGAAGTCAACATTCTGAGTCAAAAGTTCCCTTCACACTCATAAAACTCAAGACAACTGTCATCTTTTATCGTCTAATTTGCAGCTAACTTTGATCTTTTTTCGTTTACCGTTTAAACTTTTATTTACATTAAGAGCCCTTGTGGGTATCGGGAATGACGGAACTTGGTGGCAAGAGATGGTTGGTCTGGTGGATGATGGGTCAAGTGGAAAGAGCACGGGAGGTAGAGTGATTTTCACTGTGATTTTAGCGTGATTGTCACTGTGATTGTAGGGTGTTTGGTGGTATGGTGTGTCTCTCGCTCATTTTTAGTGGGAGACCTTTGAGGGGATGAAGAGAGGAATTAGAGAGCGGTGACTTGAAGGGGTAGGTAGAATTGTGTCTGTACATAGGATACCATCTTCCATTACTTCATGTTTAAGCTGCCTCAAATTTCCCTAAGGCAGTAATGACGGAGGTATCCAGCTTGACAAGCATAATCAAAATTTTGTATACTGAGCACTCTTCACTGCACACTTGCAAAACTGCTTAGTGTTTTTGCAGCCCAAAAATGGGTGCAAAATTTCATTCCAAAACTGAACAATCCTTCAGGCAATAGCGATTGAGAGTCTGGACTGCAGTTATAAATATATGATGGTCGGTAATAGCTACCATTATAGTGATTGCCTCGATACTGGCTGCCTCTAAATGATTACCTCCACAAAAAAATTCTCCTAAGTTCTGCCTTTTTTGAGATTCTTGTAAATTTGCACCCAAAATTTGGAACATCAAAATAACTCTCGATCCGAAAACTTCAATGAACACAAGACCCCAACTTTTAATTCAAGAGTTATAAGGTAAAAACATTAAGGAACTCAAATTTTAGTAAACTTTCAAGCTACAAGTTGACTGTGCTGCCTAGAGTTCCTAGTCTTGCTTTCCGAGTTTCAGCCTATCACTTTTGGCTCTTCTTCGTCATGCCATACTTTAAAGGAGTACTAACAACCGGCTTGTTCATCAATTCAGGACCCATTTGATTCGTAGCCCCGCTTCCAGAACAGTCTTCATCTGTCCTTCTCAATCTTGCAATTGAAAAGCTCCCCTCCATTCATCTGCTTTCTTTTCCAAGTCCTCTGGATCAAGTCAAACCAGCTTCCTAGTTAACTCAGCCAGTCTTTGATACTTGGATTTCACGTTTTAATAACCTTATTTTGGACACCTACTACCAGCTTTAGAATTCGCCATAGTCAGTGTTACAAAATGATACTTATTCTATCTTTTATATACAATGCTAACAAACAATGGACCAAACTAGTTCTTTTGGTATTATGAAGTACAATCCGAATGGGTAAGCTTATTGAAGCTAGTGAATTTTGAGTGTTCGTATTATTCTTGATTTCAAAGGACTGAGCTGTGCGTAAATGTACTCATTAGTGATTTGCGTTGTATTACGTAAAATTAGATCTTCACAATACTTTAAGAATGCGCACACTGATACTTTTGTTTTTAAACAATTGTCTTCACACAAGTGACAATTTGATCTTCACACTATTATATTGCACACTAAAAGCTCACAGAATAGTTCTTCGAAGGATTGGCTTCACACTTGTTCTGTAAACAATTGGTTTTCACACAAGTGTTTCCACAATTGGATTTCACACAAGTGTTTCCAAAATAGGATCTTCGCATACTAGATTTATGCACCGTTATCATAATGCTTTGGTGTGCTTCGCACACTAATGCATCACACTAATTCTTTAAACAATTGGTCTTCGGACAGCTCGCACAATTGTTGCAAATTGCTTCTAGTGTGCCTCACTGTGTCTCACTGTGCCTCACTGTGTCTCACTGTGCCTCACTGTGTCTCACTGTGCCTCACTGTGTCTCACTGTGCCTCACTGTGTCTCACTGTGCCTCACTGTGCCTCACTGTGCTTCGCACAGCTCGCACAGCTCGCACAGCTCGCACAGCGAGGTTACACCTTAATATACAATTCCCTCCTCTCCAACTCCCACGCTACCCCAACAAAAACCCCCGTATAAACAACCAAAACCCCAAACGCCCCCACACTCCCCATCTCCAACGTATTCACACTCATATTCACCATCCCAGTCAACAAATTCCCCAACAAAAACACAAACAACCCGTTGTTGTTGATCGCCTCCATCAACCGCAACGGCTTCGCATTGCTCGTAAACTCGTCAATAAGATGGTACCCCAACAAAAACACCGAGTTGAAGGACACAATCCAAAGCACATACGGCAAGTTGGCCAACCTTCTGCTCACGTTCGGGAACCTCCTCGAGTTGCTGACCACATAGAAAAGACCCTGGTACACCACCAGGGCGACCGCCAACCCCTTGGTGGTGCTGACCAGGAACCAGCCCTTGGCCGGCCCCGCGGCCTGCAGCGTCATCACCAAGTTGTTTCTGGTGGGCCGCCCCGTGAGCACAAACGACCCGAACGACTGCCCGAAGATGAAGATGCTGAGGTACCCCGGGAGCAGGAAAATGCCCTCCTTGTTCATCGTGATCCAGTTGTCCATTCTGTTGTCGGAGCGCAACACGTACACCAATCCGCCGCCCAAGTTCAAGCCAAAGTACTCGAACGCTCCAATCACCAGCAACGCCACCAACGCACGCGGAAAGTACTGGAGAAGCGGGTCCAAGATCGCAAGCACGATCGGCAAGAACCCTAGTGTGAAGAAGAAGTTCCAGTAGATGCCGTATTCACTGACATGTTCCTGGTACTCCAACAGCTTGACGCTCAAACATCTGGCGACCCCAAGAAAGAGCAAGGGGGCTGCCTTGACGGCGGACCGGCCCACCAACCGCGAATAACCACCGAAACCGTACTTTTTCTGCTGTGTCTTGAGGAGCGACCGCGACTGCACCAAGCCCATGGAAAACACGAACGAGCCCACGCCAATGTCCATGAGCGACGTGCCCCAGGTCTCGACCTTGGCGAATCGGCGTGGAAATAACGGAAAATCGACCGCGAGAATCGACACGTTGGTAATCACAAGCATCAGCGCACGGTACGCCGTGATGAACGGCTTGCGAGGGAGGAGCTCGTCGTTCTTCTTGGTCTTCCTGGTCTTTTTTCGCTGCACCGCTTTCCACGCCACCGCGACTGCAGCTGGCACCGCGATCAACCAGTGCAAAATGTCGATTCTGTCGCTGTATATCGTCACTGCTGAGAGAACACACATGCAATTGAGCAAGAAGTCGACAGCTAGAGAGCCATCGTCTAGCAGTTTGTAGAGCAAGTACGAGGACAAACTGACCGCGGTCACCTTGTAGATCTCCTCAATGGAGCCCCCGAGCAAATCGCTCACGAATTGTTCTTTCTGTTGTTTTGACATTGTCAAGACAATGATAAAAGAATGTATAGGTTTAAAAAATGGTTGGTAAAAAAGGTTGAAAAGGGTAAAAATGGTGAAGTAAAATGATTTTTGGGTAAGGTGTTAAATAAATTCTCAGTAAATTTAAGGTGCTAAAAAGTGGTCTCTTGGTGTGAAAGGTAACTAAAGAATGGTCTCTTAGTGAATAAAATGTAATAAAACCTGGTTTCTCAAAAAATACAAGGTATTAAGGGACTGGTCTTTTGGTAATAATAAGTGCTAAAAAATGGTCTCTTAGTGAATAAATTATTAAAGAATGGTCTCTTGGTAAAAGGTGCTAATAAATTGTCACTGGTTAAAGATGCTAAAAAATGGATTCTGGGTAAAATAATGTGTAAAAGAATGGTCTCTTAGTAACTAACAGGTATTAAAAAATGGTCTCTTGGTAAAAAAGTAGTAAAGGATGATCTCTTGGTAATAAAGGGTGCTAGAAAGATTCTTAGGTTAAAGAAACGCAATAAGGCTCTGTGAAATGTAGATGCTAAAAAAAAAGGCTCTCTGAATTAACGTTAAAAGAATAGGCACTGTGAAATGTAGACGCTAAAAAAAGGCTCTCGAAATAACGGTAATAAAGAAGGCTCTGTAAAATAGACGATAACTACAAAGCCCTGTGAAATAGAGACGCTAATAAACAAGGCTCACTGAAGTAATGCTAATGGGAAAGGCTCTGCGAAGTCGCTAACAAAATGGACTCCCGAAATAGACAAAATAGGCTCTCGAAATAACGCTAATAAAGAAACAATACTAAAATCGCTAATAAAATCCCAGGATCCTGAGAAAAAACACTAATAAATCTCTCTGGATCGCTAATAAAAATCCTGGATCGCTAAATCCCTGGATCAAAGTCTCGTAGAAAAACCGTAATATAAGTCTCGAAAAAACACTAATCCTAACTAATGGTCGATTCAGATAACCATATGAAAGAAAATCTGGATGTCTCCATGGAGATCCTGCCCCCACAACTGGACTCCAGCGAACCATCGTCCTACATGAACCTCACCCCCCACAACGACGACCTAGTCCTCTACTCAGACTCAGACAACGCATCCCAGAGCTCGGTAGACGTCAAGTTCAACTACCCGTCGCCCCCCAAAAAACTCGAGCCTCGAAAGTCGCACGACAGCGACAAGCTGCTGCCGCTGCCGCTGCCGCGCAGCAAGAAGAAGACCCGCAAGTCGCTGGACAGCGACCGCTCGCGCCTGCGGTACTCCTCCAGCAACCTCATCCCAGGGATCTCGCTCGCCGCAGGCGGCACCACCTCCGAAATCTTGGGCACGGGCTACACGCTGATGCCCGCCGCAGGCAAGATATTCAGAAACTTGCTCATTTTGGAGGACAACCTCCGGCAGCAGGTGATCCAGCAGAAACACTTGCGCCGCAAATACTTGACCTTTTTGGCGATACTATGCTCGCTCATTGCATCGATAACACACCACTTGTTTGTGGTGGCTGATACGGCCACACTGACGGGAACAAAACGCGTCATTCTCCAGTTTATTCTTTTGGCTCTTTTGGTTACGCTTATGCTATACCATTTGAGTGGAGAGTACAAGAAAACGATTGTTCTTCCCCGGAAGTTCTTGAGTTCGACCAACAAAGGTTTGCGGCAGTTGAACTTGCGTCTCGTGAAGATCAAGACGTCGATGGGCGACGCCACCACCGACTTGATGCGCGAGGTCGGCCTCTACGCCACGGCCATGTGTCTCACGTCGTTGCACAAAGTGTACCCGCTGACGTACCACAACCGCAACCTGAAACTCGAGTGTTTTTTGAGCCTGTGCCAGCTGTACTGCCAGCCGCGTATTGGCATTAACGATGTGAAGCTTGTGCTTAATCTGCGTGCATTCAACAAGGATGTGCGGGAGGGCTGGGAGTTGTACCGGAGCGAGTTCTGGATCAACGAGGGTGTGCGGCGCAGGTCGAACTTGCTTGCGTTCACGCGGCCGGACAAGAAGGAGAAGAAGAGAAGAAAGTCGCTGAGCTTGCGGCCGAGCGGCGCCAGCACGCCGAGCGCGCGCAATTTAAGGTCCCCGTCGCCGTCAAAGAGGATGTCCCAGAGGTTGAGTGAGCTGAATCTTAAGAAGTTGAATGTTGAGAACGGAAATGAGAAGGAGGTGTGAGATGAGGTTATGATTTATGATTGATTTCCATGCATTATGGAAAATTTATGATAAAAATTGAGACATTTTTTGGTTTGAGATTAGGTTATCATAAAAATGATTGACTTAAATTTATGATATGTTGGTTTGAGATTATTAAGTTTTAAAACGAGACTTAAATTTATGATACAACGGTTTGAGATTATTAAGTTATCATATGATTGAGACTTAATTTATGATAACAACGGTTTGAAATTACATTTACGAAACCAAAGACTGAGAGACTTAAATTTATGATACAACGGTTTGAGATTACATTTACGATACCAATGACTGAGAGACTTAAATTTTTGATACATAAGTGCGTGGTCAAATTCTTGATGCAGAACGATTTGACACATAACGGCGTGAGTCAAATTCTTGACACAGAACAGTTTGAAATATCTTTACGTTACATAACGGTTTGAGATTCCAAATTACGATACAAAATGATTTGAGATTTAAATTTATGATACCGATGATTGAGAGACTTAAACACAATGGAAGAGAGACATGCAAATGATTACTGAGAGACATCAATTTTACGATACAAATGATGGCTAGGATTCACTTCAAATTCACCACACAAAGGTTTATTCATTCATTTTTAGAGGTTTAAGACACAAATTATATCTGGGATGAGACTAGGAATTAGCCAAATGGCATACATTCATTTTGAGACTACAATTTTGAAGTGCAAAGAATTTTCTGGCAGACTTCAAAAACAACAAATGGCATCCATTCATTTTTTGAGATTTCAAATTCACAACACAATGGATCCACTCACTTGAAATTTCAAATTTACGTAAATGGTTAACCCATTCATGTTTCAAGACTTTATTACATTGTTACTCCCCATTTTGAGACTGAAAATTAGGAACGATTTTCCTAGCGATTGTTAGAAATGTCGATTTCAGATACAAATGGAAACGCCAGGCAGTTTTGAGACTTGACACAGAAGAGAAACACAACTTGCTAACTTAAACTGGGAAGCACAACTATTTATTATCCAACCCAGAAACGACCAACTACCCAGAATTGCTTATTAAACAACTCCAAATTGCATTAACTTATACCATGTCACGAAACTAACGAAACTGTCTTTCTGGTTAAAATCGGAATTCACGTAAGGTCAGCTAACCTGGCACTCACTGATCCCCATTTTATCATAAGGTTACACCAATAAGGAGTCTCAATAGAGAACTGAATCTTACAAAAGAATTAAGATATCCTTTAACATTTGAAGGTACCATTTATGTCCACTGATCTTGACAATCCAACCTCTGAAGAGTGTTGCAGCTCAAGATTAAGTTACAACCAAAGGTTGAACGAAATACTATATACGAAGATTCACACTCGGTACAATCACCAAGAATTTAATGTTCACGTTAATGTGTTTGATACTCATTGTATGTTCCAGTCCATCAATGTAAACGTACGCCCATTGTGCACTCTACTTGAAATAAAGTCTGTATAATCTAAATTGATTACTACAAATTAAGAGACACTTAAATTACATAATCTAAAATACCTTTTCTTAAATTTTAGTTCATCTCATCTCATCACTTTTCACAATGGCCAAATCAGCACAACCCTCTAGGAAAGGAAAGAAGGCCTGGAGAAAGAATGTCGACATCGAGGATGTTGAAACCGGCTTGGATGAGTCCAGAGAACGTGAAATTCACATTGGAAAAGAGGACGAGAACGAGGCAGACAACGGATTCGTGATTGATTCGTCTGCAAGCACCGATATAGTCGATAAAAAGCTAGCCAAAAGAACAGGAACCGCCGAGATCTTGGCCAACAAGTCCAAGGTTGCGGCCGTCACGAACCCTCGGGCCACACAGTTGAAAAAACCAGCCAAAAAGTCCGTCAAGAGAACCGACTACCTCAAGTTGGTCAAGTTGGCGGGAGGCAAGAACAGAAACGAGTCCAAGTATGTCAACCGAATCGAGCAGGACGGTGTGTTGAGCAACCAGACAGATGATTTGTGGGGAGCTTCACCCACTGTGGCCACTCCCATTGCAGGGTTCAGTGCCACGGCAGAGAGAACCAAGGCTTCGAAAGTGCCGCTGACGTTGAAAAGGAAGGCCATTGTGATCGAATCGAACGATTTGAGCAACAAGGTGGTCGATGCTGGCAAATCGTACAACCCATCGTTGGAGTCGTGGAAAGCTTTGATCAACAAGGAGTATGATCTGGAGTACAAGAAGGAGTTGAATCGCCAGCGCATTGCTGAGCACCAGGAGAGGATCCAGGAGTTGATTGTGACGATGAGGGACGAAGAAATGGACGATGTGGAGGAGTTGGCGAAGGAAATAGAGGACGAACAGCCTCCCACCAGTGATTTCAGGTTATCTGTGAACGCACCTAGCCAGCTTAAAATCAAGACCAAGACCAAGAGAAACAAGGAAGCGGCACACAAGCGTAGGATGGAGTTGATTGACGAGTTGAAGGACTTGAAGAAGCAGTTGAAGGACTTGCATAATTTGAACAAAATCTTGGAACTGGTGAAAGAAAAGGAAGCTAACAAACGCCAGAAGAGAGAAAAAGTGCCTAAGAAGTTGTCCAAGCATGATACGATCGAGCAGCCACTTGAAGTGAAGTTGTCGGACGAAATGAGTGGGAACTTGAAGAACTTGAAGCCGGAGGGTAACTTGCTTTATGATCAGATGTTGATGTTGCAGTCCACGGGGAAGATTGACAGTAGGGTTCCTGTTGAGAAGCTGAGAAGGTATGCTGAGAAGTTTACTGAGAAGTGGACGTATAAGGATTTTAAGTAGTGGTGGAGAGGGGGAGATTTGTGGAGAGATTTGTGGAGAGATTAGTGAGAGAGATTAGTGAGAGAGATTAGTGAGAGAGATTAGTGAGAGAGTTATTAAGTATTTAGTGAGGGTTTCTGAATAGAAAAGGTAATTAATTCATAGTGAATTTGAATCTTTTAGTTGTAGGGTGGTTTGGAGGTGGTGATTTTGTTGAAAGGTTGCAAATTGTGCGAATTATTGACTCTTAATCGGACCTATTTATGTAGGATTGAGTTTTGACTTGAGAGTGAAGGTCAATTGCACTAAATAGTCAGTGTGCTTGATAATACCTCTAGGTCAATTCAATCGACATCTACATATTACATATTTAGATAATTTTAAGTGCCCAAGTCGTGACTCAAAAATTCCTTTCTTGAATATGAACAGTACATTGTTTTAAACTTCTTCATACTTCACATTTTCCATCCCATTCGAAAATCTTCAATAGAACACTAATAAATAAAAACCTCTCATTCTCAGCTAAAAGTCCTATCCAAATAGAACTTTCAAAATTTCAACTACTATGAAAAGTCATAGGAATCTGAACAATTTAAAACCTCACCCCAAGTACTTCTAAAATTTCATACGTCTTTTCTAGTGGTATAAACCTCCCCCTACAACCTTCCATCATGAGTTTATTATACTAACCTCATCTAATGCTCAACCTTAAGTATAAACCAAGTTTCTGGTCCTTTTCTACGAGAAATCCCAGGTACCAGAAACATAACCTCTGTACAATCTCTCTCTCAAACTGAAGAATTGGTCTCTGTATGGAGTGTAGTATCTCTGCAACTTGACGTCCAGAGTCGCAAAGCCCTCGGGGGCTATTGGCTCATGCAGCTGTCCACGTTGGACGCCCGTCAACAAGAAGTCGCGCTTCATCATACGCTCGTCCCACTCGTCCAAGTCAAATCTGTCTTTTTTCCAGCCGTTGTCCCAGTACCTGATGAACCCGACACCGTGGCCGGCGAGCCCGAAGAACGCGGTCATAATCGCATATGGTAACAAACCTTCGAAGGGAACAGGCATTTTGAGAAGGTGTTTGTTAATTTGGTTTTTCTGATTGGTGAAAATTTTGGGTGAAGATGGCACGTGAGGAATTTTGGAGTGGATATACTGTGAGCTTTCAAAGACTAGTGTATTGTAGGTGAACTCACATTGAGTTCAACTTCTATTGTAAATGAGTTTCTTATGTAGATGGACTTGTAGAACAAATTTACTATCTCAACTTTAAACATACCTTTTCCTGCAATCAACTGCTTAGTATCAACAGCACTCTCAATAAGGGGCACCCACAGTCCCAAGCAAACAATCAACAAATGACCATTATTATTAAACTCCTTTATTATATCAACCTATTGATATACAAAATATCAGAAGTCCAGTCAAGAATGCCTCGTACTCTATTTTAGAAGATCTCAAAATCAAAAATTTGCAACCGTTTGGTTGGAAAATAAATCTACATACAATTACCTCGTAGAAAACCTAAATTACATGGGTTGAGTCATAAAGTTTAGATCATTAGCATATATATCCTTTTCCCCATTGAGAACAATTTCTGTTCTCTGTTCGTCCCAAGCAGTTTGCAAACTTAGGTGGCTCAAGTAGCCAATTTTTGTTGTTCAGATGTTAGGTTCATTAGTTGATTAGTTGATTAAGATGAGTGTCAGTCAAGATGTGTCCGTTGGATGTGGTTTAATTAAGTGTTTAGGAGGCCGTTTTCCAGATGTATTTGGATTGCCAAGGTGCCAAGGTGCCAAATTGCGAGATATTAGTTCGATGGTTTGGTTCTGGTTGAGGGTTTGGTGTGAGTTAGTTTGTTCATTTGTTCATTTTATGTTCATTGAGTTCAGTATTATGTTCAATTTGAGTTCAGTGATTTTGATTTCACCAGTTTTGTTGAATTCTCCAGTTTGGAGTTCATTTTGATGACAAGTTTTGATATTCAGCTTGAATTTACGAGTTTTGAAGTTTTGATGTTGCCCAGGTCAGAAACTCTGGAATTCTCAAATTCTCTATTCTCCAAATTCAATGAATGCACCATAGAGCAAACCAGTAAATCCACGAATTCAAGAAAATCAATATTCCTCAATATTCTTCAATAAATTCAATAAGTTCACAGAATTCAGTAAATTCAATAAATCCACCGAATTCACCAAATCCACTAAATTCAATAAATCCACCGAATTCACCAAATCCACTAAATTCAATAAATCCACCGAATTCACCAAATCCACTAAATTCAATAAATCCATCGAATTCACCAAATCCACTAAATTCAATAAATCCACCGAATTCACCAAATCCACTAAATTCAATAAATCCACCAGATTCACCGAATTCATTCAACGAATTCAATAAATCCACCAGATTCACCGAATTCATTCAACGAATTCAATAAATCCACCAGATTCACCGAATTCTCTAAATTCACTAAACTCAGTAAATTCACCAAATTCGATAAACTCAACTCAGTAAATCCACTAAATTCAATAGATCCACCAGATTTACCGAATTCGTTAAATTCATCGAATTCTAAAAACTCAATAAACTCAATAAACTCAATGAATTCAATAAATTCGCCAGATTCACCGAATTCACCAACTCAGCAAATTCAGCAAATTCCCCAAATTCAACGAATTCAATAAATTCACCAATCTCACTGAATTCACCGAATTCAATAAATTCACCAATCTCACTGAATTCACCGAATTCAATAAATTCACCAATCTCACTGAATTCACCGAATTCAATAAATCCAACAAATGTATCAAATTCACTAAATCACCAAACTCAATAAACTCCCAAATCAAATGAAAACTCTAACTCCCAAATTTATCCCAACATCAATAGTCACCAAAACAAATAGCAAAGTGAATAAAGTGAGCAACAAAGTGATTGAAGAAGAGTGAGCAGCATAGTGAACAAGGTGAGCGAAGCGAACTTTGTTGAGTGAATCGAAAAGTGAACAAAACACTTCGCTTACTTTGTTGAGTGAATGGATAAGTGAGCAAAGCAAAGTGAGAAGAATGAGCAAAGTGAACAGCAAAGTTCGCAACAAAGTTCGCTTCGCTCACTTTGATGCAACTTTGGTAAATGAGCAGAAAAGTGAGAAGAATGAGCAAAGTGAACAGCAAAGTTCGCAACAAAGTTCGCTTCGCTCACTTTGTTGCTCACTCTTCTACATCCCCCCACAACTTCCTCACAAACTTATCCATCCGCACAACCGTCCCCTGCTGCCCAACCGTCCACGGATGCGTCAACATCTGCCGCGGGCTCGGCCGCTCCTCACTATTCTTCTTCAAACAATACGCAATAAAACTCTTGAAACTCTCACTCCAGTGTATATCCTCCTCCGGAATGTCCTCCAACTTCGGCTCGTACTCCAAAATAAGCAGAAGCAACTCGATCGGCCCCATGGTCAGCAACAGGTCGTCGTTGGTGGCCGCGCTGAACGGAAACTTGCACGTGGCCACCTCCAACAAGGTCAACCCCAACAGCCAGATATCACACGACACCGTGTACGGCTTGCCCTTGATGCGCTCCGGCGCCATGTAGTACTGCGTGCCCACAAAAGTCGTCGCCAACAGGTTCACCACCTCGCCACTCACGCCAAAGTCGCAGAGCTTGATGTTCCCGCGCGCATCGAGAAGAATGTTTGACGGCTTGATGTCCCGGTGGATAATCTTCTGCTGGTGCAAGTAGTTGAGACCTTTCAAGATGGAGTCGGCGATCTTGCCCAAGACCTTCTCGTTGATGCGGTTCAGCGGGTCCAACTCAATGACCCGCTTGTAGATGGCGTCCAAGGACTTCCCACCCATGTACTCCATGGCGATGCCGATCATCAGCTGCTTCTGCACCATAAACGTGCCGTAATACCTGACAATGTTGGGCGAGTTGCAGAGGCGGTTGTACTGCAACTCGCGGATGATCTGTTTCTGGACGTCGGGGTTGGGGTCCGTGTTGATCAACTTGAGCGCAAAAACACGTTTGCTGTGCGGGAGGCGGCACTTCAGCACGGACCCGCCGTTGCCCTCGCCCAACTTGGAGAGCTCGATGATGCAGTTGTTGTTGGCGAGGGTGTTCCAGTCGTCTGGGGAGAGCTCCTCCAACTCTTTGTCTGTGTGTGTCGGTGGAGCTGTCGCCGGTGGAGTGTGGGCCGGTGGAGTGTGTATTGGTGGGGTGTGCATTGGCGGAGCATTTCCTGAGTGCGCCTCCCCTGAGTACGCACCCACCCTGCTGAAATCAATCGGCGGCGGCTTGCGGTTGGGCTTCGCTTTGGCGACGAACGGGAACGGCGTGGCCTGGCTGTAGGTCGAGCTCGCGGTGCTGGTGCTGGTGAGCGTGCTGTCGCTGCTGTTGTTGCTGACGAGGCTCGCGATGTCGGCGGGCGTGTCGCTGGCGTCCACCGGCGCGAAGCTGTTCACCAGCGCGGGCGACGGAATCAGAAGGTTGGGGAACCGGTTGCCGTGTGTGCGTTTGGTGTTGGGCACATTGAACATGGGTGAAGACATTCTTCCGTTCAATGGTGGGACTTTGGTATTCTATGCTTTTTCTTTGGTTTTTTAAGACTCTTTTTCTTAATGGAGTGTTTTTTTAGAGTGTTTTTCTTATGGTGTTTTTCTTGATAGTTTCCTATATTGTTAGGGTGTTTTTCAAGTGGTTTTCAAGTGTTTTTCTTAGAGTTTGTATATTGTAAGTGTTTTTGTTAGAAGGTTTTCGTAAGTGTGTTTTTGTTAGAGGGTTTTTGATAGAGTGTTTTTGTTAGAGGGTTTTTGATAGAGTGTTTTTGTTAGAGGGTTTTAGATAGTGTTTTTCATTAGTGTTTCTCGTTAGTGTTTTTCGTTAGTGTTTTTCGTGAGTGTTTTTCGTGAGTGTTTTTCGTTAGTGTTTTTCGTTAGAGTGTTTCTCGTTAGAGTGTTTCTCGTTAGAGTGTTTTTTGTTAGCGTGTTTCTCGTTAGAGTGTTTTTCGATAATGTTTTTGTTAGAGGGTTTTCGTTAGAGTGTTTTTCGTTAATGTTTTTGTTAGAGGATTTTCGTTAGAAGGTTTTCGTTAGTGTTCATCTAGTGTTCCTTAAAGTGTTTTGACACTGTTGACGATAGTAAATCATGGTAGTTAAGAGAATTGTGTAGTGAATTGGTCCAGAGATAACTATTAGGTACGGTAAACTTGTAAAATAAACCGGTAACTAATCCACTATAAAACACTAAAAACAGTAGCTAAAAAATCATACTATCACCAAAAAGTTGGTACAGAATTTAAGCATTGTACCAGAAGCACAAACATTGTTTTGTGCTTGTAATGGAGAAAAGACACCAAGGGTTTCACACCATCAACTCCAGGCACGCTGGGGGTCGCAAATGCGCACTCTGGTTCAAGGTTCCTTATCTTGCGTGCTCCAGGTTTTTTTCAGATTAGATGGAAACGCAGTTCTGGTGGCTGGATGGGCGCAGAGGATTATGTAGGGTTGCCATGGCATTAGGTATGGATTGTATTGTTTCATGTGGTGTTCACAAAGTCGGATGGTAATTCGAGGTTCGGTGGATTGTGATTTGGGTGGGATGGAATGAGATGGTGATTTGGGTGGGATGGAATGAGATGGTGATTTGGGTGAGGGATTCGAATTGGAGGAGAGTTTGATTGGATTGGTGATTTGGGGAGAGTGATGAATTGGAATTGGGTGATTTGGTTGAGAATTGGATGTGTATTTGGTGTTTTGGGTTTAGTTGGACGTGGATTTGGATTTGGATTAATTGGGTTAATGATTTGGAAGAGGATTGAATTGGATTTGATGGTTTTGGTTGACTTGGTTGGTGATTTTGGTTGAATTTAATTGAATTGAACTGGTTTGATTTGAAATGAAATGAAATGATTTGATTCTAGTTCATTTGAGGCAACTTGGCTCATTTACGTGATTTGGTGAGATTTGCACAATTTACGTTCCGGTGGGGTTGTTTAGTGATTGAATTTGCACGCAAAGCCGAGAGGACTGGTGTGCGTTTTGAGGTGTGATCGATGAGAGGGGTAAGAGGGGTGATGAGAGGGTTCAGAGGGGATGAGATTGGTGCACGGAGGGAAATTGGTATGGAGTGAGATTGGGGGGGGGGGGTTGTTTACACAAAAGGAGTTTTTGCAGCCAACGAACGAACGAACGAACGAACGAACGAACAAGCGAACGAACAAGCGAACGAAGTGAGTTTGTGAGTGAGTTTGTAAGTGAGTTTGTGAGTGAGTTTGAGAGTGAGTGAGTGAATGAGTTAGTGAGTTAGTGAGTTTGTGAGTTTGTGAGTTTGTGAGTGAGTGAGTGAGTGAATGAGTTAGTGAGTTAGTGAGTTTGTGAGTGAGTTTGTGAGTGAGTGAGTTAGTGAGTGAATGAGTCATTTAATAGGCGATTGAGCTACTGTATTAGTGAATTTCTTAGCAAGTGAATCAACTAATTAGTTCTCGAGTGAGTTAGTGAGTGGACGAGTTCTTGAGATAGTTAGAGAGCGAGTAAATGAATCAGTTATTGAGTTATTGAGTTATTAAGTTATTGAGTTATTGAGTTATGGGTTATTGAGTTAGCGAATAAATGGGGAAACTGAAGAATTCAGAATGTAAATGAATGGATATTTTAGTAAAAGAAAGTGAAAATGAGAAAGCAAGAATGAGTGAAGGGCGAGTGAATACGGTGCTCAAAGTTACACAGATTCTTGATAAGTATAACCAATAGCAAAAGAATGCGGATAAGTCTTTTCGTTCAAATTTTGAGTAACACAATCTCTTTAGAGTTTACACCTAATCTTTCAATTACAAATTTTTGCAATTTTCAAAATTTCCCATTTTTGGATCATTTCAATCATTTCTCCATTATTCATTTTTTAACTACTCCAACTGTTCCTATCATTCACACTTTTCCTTTTATTCACCTGTGTGTCGCCTTTTGATTTCTACAACAGTTATTGAAAAAAACATTACTATTACCTATCACTCCAGTTCATTTCTTCATTTTTTTACATCTTCATTTCATCATTTTTTCTCTTCATTCTACATTTCTTCACTTCTGCATGGTTCATTACTTCATTCTTCATCCAATTCTTCATTTCATTTCTCATTTCTTCATTCTTCTTTCTTCTTTCTTCACTCTTCATTACTTCATTTCATTCCTTTACTTCATTTTCTATTCTTGTTTTCCTTCCCACCACTCAACTACCTTCACAACATCCAAATTACTTATCAATCCAACTCAATTGAACAATACTACAAAAAATCTTATGTCATTTGCAATGCTACTCAAATATCCTACTTCTTTTGCCTCTTAGCAGCAGGCTTCTTGACCTTCGCTGCAGGCTTCTTCCTCGACTTCACCTCCTTAATCAACTTGTCCTTCTTGTCAATCTTATCCAGATCCTTCTCCTCCTCGTCCTCCTCGTCCTTGTTCGTGTCGTCGTCAACAACATCCTCGAAATCAGCCTTCTGCTTGGCTCCTCCACTCGCCACAGAATTACCAGTCTTGTAGATCGCAACCGGATGCGTGGTGGCGTTGTACGTCCTCGTGAAGGCCGATTTCACCTTGGTTGGAATCTTCTTCACCATCGTGGCGGTCCTCTCGCCAGCCTCCATGTCTATAATCAGGTCCCGGTCGTCCTTATTCAAGTAGTAGTAGTCCATAATCTCAATCACCTCGCCAATCCCCTCTTCTCCAAGCAGTAAAATCGGATTGGTGAGGCGAGACGTGAAAGTCGGGATGTAGTCCAACCTGAGCTCACGCTTATCTGTCAGCGTTCTCAACCTGGTGTGGTACTGCAACTCCTGCAACAACCTCGCGTACTTGTTTTGCTTCAGGTTGGCGCCCAACCACCCGCTGAACATGAGTCTGCCCGTGAGCGCACCGGCCACGTCCATCGCGGGCTTCACCAGCGACATCACCGCGTGGAACGGAAGCAACGACCACTGCTGCTCGCTCAGCCGGATGAGACTGTTGATCTGGTCCGACTGCGATATCGTGTCTGCAGCGCTGGCCACCCGCTCCAAGTGCTGGAAAGCATCGCATCCAGACGGGTTCGTGCGCATGTAGTTCTCCTGGATCATCAACGGCGCAAAGTCAATGTCGTTAAAGTAGAGGCCTATCTTGTCGTCCAACGTGCTTTTCAGCAGTGGCAAGTACAATTGTGCGGAAAGTAACCTGGCTGCAATATCAAAAGGCTTGAGAATCGTGTGTTTCTGCCACGCCTCCGACACTTCTTTGGAGTGTTTGGATCCAACATCCTTCCCTGTGCGCAGAACCTGGCTCATCAAGTTGATCATCTGCCTCATATCGTGATTAGTGGCCTGGACCATCTGCCCAATAATCGCAGGATCCAACTTAATATGCTCCCTGTGTGCTATAGACAACAAACGCAGTCTAACTTCGGTTTCAGATGGTCTTCTGAAGGCAAGCTCAAGCACTTGATGGTCAAAAGTGCGCATTTTGGGAAGGTTTCTCTCGTTACAAATCAAAATAAGCGGCATCTTGGTGGTCCTACAGAACTGGGAAAGTGCTCCCGCACCTCCATGGTCTCCAGAAGACATCCCGTCCACCTCGTCCATGATAAGCACAAACTTCCTAGCCTGTTCCTGCTTCTCCTTGTCCCCACGGTTTTGGAAAAAACCCACTACAGAGGTGTTGTTGAGCACCGACTTGACGTTGGCGTTGAGCAACAGCTTGGAACGCACATCAGATGCATTCTTCTCCAACACATCGAACCCTAGCATGTTTGCTACCAAGTGTGCTGCCGTTGTCTTACCTATTCCAGGAGGCCCGCTGATCATCGCGGCCCTGAACTCGCCGCTCTTGAAACCTTTTTTCGCGTTCGCAAACCAGTTTTTCAACCAGTTGTGGAGCTTTTCCACCTGTCCCCTGTTCCCACACAAGTGGTTCAAGGCCGTCGGTGCGTGTTTGGTGGTCCACAACTTGTCCTCGTCCAGAACCGGCTTAGTTACGTCTTTCGGGAGACTCGAGGTGGTGTTTGTAAGGCTTTTCTGGGCCTTTTCGAGCGCCTGCTTCTTTCTCAATCTTTCCTGCCTTTCCTCCTCCTCCGCATCTTCAATCACCTTCAAATCGTCTTCCTCTCTTTTTCTCTTAGCTTTGAGTGCGGCTTCTCCGTCACCACCCTCCATGGGCATTTTCGAGATCAACTCTATGAACCCGTTCTCGTCAATGGCCTTGATTTTGAGCTGCTTGATTTTCTTCACTTTCGACGGACCGGCTTCCTCGCCAATCACAACCAACGATGTTTTGCTGGAAATCGACTTGGTGACTTTGGCTCCGTATCTTTTCGCTAAATTTTCAGACTCTGTTCTGTCCAAACGTGGTAAAACACCGGTAAATACTATGGTGAGTCCGAGCAAACAGTTAGGTTTGGCCTCAGGGAGGTCAATTATAGTGGTTGATGACGACGGTTGGGTTTGCGCTGCTGCCTTTGCGAAAAAATTGACCTTCTTGCTTTCATCGATTTCGGGCAACTCAGCGTCTGCGATCAGAGCAAGCACTTCTTCGACCGTTGGGCCTGTTCCTGATGGTTCTTCTATCTTGGGTGCTGTTTTGGGTGTTTTGGGTGTTTTGGTTGCAGCATTGGGCTTCTTTTGTCTGGCAATTGCCGTTCCTTCAGTCTTGGATTTCTTTGCTACCGGTTCGTCAACCTCAATAACGTCTTCAGCGTCCACATCGATGACCTCATTCTTTGGTTTTTTGGGTGCCCGAGGTTTCTGTGGGTTAGTATGGGATGTTGGGAGTACATCGGGGTACATACTGTTGTTTTCTTTGCTGAGAAGAAGTCTCCTATGTCTACCATGATAAAGAGACGCGTTTGAAAAATGAATTTTAATTGTGAATTTGAATGGTAATTATGATCGATAAATTTTGAATTCCTAGTGGATTTTAATAAACTGATATCTGATTTCTAATTGATGATTATATGATTTTAGTGAGATTTAGCACACTGGATTCTTCAATTCTGTTTGAAGTTAATGATCAGTATTCAGTGTAATGTTTGGATAGGAAAATCTGAGTGGAGATACAATCTGCACACTTTAATGTATATGGACTTTGTACTGATACTCAATCAATATGGTATCTTTATCTACGTTAACTGAATTTAAACCCAGAGGTTACACTTTGGATTCTTTTATAAATCTTTAATGTTGGATGAATGATGATTTGACAACTTAAATGCTGAGGCCTAACTAGATGATACCGACCCTTTAATAGGCTATTCCACACTCCTCCTCTAGAAGGAGAATGAACACTCTACTCAAGAGTGACCAGATCATATATCCTTATCCTCGTGATTCCAATACTACCACAATTGAGTTTCTCATACAGAGATGGTGATCATAACTTTATTGTGGTGGGGATCATCTTCTATTGTGAACGTAGATCATCATTAACACAATAGCAGTTCCTTCATTAGTCGTAACGCAGTCCTTTAGAGTAACTGCGGTGGTCCTCTAGGTCCATCCGTGGCCTTCATCCTAACAGTTACCTCATTTTCAACAGTCAACTGCAACTAAATTAGTATGAACAAAGAGTTTGTACACCTTAAACAATGTTAGCCTCATAATGATACTCAATGTTCATTTCGCAGATACGGCACCTAATTATCAATGTTAACTGGAATTAAGAGGAGATAAACCAGAGTTTATTCTCAGTTCTCATTTCTCAAACGGTATCTCAACATCTTAAGTGAAACTAAAAAAGATAAACCAAGGATTGTGCACATGCAACAATATGGGCCCTATACTGTTCAATGCTGTTTCCTCAGTCAAAAAAAATATCAAAGGACAAACCAGAAACTTGTACAGAACAATGTGATTCTCAACGCTCTTTTCTCAATCGGTTCCTTATTATCAACCTTTAACCGAAACTAAAAAAGTAGATAACCAGCAGCTTGTAAACCAAAACAATGTGAGCCTAATACTGATTCTCAACGCTCTTTTCTCAATCGGTACCTTATTATCAACCTTTAACCGAAACTAAATAAGAAGATAACCGGCAACTTGTAAACCAAAATAAAGTGAACCTAATACTGAAAACCAATACCTGAATCTCATTTCAAATCTCCTACCAATTGTTAACTGAAACAAAACCTCATATTGTTCAACTATTTTGTAAGTCAACATTCACTCAGCAAGTACGAGGTCCCATTTACATATGAACAATCATTTGCACCCAGGTTCGTAAAGTTTGAACCGGTCATTACGCTCCATTTACGAACTCCTGCATTCACCGTTCGGATTACTTTAGCTGGTTATTTTCCTACTATCAGATTATGATATTATGGTGATACTGGTTCCATGTCAAGGCCGTGCATAAACTTACTTTCCAAGGAGTCCCACACATAGTGACGTCAAGAAATGAACCCCATAAATAGATCTTATTTCTGAAACACGAACAATAAGGAGTGTTCCTTAAGGTACCGAGATTCGCAGCCATTATTAAAATGCCATTCTTTTGACATTCAGGAACGTTTCGGAGCTAGCGCTGCTGGAGCCCCTCGCTTCTGCACTCAGCAGAAAAGTGCACCCTATCTAAGACTTTCTTATCGAAGTCACAGAGCACTGATATTCATAAAACTCATTTCAAGTCAATCAACAAGGTACCTGGCTAAGCACGCTCAAAGCCTCACCGCACCCTTAGAGGGTATTTGGAGCGATAAGAGCGAAATAGCAGAAGATAGAGGAACAATAACGGAAAATTTGGTGCTTTTCCTTGTCAACTCCGGAGGTCGTACTTAAATTCGACTTTATTCTACGTCTTGAGTGAGCACCTCGGATCTTTGGAGGTTCTCAAGACATTGCTGGTGGTATTTCAACTCACATCCTCAATTTGCTGGTTTGATAGCTTATTATTTCATATTGCGGTGCTCAACTTAGCCACAGAAATTTCGCTTGAATGCACCGTAATAAGCACTGGTGATCGGATGTGAAGGATGGTTTGAATATTGGTATTTTCAGGAGGTGTTGTGAATATATCTTGTTTGACTTTTGCCATTTATTTGAATTTCAAGCACTTCTTGTTTGACCTTGCGATTTTGTTCACTTTGCATTTCAAGAAACCTGGTTTCACCGCAGCCATTTTATTCATGATGCATTGCAAGTGCATCTGGTTTCATCACCACCCTTTTATTCATGTTGCATTGCGAACTTCTTGATGGAACAACACATTTTATTCGTCTTGCATATCATGTATATTGTTCGATTAATTACAATATTAGTATTACCATGGAATTCCCCGACTTTCACTGGATTGTCCTCGATCATTTTACTGCTGACGAGTTTTAATTTGGACAAGAGTGGACCAAGTTATGGAGTTTGTGATTGGCAACGGTTGTTACCTTGGTGTAGTTTGGAATACAGTAGGAAATATTCACGCAGTTCTAGTGTGATTGAAACAATTATTGTCACTTCCTTACTTGTCTTGAGATGTCAAAACTAATCTGAAGTTCGAGTCTACTGATACTCGGTAGAACTTATTCAAATAGTTGAACCAAATTCAGGTGTGTTCTGAAATCTAGTCATTTGACTAGGAGTCAGTCAACTTGGGACTAGCCATGGCTAATTGAAAGCAAGCAATTGCAAAATAGTCAGGTAGATATTCAACTGACTCTTATGAGCCCAAATGTTTTCAACGTCAATTCTTTTGTCAATTAATTTGGAATATTCAAGTCCAATTGTCAACTGACTAGACGCAGTTATCAATTAACCAGATAACTCCATCTGTCAAATAACCAGATAACTCGAACTGTCAAACTAGTACAGTCAATCTAAATATCAACTAATCAACTAGTCATAGAATTAGTCAAACTTCAAATATCAAAGAAAACTTATTATGTTATACATCCACTAACATTTATTATAGTACAAGATGGACCTCCATCGTCTATGCATTTACTTTGTCGTCTCCTTCTCCAAAAAGTCTGTCCACAAAGTAACAAAGCTCTGGCGTGCCGGCTTTTCGTCGGTCCCCCCAGTGTGGCTCAAGCCCGCGGCCACCTTCTGGCCCTCGTCCCAGCCCAAAAGCGAGCCGATCAACTGCAAGCTCTCGAACTTCTTGGTGTCCCCCCGCGGCATCTGCAAGAACGAGATGAGGATGTTCGAGATGAGCTCCTTGTCGATGGTGTTTTTGTTTGTGTTCTGCTTGAGCAACAGCAACGACTTCGTCAAGTGCTCGTTCAAGATGATTGCCTCGTGGCGCAACTTGCCAATCTGGAGCAGTTTGTTGTGGATGTCCAGCTTGAGCAGGTCGACCTGCTTGATGTCCTCCTCGAGCTGTGCGATTTTGGCGTCGGAGTCCGCGAGTTTCGCCCCAAGAAGTTCGGCCGTGGCCGTCGATTCCGCCAATTTGCTCGAGAATTCAGAAATCTCCGCATCCTTCTGCTTCTGCAACAATTCATACTCCTCTCCCTGCTGCGCTATTCTCTGCCTCAACTCTTTCACCACCTCTCGCTGCTCCTCCAACTCCACCTGTTTGGTGTCCAAAGTGCCCGCCAACTCCTCTATTTTCAAGTTCAAGTTCTTGATCTCCATGCTGGCCTCATCTTTGACCAACCCATACTCACCTATCTCAACCTTGTACTCATTTATGCGCCTGCTCAACTTGGAGTTCTGGTTCTCCAAGTCGTATTTTTCATTCTGAAGCGTGTCTATCGTGGATTCGTACTCCTTGGTGGATTTGTTGAGGAGCTTCGACAATCTGTCGCACTCACTGCTCAAGTTTTCGATTTCCTCGTTGTACTGTGTTATCTGCTGTGTGGCTGAACTGTGACTGTTGTTTAGTCTGGACTCCAACTTTTCGTTTTCTTCGGTGAGTTTGGTTATTGATTCTTTAGCTTCTTCCAACTCGACTTCGGTTTGTTTCATGTTTGTGAAGAGCGATTTCATTGAGATCAACCGACTCATTAAAGTGTCATAACTTTGTTGTATGGAGTCGCGTTCTTCTGTCATATCTTGGAGTTGTTTGATTATATCTTTATCATTCTCTTCTTTATCTTTTTTATCTTCTTCATTCACTTCTTTCTTATTATCATCCACCAGTTCGACCACTTCATTCTTCTCACTCTTTTCTTTCAACTCCATCGTCAACTGTGCTAGTTGTTTTTTGAGCAGCGCTATCTCCTCATCTTTCTCAAAATTCCCACTCTCAACACCAGCGCTTTCAACATCATGCTCCGCCTTACTTCCATTCTCATGGCTCTCTCCATTCACCTTGTTCTTCGACTTCTTTCCCATACTAAAGAAAAACACGTATAATTTTAATCTCAGAAAAACAAACTTTACTGATCTGTAATATTAAAGAACGACAACCTTCACAGTTGTATTCACAGTTATAAAATTCACAGTTATAGCATTCACAGTTATAAGATATAACATTCACAGTTGTTATAAGATTCACAGTTATAAGATACTCAGTTGTGGGATCCAGCAGAACAATCAATAAACTTTAGTAAAGTTCATAAAGCTACTTCATCATTATCTATGAATTAACAAACAATACAGATCAATCACAATGGACTTTCTAGACTTCGATTCACTAAGCTCAAATAAATCACTTCCACAACCCCAACCAGCACTTTCACTCCCCATATCCTCAAACATCGAAAACCTATCGAAACGGTTCTCAAACCTCAACAGTCTCACCAGGAACTTGTTGAAACTAGAGGAGAAAAAAGAAGAGACGGTTGTTCTGAGGACACGCGACCATGAGGTTGCCGAAAAATACGCCAAGGTGTCCATGGGACTCTTGAGTAAGGTGTCCGACGAAGATCCAGGGGCTAACGAGACTTTTACATCTACATCTACATCAACACTTTCAAGCAGATTATCAAGAGTGTTGAACAATCCGTTGAGCGATTCGCAGATTCGCGAATTTTTCGCGGCGTTGGAGTCGAAATATTCGGGCGCGACAAAAGACCTCACGGATCCGGGCGTGGTGGGCGTGGTTTCGCGCAAAAAGTTGAAGAGCAGCTTCGAAAACGAGCTCATCAAGTCGCATTCTCACATCTTGAAGGAGTACCAGCCGGTTATTGCGCAGTTTCACAAGTTAGAAAGGCACTTGGAACATCTCAACTCGCTCACCAGTGCGGTGAACGCGAAGGTGGACCAGAACTATGGTGCTTCCGCGGGAATCAACCAAGAGATCTCGCAGTTGCACACCCAGAAACAGCTTTTATCGGTGCAAAAGGGCTTGTTGGTCAACTTTAAAGCTCAGTTCACCTTGAATGAGTACGAAACATACGTATTGAGCTCCGGCGACATCAACGAGGAGTACGTTGCGGTGCTCACCAAGGCTGAAAAGACCGTGGACAACTGTTCGGTGCTTCTTTCCATCGACAACCCCAAGTTGGGCCTCAAGATCATCGCCAAACTCAACCTGTTGATCAGCAAGGCCGTGGAGAGGATCGTGGCGTACACCAACAAGCTGTTGGGGAACATGTATGTGCTCAATTCCGCGCAACGGATGGCCACGGTGCACCAATGTCTCGCCTTTTTGCGTGGGCACAAGGTGGGCTACTTGTTCAGCGACGTGGTGGCGAACTTTGTAGAGGCACGCAGCAGGACCGTGGTGGAGGAGTTTGTGGAGCAGACGTCGATTGCGAGTGGTACCCAAGGTGCTGGCACTGTTTCCAGCGAGAGCACCGTGCGCACCGCGCGGCCGATCGTGGCGTCCGCCCACGACCCGCTCCGCTTCATCGGCGACCTCTTGGCGTACGTGCACTCGTGTGTGGTCAACGAAACAGAGACAATCTCAAACATTTTTGGCGAATCCGACGCCCCAAAGATCGTGGACCAGGTTTTGCGTGCCATAGGCAAGCCCACCAGGCTGCAAATCGACCAGATTGTGTCCATCGAGGTCAAAATCGCAACCATCCACCAGATCTACAGCTTGCTCGAGTTGTACGTGTTAATGTTTGCCAAACTTGTAGCCCCACACTCGGAACTTTTGGCGAATATCGACCACTTGATCAAGTCGTGCCAGACAAAGATAGTGGGAATCGTGCAGAACAGGTTGCTCACCATCAGGAGCAGCAACCTGGCGCAGTTGGAGTTGAACTCGCACTGCCAGCCCCCTGAGTGGATCATTTCCTTCTACGCTGATATTTTGCCCATCTTGGACCAGACCACAACCCCAACGATCATGAACTTGCCAAAACCTGAAAATGATGAGTTGTTGCGGTTGCTCGTGAATGAGCCGGTAGACATCATTTATGAGCACATTCTGAAGAACTCTGATCTCTTTGACAGCAAGAAGGACCAACTCATTCTCAAGCAGAACTTTTTTGACGTGATATTGTCCAAGATCCTTCCAATCTCAATACTCAATGAAAAGGTGTTGGAGATTAATGAAACCATTAACGAATTAACTCGCGAGTTAATCAAGTGCCAATTAGACACGCTTTTGCAGGGCTGCGGCCTCTACGACTTCTACAACGTGATGCACATGATCAGCCCGCTCGACGACTTTGACGTTAGTGTGTACGAGCCGATCAAGGAGAACAAGTTGTTTACTGTGGAGCGGGTGGAGGCGGCGGACGAGCAGATCAGGGACTTTTTGCCGAACGCGTTGTTGGACTCGCAGAACGGGTTGCTTTCGTTGAATGCGCCGTTGATTGTGAGTGACGTGGTGACGGAGTCGGCGTTGGAGTATGTCAAGTTTTACAGTGGGTTTCAGGAGGTGACGGGGGAGTATTTGGGGGTGAGGTTTGCCTGGAGTGACGTTGAGGTGGCTACGTTGTTGGGTGTTGAGGAGGTTTACTCGGAGTTTGTGATGTTGAAGACGAACTAACGAACCAACAAACGAACGAACGAAGTGAGTGAGTTGGTGGTGAGTTAGTTAGTGAGTTAGTTCGTGAGTTAGTGAGATAGTTGCTGAGTAGCGAGGTAGTGAGATAGTTGCTGAGTCGCGAGGTAGTGAGTTAGTTAGTAACTAATGAGATGTGGGCTAGTAAAAGAGTTAAAGAGTTATTAAATTAATGAGCTAGAGAGTGAGCTAGGAAATGAGTTTTTTGGGACATTAGCGAGTTAGTGAACCAATTAATGAGTTACTGAGTTATTGGGTGAGTTGTTGGGTGAGTTAGTGACTGAGTTAGTCATTAATGAGTGAGTTAATGAGTTATTGAGTTAGTCATTTAATGAGTGGGTTTGTGATTTTTTGAGTTTTCAGTGAATGGGTGAGCAAGTGAGGAAGTTAATGAACTCAATTATCTAAGATATGTGGATATAGTGAATAAAGTAGATTTCAAAAACTTGATACCAAACTTCAACTACACCAATTAGTATGGAACTCACAAGATACAATACAACAACGATACTGATGATTGAGATATGAGTAAACTAATAATGAAGAATTAACTATAAACAAACCCAACCTTTAACTTACCTCTTCAACTCACAAAACACCATTAGACTGTACATCTAGAAGCTTCCTACCACATATACCATAGTAGGGTAGACTTTCTAACTTATCGTCCTCAACTTCCACTGGAAAACTACATTCTTAACTTTATTAAAGAAAGTAGTTTGCACACCATCAAGGAAATCTCTACCGACAGCAAAATAGGATATACTCCAAACTCACTTCCATCTCACCAGGATCTTCATCCTAGAATAATCGGAAATCACCAGTCCCCTCCTATCATGAATATTCAAATCAGTATGTTATTGTAATCTCACTTTTATACTAGATTCTTCATACTCAGAATAATCAAGCACCAATCCTCCAGAATCACCCAATAAGAAACAATTGCTCACCTCATAGGAACCACCCCCCTTCCATACCCATCCTTAGCATAATAATCCATAGGATAATACTCCAGATCCCACTTCTTATCCTCCTCCATCATCACCATCGCCTCGTATGGAGTGAGCAACGGCTTGTGAAACGCATACCCCCAGTCTATCAGGAGTCTCGGACAAGCCACCTGCACAAACGCATCCACATCGTCAAACATGGCCAACTTCTGCGGCAAGATCTCGCTCAAGATGATCTTGACCACCTCCACACCGCGCGCACGCAACCGCTGCTCCAACAACGCTAGCGTTGCAGGGTTGCCCTGCCTGCCCAACGCACCCAAGATCAAGCCGATTTTCGTCGCTGACGATGCCGTGCGTACCGCGTCCTCGCGCACCGCAACCATCTGCTCCTGGTCGTAGTACTCCCGCGTGAATTTCCGCGAGTACGGGTCGTAGCGGTACGCTGGGATGTCTGGGTTGTGTATCATCGAGCTCTCCAAGTGGAACCTGCCGTCACCCACGTATAAAGTACCCTGGAACTGGGACTTGTCGAGCCTGGCCGACGTACAGCCCAAAACCTCACCTTTCAGCAACGGCCGCGACTGCGGAGGCACCAAAACAATGCCGTCCTGCTCCAATTTCGCCTTGACGCTGTGGATCGTCGGGTTGAACTGGATCGTGCCGAAAACAGCCAACTGTGACCCCCGGGCAAAGTTTTTCTTGATGGTGTTGATCAAGTGTGTTTCGTCGATGTTGATAGTGACAAACACATAAAGCACCTTAATCCCAGTAATGTCTATAGGAACCAAGCACGAATGTGCGTAGTGGATTATAAAGTCGCAGTCGAGCGATCTGGCAGTATAATCATCAATACAACAAGCACCATACGTTACATCTCCCATCACTACAGTCTCTACCTTGCAAAACTGCTCCAAGATATCCGACACAATCAACGAGTATATGAGCAAACCTTCTGGCATTTGAAGCGCGACTCTCTTGGCACCTGCCTTTCTGACATTCCAAACCGTCTTGTGGATTTCAAAGTTGTAGTTTGAGGGAAGGAGCTTGATCGCCTCGTTGAGGTCGGCGTCGTGGAGAATGTCGTCTGGGATCTGGTTCATGACTCTGCCAACGTGTTTTTTTCGGTCGGACCGCACAAGCGAGGTCGTGGGGTCGCCTGGTTGCGCTGCATCCTCGTTTTTCCGGCCCACAAACCGTCTTCTCGGCGCTCTTGGTGTCTTTGATTCCATTGCTGGAAAAGTAAAAATCGTGATGAGCAAATCATGATTACTCCATTCTTTAGTATACACCAGGACGATGAGTTCATATATGTTGATGTGAAGGTGTCACACGTTCGATTCAATGCTCAGAACATTGAGATGATTGTTGATTCTGAGCTTTTCATCTTTTCACTTGCTCCGTACTACTTGAGAATTAGGTTGCCATTCCCATGTATTGACGACGAAAGGTCCAACGCATCTTTTGACTCCTCCAGCGAGTGTATCAAGATCAGATTCGCCAAAGAAACCAAGGGCCAGCACTTTCCGGACCTCGATTTGACGACAAAGTTGCTTGCTCGCAGCAATGAGGCCGCACCCAACAAACCAATGATAGAGGAGTTGGACGTCAAAACCGACATGAATTTGGAGAAACAAGACACGATAGAGCAGGAGGGCGAAGAGTTCGACTGGGAGATTGAGCAGAAACATGAAGAGGACCAAGAACTCAGGCCCAGCACCAAGTACGGCTTCAATGAGCAGTACAGTGGGATTATTGGAGTTTCTGCCACCAACGGCAACGACATCAACGAGTTGGCTGACCCGGAAAATACTCTCGTAGACCAACGCATAATGGAACGACTCATCAACGAAAACATCAAGTTCGACCCGGAGATCTACGCGGCAGACTATATCATGGAAAAGTATCCAAGTGAAGACGACGATAAAAATTTCAAGCTGATTATAGAGTGGACCAACCCAACAACAAAGCGATTCTTAAAGTGGTATAAGCATAAGGATGACCAGACGGAGCTCATGCCAGTCGAGTTTTCCAAGCAGGAGCAAGAGCAGATGATTGCGTTGCCGAAAAAGACGTATATTGTAGAGAACAAAGCGGCGATGATGTGTTTGTTGGTTACAATACT
Organism: Kodamaea sagamina; assembly: GCA_030556545.1. NCBI lineage: Eukaryota > Fungi > Ascomycota > Pichiomycetes > Serinales > Debaryomycetaceae > Kodamaea > Kodamaea sagamina. The sequence goes on from JAKTUG010000004.1 coordinate 68,613, forward strand.
CTTTGCGTACCACTTTGAGCAGCGGGAAACTCAGGGCGAGCACACGGTGGAGTCGGCGTGGACCGTGGGCAAGTTGACGGCGCAGTTCTCGCACCTCGACGCTGTGCTCGTGCGGGACCAGGACATCTTGAAGGCGGCCGTGGTCACCCTGACGCGAAGGGCGTTGCTGTACCCGTTGCACCGCAACTACAACGTGGTGCGCAGGGTCTGGGACGACGTCTACTACAACTTGCGGGGTGGGAAACGGCTCGTGGTGCTGTCGCTCTTGGACTGCAAGGAGTTGTTTCGGTACCACGACGTCTACTACGTGTACGACAAGATCTGGTTTGAGGATTTGTGTGCGTGGCTCATCAGCGATGGGGTTGGCGAGGGCACTATAAGGAGTGTGGCTCACGATTTGAAGCGGGTGTATCTGGGAGTCCAAAAGGAGGAGATTACGTTTGAGAAGGTGGAGGATGAGGAGATGGTGGTGATGAATTTGCAGGAGATTGAGGAGATGGCTGAGGAGCTGTTTCGAGAGTATCAGAATGAGAATTAACTTATATTTTAGTATTGGAATGGAATTAACTTTGATTTTAGAGAGTATCAGAATGAGAATTAACTTTGATTTTAGAGAGTATCTTAATGAGAATTAACTTATATTTTAGTATTGGAATGGAATTAACTTTGATTTTAGAGAGTATCTTAATGAGAATTAACTTTGATTTTAGAGAGTATCTTAATGAGAATTAACTTATATTTCAGAGAGTATTGGAATGAGAGTTAACTTTGTTTAGAGAGTATCAGAATGAGAAAAACTTTGATTTTAGAGAGTGATCTGAAACTTATTAACTTTATAGAAGATAGAGAATTTTAACAATAACTTGATACAGGAGTAAATTTTATGGGATCTAAATGAGGATTATAGATTTTTAGAGGATCTTATAGAATCTTAACAGTTAAAGGGTAAGAATCTTATACAATCTTAACAGTTAAAGAATAAGAATCTTAGAGAATTTTAAAAGTGAAAGAGTAAGAATCTTAGTAGAATATGTTAACAGTTGATATGATACAGAAACAGTAATTGGTTTTCTTAGAGCAATGGATTGAAAATCTTAATAGTAGTTAATCGTAATAGTAGATTGGGAGTCTTAGTGGATTGAGAATCATTCAAGGAGTATTTGTTAAACGTAAATGAACTGAGTATTGGATAATCCCAATAGTAGGGCATCTTAACAGTAGATTGAGAAACGTAATATTGGGGAATCATACCTGTAAAGAAATGTAGTAGTAGGGCATCTTAACAGTAGATTGACAGTATGAACAGTGAAGCGATTGAGAAAATTGATAAAGACACTCGCAGTAGACTCAAAATTCCAGTAGAATAGTGGTTTGAATCTTAACAGTTGAATCCTAATCACAGTTCCAGAATCCTAACTATAAGAATTAAAAAAACGGCATAGTAGAGGAGAATCTAAAAAGTAAAGATATTGAGAAACTTGGTACTAAACACTCTTAAACGTAGTTTGAGAAACTTAGCAAATTGTCATTGGAATCTCAACAGTAGAAACCTAATCACAGATCGAGAATACTGACAGTAAGAAGTGATAGAACTAATTCTTAGACATCGAGAATCTAAACTGTGATGGACTCCCACCAAGACTCTTAACATTAGATTTTGAAATCTTAACGGAATGGTAACCCCAATAGTGGAGTTTGATTATAGATGAGAAATTAGAGAACGATACGTAGATTCAAAGCCACAGTGACTGAGAATCCCAACAGTGCTGACAAGTGAGGATAACATTAAAGGTTGAGAATCTTAATATCTCTGAGAAGTTTTAAGAGCAAGGCCAGACCCAATTTGCAGCCGAAAAGAAACCGAGCAACGTGGGCCATCCCTGCGTCCACTCCAACGCATATCTCCGCTGGTCTGGATGTCGGGCTCGAAAAGAAAGTCCAATAAACTTTGACGTTCGAGGCTAGTCCAATTTACGTGAGGTTTTTACTTAACAACTTCTCTTATAATTGAATTTAGTGTGCCTTTAAATGACGCTGCTTTTGGTGTGCCACTATTAACTTAATATTGCTCTTATAATTGAACTTAGAGTGCCTTCAAGTGAATGTTTACCTAATTTCACCTTGGTGTGCTACTATTAACCTAATATCACTCTTATAATTGAATTTAGTGTGCCTTTAAATGACGCTGCTTTTGGTGTGCCACTATTAACTTAATATTGCTCTTATAATTGAACACTAGAGTGCCTTTAAGTGAATGTTAACCTAATTTCACCTTGGTGTGCTACTATTAACCTAATATCACTCTTATAATTGAACTTAGAGTGCCTTCAAGTGAATGTTAACCTCATTTCACCTTGGTGTGCTAATATAAACCTAATATCGCTCTTAGTTCGCCTTTAAATGAATGCTAACTTAATTTCACCTTGGTATTGCGAGCATTAACCTACTTTCACCTTGTTACAACTATTACCTCCACCTTGTTGCAACTATTACCTACTTCCTGCTGTTGCAGCATTAACCTAATATCACCTGTTACAGAATATTAACCTAATATCACCTGTTACAGAATATTAACCTAATATCACCTCTTACAGAATACTAACCGAATATCACCTTGCTAACAAGAATAATCACTTTCCTCACAATAAATATCACTAACCCATGATAACCTAACAACCATCATAACCTTAATTAAACCGAAACCGTACCGACATTGTGGCTTCCTTGGCACCATTCTCCCTAACCACTGAAACAACAAACACTCGGACAAACATTACGGACAAACAATACGGCAGACAATACGGACAGACAATACGGACAAACCACAACAAACACCAAGCTGCTCAAAACCACAAAACGTATGATGTGAAAAACCATGGCAATTCGGCACAGACGATAAAACCTAAAGCCATTTAACCTTTTTAGTGGCTAAAGAATTAGACGTGCTTTTATGTGGGAACAATCTATGGGGAACAGTATGATTTGTTATTACTTAATGTTGGTTCTCATGGGTTGGAGTGGTGCTTCTTGGTTCTGGAGAGTTGCCTACACGGGTCTCTCACGACTAGTGTAGTGAAAACAGTGTGACGAAAGCACTCTCACAATGGTAACAATCTCGTATTATGTCTCGAGAGAATTCTCACGAATGGTCTAAACAATCACAATGTAGGACAATATCACTTTAAAGAGCAATCTCACATGATGTTACATCTAAGAGAATTCTCACGAATGGTCTGAAAATCACAATGAGGAATCAGACGAAAGGTTTAAGTAGAGCAACCTCGATACAAGAGAATCCCACAAATAGGGATATAGGAGAACAATTTCACTAAATATTGATATAAGAGAATCCCACAAATAGTGAAAAAAGAGAACAATCTCACGAAATCGATATAGAGAATCTCACGAAAGTACTAATGAGAATCTCAGAAATAGTGCTAAGGAACTCTCACAATGTAGGGCTATAAGAGAAGATACATACAAAATAGTGTGAACATATAAAATAGCGTCCAAAGAGAACATACAAAATACCTCCACTAGAACAAACTCACAAAATAGTGCCTAGAGAGAACATTCTCACTAACGAGCTCACAAACTCATATTAAGTGACACTAGTTCATTGATTGGTACTGAGTAGTGAGTGCCAACTTATTAAATGACAAACCAGTTCATTAACTACTAACATACCATCTTATACGACCTTAAAGAGAAACTAGCCATTGATAGGTATAGTTTCTAAAATACAAACTAGTTTAATCATCCACTAACTTACTTATTAGATGACAAACATACTAACTTATCAATCTAACTTACAAACTTGCTAACTTATTAACTTATTAAACAACTAGCTCATTAATTGGCACTACTAACTTACTAACTTATTAAATGACGAACTCAACCTACTAACTTATTAAATGACGAACTCAACCTACTAACTTATTAACTTGTGAACAAACTTACTTATTAAACCAAGTTACTAACTAACTTACCAACCTGCCACTCATGAACTTACAAACCTACCAACTTATTAATTAACCTACCAACTAACCAACTACATACTAAATGGTAAACTAAGTTAATTGACCATTAACTTACTAACTATCTTGTTAAATGACAAACTAGTTCATTAATTGACACTACCTTACAAACCTATCAACTAATAAGGTATTTACTTGCCAACCACAATCTACTCCTTACTAACATACCTATGAAGTAATAACTTAAGATCATACTACACTTAATAACTTACCAACTACTAACTTATTAACTTGATAACCACTGACTACTAACTTACTCACTACTGACTAACAACTAACCTACAAACTTATCTACAACTATTAAACGACAAACTAACTCATTAATTGACACTAACCTACTAACTTGCTAACCTACTAATTCACTGATAACTCAATCACATCACCAACAACTAACTTACAACTCACTCACAACTCACAAACTCACTCGCTACGCTCGTTCGTTTGTTCGTTCGTTCGTTCGTTGTTCGCTCGTATACGGCAGAAGAATATCATGCGGATAACGTCCAACATTCAGCGATCCCCTCCGATGCCTGGGCACCACCGCACCCTCCTCCGGCTCCGACGACACCGCCTTCTCCGACGGCGTCGCCGACACCTGCGCCGACACCTGCGGCGACGCGAGCCTCCGCGACCGCCGCGGCGCCACCACCACCAGCTCGTCCGCCTCCGCAGGCACCTTCTCCAGTACCGTCGTGTTGTCGTCCTCGTCGAGGTCCATCGTCGTGTCCCGCCGCTCCTCCTCGAGCGTGTCGTTGCTGCCGGCCGCGTGCAACGGCGTCGATGTGACTATGTTCTGTTGTTGCTCAAACTGCGGCGGCGGCGGTGGTAGTGTTAGCGGCGTGGTTTGTCTGCTGCTGATGTGAGCTGGCGATCCCAAGTCTATAGACATGTTTTCGCTAGCAGATTTGTGTCTTTTGTGTTGATTCGATGACTGAACTTGAGGTATTTGAGATAACTGAGATTGAGGTATCTGATGAGTATGAATCTGAGATTGAGGTATTTGAGATATCTGAGATTGAGACATCTGAGTTGGTTGAATCTGAGATTGAATCTGAGGTTGAGCCTGAATCTGTGATTGAGATGGTTGATTTCTAAACGGATTCTGTCCAAGGGGGCCCAGTGGGCCCAGACCATCTGGCTTCCAGTGGTGAAACTGGATTATATGCTGGAACGACGTCATCAGCTCCTGCAGCGGAGGTTGTGTCGACCGGCTCTGCTTATGTAGTGGCTGTGCCGGCGACGGTTTCACCTGCATCGTCGTGGTGAGTGGCGACGCCGACGCCCCCGTTAGCGGCGGCGGCACCAACAGACTGCTCTGCTGCTGTTGCTTCACGCTACGCAGATGGGCGTCGACCCTGCCCAAGTTGACTCTGTTGGGCGACTCCGCGGGCATCGAGTAGTACCGCTGGTGGCCGTAGCGCAGCGAGCGGCGGGTGTTCAGGGTGTTGCCGGCGACAAGACCGGTGCCGTTTCCGCCGCGGTACGGCGTGATGGGCGTGGCGAGGTTGGCCACGGCCTGGGCGCCGATTTTCGCGGGCGAGAGCGGCCGCCGGGCGGCGCTGCTCGACGGCGGCGTCATCGCGGGCGGCGGTCCACCGCCAAACTTGTAGTTTACCGGTGGAATCGGGCTGGCATTTAGTGAATCCGACTGGAGAATGTTGGTGCTGCTGTTGGATCGTGAGTGTCCTCTTTTAAATTCTGAAGGTCCCAGCATCGTTTGCATTTGGGGGAGGACGGGTATATTCTGTAATCCTTGAGTTTGACCTTGAACTTGACTTTGATGAATTTGAAGACCTTGGATTGCAGTTTGACTTTGACCTTGAATTTGGCCTTGGCCTTGTCCTTGAATTTGACCTTGAACTTGTCCTTGTCCTTGTCCTTGTCCTTGAATTTGTCCTTGTCCTTGGATTTGCCCTTGAGTTTGCTTCAGTATACCCCTTATTTGCTCCTCCAATTGCCTTTCAACCTCCTTCTGCTGCTCAACACTCCCCGTCACACACATCATGGGTATCAAATTCACCGGAACCTGCGCCTTGAGCGCGTTCTGGAGAATGTTCAAGTTCTTGGTGGCGATTTCCAACCGGTAGAACTCCTGCTTGGTGCGTTCCTGCTCGGCCCGCAACCTGACGGTCTCGATGTAGGCGTTTTCCGAGAGCGGAAACGACTCCACCAGGGGCCCCAACAAGGACAAAAGGCCTGTTTGCTCGAGTGCAATGGGCTGCGGCGGTATTGGCGTGGGAACTGGGATTGGGGTGGCTGGTTTGGGTTTTTCCTGGCCGCTCGGCGAGGCTCGTTTCTTGGGGTTGGCCTCGCCTTTCGAGAATTTGTCGATGAGCGAGTGCACACTCATGGAGGACATGTTGCTAAACTGGGTGTTTTATGTACTGTGTAGTTTATGTGTTAAACTTGGGGTATTAATACTGTTGGTACTGTAGTCTCAGTAGTTGATGGTGGTCTTACTGTGACGGTATTAACACTGTGAGGTGGTATTAGTACTGTGGAGGTACTAATGCTATGAATATGGATTCTTCTGTGAAGATGAATGAGGTTGGTATTAATATTGTGAAGATGGTAATAGTACTGTGAAGATGGTATCAATACTGTGAAGACGGTATTAGTACAGTGATGTCTCAATTTGACGATAGGCCTGATACTATGACAGTGGTCTTAATATTGTGACGATGGTCTTAATACTGTTGGTCTAGATACTGACAGTAGTGTTTAATACGACAGTGGCCTTAACAGGAATATGACAGGCTTGACAAATGTGTAATACAACAGTGGCCTTAACAGGTGTGAAATAGATCAGTGGCCTTAGCAGGTGTGAAATATATCAGTGGCCTCAACAGGTGTGAAATATAACAGTGGCCTTGATAGGTATCGACCGACGTCTAATGAGTGGCCTTAATACTGAAGTTATGGCTCAATACAAGTAATGACAGTGAGTGGCTCGTAAAGCAAGTTGCTATGGTTTCGGTAAAGTTCGAGCGAAATCAATGAATGTAATCGTAAAACGTCCAGTCGATGGTTGTCAACAGACCGCAAAAAATAATACCAGTATGTCAAATCAAATGTCAGATTCTGTGCAATATCAATCTGTGGAATATTAATCAACAGTTTCAGTATTCGGGATGTCAATGGTTTTGGTTTACGAGCGTATTGTGGAACAAATGTCGCAAAATAATCAACAAATCACTGACTCTATAAGTGAGTCTATAATGGTGTCAAGTAAATTGATCAATGGGGATGTGATGATATAAAGTTTTGGAATGATTTGAGAAAGTTTGTCAGTAGGTCAATAGTCAATAAGATTAACTAATCAAAAAGATCAATAAGTAAACTAATCAGATCAACTAATCAAAAAGTTCAATAAGTTAACTAATCAGATCAACGAATCAACTAATCACAAGTTCAATTAATCAACGAATAACAAATCAACTAATCAACTAATCAAAACGTTAACAATCAAAAAGCTAACAATCAATCAAGTTCAACAAATCAACTAATCAAGTACTAATCAACTAATCAACTAGACAAATCAGATCAACCCAATATCAACTATCACAATCAATAGATCACTCTTAATCAACAATTCACTCAACAATACTCCCTAAAATGCTATCACTCTTCTCTCTCTCCAACGCGTCTCGATCTTCCTTCTTTTTATAGTCTTCTCGGAACCAAACGTGTTGATCCAGCCTCCTATCAGCAAACAATAAACAAATGCCAGATCCAACGTCCTTCCTCTTCTCTATATGTGTGCGAAGATTACGGGATGTACTTCAAGTGCTCATGAAGACCTGAGCGTTGCTGTTGCTCTTGGATGGTTTGGCTGCAGTTTATTAGTTTTCATTTTTTCTTAAAATAGTATGGGAGAAGGAGGTGTCCGTTTTGGGACACCAAAGAGTCCTATAGGGAAGGGCTTTCTAGCGAGAGGTGGTGGAGTGGTGGTGAGATGCGTAGTGGGATGTGGATGCGGTTGCAAAATGGCCTTCCACCAGGGAAGTCAGCCATCGATCGTGCTAGAGCTGAGAGGAAAACTGGCACGGCCACCGCCAGATGTCGGAACACCACTTCTTTTACAGTACTCGAACCAACGTGTTTCAAGATGAAACAGTAATGCTTCCAGATCAATGGAAGGAAAGGCGAATATGCATGGTAATCATTTGATTTTGGTGAAAATTGTTTGGATTATTGTTGGTGAATGGGTGAGAATTGTAGTTCGGTGTAAAGGGTGGTAAATAAAGGGTGGTATATTAAGAGATAATCTTTGAAGAGGCAGTTTGGAGTGAGGTGCTCTACAAAGATGTGTTCCAATAACACATGGATGATCCAAGAACCAAGACTAATGTTACCAAAAAGAGACTTAATTAATTCTGCTGATGGCTTTTTCTAGATTTTTATGAATTTTTATGGCTTTTTCTGGCTTATTATGGCCTTTTATGGCTCTCTTGTGTTTGAAATTCATTTAAGGTTTCTGAGTGTTTGTGGGCCACGAGTGTACACAACATAGAGATGGGGAGATATTGGTGAATGAGGGTGGAAATGAGGATATGAGATTGTGTGATTGTATGGAAAAGGTAATGCAATTCAGAATAATCATAACAGAGATGAGTGAATATCGATGAGAGATCATTGAATACCGATCTGTGAAATCAAAAACAATAGTATCAGAAAAAATCAATGAGCCATTGAATCAGAATAATAAATAATGAGAATCATGGAAAATCATCAAAATCAAAAAAATGGTAAAAAATCAATGAACATCCAATATCATATGTAAAGTCACTAAAATTTAGTCATTTATGTACCAAAACAGAAGCGTCATGTATCGAAAACAAGCGGAGAGAATAATCACAAGAGGAACCAAACACAATAAGCATTCAGTATTCTAGATTTACGTCTTTCGTGTAGTGTACGATATACGATTCTCGTGTTTATGTTCTACAACTATCTCACCATGATCCACGACTCTCATGATCCATGATCCACGACTTTCATGTTCCATGATCGACAACTCTCATATTCCATAAATATACACCTTTCGTCATTACTCCTTGATCTACATCTCTCGTATTCCATGAGTACACCTTTCGTCATAACTCCTTGATCTACATCTCTCATATTCCATGAATACAACTCTCATCATTACTACATGATCTGCATCTCTCATGTTCTATGAATACGCAACTCTCATAATGATTCCTCCATGAATATATAACTCTCATATTCCATGATCTACATCTCTCATGATTCATTATTATTCCATGTATCTACATCAAACCTAAGCACCGGAGTGTCAATTAAGTAGGACAGCAAGAGGATGAAAAGAAAGGGGATTGCATAGCAATGGCAAAGACAACGGTAATGTGAGTAGCAAGAAGGATATAATATCGTGTACATCAGTAAGGATGAAGAATACCATAAGGATGATCAACGTATGAATACTAACACCAAACATGTACAATATATGGATACCAACACCATAAGAAGTGCAATACCATAAGATTGTTCAATATCATAACGAAGTACAATAACTATCGATACCAACACCAAGCGCACATGGTAAAACAAACCAAAACATGTTCATTCTTCATCAGTTTCAGGGAATCCATGTCTTGTATCTCAAAAACTTGATTTGACTATTCTCAAATTCACCACATACTTTCGATAAATCTTCGTAATAGATACCTCTTTATCAATATCGTATTACTTTCTTACTCACAGCTCACAAATCACTCACAAATCACTCACAACTCATTGAAAACTCACTTACTCACTCACTCACGAGCGAAGCGAGTTCGTGAGTTCGTTGTTCGTTAAGTCAACAAATCAACAATCCTCATACTAGGCTTCCGAAACTCCTTCCCCCTCCCCCCCTCACTCAAATTCGCAGCCAACAATATCGACGAGATCCCCGATACATCCTTCTCCTCCGGCGTGGTCGGCGTGCTCGTCGTGTAGTCAAGCAGCGTGTTCCGCAGGTGGAACAGCTGAGCAGACGAATGGTTGATCGGCAGCGTCTGCAACAGGTCCAGCGACTTGCGCAACAGCTGCAAGCAGCGCAGCGCCTGCACAATGTCGATCATCTCTGTGAGCTCGCTGGGCTGCGTCACCAAGGTCAGCACGGCGGGGATGGTCTTGGGCTCGCGGATGGGCGCCGGGCTGGGGCGGTACGGCGGCGCCAACGCCGTCGTGAAGCGCAGCAGCATCGGCGGCACGCGGTTCGGCTGCTGCTCGGCCCGCGCGAGCGGGATCGCCGCGTCCACAATCGCGTCGTTGCTTTGTGCAAGCACCGCGGGCGCAGAAAAGTGTGCATTTGCAGCCGATACGGCTGGAAGGTAGGCTGGAGTGATTGACTTGCAGGGGCTGGTGGTGGTGAAAGTTGAGGGAGTCATCATTGGGTTGAATGGTTTTGACAAGTGGGCGGTGGAGTGTGAGTGATTTGAGTGGGTGGTAGAGTGACTCGATAATGAATGGGTGGTAGAGTGACTGGAAGATGAATGATTTGAAGAAGAATGGGTGGATAGTGAATGATTTGTTGGAGTTGTGGAGTATCGAGGCATGGCTGAGTGTTTGGTTGTTGGTGTAGTATTTGTAGGAAGTGAATTTGGTGGTCCAGTGGATGGTGTAGAATTGGATGGAATTGCAGAATTTGGAGTCAAGTTGGATGGAATTGCAGAATTTGGAGTCAAGTTGGATGGAATTGCAGAATTTGGTGTTAAGTTGGATGGTATTGCTGAACTTGGTGTAGAATTGACTGGCATTGCAGAATTTGGCGTTAAGTTAGGCATTCCCGAATGTCTCATAGTTGGTGTTGTCGATGTTTGAATTGTTTGACCACTCTGAATAGGCAAAGATTGCATATTCTGACTCGATTGCCCCAACATTGCCTCGGCTGACGCCGATGCAATGTTTGGGGCAATCTCGTCAACATCATCCAACCGCAACTCCCCGTACCCATACTCCATCGGCCCCAAACACATCTCCACAAAATCCACCCCAAATATCGGAATCAACTCGTACCGAATATGGTAGCAAAACCGCCGCGCCAATATCTTGCACAAGTTATACGGCAACCACGTCCCCTGGATCTTGAGGAACCCGCCTCTGATCCGTTTAATATACGGATGGTACTGCTTCGGCGTGGACTCGAGCAACTTGACGATATCCGCCTTCAAGTTCGAACTCGCCGTCAAGTTGTTGCTGTTCGCCTGGCTCAACGCAGCCTTCCAGATGCCCGTCAAGTGCACGAACCCCGTCTCGTAGTCCCAGATGATCCAGTGCCCGTTGACCAGGTACTCGTACACCGTCAAGTAGTTGCGCAACGGGTCGATCGCGCCCGTCAGGTACTTCTTCACCTCAATGTGCGGGTAGACGTGTTGCTGGAGGTACTCTTGTTTTTCGTGCAGCGGTGGAAATTGGTGTTGGTGAATTGGGTAGTTGAGTTTTGCGGTGGAAACCGCGGTGATTGTGTGTTCTTTCTTGGGTTTTTTGAGGGTAGGAAGCGACTTGGATTTTTTGTGCCGTTTAAAAGTGTATTGGTTGAATTGGTATGGCGCGTAGTATTCTCTGTAGTCGTATTGGGGTGGTGAAGCCATTGGAGTTTGGATTCCGTATGTTAAATGGTTTATATAGCCATTTGAATGTATATTAACATTTGGATTTGCATGAACATTACCATGAACTCCATTACCATTGACATTTCCATGAACTCCATTACCATTAACATTACCATGAACTCCATTACCATTAACATTTCCATTCACTCCATTGACATTCATTCCATTAAAATTTCCATTCGCTCCATTAACATTCACTCCATTAACACTCACTCCATTAACACTCACTCCATTAACACTCACTCCATCAACACTCACTCCATTAACACTCACTCCATTAACACTCACTCCACTTCCTCCACCAATGGCATGCCTACCGGCATGCGCATTGGTGTAGTAACGATAAACCCTATAATACTGCTCCCGCTGATGGTTCGGGATCATTTGCATACCAAAAAAAAAGGGTTTGGGCAACTTATATACAAATATTTAGGGGGTGCAGACTGAAGGAGTAGATCGAGCTACCAACGAAAGTTTAAACGTGAAACATGAGGAAAATAGAAGGTTGGCATCCGGAGGCACCGCAGTGCGCTCGGGTGCGCCAGCAGCAGCACCGGGGCCCGCGCCTAAGCGCAGCCGGGGCCAGCCAGCGCACCGCCGGCGCGGCGCCGGCACTCTCTTCGCACCGCGATGGGCCCCAGGCCCAAGGCACGCCCAAGCAGAGGTGTGCATGACAATCCGCACATTTCGCTCGCCCGCCATTGTTCTGGTGAAACCTCTGGCCCCAGGCCAGAAAGCTTAAACCAAAAAAACCAGCGCACAAAAAGGAACGGTTTTCTGGAAAAAAAAAGGGCTGCGCTGGATTTCGAGGTTTGCGGGCTTGGGGGAGGTGGGAATGCGGGCGGGCACGGCGATGGGTGAAGCGTGCGTGTGATCAGCTGATGCGATCCGGGGCACCCCATGGCGGCGGCGTGTCTTTTTTGGGTGCTGCTGCTCCGAGCGGTGCTCCCTGGTGCTCCTCCTGTGCCTGAGCTCTTAAGGTTTAGCCTCACAGAAAAATAACAGACAAAAAGGCTGCGAAAAAATACAATTGGTGGACAGGGACCTGGGGGGAGTGATCCGGGAGTGTCCAGCCGAGTTGGGCTGGATTTGGGTACTGCAGGGAGGTGGTGATGTGGGGAGTCGCCTGGTGGGATGATCGGATGGTGAATGAACGAGCGAGTGGGTGGCCTACTAATTGGTGAATGAACGAGCGAGTGGGTGGCCTACTAATTGGTGAATGAATGAGCGAGTGGGTGGCCTACTAATTGGTGAATGAACGAGCGAGTGGGTGGCCTACTAATTGGTGAATGAACGAGCGAAGCTAGTGAATAAGTGAATGAGAAAACTCTCATAAACCAATTTGTCGAATGAATGAGCACATAAATTAGTGAGTTAAAGACTTCTTAGTTAATGGAATGGCGAATGAGTGAGTGAGGGGCCCATTAAGTTGAATTGGCGAATAATCAGAAACCACTAAACTAGTTGAATTACCAATGAATGAGCAAGATGAATGGACTCCTACTAAATTGTATCTTTCTACACATTTACTTCCCTTCAGTCTTTCTGTTTTCTGCTCTACACTTTTTTTGCTCTGTTTTGAGTGTTTTCTCCACACTCTTTTACACTCTTTACTTAACCTTTTGCTGCATACCCAACTCAACAACTATTCAACCCTAACTCTTTACTTGTATATTACTTATTTCTCTGGTATATGATCTCTTTTTTCCTTGATATTTGTATACTCCCTGTTCTCTGTTTGCATACGAACAGTCTTTATTTTAGTACTGATATTTTACTCCAACAGTCTTTATTTTCCTCATCTGACCTCACTACTTACTGTATTGTTTTACTGCCTTTTGGTTGGCTATTGGTTGGATATTGGGTTGGGGTTGGCTATTTGGGTTGGCTCTTCTGTATTTGGTTATCCAATTTGGTGATTTCTCAGCTTTCCATCTTCTTCTGATCTTTCTTGGGTCTCTCTTCATCTTTCTCTTATTCTTCATCTTTACTTATTTCTTCATTTTTACTTATTTCTTCATCTTTACTTATTTCTTCATACTTATTTCTTCATCTTCACTTATTTCTTCATCTATTTCTTCACTTACTCTTTATTTCTCATCTCACTCATTTCTTCATCTTTCTTCACCTTTACTCTTTCTCCTCATCTTTACATATTTCCTCATCTTCACTTATTTCTCACTTTACACACATCCCTCTAAATCTCGTTTCAATCTCACTCATATGTACATTTCCAACTTTATTATTCTGTTCCTCTACCACCCCTCGCATTCCCTTGCAATACCAACCCTTCACAAAATCCCATCTCCTCCCAAAAATACTTCCAATTCTCCCGATCTCAGACACATTCTCTCCATCACCTAAAACTTCATTCTCTCCATTCTGTATTTCTCCATTCTCTCAATTCCTTATTCTCCATCACTCTCCATTCTGTACTTCTTCATTCCTTATTTCTCCATTCCTTATTTCTCCATTCCTTATTTCTCCATTCCTTATTTCTCCATTCCTTATTCTCCATTCCTTATTCTCCATTCCTTATTCTCCATTACTCTCCATTTCTTTACTTCTCTATTCTTATTTCTTCATTGCCTTATTCACTATCCCACTCCTTACTCACAATTCCCGCCACATGCATTCTAGAAACAGACAGCCTCACAACTCCAAACCTCTTAGCGACCAGTCGAGGACGAGGGGTACGACCGAAAAGAAAGGGCAGAAAATATCGATTTTTCATGATGGCTGGTGAATGTGAATTTTCGGCCCACTACAGGGATGTTACAGGTTCTCGTTACATTACGTGCGTAAGGGTCTAATTTACGGAACGGCACTGCCCAACTTGTCTGCGACGGCGTCCAAAAACTCGGTCGTGTTGACGTACAGCGCTCTGTCTGTTCTTCCGCAGGCCAAGGCCAAGTCCTTCGTCATGATGCCGTCCTCCTGCACCACGCCGACGGTGGCCCGCTCCAACGTGTCGGCAAACTCCACCACCGCCGGCGTGCCGTCGAGGCGCCCGCGCTGCGCAATGCCCCGGCTCCACGCAAAGATCGACGCTATCGAGTTGGTCGACGTCTCCTTGCCCTGCTGGTGCTGCCTGTAGTGCCTCGTCACCGTGCCGTGCGCGGCCTCGGACTCGTACGCCCTGCCGTCCGGCGTCATCAACGCTGACGTCATCAACCCCAACAGCCCAAAGCCCTGCGCGACAATGTCCGACTGCACGTCGCCGTCGTAGTTCTTCAACGCCATCACAAACCCTCCCTTGGACTTGATCATCTGCGCAACCATGTCGTCAATCAAACGGTGCTCGTACCAGATGCCGCGTGACTCGAAGTCGCGTGCGTACTCCTTGTCGTAGATGTCCTGGAAGATATCCTTGAAGCGGCCGTCGTACTTCTTCAAGATGGTGTTCTTGGTGGACAAGTACAAGGGCAAGCCCTTGGCCAAGGCCGTCTTGAAGGACGAGTGCGCGAATCCGATGATCGACTCGTCCGTGTTGTACATGGCCAAGCCGACGCCGCGGCCCTTGTAGTCGAACACGGTGTACTTGGAGGGCTCGGATGCACCGTGCGGTGTGAACACCAACTCCAACTTGCCTGGTTCCTGGATCACCAAGTCGGTGGCCTTGTACTGGTCGCCGTGCGCGTGTCTGCCAATGACGATGGGCTTCTCCCACCCGGGCACCAAGCGTGGCACCCTGGGAATGATGATCAGCTCGCGGAACACAGTGCCGCCCAAGATGTTTCTGATGGTGCCGTTGGGCGAGAGCCACATCTTCTTCAACCCGAACTCGGCCACGCGCTGCTCGTCAGGCGTGATCGTCGCACACTTGACCCCGACGCCGTACTGCTGGATCGCGTGCGCGGCGTCAACAGTGATCTGGTCGTCCGTCTTGTCTCTGGCCTCGATCCCAAGGTCGAAGTACTTCAAGTCGACGTCCAAGTACGGGTTGATCAACTTGTCCTTGATGCGTGCCCAGATGATGCGTGTCATCTCGTCACCGTCCATCTCGACAATGGGGTTGGCGACCTTGATCTTGGATGCAAGTCTGCTGCTGGTGGAGAAGTGTCTGGCGGTTCTTAACATGGTTGGTGGTTTGATTTGAGATTGTTGAAATTTTATATTGCGACTAATGCCGGAACCGGTGAAAATTTTCGGACAAGCGAGCGCCGTTTATATTGGGTGATTGAGTAGTTTGATCGTACTTTTTATTTGAGTTGGTTTAATGTGTTGACTCTTGTAGTGTTGATTGATTTGTAGGTTGATTGATTTGTAGTGTAGATTGTTTTGTAATGTTGGTTGCTTGTAATGTTGATTGTTTTGTAATGGTTGCCTGTAGTGTTGATTGTAGTGCTAACTGGATATCTGGCATAGCAGTTGCATAACATAGCAACATAACCTTCAACACAGATTCAACAAAATAGACAATCATTCCCACCCTACTTACCCCATACTGTGGTACTCACCTGTGTAATTGTCAATCGCATCCTCAATTGTCTACCCTAACAATACGTTTTTGCAGCCAAGCATGAGACCATAATTTCAAGTCACCAATGAGAAGGAAGATCGGTGATTGATCTTGTTTAACTCATTTAGTGGCATTGTTTGGCTCATTCGGGTGTTTTGGCTGTCAGGTGAATTGGAAGGTTTTGATTGTTTGGTGAATTGAATTGGAAGGTTTGGTCGTCTAGCAAAGTCTATTCTTATGTGATTGAGTACAATGAATAGTGGTGTGCGCATTTGAAATCCGTTCAGTTATTCAACTGAACAATATATTATGGTATCCACCACTCTGTAATCAAGTACCAAGAATATTCAGCAAAGAGTATTACTTATAATCATTTTCTTGCTGTAAAATTCCGTGGTCAGGAAAATTAGCAGCCATTAACTGATTAATCACTATTCACAGGAAAAATATGAACTTAGTAGGTCCACTCTCAAGTCTATTTTTTGTCAGTACTCAAGTTATTGTAACAATTCATTGTAACACGGTGGTTTCGCTATGTTCGTGGTGTGTTATACTTACCGTATGTACATCTGTATTGTATATTTAGGGTACTCTTTTTCTGACTATGTTTTCCCCAGTCTTTTCTCAGTACTTTTCTCAGTATCTTTTCTCAGTATCTTTTCTCAGTACTTTTCTCAGTACTTTTCTTTAGTAACTTCTCAGTATCTTCTCAGTATCTTCTCAGTATCTTCTCAGCACCTTTCTCAGTATTTTACTCAGTACTTTTCTCACTATCTTTTCTCAGTACTTTCTCAGTATTCTATCTAACATTCATATCCCAGTACTCCTCAATCATTCTCTAAATTTTACCAAATCCCACCACCCTATTAATCCCACCACCTCAATCTCACCTTATACTCTTCCCCCTCTTGTATGAATCCCTCACATACAACCCTTACCTGAGAAAAATCAAAAACCCAATCAAAAACCCAAATAAAAACCAAACCAAAATCAAAAACCAAATATCTTTTCCATCACCTCTATGGATTACTCTCCCGAACACTATCAACACCAGCTAACCCAGCTAACCATCAACTCACGAGCCCTCATCACCGAGCTAACCACCCTAGCAGAACGCCATGTCGACAAGTGCCACGAAATCGCCGAGATGGTCGAGGCCCGAATAAAGAAGGCATTGCTGCAGCACAAGCTCTACACCGTATATTTGATGGACTCCATCTGTAAAAACGTGGGAAACCCGTACAACGTGATATTCGGCAGTAGGTTGTTCAAGATCTTCACCGACACGTATTCTATCGTCACCGACACGCCCACCAGACAGCACTTGATCAACTTGTTCAAGACATGGGTCACCGGAAAAACGACTGCTGGCGGCGAGCTCTTCCCTCAGCCGGTGTTGCAGCGCATCGAGAAGTTCATCATCCAGGCGACGCTGTTGAACGAGGCCAATATGAATACGAAAAACGGCCCTGATGTCTTGTTACGTGAAGCACGTAGCTTACTTCAGTTTGTCATCCAGCTACAGGTCAATGTTGATTCGTTCAGGTCCTTTAGAAAGTACCTGGTGAGCGAAAAAGAGTACTTGGTCAGCAGCGAAAAAAGACGCAACGAGCTAGTGGGCAGGATCAACGACATTAGCGACAGCATCGTGCAAGAGATGCGCGATGTGGGCAACTTGGACGGGAAACGGTATGCGCCGGACCTCCTCGAGATCAGAAAAGTGCTCTTTGAGCAGCAAGCGGCTCAGAACGAGTTCATTCGGGGTATAACGGGGAAAATGAACTCGGAGCAGCAGAAAAAGCGCACGGCCCAGGAAAGACAGATGAAATTGGAGAGGCAGAGGGCGTATCTTGAAGAGAATAAGATTGTGATAGACATGAAGCCGAAATTGAGTGTGTTCAACAACATTTCGGGCACTTTTGAGGAGGACCCTGAGTTGAAGCTGATTGTGGAGCTCTGGGGGAAGGAGCCGGTTGTGAGAGAGGTGGTTAGAGAAAAGGACGCAAGTGAGTTTACAAACACGCTAGGGTTCAATTTTGGGTTTGACGAGGTGGAAATGGAGGAACGGGCGGAAAAGAGTGAGAATGGCATTGAAAAAGAGGAAAAGAGTGAGAATGGCACTGAAAAAGAGGAAAGGAGTGAGAATGGCATTGAAAAAGAGGAAAAGAGTGAGAATGGCATTGAAAAAGAGGAGACTCCGAAAGCCAAGGGACTGGATAATGAAGTAGAAAAGGAAGAAAAGGAAGTCAAGGAACTGGAAAATGGAATAGAAAAGGAAGAAAAGGATGCTAAGGTGGAAGATGATGCAAATGCAGTAGATTCAAATGTTATTGAACATGCACATCGGAATGCACCGGAGACTGAAGTTGATGTAGAACAAGCAAAAGCACAACTGCAAGGAGTACCGGCAGAGGAATTGGGCGTGCTGGAGCCTGAGTTTGACAGCGACGTCCCTGCTGCACGGAATTCCGACTCTGAGGACGAGTACGCCCCACCCCCAGCAGTCGAGACTTCCTCGGACGACGATCCGTTTGACGAGCTCAAGCGCGGAGACGAGGACGAGGACGAGTACGACGAGGACGCAGACTACGATCCTACGGCAGAGTACTACGACGAGAAGAATACGTTGGTGGCCCCTCCTCCGCTGCCTCCGCAGGACATGTCGTACGAAAACGGTGGGTACGTGTTGGAGGACTACACCTTGAGGTCGATCTTGAAGAGGCGGCAGGAGGGAGATGCACCAAAGGTGACGAAGAGGGTGAGGTTTAATATATAGGTGGGTTGTGAGCCATGTGGTATAATTAGAAAACGGTACACTGTTTAACAATAAAGCGAAGAAAAGCTGGAATAAAGAACGGACTTCACTGTTTAATAATATAGAGAAAGATAGAACAAAGAACATACTTCACTGTTTAATAATATCAATTACGGAAGAGATAGAACAAAACGTTTGCTCTTCAACTTACTTCAGATATGAAACGTAAATTATTTCTTGAGTTTTCTTAAGTTTAAATTCATTGTAGCAATTAACATTCGATATTGATTGTACTATTGAGTTTGAGCGTTGTACAATAAGAGGGTTGTATTGGGGATTGGTGGCTAGAACGAAGTGTATTTCTATGTTATGGTTGAGATGAACATTAAAATGAATACTTTGAACGTGAAAAGATAAGTCTACCAATTCATGAACATCTCTTTCTACATATTCTAAACAAGTCGAGGATTTAAACATTCTTATCAAAAAGGTTCTCAATTTCTCATTATTCAGGTTATTGATGATTTCTATATGTTTTCAATTAGAAGTTTTCAATCATTACGTTTTCAATTTGATATTTCAATTTGATATTTCAATCATTAGGTTTTCAATTTGATATTTCAATTAGTTTTCAATTAGAAGTTTTCAATCATTAGGTTTTCAATTTGATATTTCAATTTGATTTCAATTAGTAGTTTTCAATTAGAAGTTTTCGATTCGAAATTTTTAATTATAAGTTTTCAATTAGATGTTTTCTGTTAGATGTTTTCTCCAGATATTTTCAATACTACCTCATTGAAATTTCAAAGACCTCAATATTCAATAATACAATTGAGATCATACTCTCTATCTTGTCTATCTTGTCAAATCTCTTTCCAATTTTCAATGTCACAATTTCTCTTTCATTTTCTCTCTATCAATTTCTCTCTCAATCTCTCAATATTTCTCTCTCAATCTCTCAATATTTCTCTCTCCACTACACTCCCATATCTTATCATTTATTACTAAAAACTAGTCCAAGTTACCAGACTTCTTCAAGTGCCACCACGAAGTCAAGAATGGGAAAGCAAAGAAGAACCCAAGAACACCATAAAATGGAACGTGGAATGGAATCTTTCTGTCAAGAACCTTGAATGGAAGGTTCGAGTAAGGGCCGGACTTTGGGGTGCCGAAGACAGAGCTGGAGACTCTGGCGGTGCTGGAGAAGTTTCTTACTGGCTTGATCTGTGCGACTTTCAAGGATCTCAACATTTTTGCTGGTAAACTGAATGGATAAAGGCCTATATTTATGGCTCGAGTTTTTTTTTCCAGGCCTCACTACGCGGAACAAATCCCGCGCGCTGATTGGCCAGCACCGCGCTCGCGCTAATGAGCTGATTCTGAAAAGTATAAAGAAAAAAAACCAACCACTGGAAAAGAACAAACAACATTTACCATGCCTATTGCCCCAATTACCGGTACTCTCAAGAGAAAGATTGTCACTGACATCACTATTGGCTTCGCCTGTGGTTTTGTTTTGGCCAGCGGCTACTGGTACTACGAACACAAGCCTTTGGTTGCCAAGAGAGAAGCATACTATGCCCAGTTGAAGGCTCAGAAGGAAGCTGAAGACGCTTAGAGGATATGTTAATAAACGATTAGGAAGAAGAAAAGGGTTTGATTGAAGATCTGAGATTGTGATGAGTGTGATTATTGACTATTGATGATAATAAGTGGTAAGAGTGAATTGATAAACGTAAATGATTGGTATTATTGTTGAAATCAAAATCAATGATGATAATTTGATATCAATATCAATGATGATAATTTGATATCAATATCTATGATGATAATTTGACACCGATATCAATGATAATAATGGTTTGATATTACTGTTTGAATGGTATTGATCTTTATATTGCATTCAAGACTTACCTTCAACTACTCAACCAATTATTCAACCAACCAATTATTCAACCACCAATTATCAACCAACTAATCAATATCCATTTACACAATCAGACAACAGATCATCCCTCCATTGTAGTGTAAACTGTTCTATCATAAATGATACTATATCATGATTGATACTATATCATATTTGATACTATATCATACTTGATACTCTAATCATACTTTTGCAACCAATATTCATTTCCATGGTTCAAAACATATAAACCAAAAAGTTCATTCTTAGAAAAACTCAAACCCACAGAACAGTAGAGAATTTTATTCAAATATGAAAATCCAAAAACTAAAACTATAATCTAAGAGTAAATTATCCCCTTATAGCACCATGCAAATCACCCATCCCCACAATCTCATTACTCAACACCCAAACCTTCTTCCCACTCTTCTCGCCCAAAAACTCCAAACATGCTAGCTCTGCCCGGGTGATCCCCCCCAAGATCACCACCACCAAGTTCTTCGACCGGTCGTTGATCCGCTGCTTGTCGGACTGGTCGTCCACATTCTCGTCAATCTGCTTCCCCTTGAACATCAGCCCCACCGGCAAGTTTTCCCAGTTGGGACGCCTCTTCGTGTTGTTCATGGGCTTGTACACGAGAAAGTCTCGAAAGTACAACGCTTCTATGAGCCGGATACTGATAGGAACCGTCCCCAGAGGAAGCGTGAAGGACGGGTGCTGGTATATCTGGGTCAACTTTTCCTCCAGCACTCGCGGTTCCACTTCGTCCTGCGGATGCAAGTTCCAGAACTTGTCCACTAGGGTGAACGTTGCACTCAACAGGTCTCTCGGAGACAACAAATTGCCGTCAGCTTCAACTTCGGGTTCATGGTACCTGCCAAAGAAGTCTGACTGGTGCTCGGCCATCCTGATCACCTTGTACTCCAACAACTTTTCGAGGGCTAGCGCAGAACTCAACCCGTAGTTGTTCATCACCTGGTCCACCAAGTGGTCATAGTCGCCGTGCTTGATTCCGTCGTTGACAATAGATAAAAGGACTATCGAGTTGATTACGTACTGCTGCGGGATGTTTGAGTTCAAAAAGTGCTGGATTAGCGCAAACTGAGTCTTGTAGTCCATTTCGAATAAATCGTTCTGGTACGTGAGATACTGCTCGTGCACTGCCGTTTCCGCTACAATCGTCTCGCTTATAGCGGTGTGCTTCTTGATCAACTCCTGGCGAGTTGTCAAGTCGTTAAGCGAGGAGACTATCTTCTTCATGTCGTTGAGATCGTCGTCCTTCTGGTTCTGGGCCGTCGAGTACTCCTGCATCATCGACTTGGCCATCAGGTTCAATTTCGGGCCCACGGTGCTGAAATTCAAGTGCTTGAGCTGCTCGTACAACGGGTCGTCCTTGAGGTTTTGCTTGTCCCCTGTCACCTCGTACCGTATACCCAAGAAATCGTTCATGAGACCGTCGTACGTGAGCTGGTTCAACACTAGTGGCAACCAGTCGATGTTGCGCTCCAAAACCACCAAATCTGTATTGCTCTGTGCATTTAACTCGTAAAACTCCAGTTCTATCGCACTCATATGGCCTGCTACATAATCTGGAATCTTCACTTTCTGCAACGTGTTGACGAAAAACTCGCTCAAGTCGCCTTTTGCAAACACATTCTTGAACTTGAGCTTGTTGGCGAACACCGTGGCCACCAAAGCATCGCATAATCGGTTCGCTACAGTGAGTGGTTCTGTAAAGTACAGCAGAAGAGGGTCGCCGGTGATGAATGCTGACTCCACAACCAAGTGCTGTACCTTCCAGTTGTAAAGCCTCACCTTGTACGAAATGCCGGCGATGTTTGTCTCCAAAATTTTGGCAAAAGTGGCGGTTCCGTCAAGCGACTTGTTGAGCTGGTAGGTGTACGATTTGGTTAGATTGGGTATTATGACGTGCAAACGCTTGCCGAGTTTCTGGAGGGCTTGAATATGAGGTATGTTATCATGTGTGGGCTGTGCTATGACGATTGCTCCGTCGTAGTTGGACAATGGAGCTTCCATGTCTAGCCAAGTAGTATCTTTGAACTTTCCGAGCAGTTTGAGCTGCAGAAACGGCATCAAGTAGTTGATGGTGGGCAGGATTCCATTTCGATCTAGTATGAGGAGGTGATTGGAGCCTATGATTTGGTTGAATATCAGATTGAGGGATTCAATGGCTAGTTGGTTCATAGGTATTGATATTGATTTTTTTGCAACAAAGATTTGATTTTAGATTTGAGAAAAAGGTTGGGTTTAGATTGGGAGTGAATAGTGGAATTGGTGAATTTTCTGGAATTTGGTGACAGATGTCATAAAATTCATGAAGAGAGTGTTATGAGATGAACCGGTAAGAGGTTTATGTATCGAAAGTTACGAATGAGTGTTTAACTGATTGTAGGGTATGCATGGGGTATGAGGTGCCTGAATTGAGATGTAAAATATGAGTGTGAGTGCCTTAATTGAGAGGTAAATTATGAGTATGAGTGCCTTAATTGAGAGGTAATGAGTATAAGTGCCTGAACTGAGAAGTAATGTATGAGTATGGAGGGCCTGAGTCGTAGCAATATATGAGCAAGAATTGCCTAGTGAGATAGTATATGGAGTATGAAAAGACCTGGATAATATATGTAGTGTCCTGGATAATATATGAGGTGTCCTGGATAATATATGAAGTATAAAGTGCTGTGGATAATGGAGTATAACGTACCGTGGATAATGGAGTATAAAGTGCTGTGGATAATGGATTATAACGTACCGTGGATAATGGAGTATAAAGAACCTGGATAATGGAGTATAAAGTACCGTGGATAATGGAGTAAGTACCGTGAATAACATATGGAGTATAAATAGCCAGGAAATAGTACAGTATGATTCCTGACTGAAAGTATTACCGAGCAAGAGTGCCTAGACCTCAATACGAAGCATAAGTATCTTTACCTCGAAGAATACGGTGCATTAACACCTAAACTTAGACTATTACGATAGTTAGACCTAGATTGAAGTAATAATTCACCTCGACTGTTGCAAAGTGGTGTTGCAACTACTACATATACTCACATATACCCTAAACATTATGATTCCGTTTAAAGTTTCCAGTCAAGATGACGAGCAAAAGAGGAAAGATCTAATCAGTAGTGTTGAGTTAATCCAACAAAATGAGGAGTATTAAATTGTTTTTCGTGGTTATATTTATAGTTGTTATGAATTTGCACCCAAAATTTTTGATTTCTCGAGATTTTCAATGTCTATTTACAACTTTTCTCTTTACACTTGTACGAAATTACAATATCTTTCTACAATGTCTGATCTCACTATATTCAGACGCAATTATAATATCTCTCTATAGTATATGTTCTCCTTACATTCAACGTAATTACAATATCTCTCTATAATATCTGTTCTCCCTACATTCAACGCAATTACAATATCTCTCTATAGTATATGTTCTCCTTACATTCAACGCAATTACAATATCTCTCTATAATATCTGTTCTCCCTACATTCAACGCAATTACAATATCTCTCTATAATATCTGTTCTCCCTACATTCAACGCAATTACAATATCTCTCCACAATACCTATTCTCCCTACATTCAACGCAATTACAATATCTCTCCACAATACCTATTCTCCCTACATTCAAACGCTATTACAATATCTCTCTACAATATCTATTCCTCATTTAAAATTACCACACTTTCTACAATCCTCCTTAATCAGGCTTACACCCACTTATATTAATTCATATCATGAAGAGTCTTATCGTCATCTATGTTCCAAACGTATCAAATCACTCGTTAATGACTCGCTAAATTAACCTCTGAAATTGCAGATACCGAGAAATGAAAGGCCCGGCCCAGTAAATCCCTTCCTACAACTTCGCCCCGTTCTCTATCCCGTTCAAAAAAACCAACCCCTCCTGCACGAAGGTCGCAACATGCACGCCCTTCTCGTTAAACAACTCGCCCTCAAACAACACCCTGCTGTTCGACAAGCGCAACGGCTTGAACGAAAAACCCATCCACTTGGTCACGTCAAAGTCGTCGTCGTGGAAGTACAACACGTGGTCGAGCAGGAGCGACATGTAGTGCGCCATCTGCTTGAGGTCCACGTCCTCCAAGCGCAACAGCCGTGCCAACCGCGTCAAGAAAAGGGCGTCCAGCAACACCGCCAACCCCGCGTACTGGTACTGCTGGTTCAACCCCACCAAATTCACGCCAATCTCGGGACTCCCCCACAGCGTCAAAACCGAAAGTTTGCGTTCCGTCACCGCTAACTTCGACTCTTCGGACGACGTGAGCTCTAGATCGTCCATCTCAGGGAGAAATTTATGGTACACCAAAACGTCCTTGGTGCGTTCGTCTACAGGTAACTTGTCAAAGTCGTGCTTACCAAACCAGTGGTGATATGGGGTCTGAAATTGGAAAGGCTTAACCACTGGAGTATCGTCATCATCATCATCCTCATCCTCAGCATCCCCATTCCCATCCCTATTTTTTTCCCCAGAATCCCCACCGTTTTCTCTTTTTTCCACCTTTTCTCTCCACAATTCGTACTCCCGTAGCGCAGCCCCATGGCTGTTTTTGCTGGTCAACAGGATGTTTGCGTAGTAGCACAACTTCCCGTGCTGGAACGCGCGCACATGCCTGTTTGCAAAGCTTTTGCCCAGCGACGTGCACTCCACGACCCACTCCACGGGCACCTTGTCGCTGACGGGCAATATGAAGTAGGAGTGGAGCGAGTGCGGCCGGAACCCTTGTGGGGCCGACCTGAACGCCGCGAGAAGCGCCTGCCCTGCAATGTTCCCGCCAAACGCCCCGCGCATCACGGAGATGGGCTTGGCGAGCGGCAGCCGCCCCACGTAGTGGAGCGGACTCGTTTCCTCGACCCCTAGCAACTGTTGAACGTCAATCTCCGGCATTTTCTGCTCTCTTTTTTTTGCAACTACTCTCTTATTTATGTTCGTTATACTTGCATATGATAATGTGGAGAGCGCGAGTACAAAAGGGTGTCACGATTTGGGTGTCAGAATTGAGTGGGGCGTACCGAGGGTGGAAAGGATGGGGATGATGGGGATGAGGATGATGGGGATGTTGATAGTGTTGAGTATGTTGATAGTGTTGAGTACTCTGAAGATGAGGTCTCGGTTAGTGTCGATATCAGTATATTTGAGAATTATGATCTACTCGGCATTAAACTTGATTTAGCCGATCTGTCAGGGAAGTTTAGTTGTAGGTACGAAGTCCGATAGGTTCATGAGAGAGGATTGCCTGTGATTTGGAGTGGATGTGATACTGTGGATGTATACGGATGTGATTTATATGGATGTGATTTATAAGGAGGTGATTAATACGGATGTGATTTTAGGACGGCAGTTTAAAGAGGGGTGGCCTTATTAGGTAGAAATGTTGGTAAGGTAGAGGGTGGTTCTGGAGGATCAATTGGGTTGGAATGGGTTTAGGCAGATGAGGTGAGATGAAAAGGTTACGATGGGGTCGATATGTAGCTCAAATGGGGCCGAAATGGAGTTGACTGTAGGAGTTAAAGGACGCTTTATTTGAAACCAGACCCAATTTGCGTAACGACAAAATAACAGTGCTGTCTGAACGAGGTATATTATTTGTGCCATTCCAATGTATAGTCTTGGCTGGCGCAAAGTTGATGAAACTACATTTATTATGCTAGTTATTTTGGGTGCAAAATTTATGCACAATCAAGGGCCCTGAATTTTTGGATCTGGTATTTGAATGGTTCCACAAGAATAGGTATGGAATACGTTTACATTAGGATATAATGGTTTAGGTACAGATTTAGAGAACTAGTTGAATGTAACAACAGGTGTTGTTAGTGAGAAAATAAGATGAATGTTAACAATCCATCACATATGCACACAATGAAGGCTCCTTAGCACGCAACTTCTGGACCATCTTTACTTTTGAAATAAAAGCTGCAATTTCGTTCATGTGAATAATGCTCTGCAGTTTTTCACCGAATATTTCACTTTTACATTTTATAAAATTTATTAATCTAACAATGAACTCAATAAATAACAATTTCCCTCTATCTCTAATAAATAGCTCTAAAAACCCAAGTCAAACCCACGCAAACACCTACAACTTACTATTCAACCCATTCAACTTCTCCTCAATCTCTTTTGGAAAAAACGCTAAGGCCTCCTGCGTAACAGTACAAACCATCTTGCCCTCTAACGTATAAACCGTACAATAGCACAACACCCTGTCGTTCAGCATCCTCGGAAACTTGTACTCCATATAAAGCCACTCATCTGTCTTGTAATCATGGTCATGGAAGAAAACTGAATGGTCCAAGCTGACCCTGAAAAACTCAAGCGTCTGCTTCACCTGCGGCCAGTCCTTCAACTTGACCCCCAAGGTCCCCACAAAAGTGCCCAAGAAAGTAGCGTCCAGCGCAAAACAAAGCTGCAAGACCTTCAGCTTGAGCTCGTTCTTCGAAAACTGGAGCGAATCGTTGATCTTGAAGAAATACAGCATGGTTCTGTTGCCCGTGGTGTCGTAGCTGAACACATCTGGGGCAATTCCAACCAGCAGAACCACACCACCACCGCTCAAACTCTCGAACGGGATGTGGTTGTGTACCAAGTCGTGCGTGTGCGAGAGAAACGGCAACTTCTCCAACCGGTCCCTGTACTTGGCCAATACATGCAGTGGCTGTGTCTGGAACCCGATTGTTTCTGGACTTCCCAGTGCAATGCGCTGTGCCTGTATGTTTTTCCTCGTAAACGAAACCTGTATCGTGAACATAACCCTGTTATCCTGAATCCCCTTGACCATTCTGTTGGAATAATTACGCCCATCGCTGATGATGGTAACCTCCCATGTAACGGGGTATTCGGACTTGCCTGCCCTAACAAAGTATGCATGGAGCGAGTGCGGCAGCATTTCGGGGTCCTTCACCGTTTCCCACGCAGCATTTACACCTTGGGCTATAGACTCACCGCCGTAGGTACCACGGCCACCCTCTTTGAAAGGCTGAAGTGGGTACTTTCCGAGAAATGTCGTGGTGTCTCTGGTCGAGCTCTGCTCGATGAGAGTGAACTTCTCTTCGATCTTGTTGATGTTCTCGGTGTTGTAGATCTCAAGCACGGACATGGTTGGGGTTTTGTGACGGGGGATCCGTGCGTTTATATAGTTCTCGCTTGTGCCGAGGCCACTGGAGATTATGTAAGCAACGGCTGGCGCCAATTTCACAGGCCGACGCGATGCCGGCGTCGGTACGAACGGAGATGTTGGAGTGGCGTGGGTGGTTGTGATTTGGCGGTGTGTGGAGGTTTGTGGAGGTATTGTGATGGACGAGCATAAAAGAGGTTTAGTTGTGGTTTGTGGTTTCTAGGTTTTGAGAGTTGTGATTGGTGGGTGGTGATGGAGAGTGAATGTGATATTTGTTTAGAATGTGAGATAATGAAATGTAAGGTGATGAGTGTAAGGTGATGGAAGTTTTAAGAAGCATCATGCGCGGGTATTTGTAAGGTTGTTACTAATGGGAGAGAAGAGAGCTGACTCTTAACCTGTGGGTGCAAAAATTCGTTGCAGCCTTTTTTGTTGATTCAATTGTTAGCATAAAACGGTAAAAATTGAAGGGTCAATTACACCCATATTTCTCCAACACACCTACGGTTCTTACAATTTGAACGACAAGCTAATCCAAGCCATTCTAGGTTCCAACAAGGTGAATACTCGCAGAAGCAAATTACTTCAAACCGAGTCTAGAGAACACTGAACTCAGACATGCTGAGAATCCCAAAAAGATTGACTTGAATCAGAAACCAGAATCTCAACTAAACGATTTTATCCACTATACTTTTTTCCACTAATTCTTTAATGTACTATTCTAAGCATCTCACATTTAAACACCAATTTTTCTTCTTATTCACTATCAAGAATAATTCTTAACATCAAGAATAACTCTCAATCCCTAGTAATCTCCTTATTCAATCTCTAATCTCAATACACTCTCTAACTCTTATAATCCTTATTAATCTATATATAATCCGTGTCCAGCACTAAAGCTTTGCCCTCGTCTCGGCCCCCCCATGGAAATAAACCAACCCCTCCTGCATCACACTCGCAAACAACCGCCCACGCTTGTCATAGTACCCAGCATGCAACGTCACCCTGTTGTTCACGAACCTCGGCGCCTTGAAACTCACAAAGATCCAGTCGTGCGGGTCAAAGTGGTCGTCGTGGATAATCACCGAGTGGTCGATGGACACCGCGAAAAAGTACGGGTTCTTGCCGCCAGTCACGGATATCGCCGGGATCATCTTGGTCCTGTCCACCGCATCAAGCCCCATGTACGGCAAGTCGAGCAACCGGGCCAAAGAACTGAGAAAAAGCGAGTCCGAGATCACTCCCAAGCCGGCAAACTTGAATTTCGGCAAAACCTTGGGGTGGTCGTCGCCCACGCGGATCCAGAACAGAAGCTCGCGCTCGCCGGCACTCGTTTCCGCCTGCTTCGGGTCGAGGTGCACGAAATTGGGCGGGATCTTGTGCTGCAAGAGCCCGCTGTAGTCAAACAGCGTGTGCACCTGCAAATCAGCATGGTCGTACTTGTAGAAAGTCGAGTTCACCGGCACCTGGAACTCAAAGTCGGCCGGCGACTTCTTCTTGCTCCCCTTTTCCTCCGTCAAGCTGATCATCACGATGTAGCGCAATTCCCCTTGCTGCGAAACGCGCACCAAACGGTTTTTGAACTTCTTTCCGTCGTTCAACCGTTCCACGTCAAACTGACATACAACTTTGTCGCTGCCTGCTTTCACAAAGTACGAGTGAAGTGAGTGTGGTGTGAACCCAGGACAGTCCTCCATTGCAGCCACGATCGCAGACGCACACAAGTTGCCCCCAAAAACACCACGGCTCTGTGCACTAGGCTTATGCAATGGAGTCAATCCTTCGAATCGGCCATCTGAGAGCTGGCGAACAGAAAAATTACGCTCAAGCTTGGAAGGAACAAACTTGTTGAGAATAAGCAGCATCCTAGATATACACTCTGCAATTTCAGGACACCGCGGCCACTATATATACCAAAACTTTCACAGCCCTTTATGTTTTTTTTGCAAGCTGTGCTTGACACATCCGAGGGACACCGTTTAGATCCTAATTGGGACGGAGGCTGATTACAATCAGGAGAATGCAGACTGGCACTCTAAAAATAAAAAAAGTTGGGACCTAACGGAGGAGAGAGTGAGGGGAGGAGCGAGTTTTCCAGCGATGGCGAGGCGGTGGTGTTGGGGAACCCAAGGGTTTGCTGGTTGGGCTGTACAGGGAATGATATTGGAGAAAATAGATGTAGTCACAACAAATGTTCGGAGTGAGGGATCTAAGTTGCAGGGTGGCCACTGTAGTGAGCTCGGAAAAATGGACTTTCTTATCTCGAGCGCTCTTTTTTTCATTTTGTTGGTCTGGGTGTTGGGTGGCCGTAGTGTGTTTGTAGTTTGGGGGTTCAGTGTTCTTGAGGGTTCTACGCGCATTTTGAAACTATGCTGGCATTTCTTCGTTTACCGTTTAGTTTTCTCCCGGAAGATTCTGTTCCCCGCCATTGCTCAGGCGGTTTTCTCTTCTCTTCTCTTGTTTGTTGACCTTTGTCTCCTCCTATTGTGATAAGAGGACAAGAGTTGGATTTGACGATAAGATTTGGGATATTTGTGAGTGGAGGTGACTTTAGATTTGGTGGAAACTTGGCGATATTTGGTGATTACTGGTAAAGGAAGTCGGGGAATCAACTGAACAGGTGTTTCTTAGCTGGTTAATCAAACTGGGACTATTGGTTCACATTAAGTTGCGATCTGGAATCTCATGTGTGTTCATGCATCTTTGCAGCAGATATCTTTTATGTGTTTTTCAACACGGCTGCAAATTGTGTTGCGAAGAAAAAAGTGCAACAGGGTGAAACAACTCGAGACTTTTATTGCAGGGGTGGCGCTATTGTGTTGGTATGAAAATCCTCTGAGGCAATTGTGGATTGGGGTGTTTGATATAGGGATAAAAATGAACGGAAAAGAAGGGAATTATTTACTTCTCACGGCATGTAGTCTTGACGTCGTTTGACGCAACGGTTGGCAAAGTATTTCTAAATTCCGTTGATTGCTCAGGTAATATAGTCATCTACGCACGTTTTCGCTGATTGGTGGTACCGGAGAATGGTCTGCCTCTATTCTGTCTTTTAATAATTGCACCTCTCCAGACATATTTTGACTATCCATTTTAACTATCCATTTTGACTATCCATTTTGGCTATCCAATTTGGCTATCCATTTAGGCTATCCATTTTGGCTATCCATTTTGGCTATCCATTTTGGCTACCCTCAATATTGACTACCCATTTTGAATATCCATTTTGAATGTCCATTTTGATTACCTCCTTTGAATATATTCAATGACCCACCTCCATGTTTGATATACCTCATTCGATGTTCACTTCCTTCGCTTGTTGTCCTTGGAGTGGATCTAGATAAAAGTAATCTAGATAAGTGCTCACCAACCTTATGCCAAGATCGTAGCTGTGGCCCAGAGACCAATTGACTGTTTTGGTATCATCTAATTCACTCTGAGTTCAGGGGTGTCACAGGTTAGTCCTTTCTCATGAAGTATTTACGTATCAGAATACTCATTATCTTACCTCACAAAATGATCTGGCAGGGATAAGTCTGGAGGGTATTCAATTCTTTCAGTTACAAGAGTGTGAAGGTTGGTACAAAGTCTTAGTAATCTGTTCTATATGAGAAACAGATTGGCTTCGAGCAACGATTGCATCGATAGTCATTATTTAAATAGTCGCAAACTCAAAAGCAGACCTCAGTATCTTTTCACTCTTTGAGGGTTAATTCTTCTTGATCAAAACTGAAGAAATCAGATCAGCTTGACTTAAAGAACAATTTCTCGATTGAAAGCACCAATGGATGGCCAATCGTCTCAGTACATTTTTCTCAGATGTTCCTTGTTGTAATTCTAATATTTCACCACTACCTGAAATGCTCTCCAATATATTGGTACCAGATTGCAAAAAACTAGCAAACCGTTGAGAATCCATAAATTTGTCACTTCTGCAATCTCTCATTTCAAGTTAGTCCTGCCAATCAATAACACATTAAAATGTAAAGATCTTCCAGTATAGCCACCACTCGTTTGGCAGGCCATTAGTACCAGCCATCAAACGGTAGATTATTAAGATGAGCAAATTAATGGCACAAGAGCATCTAATTTCGGAACGGCATTTCGTTTGTAAACAATTGCAAACAACAAAAGACTAACTAAACTAATAGGCGACCAACAATCGTGAAGTCAACTAAACCAACAGAGACGATTTGGTAAACTAAAGTTTCTACTTAATAATACAACACTTCAACCTTTTGATACAACTCACCGTACTTAAAATCAAACTCCCAAACTATCAATCTTGAATCATTTACTGAGAAACAGTTTCATGAAAATAATCATCAGTCTGATCGCCTATTTATTATTTGAAGTACGCAAACACGAGCTATTGTAGAGTCTTCGCCGAAAATTCTGTCCGCTCCTCTCATTTCACCAGGGCCAACAAATATACGATGAATGTTGTTAACAATTCAGCCGTAATTTTGGACCCCACAGGGCGATCTCTTCTAAGATGCAACAATTCAGCTAAAGTTTAAAAGAGGGTTCTAGATTCTTAATTGTACAACAAACGTTAATGGAAACATGTCCCATGAACTCGTCTTTTCTAGAGCACATAGAAGGCGCTTAGAAATCACCGAGATTTCGAAATTCTAATGCGGCTGCAAATTCTCATTGGCTCCATTTTTTGCAGATACAAAACGTTTTAAATATTACAAAACAATGCGCAATTCAATCGATACCGGAGAAAATTTCAAAGCACACCAGCCAAACTTGGAGAACAAACACAGTAACTAACCAAAAAATTGAACAAAAGAACCAACCCACAATTACAAAAGCAAACAGTTCCAATATAAACGAGCAAAACGTGTTTGTGGCATCTCTCTAGTTACAACACTGTCGTAAGATTATCACCTAAAGAGATGCCGTTCCCTGAATTTTAAATAATGGGCTTATCTAGAAAAATCTGGAAGCACCCCCACTGAATATCCAACCGAGTTTATCACCCCATTCCTTGAAAGTTTATTGATTAGACTGATTCACTCACAATATTCACCATTTCAACCTATCCTCAACTATTTCATTACTATTCCAAACAATATTCCAAAACTAAACTCAATAATTCACTCCTATTCACTCCCACAATCCTCCACTCATAAGCCTACAATCGAATCTCAGCGTAAAAATATCCTAGACGGCAAACAATACACTATGGAAGGGTAATCCACTGCTTGTACTACTTCCCCGAGGCGGGCCGCACAAACAGAAACCGTTGGCTAATTAATCCAGAAAAGAGGCTGATAAAGGCCGGTAAACAATAACCTCCTCCCTTCCCATCTCCATCCTCCTCTCCCCATACCTGCAGAGGTCACCAGAAACACAATAATCATATCATTGAACGTATACGCCTATTGTTCGCTCATTTTGGGTTCCAAAATCGTTCTATGTCAAGTGCCACGAACGCTAATCAAAGGCATCATATCCCTGATTAACGGAGCAGCTGAAAACGCCACGCAGCCAAAAACCCCACGCCAACGGCGGACCACTCCAGAATCCTCGGCGAAATGTTCAAAAGTTACCTCAAACCTGGGACAAGTGGGTTCCGGAAAAGTTGTAAAAAGTTCGAAGATCTCGAACGCCTTTTCATTTAGCCGTATTGCATAAATTACGAAGATACGATTTTTACGAAGGATACTGTATTACTGTGTTATGAAATTGTATAAATGTACTGGAATTTTAACTAAGTATACTCTGGAAAATATAAACTGAGTCTACTCTGGAATATATATAAAGATTATACACTGAATATATAAAAAGTGAATCCACTAAATATATAAACGAGTATACACTGGAATATATAATCTAAGTATACACTGGAAACTAATATATAAACCAAGCACACTGGAAAAACTGAAAAGTCAAACTTCCATGCTTGGCGATTTATTCTTAATCCTCACACTCCTAGGATGCACCCTAGGAGCAGAGGTGGCAGGTATTTTCACATCCTTTAACTCGTTGCTGTTCGCTGATGGAGGATATAATTCGTACGCAATGCCAGAATCTGCCAACTGGATTGCAACATTTCGGTGGGCAATCAAAGGTAATCTCAATTCAGGCGACACCTTCAAAATCGACATGCCATGTGTGTACTCATTTGGCACTTCACCATCCAGTTTCGCATTGCGCTCTCCAGCTGGAGTGCTAGCCATCTGTGAGTTAGTCGCAGGAGGTCCCACGTCGCTCACCTCGTCTGTTCAGTGTACGGCGTCGCCTCTTGTGGGCCCCACAACCTCCGTATCCGGTTCTGCCACCATTCCAGTGATTTTCAACTCCGGTTGGGCAGGCAGCACCACCGATCTCGATGCTGCTGCTTGTTTTGCAGCCGGAACAAACACTGTAGTGTTCTCGGACGGCGCCAATTCGCTTTCCACGTCGGTCACTTTCTCGGCTGGGGGTATATCTTCACCGCCACGGTCGCTGGAGGTGTGGGCGGTGAGACCAATTCCCGGTTCCAAGGCTATTGAAGCCATAGACATCGGCGCAAACTGTACTTCTGGCGTTTTGAGTGGAACCATAGGCTTCACTATCAACGGAGGGGCCACAGTGGACTGCAGCTCGGCCCTGTTTGGTTTTGGTTCTGACTTCAACGACTTCTACTACCCGAAATCGTACTCTCCGCTAGCTTTCTCCCCCACCTGTCTCACCAGTCTCATCGCTGTGAACTATAATACGCAGGGTCTTCCAGGTCAGAGGCCTGTTTTGGCTGTTCAGTTCACTCCGACGGGCAACTCGTACTCGATTTACTTCAGGAATACGTACACCTGTGTGGAGGAGCCTGATGTTGTGCAGACCAGCGAGCACTCGCAGGCATTCGTGCTTCCTAGCGCTGTTTCTGCGCTGGCCACCTTCGATGTGGTGACCACGGTCACGGAAACGTGGACTGGACTGCAAACCACCACGGTCTCGACTCCTTTCACCGGTGGTACAGACGTTATCGTTGTTTCGGTGCCTGTTCCAACAGTCACCACCACCAGTCTGTGGGCTGGAGCAGACACGCAATCCTCCACTGTCACTGCTGCTCCGGGCAAAACCGCCACCGTCATTGTCGAACTCCCAGTTCCAAGGACCACCGTGATTCAAACTTGGACCAGTTCTGGTACTTCCATGAGCACCATTCCGCTTTGCAGCTCAACCACTTCTTCCGCCTTGCTTGCGCGTTTGTTCAAGCGGATACTCCCAACATCTGCAAGGACAGTCACAACCACCACGTTTTGGACGAATTCAAACACTGCTTCCACCACTGTCCTTGCTCCGCTAGGAGGTACTGCCACGCTAATTGTTGAAATTCCAACCCCAGCCACCACAGTCACCCATACTTGGGCCAGTGGGGTCACAGCCACCAGCACTATTCCAATCTGCGGCCCTACCACAAGCCCAGAACCCACCTTTAGGTTTTTCAAACGTTTTTTGATGAAGCGTATTCCAACCGTCACGTCCTCAACTCCAACAAACGTTTGTGGAACTGGTATCGAGACCATTGTGGTGAATGTTCCTGTTCCAACTGTCACTTCAACCGAAATTTGGGCTGCTTCTACTACGGGTTCCACTACCGTGACTGCTGCTCCAGGTGGTACTGCTACTTTGATTTTGGAAATACCAACTCCGGTCACCACAATCACTCAAACTTGGACGGGTTCAACTACTTCTGTTTCCACTATCACTCTCTGTGGTGCTCCTACTTCTACTACTTTGAGCCCTCCTGTCACTGCTCCCGCTCCTTTCGTGCCTCGTGCTGTCGAAGATTGTGCTGTTGGGACTGCCACTGTTGTTGTTAATGTACCAATTCCAACAGTCACCTCAACTCAGCTTTGGGCTGCTTCTACCACTGGATCCACAACTGTGACTGCTGTCCCAGGCGGAACAGCTACCTTTATCGTTGAAGTTCCAACACCAGTCACCACAATCACTCAAACTTGGACAGGTCAGACAACATCCACTTCCACAATCACTCTCTGTGCTCCAACCACGGTTCCCAGTACTACTTTTATTCCTGTTCCAAAAAGACGTCGTCAAGTACTGAGTTGTGCTGTTGGAACTGCTACCGTTGTTGTTAATGTACCAATTCCAACAGTCACCGCAACTCAACTTTGGGCTGCTTCTACTACAGGTTCCACCACCGTGACTGCTGCTCCAGGCGGAACAGCCACCCTCGTACTTGAAGTACCAACCCCAGTCACCACAATCACCGAAACCTGGACTGGAGCATCCACTGTCACTTCAATAATTACTCTCTGTGGTCCAACCACCTTCACCACATTTGTTGCAAAACGAGTAACTCAAGGTGTTTGTGCGACTGGAACGGAAACAGTGGTAATCAGTGTTCCAATTCCAACAGTCACTTCAACTCAACTTTGGGCTGCTTCTAGTACGGGTTCCACAACAGTTACTGCTGCTCCAGGCGGAACAGCCACTTTTATCGTTGAAGTTCCAACTCCAGTCACTACAATCACCCAAACTTGGACGGGTTCAACCACTTCTGTTTCCACAATCACTCTCTGTGGTCCCGGTCCCAGTACTACTATTCTCCCCACGCCTCCATTAAGACGTCGTCAAGTACAGGACTGTGCTGTTGGAACTGCTACCGTTGTTGTCAACGTTCCAATCCCAACAGTCACTTCAACTCAGCTTTGGGCTGCTTCTACCATAGGCTCCACTACTGTCACTGCTGTCCCAGGCGGAACAGCTACCTTTATCGTTGAAGTTCCAACACCAGTCACCACAATCACTCAAACTTGGACGGGCGAGACAACCTCAATTTCCACAATCACACTCTGTGGTCCCATTTCCACAGTGAACGGTCCTGTTACTGTTACTGCTCCTGCTCCTTTTGTTCCCCGT
Organism: Kodamaea sagamina; assembly: GCA_030556545.1. Taxonomy (NCBI): domain Eukaryota; kingdom Fungi; phylum Ascomycota; class Pichiomycetes; order Serinales; family Debaryomycetaceae; genus Kodamaea; species Kodamaea sagamina. The sequence goes on from JAKTUG010000004.1 coordinate 105,439, forward strand.
GATGTCGAAGAATGCGCAATTGGAACTGCAACTGTTGTCGTTAACGTACCAATCCCAACAGTAACCTCAACCCAAACATGGGATGCATCTAATACTGGATCCACGACTGTCACTGCTGCACCAGGTGGTACAGCTACCTTTATTCTTGAAGTTCCAACTCCAGTTACCACAGTCACCCAAACTTGGACTGGTGCAGGTACCGTCACAAGTACCATTCCAATCTGCGGGCCTACACCGACTCCAGAGCCTGCACCCACCGGATTCAAATTCTTCAGGCGTTTCTTCAAGCGTGTTTTAACTACCGTTGCTCAACCAACTGATGTTTGTGGAACTGGCACCGAAACTATTATTGTTAATGTGCCAATTCCAACGGTAACTTCGACTGAAATTTGGGCTGCTTCTACTACTGGATCCACCACCGTCACTGCTCCTCCCGGTGGTACAGCCACCTTTATCGTTGAAGTCCCAACTCCAGTGGTGACAGTCACTGAAACTTGGGAGAGTGCTGATACTGTCACCAGTACTATTCCACTCTGTGCTCCTAGTACTACCATTACCGCTAGAGGACTCAAGTACTTCAGACGTTTCTTCAAGCGTACTTTGAGCACCACCGCTGGACCAACTGACGTGTGTGGAACTGGTGCTGAGACTATTATTGTTAACGTTCCAATTCCAACGGTGACAACAACTCAAACTTGGACTGGCTCCGGTGCCCAATTTTCCACTGTGGCCGCAGTCCCAGGCGGTACAGCTACCTTAATTGTTGAAGTTCCAACCCCAATGGTAACAATCACTGAGACGTGGACTGGTGAAGGTACTGTAACCAGTACTATACCACTCTGCGGTCCTAGCACAAGCGTAGAAACGTCGTCTGCACCTTTAAAACGTTTCTTCAAGCGTGTTTTAACGAGCACTACCCAACCAACTGATGTTTGTGGGACTAATGCTGAGACTATAGTGGTAAATGTTCCTATTCCAACAGTAACTTCAACTCAATTATGGGCTGGTTCTGTAACTGGGTCCACTACTGTTACTGCTGCACCAGGTGAAACTGCTACTTTGATTTTGGAAGTACCAACCCCAATCACCACACTCACTCAAACATGGAATGGAGCTGATACCGTCACGAGTACCATTCCAATCTGCGGGCCTACACCGACTCCAGAGCCTGCACCCACCGGATTCAAATTCTTCAAGCGTTTCTTCAAGCGTACTAAAACCGTCATTGCCCAACCAACGGATGTTTGTGGAACTGGTACCGAAACTATTATTGTCAACGTTCCAATTCCAACAGTAACCTCAACCGAAATCTGGACTGGTTCTGACACTGAATCTACTACTGTGACTGCAGCGCCAGGTGAAACAGCTACTTTGATTTTGGAAGTTCCAACTCCAGTGGTGACTGTCACTGAGACTTGGACTGGTGAGGGTACTGTCACCAGTACAATTCCATTTTGCGGTCCAACGTCTTCGTCCTTTTTGATCGAACGTTTCAAGCGTGCTTTAACAAGCGCGGCAGATCCAGCTGATGTTTGTGGGACCGATGCTGAGACCATAGTGGTTAATGTTCCTATTCCAACAGTAACGTCAACTCAACTTTGGGCTGATTCTACTACTGGATCCACAACTGTGACTGCTGCACCAGGTGGTACGGCTACTTTAATTATTGAAGCTCCAATTCCAGTCACCACAATCACCCAAACATGGACGGGTTCAACCACTTCTGTTTCCACAATCACTCTTTGCGGGGACACAAGCATCCCTGCACCTGTTCTCACTACTGAAGTTGCTCCACCACCTGTTCTCAGAACTGAAAGTGCTCCCTCACCTGATCCAACCACCGAAATTGACCCAGCTCCAATTCTCACAACCGAGGTTTCTCCTCCCCCTTTCACCACCATCTACCCAGCACCTCCGCCTTTGGTACCCCGTGATGCCCAGCAATGCGCTGTAGGCACCCAGACAGTGGTGGTCAACGTCCCAGTTCCAACTGTAACTTCAACCCAAACAATCGCGGGTATTGAAACAGCATTCAGCACAGTGGCAGCTGCACCCGGTGGAACAGCTATCATAATTGTCGAAGTTCCGGCTTCAAGAACAACCATCACGCAAACCTGGACCGGATCCACAACCTCAACATCGACAATTTCACTCTGCTCCGACACAGTCACCATCTACAAGAGAGATGCACAGGTATGCGCAACAGGCATGGAAACTATTGTTGTCAATGTTCCAATCCCAACAGCCACTTCAACTGAAATCTGGACTGGAACTGGTACTGTTACCACTACTGTTGCTGCTGCTATTGGAGGAACTGCTATTGTGTTGGTGGAGGTACCTGCCAGTGTTCAAGTTAGTCTGTCGTCAAACGTAATTAGCTCCTCAGTTGTGTCAAGTTCGATTGGATCTAGTTCGTCAAGTTCAATTTCATCAAGCTCAGCAATTAGCTCTGCAATTTCAAGCTCTGCAATTTCAAGCTCTGCAATTTCAAGCTCTGCAATTTCAAGCTCAGTTTCAACCACACCATCCTCATATCCCTCAAGCTTTTCAAGTTCACTGATGATTTCTACTTCTCGTTGTCCTTGGAACTCATCAACCATAACAAGCTCAGGCGTAATTGTTCCAACAACTTCACCCAGTAGGACCGAAAATGGAGGCACATTTACCCAGACCAACACAGAAACCGATATCATCACAACTTGCACTGCTTGTACAGCCAAAACAAGCCATGAAAACCCAGTCAGCACTTCCACTGTGGACGCCCAAAATGGAGAAACCGTCACTCAAACGAGCACAGAGACTGATGTAGTTACCACCTGCACGGCCTGTGCAGCTCATCCAACCTCAGGCCAAACCAACCCTGGAAATGTGAAATCAGCTGGACTCCCTGAAAATCCTGTCAGTCAAACCAATCAAGTTCCTGGCACTGAAGTACCAGTTCACACTCCTGGAACTATTCCAGTACAATCCGCTGGAACTAATTCCGTTCACACTCCTGGAACAGCTCAACCAGCTCAATCACCCAAAGCAACCAGCGAAGTGAGCACTATTCAAACTGTAGCTCAGGTTACCCAGCTTAGTTCTACGATTGGATCCATCAGTATCGCTACATTCGAGCAGGCTGCAGGAGTTACTGTTCTTTCAAAGTACACCTTAGGTTTGTTCTTCCTCTTGTCTGTCATCTTTTAATTAGTTTGATTATACCCATTATTTAATGAATGTAGTTTTTATAAATTTTGCAACAAAATTTCAGAAAGTTATGAAGGTGAAAATTGTGAATTGTTTTAAGAATCACTTTTTAAAAAACGATCAAATTTTTCAGGACTTAGAACCTACAGAAACATACAATAAAGGTGTATTTAAAAAACGAACTAATAGTTCAATGGATAGAACCTTTATAAACCCACAAAATAGTATATACTTATAAACGATCGAATAGCTCAGTAGGGAGTACCCATAAACATACAAAATGCATATATTAATAAACAATTGAATACCTCAGTAGGTAGAACCCATAAAAAAAAACATATATTTAAATAACGATCCAATAATCAGTATTTAGAATCTTCAAAAACATACAAAATAGCATGTATTTTTAAAATTATCCAATATCTCACTACTTAGAACCTTCATAAGTCAACAAAATAGTATTATTTAGAAAAGCGATCCAAGAGTTCAGTAGGTAGAACCCCTAAACCTACAAAATAGTATATAGCTAAAAACAATCCAAAGAACCCATAATCCTACAAATTAGTTTGTATATCATCTTGTCTTAATTGAAACTAATTCTTTTGCATAATATAAAATCACTCCAATTGAAGGATAAACTGCCCCACCCTACTCAAGTAGGACCATCTAAGTTAACAATATCAGGAACCCCATCAAACATATAAGTTAAACCCTCCTGCATCACAGTCGCAGCCAACTCTCCCTTCTTATTGTACATAAACCCCCTCACCAACAGCCTGTTGTTCAGCACTCTCCGAAATTGATACGAAAATCCGACCCACTCCTTCACCACATCCAAACTATCCAGTCCCTCATGAAAATAGATATGATGGTCCAAAGACATGGCATTGTAGTGGAACAAGTGTATGACGTTCATAGATTTCGTGAGAAGATACCTGGCATCGCGCAGCTCGTCAAACTCCAAGTACGGGTGGTCTGCGGTGGGGTTGAACGGGACTTGCAAGACACGCGGCAAGGTGGTCAAAAACGCACTGTCCGTCAAGTCTGCGAGCCCGATGTAGTTGAACATCGGGTCTGTGAACAGCTTCTGGTACCGTGGAGCAACAAACTTGTCTGTGGTCTCCATTCCAGGGAACCCTCTGTCTTTCGCGGCGTATGAATCGCGCATGAAGGGCTGGATCTCAAGTGTTTCCGTCACCTTTTCAGCGTCGTACTCGGGCAGAATGACGTTGTTGATGCCTCCCCACACCGTCATCCAGCGCAGCGACGGGTTGATGTCGAGTTCCTCGGGGTGTTCTTCGTACTTGATGTACTCTTCTGGGTACGCATTGCGGATGTAGTCTGTGTGGTGGACCTGTTGGAGTTTGAGGGGGGCCGTTTCATGGTATTTGCGGAACCAGTCCGATTTTGATTCGTTGAAGGCTTTTTTAGCTTGGAAGATTGTTGATTGGTTGTTTGTGGTTTCTGGTGGGCCAACTTTGTCATTCTGACTGCCATTTTTCTTTTCTGGTGGACCAACTTTGTCAGTCTGACTGCCATTTTTCTTTTCTGGTGGACTAACTTGGTCAGTCTGAACTCCATTTTTCCCTGCTCTTATATCATTTTTATCATTTCCTGAATTAGTGGTATCACCATTTTTATCGTTCCCAGCTTTATCATCACCATTTTTATGATCCCCAGCCGTATCATCACCATTTTTCTCACCATTCACATTACACCTACCAGAAATTCTCTCCCTAACCAAAACACTACTAGACGTAGCCCTAACCTTCCTATTCTGAATCAACAGAACACTCACCTTGGCCATACCATCACTCTCAAACAGCTCCACCTCAAACTCCATAGGCACATAGGCATTTCCAGCCCGAATGAAGTGCAAATGGAACGAGATTGGAATCACCGTCTCCCATCCCAACTCCCTCTGGTGAACAATGGCCACCCACAATGCCTGTGCTATTATGTGGCCGCCATACACACCTCTAGCCATCTCCACCGGAAGCCTCAATGGGTGCACTCCAACGTACTTTCCATGCTCGACTTTGCGAACCTGAAACGCCTCCTCAAAGTCGTCTATCTTGTGTTTGGTGTAGTTCCTCATGGTGTTTTAAAATCTGGGAATACGTTCCTTTTAATGCTGACCCCACAATTACATGTGAAAATAAAATGGTTGGTTTAAAAAGTTAAATCTTGTGAAGTAAAATCGAGAATGATAAATCTGTGAATTTAGAACTATGAATTTATATGAATGTAAATACATAAAATCTACAAATGACAATGTATGAAAAAGTACCACTCATCATTCTCAACTAACATTAAAATCAATATTGAAATCCCTTTTAAACCTCTCCCTCTGCTCGTTGGAAATCTCACGTTCTTTTGTTTTGCGGGGCCTCAAAAACTGGTGTGCCAGCGGCACACTTCTTGTCACCGACTCCACCGGAAAAAGACTTATCTTGTGATCTTTTGTCACTAGCGTGTTGCGGTACTTGGGCATGGCATCCACAGGCTTGTGCTCAAGCTCGTACTGCCTCTGCTTGAGGATGAGCTCCGTGGACTCGTCGTCCAGAGGTCGCACCTTCAACCCAATGAGCTCCCTCTGCTTGTTGCTTAATGGTAAGTCCTCGCACTGGTCCGTCAGTTTGAACACTAAAACCGCAGACACTATGAAAACAGCCACAAGCACGGCCGCAATTGCGAGTTCGACAACATTCACTACTACTGTCCAGTCGTACCCGGGTGGCGTGTTCATGTACTGCACGTATCTGTACTGAGGTTGTTTCAGACGGTGGAGCTGCCACGTCTGAAACAAACGCAAAGCTACTAGCCGCAATAAATTGTAGATGCCCAAGCACAATAGCACGAGAACACACCGTTTCACGTACTTTTCCCTGGAACCCTGGCGGAGCAAAGCTTGTTTCATGAGTGGGCTGGTCCATTCTCCTGTGGGTACGTTGAGATTTGCGTTGTCATCCAACTCGTCGTCCTCCACTTTTTCGTAGTGCGCCTCCGTGGCCACCTCCCGCTCGTGTAAATGTGCCTTGGACACGAGTGGGATGCGGTTGGATGGTGTCACCAGAACGGTGGGCGGCAAAAAGTCCTGGAGCATGCCGCGCTGCGACTGGGGGCCCTCTGCCGGCGGGCTGTAGTAGATGGGCTGCTGCTGTTTGGAGTGGAACGGCGTGGATTCGTGGTGTTTGTGGAGTCGTTTCTGTGCCTCAGCCTGGCGCAACGCGAAATCGATCTCGCTGGGTGTTTTGACTGGCGTTGGTGTTGCTGGTGCTGGTGGTGCTTGAGGGACCGTGTCAACTCTATGCTTGAACTGGATGTTTGGTGGTGGATTGGTCGCCAATTTGCGTAAATGTGCCGCTACATTTGGCGTGTGTTGTGTCGATGGTACCTGTTTGGAGTATAGTATTGAATAAGCATCTTCGTAGACTGATGTTTGGGAATCGTTCATGATACTTTTGATCTGTTTTATGATTTTGTTTGTAGGTTGTATTTGGTTATGGTTTGGGTGATGGTAAATAACTACTATTGTTTGGGTGGATGATAAATAAAAGTAGTGTGTTGAGATCGGAAACGGGAGTGAATGAAAAGGGTGGACTAAAAAGTAGCCAAACAAGAACCAAGCAATAAGAAGATAATACACCTCAGATTCAACTTCACTGTATACCTAAAGAAATGAAAAATTACCCGGACATTGCAAAGTATATAAATTTACATCTCATCTACCACGATACTTTTAAAATTACAAACTTTTGCTACTGAGGCCAGTAGTGCTTGTTTGAAGCGCTTTAAATGATGAATAAAATGTTTACACAGACCTGTACTGATTATTATGAAGTACAACGACATGCCTCTTCTGATAATGTGCTTTGAGTGAGATGTAAAATTGAGAGATTTTTAGTGGAGAGTAAAATTAGAGAGATTTGTAGTGGAAGTTTAGAGAAATTGTTGGTGGAAAGTAATAGAGCCTAAGGTTTTGATGTTGGAACGGGGAGTTGAAATCAGAGTGATTTCAAGGGCGAGATCCTAGACTACGTAGTTTAACTTGTGGAAAATCTTCATAATTATGATTCAATGGTGGGAGATCTCCATTGGATTCAATAGCGCAGAACCTCTAGTGATTGTGTTAGAGTGAGTGGATAACTTCCATAATGAATATTCTGATAGACAAGTACCTCTTAATCATATTGCAATTAGTGGAATCTGCTTTTAATCTCACTTTTCAGTTCTCAGTTGTTCACATTCAAATACCCAAACATCACAAATTTCAAACTTTTCAAATCAAAAGTGATACGTTTTCTAAATCAACAATAGAATCTCTCAACCCCATTTAATTCTTCTACTACACCTAATCATTCAATATCTTATTACTTTACACAAGAAATTACTTCTTAGCAGTCAATCTTCTCAAGTAAAAGGCCAATTCTTCACCTTCCAAAATGTAACCGTCACATCTACCCGATTGACCTGGTCTAGAAGAAACAACAGCGTACAATCTACCGGCACCGAACTGGGAGTCGACAGCGTCCTCAATCTTAGCGTTGGCAGATCTAGAGGCCAACTTCTTCTCGACAGACTTGGACTTCTTGACTGGCTCAGCATCCTGGCTTCTCTTCTTACCGAGAGAAGCACCGTAGTGGTTCTCGAACCATTGTCTGAATGGAGTGGCATCGATTTGGACAATGGCAGACTTGGTCAAGGTGTTGGTTCTGACCAACTCGTTGTTCGAAGGGTGGTAGACGACACCAGCAATTCTGGTCTTTCTGGAAACACCCTCGGAACCCCACGAGAAGTTACCGGTTTCAATTCTCAAGGCTCTGAACTTTTGGTTACCACCTCTGGTTCTGACAGAGTGGATTCTCTTAGCACCAATCTTGGTGTTGGCTGGCTGACGACCCAACTCAAACTTTCTCTTCTTTCTGAATTGGGCTCTCTTGGCACCAGTTGCGGAACGCTTGTGACGAGAATCTCTGGAAATACCCATGTTGCTGACTTGTTAGTATGTGTTGGTAGTTTACGTTGTGTGGTCCCTTTCCTCCTCTGTTTGATCAAGTCACCTCTCATCATTGCTTGCTCGTCCTCGTTTACTCATCCCCCTTTCCTCATCTTCTTTGCTTGTTCCACCACATAACTGTCTGTCTTCATATCATACATACACTTATGACTATCACTAACTGTAAAGAAAAAGCTAACTGAAAAGATTTTATTAGTTTTTGGCAGAGCGAGTGAGCAGCGACGAAAAAAAATTTGCGGTGTGCATACAGAGACCGTTTACTATGGGAGAGCGGGCAACCTGCAAAATGTAGACTCGGGCGATCATAAACTGCAACACGTGCTCGAGGGCTCATGCCCTGATCATCGTTACGCCAAATGCGCAATCGCGATGAGTAACAAAGAATGCACACCATGGAGACTGTTTACGATGAGATCGAGATTGAGGACTTTACTTATGACCCGATCACGCAGTTGTTCCAGTACCCGTGTCCGTGTGGGGACCGGTTTGCTATTGCTATAGATGATTTGAGGGATGGGGAGGATATCGCTGTGTGTCCTAGTTGTTCTTTGATGGTGAGGGTGATATTTGAGGTTGAGGATTTGGATGAATATGAGTGATGGGTTGATATTTGATTGATTTTACTTGATATTGATTAATATTGGTTGTTTTTGTTGATATTGATTAATATTGATTGATTTTACTTGATATTGATTGGAGTTTGGCTGACATTTGACGTTTGATTGATCTTGTTATTGGTCAGTCGATTCATACTGTCTATTGATATTGCCAGATTATTGAAAATAACAGCATATTAGTCAGTTGATGATATCTCACTGAAGACAGCAAATTTGACAGTTGATGATATAGGCAAATCTTGGACAATTATTGGTCTGATTACCGAAATTGACAGTGACAGTTGATGAAAGTCTTCAGCTTACTGAAAACGACAGCATATTTGACATTTGACAGTTTATTGAGATTCACAGCATACTTGACAGATTGGCATTGTCGGTTTTTTAATTCACAGCATATTACCGTTGACCATTTGTTTGAAATTGAAGCATAAATGACACCTAAAATTGAGCAGGTCATTAAAATTGACACTATTTGGTGAAATTGACCAGTTCATTGAATATTAAATCTAATTCATAATGATCAGGTGAACGATATTGACAAGTTCATTGAAATTGACAACTAATTCTTACTGGACAGGTGAACGATTTTTGACACTACAATTTCAAACGTTCCACTTTTTCTAAAAAAGATATTAATGTCAAGTTTGAAGATTACCCCACACGCAAACCCTTTACAAACATTCCTTTAAGTGATCTGGCACTTAAAATTTCAAACACTAACACAGCTCTCTTTCATCTGGGAGCCACCAAATTCCACTTCGGAATATGAAACCCATAGCTTGTGCCCGATCAGGAACGACCTACATTCCTAAAACGAAGCAAAAGGCTCCTTGGATGGGTTTTCTAACGAAATGAAACTGGTGCCGGTTTTTCTTCCTGTTACCTTTGGATGAATTGAATGTTGACTGAGATTGAGCGACTGAGACTGAATGTTAGCTTTGACTGAGATTGAATGTTAGCTTCTTTGACTCTTGACTGAAACTGAATGTTAGCATTTAATTGTGATTTCCCTTGAAACAAGAGTCAACCTTTTGAGCAAAATTGAATGACTTTGAATGTTTCCCTTTTTATCTTATTGAATGAAACTGAATGCTAACTTTTCATTATCACATTGATTGAAATGAACCTTAACGTTTCACTTCACATTGAATTTGAATGCTAACGTTTCACTTCACATTGAATTTGAATGCTAACGTTTCACTTCACATTGAATTTGAATGCTGATGTTTCACTTCACATTGAATATGAATGCTAACTTTCTTATCATCACAAATAAACAGAGAATTATTCTTCTATTCAATTCTGCTAAGAAAAAATGAAACATTGTACATATAATCAATACACAACGGGCCGGTGTACTATCTATCACAACACACCGAAACGAAACAAGACCACGGTCCATCTTATCAAAAGCTGCAAATTAAGTTTTTGTACTTTAAATTCGAATGCACATTTAAGCGAATGCAGAGAAAGATCTGATTCAGGAACAATGTTGGATGAAGCGATGATTATCACAGGCGATTTCCATTGTTGCAGTATGAGAGATAAGAACCAAAGTGGCAGTTGACTTTTCACGTTCATGGAAGGAATGAGTGCTCGGGTTTATCAGAGATGACTGTTGGTGATGTTTTCAGCACATTTAACTGTTTTGGGAGTTTGGTGGTCTGGTGACTTGGATGATTTTTGAAGTCTGTCTGTTAGGTATTCTGGGAGCATCAAGATCTGGTAAGCGATTGTGTATCAAACTTGGGGTTTTCGTTGATAAGTTGGTGTTTTTGGTGGTTATGGACGTTAGTTGGTTATTGGATGAGAGTTAATAAGAAGGAATTTTTAGAATAAACTGTAAAGCACGAATTGAGTATGGAAATTAAGCGGGAAATTAAGCATGGATATTAAAACATGGATATTAAATATGGCGTTTAGGCATGGCAATAAAGTAGACAACCGGGCTAAGCATGGCATCTAATTAATGGCAGCTAGACATGTAATTTGAGAAATTGTTGGGTAATCACCTGGCCACTATTAAAAATGGTGCATTAAATGTATACGTAATGATAGTTATCAACAGACATGAAGTCAAAAACGCCCACTAGCACCGATGGTGCAATTCTCATGCAAGAATCGGACGGTTGAATATAAGGTTACGTATGATAGTAAACGCAGAAATCGGTTGTTTCAGCTATTGTCTACGGATATCCAAATATAACTTTGGTTTGAGAGCACGAGGTGTTCTGGTATTCATTGATTTCTGTGTCTGCGTGTTCTGGTGTAATGTGTATTTTAATGTGTACTGTAGTCTATAGTGTAATCTGTAGTGTAATCTGTTGTGTAATCTGGAATCTGTACTGGAATCTGAAGTGTAATCTGTAGTGTAATCTGTAGGTAATCTATAGTGTAATCTGTACTGTGTACTGTAATCTGCACCGTAATATGACACTCCGTCACTCTGAATATTCCACGTCCCCCCCTCTCAAATCTCCCCACCTAATAATAACACCTCCCACACGGCAGTGCCGACAATCAGCATTCCAACCCAAACGGTTGACGCTTGGCTCCAAAACACCAACGGTTAATTGTCTCAAATATCACGTTCACAACATACGAACGTTGCAGCACAATTGGCAGGGCATAAACAGGATTCCAACAGCGACACCAGCGGCACCTTAGCGAGCACCACAAGATTAGCGAGCACACAAGATTAGCGAGCACACAAGAGTGCCATCGTCTTCAGTCGACCAGCCAAAGACACACGTGCCAGCGTTGGTCAAACGAAGCTGTCACTGGCGCAAAGCATGTGCTGATTTCAAGCATGTGATGGTTGTTTAAAAATACTGTCTAACGTCTTTCATGGCTGCGAATTGACGGTTATGGATAAAGATGGGTTTAAGGGAGATTTAAGATGATGGTGAGTATGATGAATGTTGTGAATGTAAATTTGGAATAATATGGAATGATCATTAATAATGGAATGAATCATTAATATTGGAGTGAATACTGGATTACCATAATGAATATTGCAATAATATCATTAGCACCGGAATGAATATTGCATTAGCATTGGAATGAATGTTGCATTAGCATTGGAATGAATATTGCATTAATATTGTAAACGAGTATTGCAATATAATGAATATTGCAATAAATGAAAATTGCAGTTATAATGAATACTGCACCAACGTTGCATTAAAGATGAGTATTCAAATATTGCAATCCACTACAAAAACTACACACAAACAATCACCACACACCAACATCAGACGAATATGTAAATATACGACACTATTCCACATTCTGTTTGGCGGTGCCCATTTGCGAAACTTTACTTCTGAGCCTTCCGATCTCAGCCTCTCTCATTTTCGCTTCTCATCGTTTCTCACCCTTTTATATTTCTGTTACATTGTAACAACGATCACTTATTGTTAAGTTTGTTCTTATTGTCTCGTTTTGTCTTTTCTGTTTTGTCTTCTCTGTTTTGTCTTCTCTGTTTTGTCTTCTCTGTTTTGTCTTTTCACTCTGTTTTGTCTTTTCTCTCTGTTTTGTCTTTTCTCTCTGTTTTGTCTTTCTCTCTGTTTTGTCTTTTCTCTATTCTCTTTTGTAATCTTCTCCCTCTTTTGTATCCTCTCCCTCTTTAGTATCTCCCTTTTGTATCTCCTTCCTCTTTGTATTCCCTCCTTCACCTCCCCCATTCCCTATTCCCCCATTCCCTATTCCCCCATGGTACGATTCTCACATCCAGGTGATCCTCTGCATCAAACCACACGTCGCAAACCACCCAAACCAAAAAAACGTAGATGAACCGAGCAAATGACATGACTTATGGTGATGTCAACCACACTGCAGCAGGAGACACAGGCAACACACAGCATAGCGAAGCAGCAAATACGGGATTGCTCGTTTGGGAACAGTGTAATAGCTTAATCTTGTTTTGGGATCTGTTTTTCGCACCACCGATTCTGCGTGGAAGGATGGAGACGGATATGCGTGGAGGGAAGAATGGCAGGGGCAGGAGCGCTCCAGGGGGTGGGCCGTGGGTGCGGAGCACCAGCAACGCTCCCCCAAGCGCGCCACGCGCTCCGCACCGTCCTCGCCAACCCGCCGCCACGGCCACCCGTACCTCAGCTGGCCGTGCTCTCATTTTAGGTTTTGTGAGGTTTGCTCGGGGTTATGTATGGTGGGTAAAGGACGGAGTATGGCCGAGTTCTTCATTTTCACTCTCTTTTACTTCTTATTTGCTTATATCTTTATTACTACTTATTTGCTTGTATCTTATTACATCTTCTACTTCTTACTTCACTATTACTTACTCTATACTACCTTATTCTTATTACTTATCACTACTATCACTACTATCACTACTTTCACTATTACTACTATCACTACTTTCAATATCACTACTTTCACTATCACGATTATCACTACTATCAATATTTTCACTACTTATCACTACTATCACTAATTTCACTACTTATCACGACCGCTCTATCACTATTATCATTATCACTATTATCACTATCACTACTTACCACCACTTATCACTACTATCATTATCACTCTGTCACTCTATCTCCACCACCACACACTCTCCCACCACATCCACAAAAATCACCACCATTCTATTATGATCTACCGATAGGCACAAACCGTTACCAATCGGCCACGCTTGTATTTTCCCGGCCCCCACGCACACTCCCAACCCATCGGCCAGGCCCGCCACAAACCCAGCCATGCCAACACCGCCATCACAAAGTCCCAAACATAAACTCTGATTTCTTTTACCCTCAACCTTATTTTGCGGCCGCCATTTTCTTTGGTGTTTTTTTGTTGTAAAAATCTTTTTTCTTTTACAGCTACCGCTTGTCTAGGATCATTCAGGCCAACGAGTCAGCGAAGCGATGTATAATGTACAGACGATGGTTCCGCATCGTCACGAGCAGGACGGCGCGGGTGCTGCTGCGGCGTCGGTGGACTCAAACGGCGTTTCCAGCGCGCTGGGGAGTGCTGGCAAGGAAAGTGACCTGTCGCCGCGGAGCCTGAAGACAGAGTATGGTGGCAGCAGGGGTGGTGCTGAAACCACCACCACTGCTACCACCACCACACCACACTCAGAACAAAGAGAACAAAGAGAACAACACCATCATCATCATCCCACTGGTCTGACCCTCCCACAACAGTACCCCTACCAGATTCACCCGCTCCAACAAGTGGTTGGACAGCAATATGGTCCGGCTGCGCCGCATCATATAGCGATGGGGCATCAACAATCGGGGCAGCCTCCACAATCAACCCAACCATTAGGTCAACCTTTAGGCCAACCTTCACATCTTGGCCAACCCATAAACCAACAAATAAACCCAATACCTCCACTAGGCCTAGCACAGATGTCACATCCCCAGATGATGGGCCAGCAGATGATGGGGGTGCCGGTGCAAGTGACGAGCAGCTCAGTTAATACACGGCGTGGCCCGTGGTCGCCGTTGGAGGACAAGAAGCTTTTGGATCTTATAGCGATATTTGGGCCCACCAACTGGGTGCGGATTCTGAATCTGTTGGCGACCAGAACACCGAAGCAGTGCCGCGAGCGGTACCACCAGAACCTCAAGCCGTCGTTGAACCGGTCGCCGATCACGGTGGAGGAGGGCGAGTTGATCGAGTCGTTGGTGGCCAAGTACGGGAAGAAGTGGGCGGAGATCTCGCGGCATCTTAACGGCCGGCTGGACAATGCGATTAAGAACTGGTGGAATGGTGGGGCGAATAGAAGGAGACGGGCGAGTTTGGCGCATACGAACGATGAGGAGCAGACGGCGCGGATGGTGGAGGGCGAGTTTACGCAGCATGGCAATTTGTCGAGTAGTAGTGTGGGCAGCACTGGAACACCATCAGGTGCGTTAGCACCTGGTGGTGTTTCAGTGTCTTCTGCCACTTCTACTTCCACTTCCAATCCTGTTAATACTCCTACTGTTAATACTCCTTCCGTTACTCCAAATGTCAGCTCTAATACCACCAACAACACCACCCACCCAAACACAAACCTGTATTCATACCCTCAAAATTCTACAAATGTTCCAAATTCATCAAATGTTCCAAATTCTTCAAATACTGCAAATTCTTCAAATACTGCAAACTCAACAATCTCATCAAATTCAACATTACCGACAACTACACTAGCAACACCTGCATCACTAACATCAACAACAACATCATCATCATCAACCGCAGCACAATACCCCCAGGTTCCCCACCTCCCCCAAATCTCCTTCAACACGCTGATGTTCAAAGAACAGGCCCACGGAGCTGCAAACACACCCGCCAACATCAACGGAACACTCACACCCGTCCTCCCCCCCATCCAGGCCAAACCCGTCAACCGCTCCGCCAGCTTCGACACCAACAACGAGCTGCATTTCCCACCGCCGTCCATCACAACCCTCCCCCCGATCTCGTCCACCAACAAGCGCAGGCTCTTGGACGACCCCATCTCCCGCAGGCACTCGACGGCCATCTACCAGCACCACCACGGGCACGCGCTCCTCACGTCGTCGCACCCGAACCTCACGTCGATCATCTCCACCAGCACGCAGAACAGCCACTCCGGCGGCCAGGTCACGCCGCCGTACTACGGCTCGCCGTTGTTGTTGAGCACACAGGTGCTGCGCAACAACTCCATCTCGCACTTTGAGTTCCTGGCGTTGAACTCGACGAATAACTCGCTGCGGCGCTCGTCGCTGATTGCGCCGGATTTCTTTCCGAACCCGTTGAAAGATAGTGCGGGTGCGGGTAGCGGGCTTGCTGGTGCCGCTATCGCGGGCACCAGCACAGGCACAACACACAAGCGCAACGTGCTGCAGAACCTGTTCAACCTGCCGTTGCTCACGCCGTCCACGCGCTTCCTGGTGTCGTCCACCACGTCGGTGCTCCCGGCCACCGCGCAGTACTCGAACAACACGCTGCCTTTGAGCAACCTGAACAAGAACCAGAGCGCCGCGAGCTTGGCGCACACCGCCGCGGACGCAGACCCCGTCACCCACTCGGCGTCGACCATAGTGCAGGCTACAAAACACGAGGACGTCGACGTGGAGATGGAGGATGGAGAGACCGAAAAGACTAAAATGGCCGTGTCGTCACTTATTGATTAGGTCCATTGACTGGATCGTTTAATTTTAATATTATTTTAATTCGTCGACTGACAAGCGTGTGCTTGGTGTAGCAGGGAGTGGGACTTTTTCTTTCAAGTGTGGTTTGGGAGTTTGAGAGCAGAGCCGGGACTTGAGTGTTTGGACATATTTTAAGAGTTGGTAATATTGAAAGTATGAGCGTCTCATGGAGAGTTGAGAATATTGAAATATGAGCATTACATTAGGGTTTGCAAATATTGAAACTGAATGTTTGGACTTTAAGAATTGGTAATATTGAAATTATGATTTCATTAGGGTTTGCAATTGCAATTGTGAAACTGAATTATTGAGCACACATTAGTGCTTGCAATTGTTGAATCTTTGAGCATTAATTGCTTGCATTTATTGAAACTGTATGTTTGAGTACTCATAGAATGTTTGCAATTGTTGAAATCTACATATGGGCATGGTGAAACTACTGAGTGGCATTGAAATCTATAGACTGGATGTTCCATAGATAAATTTTCCACTTCTTTAAAATTATGCACTGAATTTCAGAATGTTTGAAATGTTTGGGGTGCCGTTTGGTGCAATACCATACATTTAACACACCTTTTGAAATTCAAGCTGATTGATGAATATTAGCACAACTTTTAGTGTAAAGTTGAGTGAAACTCAACTTTAACATGCTGGTGCAAATTCAAGTCGATCGAATACTACAATCATGTCTTCTGATAAAACTCAGGTTGACAAAACTAAACTTTACAACTCAAGTTGAGTAAGATGTTTCTATATTTTTTGGTATGGAATAGAGTATTCTCATCAAGATAATTTGACATACCACACATTTTGCTCACTCAAAATGTTACCTGAAATTTTGTTAAAACTTCTACATGAACAATCGGATCAATTTTGATCATTTGTCCACCCGTTTGACACTACAAAAAATTTAACTTTACCCGTACCAATACGGCTGTCGGGAGCTTGTAAATAAACTTCAATGTTTACGCAAATATTGTACATATTGAATCGACAGTATATTTGATAGTTTGATCTATTTTCTTTACAATAGAACAGTAGAGTTTTCAATAAACCATTGTATTGATATAGATTTGAGTTTCATTCGTACTCTTCTTTGGCTGCAAACTGATTTTTTGCAAAAATATGTCAAATTTTGGAATTATTAAGACAAGTGATGTACTCACTCTCAATAGTCAATACCCAATTTTAAGTAAATTTTCAGGAACTTAGCGGAATTAAAACAACGAGCAATCGTCTGAGAATTTAAAGTTAAAGTGTAGAGGTATCAGTTAATCAACAGATATTTAGAGTTTCAATGGGATCATGTTATATCACCGTTTTAGACAGCAGATGCATCATTTTAGTCTCAAAACGTTCGCCATGTTAGTGCTACTGTGCACATCAAAGTTTGTATGCCACGTAGACTCAAAGTTAGTGTTACAATTACTTTGCCAACCTCCACTCAGAAACTCACCTAATCACAGCTTAAGAGTCAATATAATCTATTCCACCACACACCCAAACACAGCTTAAGAGTCATTACACTATACCCTCTAATCACACCCAACACCACCAATGACAAACCAACCAACCATAACCCTCAACTATCCAGTATCACTACCACCACCCAGTAATCCACCTCTCAATTCAGCCCATCCTCAACTAAAATATCATATTACCCCCACCAAAATCTTAATAGTAGAACCTTTTTTCCAAAATCAAATCCAAACCATGACAGCCCTCCAAACATCGCTAGCGTCCATCGGGTCGCAGCAGCACCTAATGAAGCAATCGCTAGCCGAAAACAACCTCCTCCAGGCCCTCAAGCACTGCTCCAACCTCCTCAATGAGCTCCGCACAAGCGTGTTGTCGCCCAAAGAGTACTACGAAATGTACATTGTTGTCTTCGACCTGTTGCAACACTTGTCGTCGTACCTAGAGACACAGAACCAGAAGAAGAATAAACGCAACAAGGACGGCTCCAACGTGACGTTCCTCTCCGACTTGTATGAGATGGTGCAGTACAGTGGCAACATCATCCCCCGGCTCTACATGATGATAGTCATAGGAACAACATACATGTCCACGCCCGAGGCACCCACCAAAGAAATCATGAAGGACATGATTGAGATGTGCCGCGGTGTGCAGCACCCTATCCGTGGACTCTTTTTACGCTACTACCTCGCCCAGAGAACCAAGAACTTGTTGCCGTTGGACAATAAGGTCGATTTCGGCGAGACGGTCGACTTTCTCATCGCCAACTTCATCGAGATGAACAAGTTGTGGGTGCGCTTGCAGCACCAAGGCCACTCTCTGGAGCGCGAAATCCGCTACAGGGAGCGCAAGGAGTTGAAGATCTTGGTGGGCTCCAACTTGGTGCGCTTGTCGCAGGTTATCGACGAATTCTCTGAGGAGTCGTATCTGCCTAGAGACTACTACGAGAAAAAGATCTTTCCAGCGATAACAGAGCAGATTATCCAGTGCCGCGACCACTTGGCGCAGTCGTACTTGATCGACGTCTTGATCCAGATATTCCCAGACGAGTTCCACTTTGCCACCTTGAACCTGTTGTTGAACGATGTGTTTGTGAATTTGCACCCGATGTTGCAGAAGAGCGAGTTGGTATCCACCTTAATCGACAGGTTTGTCACTTATCATGAAAACAGCCCCACGGCCATCGACCTTTTTACGTCTTTCTGGGACTACTACCTCAAAATATACGAAAACTTGCTGGTGGAGGAGCACTCCATCATCCTCCAGTCTTTTATCAAGTTGACATTGACCTACGACGGTGATAACTACGCCAACTTGGACACCATCTACAAGTTTGCAGCCGAAAAATTGACCACCACCCAGGAGCTGGAGGAGATAAACTCGCAATTGTGGTTGCAGCTTCTTGTGGTTCCAATCACCTACTTTTCGCTGATCAAACTGTTGTTCCAGTTGTCGTTTTTCCACGAACTCTACTTGAAAGTGACCAATATCCAGCACCAGAAACAGGTTTCTCTTGCGATCATCGACAAGTTGCTCAAGGGCGACGAGTCGTTTGATCTGACCAGCGAGATCGACGGTATCTTCAAGTATTTGGCGGTTTTGATCAAGGATACGCCGAAACAGAGCACCAGCCAGAGCTTGGGCGTGGTGCCAACATACAAAACCCGCAACCCAGAGGTCAAAATCACCCAGGATTTCTTGAACAGCCAGGAAAAGATCTGTAAAGTCATCCAGCGTATCGACTCAAAAGACCCGTTCAAGAGTGTGCACAATTTAATGTATGTTCGCAAAAAGTACCTCAACAAACGGACCGAAAACATCATATACTCGTATCCTACGTTGATCAACAGCATCTTGTACAAGTTGAGACTAATCGGCTTGTACGTGAATGCACTCAAAAAGAAGGACGGCAACCAGGAATTGCTCATAACATCAAACTTCAAGAACTTGCTGTTGATTATCGATGAGTTGTACCAGCACCACCAAGAACACCATTCTGAGCTCATCTTGAAGATATATTTAGACGCAGCTGGTGCTGCTGACCAGATGCAGCAGCAGTCTCTCAGCTACGAGTTGTTCAACCAGTGTTTTGTTGTGTACGAAGAGAACTTAATTTTCAGCACGGCCTCGGGTACCACCAAGAGAGCACAGCATTTCAACTCGCACGACTCTGCCAACGGTGGGTCTGTTGCATTCATGTCGATCCTCGCGATCGCAAACAAGTTGTACTCGTTGCGCAACTTCAACAAGGAGAACTTCGAGACTTTGATCACCAAGCTCACGTTGTACGGGTCCAAATTGCTCAAGAAACAGGACCAATGTCGCGCTGTTTACTTGTGCTCGCACTTGTGGTACTGGTGCGAGTTTTTCCCGGAGGAGGCGGAGGAGAATGAGGTGGTGAGAGACTTCAAGAGGGTTTTGGAGTGCTTGCAGAAGTCCTTGCGTGTGGCGGACTCGTGTATGGATCCCTACTTGCTGCTCAAGTTGTTTATTGAGATTCTCAACAGATGTCTTATCTTCAATGTACCTGATGCGGAGGGAAATTCTGTGATTGATGCCCGGTACATCAATGGACTAATAGAGTTGATCAAGACCAATGTGGAAAACTTGCAAGATGGTGAAGCAGAGAATGAGGAGACAAGAAACGATGAGGAAGCAGACGTGGAACGTCATTTATTCAAGCTGGGTGTTAAGTATTTCGAGAGATCTTTGAATTATATAGGAGAAGAGCAAAGGGAGGAGGGATTATTTACGGGAGTTGTTCTTTAATATGATTAGATTAAGTTTTATAAATGAGTAGTTGTGATATTTAAAGATTTGGAGACTTAGATTACATTAGAATGATACAAGATGAGTTGTTTAGGTGATTGTTTGGAAGAAGAAAGAGGGAGTTATTTGCTCAAGTTTATGGGAAAACGTTGTCCAAGATTCAAAAATTATGAGAATCACGTTAGGCTAATGTACCAAAGGCTACTTCTCTCACTGTGATTTTACTCGGACCTATAAAATTGCAATGAGATGCCTCGGTCTCGAGTACCGAGGAGATATCTATTCGATGGAGAAAAGGATCTCGGAATACGAATGGGAACAACTTGTATATGTTAGAAGATGAGGAGCCAATGTTATAAAAAGCCCTGCTGGCCAAGGTAATTACTTCGTCAGAAAACCAAGAAATACTTACAACTACACCAGTTACTCTACCAACAGATCCTATACAAGCAAAACATATTAAAAATGAAAACCTCAAACCATATCAACTACACAGGAACCTACAAGAATGAATGGGCCAATTTACAGTCATATCATTTGCGATACCTGAATCCTCTTAACCCTCAGCCGTTACGAACAATGCAAAATTTATTGTACATTGTGCATTAAATCTGGGGTAAATTGAGGGAGAACTTGATATTCGCACTATAACCATCTCTGAAGGTCTTTGAATTGTCTAAACCAG
Source organism: Kodamaea sagamina (assembly GCA_030556545.1). Lineage (NCBI taxonomy): Eukaryota > Fungi > Ascomycota > Pichiomycetes > Serinales > Debaryomycetaceae > Kodamaea > Kodamaea sagamina. The sequence goes on from JAKTUG010000004.1 coordinate 126,346, forward strand.
GTTCTATCACATGAAAACTATCGAAACTTCTATATTAAAAATAGGAATTGCATCGGAAACAAACAAGTTCTTAGATTTAGCCTGTGAAAACTGCTTACATTTTAAATCCAGATTCGGTAAAAGTTACTCGAAGTTTAGGTGATGTATTACTTGAAAACCGAACAGGTTTAGCCTTTAGACAATTTGGGAGTACAATATTTTGGCTGCAAAATTGTTTCAGTTTTTCATGCAGAGTATTCCGAAAAGGGACTTTCCAGAGGTTATGGGACTGAAGGAGAATAGGCTGTTTAAACAGATCTCACTATTATTGGAATGCAGGCAAATAGTTAAATATCGTAAACTGAATTGATAGAGAAGCTTTTTCTCGCATCTACTTATCTCAACTACTCTAGGTGATCTCTAAAATGAAGGAATGCTTCCTTCTTTTGAGCGAATCTCTGAAACTTTTACACCAAGTTCTATTTAAAAGTACAAATACTCAAGAAATTAAGGAAATGCAAATTACACTGCAATCTTCTACTCTTGGTTTTCAGCTACTCCACTCTCATCCATTTTTGGCCTCACCTGAGGCCCCTTAAATCTGGTGATATGCTTGAGTGGCTCAAACGTCACAGCACTAATAAGTGAACCATTGGGACAAAAGGCTTAAAGAATAGGTGGCTCCACATAATAGGGGTATACTGAACTGTTTCTATTGAATTACCTTGTTTGCTTATATCATACTACGGTCGTGGAAAAACCACAAGCAAATAAAAATTGGAACAAGTTAGATAAGCACCATAATGGTTAAAATACATCCAGGTGAGGATTCCATTTGGAACCACCTCTTATACGGCACTCCCAGAGATGTCCAACCTACGGAGCAATCAATTCCAAAAGTTGAGAAGATTAATGTGAACAGTGAGAAGAGTGATGAAAAGATTACTGTAAACAGTGAGAAGTGTGGTGAGAAGATTACTGTGAACGATGAGAAGAGAAACTCGAACTACGATAACGAAAGTATAGACTTGGAGCTGGGCTCCATGCAGAGGAAAAGAACTAAATATATCACTTTCTTTTATGGAGTGTTAACGACAGTTATGATTTTGTCGTTCAGATGGGGATACGTACTTGGCAAGATGATCCACACAAACTAGATAATGTTCTTATAGGGTTAATATATTGTATGACTAAAAGAAGCAATAGTGGTAGATTAGATTTTGGAGATGGATTATGAGTGAGAGATCTTGAGATTGGTAGTACTGTTTTAAATGGGGAATTGGTAAGTAGTCGGTAAGGATAATCGAAGTGTTCACAATTCAAAATCGTAGACTCAGAATCAGAAAGAATCAGAATCAAAATCATAGAATGAGAATCAAAATCATAGATTTGGAATCAAAATCATAGAATGAGAATCAAAATCATAGGAACGGAATTAATAAGAATCAGAATCAAAATCATAGATTCGGAATCAAAATATGGTCAACTATGTTTCTGGGCTTGTAGGTATTTGAAACTGAAGTTAAGACAACATACCAAATCTCAAAGGTCTCTTTGATATGAACTTTTCTAGGCTCAGGTCAATGGTTATGCTTGATGTGGGAAGTGACTGGTGGAAACATCTCAGATGATTTAGCATTCCAATTGTAGTTTTAATTGAGCCAATGGGTATAAAGTTAGGAGAGTCGAACCCATTGTAGTTTTAATTGAGCCAATGGGTATAAAGTTAGGAGAGTCGAACCCATTGTAGTTTTAATTGAGCCAATGGGTATAAAGTCAGGAGAGTCGAACCCATTGTAGTGCGAACTTTAAACCGGCTACATCTGAATAAATATTACAATTTACTAAAGGTATTCAATGCAATTAAGATATCCAAACAGATAAGTATTGAATTATCCGATGCAAATTAATTCATATCCAATAATGTTAAAATACATACCCAATATAATTTATGCATATACTATAATGCAATTAATACTAATTAACATTTCACTCCAGATTATCAAAACGATTTCCACTTCATGGAAATCGTTATAAACTCATCCAAACCCAGCCCATTGAATCGAAAAAAACTCAACCGACTCCTTTCTAGGCGCAACTATCACATACGACTTCTTCACACTCGTAGCAAGACGCCCCCCGACAACAATATCATTCGCACTCGCCTCCCCCATCTTCACAATCGAATAAGAATGAAACTTGAGAGGATCCCCAGGGTATATAACAAAATCTCCTCCAAACTTAAGCCCAGGCAGCACATAATAACCTAGCCTCTTCAACTCTTTGAACGTGCCATAATACGTATTGATGTCTATTCTCGGGTTATGCTTCTTGTAGTTCTCGAGGTAATTGACCACCGGAATCTCGTCTGTGGGCTCAACTGCGTACATTTGGTTGGCCGTGGTCACGAAGTTGCCTCCGCCCACCACCTCCAACACTCCCAGCTCATTTTTCTCGAGGCTCGAGTTTCCCACTGAGCTGTATCTTTTTCTTTGTTTGACGTAGTCCACCAACACGGCTTCTCCAAGGTCAACCAAGTACATCACCTCCCAGATCATCAAGCGAAGAGGAACCAGAAGAAAGACATTCTGTTGGGGGTATTGGGGTAAGGTTCCTATGAGAGTTCCTAGGATGCCGAACCTATCTCTTAGTACTTGGATATCGTGTACATCGAATACTAGAACTTCGGGATTGTTTGTATTAACTACTGGTAGGTAGATCATGATATGTGTTTTTGAAAGTTAGATTAGTCATGTGATGGAAGTGTAGGAAAATGTGAAGAGATTTAAAATGTTAGCTATAAAAATGTAGAGGCATAAGTGTGAGTGATAACAGTTTGAAGAGAGTTAGTTTGCAAAGGAATTAAAATGTTAAGAAAAATGTTAGAGACGTAAAATTTTGGATTAAATTGGAGATATAAAATGTTTGAGTAGTAAAAAATTGGATACAGAATGGAGAAATAAAATGTTAGAGTAGTAAAATTTTGGATGAAAATGTGGAGATAAGTTGTTAGAGAAGTAAAATTTTGGATACAAGATATAAAATGTTAGAGAAGTAAAATTTTGGATGAAAATGTGGATATAAAATGTTAGAGTAGTAGAATTTTGGATACAAAATGTAGAGATAAATTGTTAGAGAAGTAAAATTTTGGATACAGAATGGAGAAATAAAATGTTAGAGAAGTAGAATTTTGGATGCAAAATGTAGAGATAAATTGTTAGAGAAGTAAAATTTTGGATACAGAATGGAGAAACAAAATGTTAGAGAAGTAGAATTTTGGATTAAATTGGAGATATAAAATGTTTGAGTAGTAGAATTTTGGATACAGAATGTAGAGATAAAATGTTAGAGTAGTAAAATTTTGGATGAAAATGTGGAGATAAGTTGTTAGAGAAGTAAAATTTTGGATACAAAATGTAGAGATAAATTGTTAGAGAAGTAAAATTTTGGATACAGAATGGAGAAATAAAATGTTAGAGAAGTAGAATTTTGGATGCAAAATGTAGAGATAAGTTGTTAGAGAAGTAGAATTTTGGATTAAATTGGAGATATAAAATGTTTGAGTAGTAGAATTTTGGATACAGAATGTAGAGATAAATTGTTAGAGAAGTAAAATTTTGGATACAAGATATAAAATGTTAGAGAAGTAAAATTTTGGATGAAAATGTGGATATAAAATGTTAGAGTAGTAGAATTTTGGATACAAAATGTAGAGATAAAATGTTAGAGAAGTAAAATTTTGGATACAGAATGGAGAAATAAAATGTTAGAGAAGTAGAATTTTGGATGCAAAATGTAGAGATAAGTTGTTAGAGAAGTAAAATTTTGGATAGAGAATGGAGAAATAAAATGTTAGAGAAATAAAAGATGGAGAAAATGTTGGAGAAATAAAATGTTAGAGAAATAAAATATGGAGAAAATGTTGGAGATTCAAATGTAGAGACATAAAAAAAAGAGAATGAAAGACAAGTTTAGAAGAACCTATCTTTTAGATATCTAGTAGGTTAATCAGATTATTTTTTGGAATGTGTTTGAGTATGTTAGTGTGAAAATAGCAGCATTTTGTTTATTCACAAGAAATAAATTGTTCATTTTTTGAGTCCTTCACATAACCTTTTAACTTCGTCGATTAAAACTAGTATGGAACAAAAAATTCACAGTCTCTCGCACCTAAAAGATATTTTGAACCGTTCTCTCCATCCAGTTACATTGTCTCTCAAAATTCCTTTGATGCACATTCCGCACTCTTTTTGTTGGCTGCAAATTGAAGACATTTCACAAAATCCGTAAAATATAAACCTTTTCAGTTTTTTTTGAACTTGCAGACATCCTCCTCAAAAATGTTCTTCCCTTTTAAACCTACATTAAATCATTAAACAATATATTAAGAATTACCAAAAGTCATCACACCAATTAAGTCTTCTTAAAAAAATGGTCCAAGTCATGGACAACCATACCAGCAATCGCAGCCGAAATACTGGTGGAAATACCACCACTGACCAAAGCACTCATAATGGTGGCAGTAATATCCTTAGCTCTGGAGTTTTGGGTCAAAGTGTTCAAAACACCCAAGGTGATACCAAGCGAACCCAAGTTGGAGAAACCACACAAGGCGTAGGTGGCAATCAAAGTACCTCTCTTGGACATCTCGTTGTATGGAGCGTCGTTAATCAACATGGTGTAGGCAACAAACTCGTTCTGGATGAACTTGTTGGCAATCAACTTGGCAACATGCATGATTTCAGGTCTGGGGGTACCCAACAAGAAGGCAACCGGGTACAAGATGTACGACATGATCAACTCCAAGGACAAGTGGTTGATGTTCCAGAAGTTACCGAACCAGGTGAGCACACCGTTGATCAACGCAACAAGACCGATGATACACAAGCACTGTGCCATCATGGTACCGGCGATTCTGATACCCAAAGTAGCACCCATGGAAAAGGCCTGCAATGGGTTTCTAGCCCTGTGTTCTTCGTCCTCGGTCGACTCTGGAATGATGGTTTTGCCCAACGACATAGGAACCTCCGCCTCGGGGTATCTCAACTTCGAGACGGCCAAGGAGGCAGGAATCGACATGACACACGAGGACACCAAGGCCTGGGCGTTCAATCCAAGTCCAATGTACCCAACAAGCACAGCACCGGAGATGGTCGAGAAACCAGAACACATAACCTGATGTAATTCGGCCTTGGTCAAGTGGGGCATAAAGTCTTTGATCAAGATAGCAGACTCACCCATTCCAATAAAAGGAGAAGCGGCAGCAGTGACAGACTCAGCACCAGAGCAGTTCAAGGTCCAGTAGAAGAACATGGCGAACTTGCCAATGGCCCACTGGATAACACCGTAGTAGTACCAGATGTGGACGAAAGCGACAAAGAAGACCACGGCCGGCAAAACCGCAAAGAAAAACATGCCGTAGTTGGCAACCTGGGTGTTGGTCAAGAAGGCAACACCGTCCTTGGCGAAACCAAGCAACTCTCTGGCCAAGGTCGAGATGAAGTTGAAGATGTCGTATCCACACTTTGTTCTCAAAACGAAAAGCGCAATGATAAACTGCATCAACATGCCTCCAATGACGGTTCTCCAGTTAACCTTCGAAGGGTTGTTGGAGGTTGCAAAAAGACCAAAGATAGCAACGAGAACTCCGAAAAAAGAGATGGCTCTGTCTTTTCTTTGGGAGTCTGGGGTCTCAGAGGGCACAAAAGTGCCCAACAAGACCACCCCAATAGTGATAGTAGCACCGGCCGTCAATCTCTGCCACTGTTTGGTGAGAATTCTGGTGTAGATGATGTCAACCGAGTAGGTCCACATCACGTACACGTAACGCATAGCAAAGGGAACGATTCTGCAGTTCCAGGTAATCAACCGGACCATAAGCATCAACCAAAAAACCGTGGGAATCAACCACTGGCTCCTGTGCTTCTTCTGGATGATAATGGACATCCACCAGGCCGTAAAGAAGCAGCCCACAAATATGTGGATGGCCACCCTATACCAAGGGCACTTTTCCTTGATATTAGCAACGATGCCGTGGAAACCACCAAACTTGTTCTGGGCAGGAGAGTCGGTGGACTCGGTGACGGACCTGTCAATGGCATCGTTCTTCAGCTCTGTCAGCTCCAAAGAGACTGCTTTTTCCTTAGTAGTGTTCATGATATTAGTGGACTGATTGCAAGTAAGTCTTGTGCTTGTACATTCAGCGATAGACGGACCAGGATGAAGATTTAGACAAGAAAGATCACTTTATTTATACGGCGTTGACATGCGAAGAGGAGCAAGGATTTCTTTTTTTTTTGCGGCACAAATGTTAAGATGGGCCGCACAATTGGGCGAAAGGCTGGGGAAGACAAAGATCTCTACTGCCACAAGTGGGGCTCGGTCTTTCCCACTCGGGGGCCTAGCGTTCACTGAGGTTTGCAACGAGATCTTCTCTCGAAGGACTGGTGGAAAACGGCACCCTCGCCCCGGAACAACTCGCCTGAGCCTCTCGTGTCAAAAAATCGCTCTACATGCACTTTTTCCTCTCTTATCACCAGTGCTACCTTGGCCCGCGCAAAACCGAATTCCCCAGGTTTTCGACTCCACTCCACCCGCTACAACACCTGGACACCACACGAACATCTCAACACACAGATCCAAACCCTAAAATCAGACTGCTTCCCCGTGAAAAGCCATACTACAAGAATTTTCGCTTCCCCGAAAATTCTTCTGTCAAGCACAAAACCTCTAACGCAAAAGAAAGAGGGTGAAAGTGCCGTTGTTTCTTGCTAATTACGGAAATTAGGATGCGGATACACTATTGGAAGGGGCAATATTGTGGGCCTAAGGCAAATCCACGGCAGTCTAAAGCTATTCAAATGTTATTAAAATGCACACGATGCGCATACGACTACTCTATTTACGAGATCAAGCGTGGGGTGACTAGACGTTTGGGTTTTTCGGTTGAGGTTTTGGTGTCTTTGGTTAGCACCACTTTTGAAATTAGGTCCTCTTGTGTTTTCTTGGTTTCTTGGTTTAGTCTTGGTACAGTCTTCCAGCATACTCGAATTTTGGAAAGAGCACTCAAATTGCAAAGAGTACTTGAAAAATGAGCACCATAATTGGCTAATTAAAAGATAAAAGATAAGAACTCCTCCGCCAATTTTTGTCTTGGTTACGAGGCTATTCCGATTCCTCGGTCCGCCCGTACTTTTCTCTGGCTTCTCTCAAGTACTTGGAGTCGATGTTGTTGCCCAAGCCCATTAGTGTTTTCAGGATGGCCTCGGACGTGCCGATCATGGGACGGAGAACGAGAAACGGCAGGTTCTGCAACACCACCTGGAACGTTTCGCGCACAGATTCAGCGTCCTCCAACTCCTGGAGCAATTGTAGAACACGTTTTTTCGTGTGCTTGATATTCTTGTCGATCGATTTGTATGCATCCAGGACCCCTTCGTTCATCGTGGCCGGCTGGTTCAGGTACCGGCTGACGGGTTTGGCCGGGGTGTCGTTTTCCTCGTCCTCGTCCTCTTCCTCTACGATAACCTCGTCCATGTCGATGCACGAGTAGTGTTTTGTCAGGGCGTACTGGTCCACTGGACGAACCAGTGCTGAGATGAGCTGCGACGACTCGAGTATCGTACGGCTGGTTTTGATTTTTGCACTCTTCTTTCTCGGCTTAGGACGAGGCTGTAGCATTTCCTCGCCCTGCTCGAGCAATGCCTGGGTCCCCGTGCTGAGCTTTACCCCAAGACGCACCAACTCATATCCGGCGCTTTTCAAGAACTTGACGCCCTGTTTCTGCACGGATTTTATCTTGTCGTCGCTCTGCATGGGCACCACCACCAAGTCGCGGAAGTTCCCCCCCAAGTTGTAGATCAGCTTGAACATGCTGAGCCCGATGAGCAACTTCACGATTTTGCTACTGCTGTGCTTGGAAAAGGACTGTGCCCACACTTCTCCCAACTTGGTTCCCAACTGGTCAAATCCTCTCACTCCAAACACTGTCACCGCGTCCAACTTCACCTCAGAGCCCTCTAGGCTGAAAAAGTTGAGGAGTTCTGCGTACTGACCACCGCGAATTCCTACATAATCAACGCTCTTGGGTTTGTAGTCGATTCGGATCAGAATCTCGTCCATCTCCACCTTTTCAAAGTACACCTCTTCCTCGTCTCGCGAAAGTGTGAACCTCTGGTCTTTGAACCCAAAGTACCGCTGGAGGAATAGGAGCATGTCCTGGTCAACGTAGAGACGAACGGGCATCACACTGAGTTTAAGAATGGCCTCGCCCATGATCAAGTTGGCGTCTGTTTTGACGTTAGTCAACCTGAGTTTGACCATTTGAGTGCCGATTTCTCGTCCACTCTCATCTCCGTCGTACCCTAGCAACCTGTGCCACAGCGATGTTGGAATGTTGTCCACCGCACTCACTGTTTCGATGCTCACCTCAATACTGCTCATTTCGCGTCCGCCGTCGTAGATTTCAACAGTAACCTCCAAGTTCTTCAAGTCTAGCATACACTTGTGGGTACTGGAGCGGTTCAATTGGAGCGATTTTTGAACGTCGACATTGACATTACTGAGTGGTTTTACTTGCTCATTAATTTGTTCCACCAAGTCGCTTGTTCCTGACACTGGAGCACCAAGGAAAATACTCTGAAAGAGATTCTCTTCCACTGAATCACCCAGTTCGTCGGTTTCAACATCCATATAGTGAACAGAATCGTCAGAGTCGCCTAGCTGTAGAATAGGCGGAGTGATACCAAAGATGGTATTTGGTTCTGAAACTGGCTCCACCACAAGTTCCTCAGTTTCAACCACCTCAGGCTTTTTGCTCTTCTTCCGCTTCTTTATCTTCTTCTCCATTCTCTCCACAGCTAACCGAATTGCTTCCCTAGTGTCTTCCCAGTCATACCCATCATACAAGTACACCCGAGTTTTGCTCAAGTTGATGTTTATCCTCACCTGGCACTTGCTCTTTGGGGTGTCCCTCGCTTTGTCGAAATGGTGCTCTGCAAACTGGATCGGCGTAAAAGTGTCCTGTGAGTTAGCCAAAGACAGCGAATTCGAGGTCAATAGGATTTCTGGTGCTCCACCGTCAACATACTCGTCTACAATGCTGAGCAGTGCCAATTTACTCGCAAGTGGCGACTCGTCTTTCTCCTTCCAGACAAACGCATTTTCGTCGATATCCTCCAACAAGTTGATTTCCTGCGGGAGATGAACCTTCATCTTCTCCTCATCCGTGAATTTGACAGGCAACTTCAAATCGTTGATTAACAGAAGCACGCAATTAGTCGAGTCAGCACAAATTTCCACCTGCTGCTCGTCCGAGTTGACTTTAATATCAACTGTATCGTCATCCATAACAGTAATGCCCAAATGCAAAAGGTTGATCTTCCCTACTCTCATGTACCCCTTGGAGGAATAGAAACTGGTGGGGCTGATGTAGGTGGGGATCCCAGGAACGTCTCTGCGAGCCGGCGCAGACGTTTCGTTCATTTTATCATCAATCAAGTACGCAGAAATGTTGCGGAGCGATGACTTGACGTATGTTTTGGTGCCAGCAACCGTCAAGTCCGACTGGCACCGTTCGATAATCACGTAAACCTTAGAGTTGAGACTGAGCGGCGTTGCCCCAATAATGCAATCTATAAGGATAAATCTAACATCCGACGATTTACCTTTTGGTTTCGTCTTTTTGGTTTTGGTAGCAACGCTGTCATGCTTCACCGATTCTAATAAATATAGCCATTGGGCGTAGTATTCAACCAAGAAGTTGCGGAATGTCACTTCCACGCTCTTGGTTCTCTCGATTATCTTGAGGAGCACCATTGGAGACTCTATGTTTTTATCTGTGTGACCTTGGTACTCGTGTATCACCTTTTCTGTGTTTCGATTCACGTCCACCCATAAAACAGATCCGATTATATCTGTTTGAAGTTGGTTGATGCAAGTATTAAGCACTGTCAATGTGAGTGTTTCTAATCCTGGAACATTGACATTGATCTCAATACGTTTAAGTAGGAAACGCAACGAGCAGGAGGCTGGCGAGCTGTTTGAAGTGGAAATTCCAACACGCTTGCGTCTTTGGAAGCTCACCAGTGGTTGAGTCTGGTGCACCAGTTTCAAATTCAAGACAGACTTCTCCAAGGAATTGGGCTGCTGTGGCGTAAGTTGCAGCAATTCCAGGATGAACAGGTTAAGAGCCACAATCAATTGCTGCAAATCCTTTAACTCTACCGATTTGGCCACTGCCAGATCCACCACTAAACTGGCTGTGCTGCCCATGCTCACATCTCTCGGAATGTAGTTTCCATTGTTGACAGGTGCAGAAGAAGAGTGCGAAGATGTAGCAACACTCTGCACAAAAGTTCTAAACTCCATAAACTTTGTGTATAACTTGATGTTGGAAATGGCCAACAACTCGAACTGGTTCTCCAAATTCTCGCAAAAAACCATGATTTGTGAAATAGCCAATTCCTGCTCGAGTAAATTAAATGATATTGGGGAAACTGAGCAAGTTAATGAAGTTTGTTCCAGCAACTCCACCTTAAGGCTCAACCCAGCAGTCTGCAACAAAAATTGGAAACTGTTTGGTTTTTGCGGTTTTGGCTCCATAACCAGCTTCATATTGTTAAAGCTAGTGCTGATGGAGTCCAAGCCACGGATAAAGTTCAGCAAAACGACAAGAGAGGTGAGGTCCAAAGAAATCGAAACCTCTTTCGAACATAAAACACTGAACTCGATGGAGTCATCAGGCTTGTTAAACATTTCAAAACGGATGTCGGCCTTCGCATTCTGCTCGTTTTCTAAAAATTGAAAGACCTTTTGGTTCAGTTGCACTATCCCAAAATGCTGTGCACCTCCGTACACCATCTCCTTCTTCTGCTTGACATTCAAGTTGCGAACAACAAAGAAAAGAGTATCGCATGAGAATTCTCCGTCTCGAGAAAGCGACGAAGTTCCGCTCACGATAATACTATCAATATGCAATTTATGGAAGAAAAGCGGACTATCTTCGGAATCGGCCAGCAGACTCGCTTCTGGCTCCACTGCCAATTCGTCATCCTCACTGTACTGAGGAAATCTCACACTCACAGGCATTCTGGTCTTCAGTTTCTGGCGCTTCTGGTAGCTTTTAATTTTGAGACTGCGAGTGATCCCGTCAAATATCGAAATAATCGTCGGTGTGAGCGGACAAGTCGCGACTTTCACGTTCCCAACCTCAACCTTGAGGTTGGAGATGGTCAGCAAACCTTTGAAATCTATGCTCACTCTATCCACGTGGAAAACAGTGGGGGGGTCCCTTGGTTCAGCCTCCTGCAGATCCTCCACTCCGCGCTGAAACGACTTCGAAGTTGCGCTCAAGTAAATCAGACTAGCCTCCTCATGCGTGAACAACATGCTGTCCATGAGAGACTCGTCGTTATCGCTCGCATAGTCCAGGTACTCCACCTCGCTGTCCGAATCGGCGCTTTTCGCAGCCAGTTTATCAGGTGACCGGGTATCAGCCGACTCTCCTGGATTCACGACTGGTTTCAACGTAAGGAGCCTTATGCCGGTTACTTCGATCTGGCGAGACCCGTTTACGGTGTAGAACTCCAACCGGTCGATCTCCAAGACCAAATCGGTCTTTTCAGAAACAATTTTTACAGTCAATTTGTGGATGTTTACGTGAAGACGCAGAAGAGCCATTTCAACCGCACGGGCCATGACACCGCTGAGTGCGCTAGGTTTGGCTGTGCTCATACTGGGTGATCTACCCTTAGGAGGAGGCTTCTCTGCTTCTTCCTCTTCGTCTGTATCGTCGTTTTCTGTTCTTCCAAACATGGTGTTGGCAAGATCCGCAGTGCTCTGGGCAAGCAGAAATGCCACACTCTGCGAGATGTCCTCGTTGACGTCGAAATCCGGCGAGATGACAATCTCCACGTTGTGTGCGTCCACGTTGACGCCTCCAGACCCTGAATTTGGCGCGGGACTGGCGCTACTGGGCGACGGCGGCGTCGTACTGGCTGTTCCGGAGCTCGCAGAACCCGTGCTGAGCTCAAAAAGTCCAACCTGTCCGTAGCGCAAGTTGCATCCAGGCAACTTGCCTACCTTCTCGGGATCTAAACTGACGTCCCGCATGACAATGCTGTTCAACAGCACCTCCTCCAAGTTGGGCAAGTCTATCTCAGAAAAGAGCGACAACTGCTGTAGGACGTACAACAAGAGCCTTTTCTGTATGTTTTGGGGTATCCAGGGTGGCATTTGTGTGGGTAGTGATGATGCGGTGTGTGTGTGTGGGTTTCAGGGGAATATGAGTGTGGTGGTATGTTTATTTGGCCTGGATCAGGGAATGATGTGGAGTTTGATTTGTGCCTGTGATGGTTTTTTGGTGCGATAAGGATGACTGGTAGCGCGATAAAAATGGGTGGTTTGGTGGCTAAGAGATTGAAGGTGAGCTTATTGAGGATGGATGAGTGTTCTTTTTATCATGAGTGTGAGAACTGGTGGACTGAACTATTGAGCTGACCAAAAACTTTACGGGTGTCATTTTTGTTTAACCAACTTTACGGGTGTCATTTTTGTTTAACCAAAAACTTTACGGGTGTCATTTTTGTTTAACCAAAAACTTTACGGGTGTCATTTTTGTTTAACCAAAAAGCACTTTACACCCACGTTGATGGTTCTGTACAGCTATCAGACAACCTAGGGATTGGACCTGAGAAAGAATAGATCACAATGAGAAGAAGTTTAAACTTATTGTGAGTTGAGAGTTTTTATTGTTCACATACTTGTTTGGAGAGCTTTACAAAAGGCGAATTATGCGCTGCAGCCTGTTGAGGATATGAATTGGATGTTGCCATAGTGTTGCTCATGTAACTATTAAGTTGTTAGAATTTAGAAGATTCAGGATCTAGCTCTCTTCAAAGTTGTATTGAATAGTAAATGAACCGTTACTTCGAGAGAATCGTGCATGCTTGTTCAGAAGATCAATTTTTAAGGTTCTCGCAAAATAGATAATCTGGGGACTTTGCTCCACTCAACACTAAAACAACAACTAACTACTCTGTTTACAGAACAATTACCACAGTTTGTCGTTTGCACCCAAAAAGTGGTTGCAAATAGCTTCACGTGACACATACTACTCCAAATAACCTGCTTTTCGCAATCAATTTTACCTCAATGTCTGTTTTCATCTTAGGATCCACCGGGTTGGTCGGCAGCGAGATGCTCGTTGCCGCAAACAACGCTCTGCACATTGTGGAAATCGGCACAATTAGCCGTAGAGCTCCCAAGTACTCAGGCCCCAAAATCCACTCCACCATTGAGGAAGACTCGGAGAAATGGCCTGCCGTTATTACTGAAAAGGCGAAGAATACAAAGTCGTTTTTGAGTGCCTTTGGCACCACCAGGGCCCAGGCTGGAAACAACGAAAACTACTTCAAAATCGACCACGGAATCACGTATGCTGCTGCCAAAGCTGCCAAGGAGGCCGGGGTCCACACCTTTTTGCTTGTCACGGCCCAAAGCGCAAACTCGAAATCGACTTTCTTCTATCCAAGGACAAAGGGCCAAATCGAAGATGACATTATTGCGTTGAAGTTTCCCCGTACCATCATTTTACGTCCTGGTCTTTTGATTGGGGATCGTGGGAAGTCAAGAAGTTTATTGGAGGATATATTTGTTGGTATTGGCAAAATTGTTAGGGGCACTAGGTTTTCTATTTTGGGAGCTAACCCGATTTTGGGAGAGCATCTTGGCCAGATAGCTATTGATCTTTTGGAGGAGGATTCGCTGGAGGTGCGTATAGTATCTTCAGGTGAGTTGTTGAAGTTGGCATCGAAATTGCCTGTTAGAAAGGATTAGCGAAGATATAGAAATTATGCGATATTGAGATTAGAGACGATATTGAGAGAAATTATGCGATATTGAGATATGCACTATGATTGAGATATGCGAGAACACTGATAGTGAATATGCCAAAAAGAATATCATGATATGATTATCAATTGAAATTAAGAAACAAGTAAGATGTAAGGTGGGAGTTTAAAAGTAGTCTCATTACAATTTTATACTTTGAGCAAACTTTAGAGGCTGTGTTGGGATGAAAAAACATAATGAACTTTTTGAACTGTCTTGGAGATTTACCGAGGGATCTTGTCTAAAGCTGAATATGACGCAGCGATATAATTGAATGTACTGCTTTCTCTAAGACTATAAAGTACCACCAGAAACTTTCTCACTCAAGATCGGATTCCATCAATTTTTGGAAGCTGTTTTCTCCCTGCTTAACCATCTTGCATTTTGTTTATGCAGTCTTCCATTATCGGAAGCCCAACAGTAGCTTGGATTGCCCTCCCTTATTGGAAGCTTTACATAAAGCACGGATCTATTAAAATTCATGATTTCTATGTTAGGAGATTTTGCTCTATGTGGAAGAATTTTGGCTGCAAAAATGACTTTGCAGATCTTAGAGTTAATGCTGCAGCATAAGATTTCAAACTGGGAAGGGCAACACCAGCCCTCAGAACTCTTTTGTCACCTAAGAAACGTAGTGTTGGTTTATTGGAGGAGTGTGTTTTAATGTCTATCATTTGCACATAATTTGAAGAAGCATCTAAGAAACCCGAAAGTAAGAACAATTTTGGACTTGAATATAAGGCGAACGACAAAGTGGGAAGGTTTTTTAGGATCATTTGTGGTTTCGTTTCAAAATCATTTGTGACTTTGATTTTGTCCAGTGACTGGAGTCTGATTCTTGGGGCTTGCAGAATCTGGGGACACACTTCAGTGTTCTCAGGCCTCTTCCTTTGTTCTTGCCTGAAAGTTGCGTTATTACTTAGAATTCAAAACACATTGATTTTAACCTCTGTCTCTGTATTTAAAATTCTGATCTTCGATATACATGAACTTCCCCTCTATCAGATTTGGTGGACATCTGAGAATAGTATTCCTCTAAGAAACACCTCAGGCAGTTATTCCCTGGAAGACACAAGAGATTCCTTAATGTGTTATCATGGTGAACATATCTAAAAAAAAGCGAAAGATGAAAACAACCCCAAAATTGAGAATTAACCACTATCCAGTAGTATCCAGTTATTTGTGATTTCTCCTCCCTACACCAAATGAAATTCAAATAATCCAGTGGACCCCCATTGCACCCCATTAACTACCAACCATAACCTCTGATTTTCTCCCAAACCGCCTTAGCATATCAAAACCAAGGCTCCTCAAAGCTTACCCTTCAAAACATTTGAGCTTGCAGAAGCTTCTACCTTTTTACGGCCTTGGGGTGGCATTGTTAACGTAGATTAACGAATCTGTCAAACAAGTTAAATCTCTTGGCCACCTCACTCCGAGACATTTCTCCATATGAAATAAATCTGGGCCTTTGAAGAGAAAATAATAACTGAGTATCTTAAGAGTGGCTTAAAAGGAACTCGACACTAGTTGTTCTTTATTCAGATTCAAAAAGCTGACTGGGGCTAGGCATAGGAATCGAATCCACTGGAATCGCTCATTCCATTCTTCTTGTTCTCCACATTCACACTAAAGATGACCCACTGGTCTAAAGATAGCATAATTAAAGTCATCCTCACAAAGTTAATTACAATTCACTGTTCATTTCAGCCTTATGATTTAATTTCAGCCTCATCATCCAGAACAGAGGTCTGCCCTAAGCCTCGACACTTATCAATTGCTTAGCAAATTAGTGATCGATTCACGGCTGGAGTTGGTATACAAACCAGCCAACAGTCTGCTCGTCAGTATTGCAGTCAGGAGGTCCTTATTTTTAGGCTGCTGCTCAAAAGAGATTTACGAATTAATAGTCATGGACTCTGTATTAGCACTGCAAATTCTTCAGTATGCTAGCCTAAAATGGTGAAAAGAGGTTACGAGATGATAACTTAGGCATCGTTTCGCGTTTAGGTTTACAACTCGTGAGAATTATATTTAATGTCTAGCATCTTCTGTAATTCTGTCAGCCATTAAATGAAGTGGAGTATTCTATTTGCAGTCTATGGATTTGCAATTGCAAACGCAGTGCCAAATGGGGCAGTCCACTTTGGAGTGGATGTGTACCAGGGCAACCACCATAAAGAAATGAACCAGGACAAAGCACTTCGGAAAAGAGACGGTCTGGTGGTGGTGGATCTTCAAAACTTCTTCAATTTTTTCTTAGTTAACGTCAATTTCACTGATGATAGTTATATTGGGTTACTTCTCTCGACGTCTTCGTCTGATACTTGGGTTCCTGTTGACAATGTTTTTTGTTTTGCCCCAAGTATGCTTAATGAGAAGAGGGAAGAAGAAGAAAAGAGAGAGAATGGAGAATTGGGTGATAAGAGAGATATTAAAGTATTGAACGACAAGAAAGAGAATAAAGAATTGAGTTTCAAGAGAGGGAAGAAAAGAGAAGAGAAGGGAGCTGTTGTAAAAGCACCTCCCAAAAAGTACACTGCACCTGTCGCTAAACCTCCACCTGGTTATACCATTCATCCACCCAATGCTAACACTCCAGCGCCATTACGCCCGGCTACTAGTACTCCTCTGCGTCCCACCCACAAGACTTTAACCATCAATGGGGTCGCCACTACCGAAGACGTCCAGGAACCCGTTCCTACTTTCCCAGGAAACCAAGAAACGATTCCAAACCAAGAAACTATTCCAAACCAAGAAACTTTTCCAAACCAAGTAACTACTCCAATAAACCAAGTAACTACTCCAACAAACCAAGGAACAGCCACCACAACAAATACTCAGTCTACAACACCTGCTACTTCACCAAATTCTTGTGCACTCTTTGGTACTTTCGACACTGAAAACTCCACTTCCATCAAATATACAAACGATTCGGAGTCTTTCTTTATCTTGTACAGTGACGGAACCGCGGCTTCCGGAAGGTGGGCACAAGCAGACATGACAATTGGAGGAATTGGTGTTAACGGCGTTAACGTTGCGCTAGTTAACGAGACCTCTTTAAGTTTGGGTGTCCTTGGCCTTGGGTTTTCAGCCAACGAAATCACAAACTATAGAAGCCAAATTAACCCCCACACTTATGACAACTTGCCTATCCAGATGTGGAGACAGGGTCTTATCAATAGAATAGTCTATTCCATCTACTTGGGCCGCGAAAATGACACAACGGCCGAGTTCTTATTTGGTGCTGTCGATCTGGAGAAGTACCTGGGCACTTTGACAACGGTCCCATTTGTTAACGGCAACACTGCTGAGTTCACCGTTATTGCGTCTAAATTTGGACTTACCCTGGGAAACACTTCCATCACCCTTACAAGCAGGCCCTACCAAGCATTGATTGCTCCTGACTACTCCTATAGTTACTTTCCTGACGTCTTGTTGGACAAGTTGGCCCATTCTTTGCAAGGAGCGGTTTACAACGCGACGGCTGGCTACTATGTTCTTCCATGTCCTCTGCCAGATTCCAAGACTACTGTGGACGTCAGTTTCAGTGGCCTGACGATTCTGGCTTCTTTGGTCGACTTGGTAACTCCAATTGCAAACAACCAATGTATTCTCGAGATCCTTCCTCAAGACCCCATCGAAATAGTGGCTATCGGAAGTAATTTCCTCAGAAGCATGTACACAGTGTATGATTTGCAAAATGGAGAATTATCGTTTGCTCCTGTCAAGTTTAGTGACCAAACCAACTTCCAAGTGGTTAGTTCGGGTATTCCAGGTGCAACTGATGCGGTGTCCTACTCCGCTACAAGTTTTGATGTTGTGAGTGAAGGTCTGGCTACGACCACCATGGCCTACCTGACTGGTGCACTTTCCAAGCCGTGGCTTACGGAAGATCTTGCGAGCGAAACAGATTCTGCTTCCGGCACTGATTCCGGTTCTTCTTCTGGCTCTGGTACTGCCTCTGGTTCTGGGTCAAAACAGTCCCTGTCTCCTTCAACTACTTCGAAGAAAAATGACGCTAACTCAAGCAATACTTTCAAGGCTTTGGTCGGTATCTTTAGTGGTTTCTTGGGTTTGGTTGCTTTAGTTTAGTAAGCTATTTTTTGTACTTAGATATCGTGTTTTGTACTTGTGGTGCACAATACTGGTATTTATTTGTTAAAATCTGTGATTGAGAATGCTTTGTAGTGTATCTGGAAGATATGGCCAAACGTGAACTATAATGTGCGTTTGTAGACCTCTATTCCAAATAAATTGAAAAAACTTCATTCAATTTCCTAGCATATACCGGTGTACAGGTGTAAGCCATTCGATTTTGTTTACTATTAAATTCATCTTGCAAGTTCTCTTGGTGCTTTCTGTCAGAAAATTAGCACCAAGTATGGCTGCAAAAATGGCTGCAAAAATGTTTCAGCCGCACAGTATGCCACCAAAAAAGAACAGGAAAAAAAGATTTGCTATTAGTTGTACTTTCTAAGGTGAATAAGAGAGTTGTAGAGGTGACAGTACTTAACCAGAGGACCTAGTAGTATCCAGTGTTTTCTTCTCAGGATAACCGAAATCTACCTATGTTGCGACATCTAGGATAAGCCATGATGTCAACCTACGTTGTTACTTTGTTGTAGTAGTGGAGAGAATTAACTATTGCTATGTAGACCCACTACCTAGATTTCTCTCTGTTCTCCCAATATCCCAGGACTTTTATCTCCTTATATACTCCGTGACTTCTGAACGATAGGAACGCTTGCCATATACGTACAGGTCCCCTGGTTTCACAATAGAGCGGTTTAATTTCTATGCTCGGATATTTAGCAGGTAATTCTTATTCAGGATTTAACTGGGAAACAACAGTGTTAATTGTTATCGTGAAGTCAATCCTTGCCACTGCTATTGGATTGCGAGACAGCCAAAAAGATCGGCAAACATCTCTGCAATCCATATTTCACACCCATCGTACTTTATATTCTCTAAAATTTTTACACATATCCTTAATGCTTAAGGCATCTCCAAAAGTCAAAACGGAATCCCAAAAGGAATTGGCTCCCACACATCAACCTCCTCAAATACAAAACTGTTAACTTTTCGCCTCTTCGCTACAGGCTCCACCAGAGGCAGCTTGCTCAAACCCAACAAATCGTCCAAACTAGGAGGAGCAGCAAAACTCTTCTGAAAACTTGCAACCTGCTCCACCTTCACCGTCACAGCTTCCACCATACTGCGCGACTTGTCCAGAAACCCAGTCTCAACGTACTTCCCCATTGTAGCACACACCTTCATAAAACCATCCACTGAGGTGTCTCTCTTGTTGGAAATGTTGTAAATTTGAGTAAACTGGGTCCATAAGTACTGAAATAAATCATCCTTGCTTTTGACAGTAGGGCTGGCTTTCGATTTGGAAACGTTTATAGTGTCTCTGGATATCCAAATGTCAAGCGGGTCACTCATCTTGTCAATAACCTGTACAGATAGGTGACTGACCCATTCCATTAGCTGTGCAACCTCTCGTGTATCCACAATTACAAACCCCAACTCTCTCATAAGCTTCGAGTTTTGCAGCAAGTAGAAATTCCTCACCTGCTGCATTATTTTCAACACCAAAATCAACTTGCAACGGAACCCCAAATCGTCCATCAACGGCTGGTACAATTTGTGCCATACTGGGTTAAATTTTGCACCCACCGTTTTCTTCAACTTGGCATGATTGTAGACGAGAAAGTCCCTGTGGATCAACACACACGCCAACATATCAAGCAGAGTCACTGCGTCGTCCAACAGATGCCATTTTTCCCGCGAATTCACAAACTGCTTGATTTGCTTAAGCTGCTTGGTGTACCCTAAAGCTTCCATATCCTGCTTTCTCAACTTTTTATACGTTCTAAGAGCAGAGAGCACTGGTTCAAGCCTCGAATTGGCCTGGCTAAGCATATCTGGCACTACATTTGGTTTTTTTTCGACCACGGCTACTTCATAAGGCAAATACCCTTCGTCTTCAGTTTCCACCTGGTTCCAGTAGTTATCGTACAACCAGCCCAAAGCTTGTTTCAGGGCCAGACGGCATATATCTAAGCTCGGAAGATGTTCATGTGTTCCCATGTGTCTCAATTCGACAAAGAAGAAGGGCAAGCCAATCTGTTGAGCGAGGGCATCCATGGGAATAACGTAATGGCCCAGTTGCAAGGGATCCAATAGTCCATTGACAAATCGTATGAAGGCAGCAGCATAGGTTAGCTGTATGATACTGGTGTCTACACCAGGCCGGTCATTTAGAATGGCAGAAGTGAATAGCTGAGTCGCTTCCACACCGTGCGGAATCTTTCCTCTGCTGAGAAGGGCCTTGGTTCGCTGGATCGCGCGAAAACGCATATCCGTGGAACTGTCGAACTCAAAGAACCATTTCTTGAGCGTTTTGAGTTCGTCGACGGATTTGTACGTTCGTACGATGGGGTTTGAATGAGAAAGCATGTTGGAAGAAGTGATGAGTTAATGGAGATGAGCACGAGGATGAGCACGAGGATTTGCACGATAATGAGCACGTGAAATTGCACGTGAAAATACATGGAGTGACACCAAGTACTTCGAAGTAGGGATATGTACTGAGATGTAGGATAAACCTCTTGGAGAATTATACCTTCTGTTTGTAATTTCGTTTGATATTCGTTTTCGGAGTCTTGCTTTTAAAACTTCCCATTCACTAGTTGATCAATATTGTTTTTATCAGTAATAATTGGACATTGTTTTCAGCTATTGCAAACTTTTACAATACTCACAGTTCGCCTCCATATTTGTATCGATTTGATCATAACTTTGCAGTAATTTATTCTTCTATTTATATCCCACTAGTTTCAGTCTTTTGTAATGTGTATCTGGAGCTACAGCGTTAGGAATTGGTTTTGTTTCGCTTCGAGCAAAGGGAGATTTGATGATTGAAACAAGTGTGGTTTTGTTTCAGTGCCTGATCAGTCTTACGATTTCTTTCCAAACTATTTTGGAAAAGTATCACCCTTCTTGCTCTCAGTTCAAAAGTGCTTTCCTAATTCAGTGTTTGCTCAAAAAATCTTAGCTCTAGTCATAAATTTTGTTTGATATCGAGGGTACGTTCTCAGTTCGACTGAAAGAACGATTGGTTATTGTTTAAGGAACATTCTCAAATGGAAAGAATTTTTGAGTATCATATAAGGAATCTCAAATGGAAAGAACGATTGGTTATTGTTTAAGGAACATTCTCAAATGGAAAGAATTTTTGAGTATCATATAAGGAATCTCAAATGGAAAGAATGTTTGAGTGTTGTTTAAGGAACACTCTCAAATGGAAAGAATGTTTGAGTATTGTTTAAGGAGCATTCTCAAATGGAAAGAATGTTTGAGTATTGTTTAAGGAACATTCTCATTCTTCGAAGAGCGTTTGCGTGATGTCAAATGAGATTAATATTCACCAAAACCTTTTGACTATCAAGCTCATTCTCATTCCTCAAAAAACGTTGTACCCTCAAAGAAAATATCATTCAAATAAATTCTCATTCCTCAAAAAAAGTAGGCTCTTACGGTTTTCTCAAATCTCAAACAGACTCAATAACTGATTCTGCTCAAACGATAAAACCCTCTTCGGCCTCTCAATGCGCCCATCCAACAACTTCTCATCCTCCTCGCCAAACGCAGCGTCCCAGCTGATCGCAACAACCCCACATAGCACCAACACCAACCCAACCAAGATCCACGTAAACTGCACATACGTGATCTTGTGCTCCACAAGCAACGAGTTGTACACCAAGTCGTTCACAAGGTTGAAACCGTTGTACACTAGAAAACAGAGCGGATATAGTATCAGCGTCAGCACCTTCTTGAGCGCAAGATTAAACGCAGTCAACTGCAAGCCTATAATAGCAAGCATGGCCACAAGAAGAAAGTACGCCGCAAGGTTGTTCAAGATGGACATGCCCTCGCTCAGGAGAATGGTCTGTATCACCACATCGATCAACGACTTGGCAAAGAGAAACGTGTGTGCGGTGAGCGTGCCGCTTATGATCCCGTAGTTGAAACCCTTCCAGACCTTATTTTTAATGTAGGCGTTGAGCACCAAGAGAACGCCGCAAAACACAAACGTGCACACGAACCACGCCAAAAAGGCGGGCTCCAGGAGCTTTTCGATCACCTGGGCGAACCTGTCGTCCAACCCCCCGTCCGGTGGGGGCACGTCCGTCTGTGTGGAGCCATTGTAGGCGATGATGAAGGCACCTAGCGATATCGACAAGGTTCCACCGCCCAACTTGTGTGTAAATGGCTCTCCCAATAAGACACAGCTGAGTATCGAGTTGAAAATGAGGCCTATGCTCTGGAGCGGCAGGAGGATGATCAACGGTAAAGTGGTGATCTGGATGAGCAGGCCAAAGATGTTGGCGGTGATGAAGAGCGCAAAGCCGAAAAACCACATGTTTCGGCGCTGTTTCTGGTGCTGGTGGTGGTGGTTCAGGTGGAAGGTGTTGGCGTGGGCCAGCGTGGACTCGTAGTGCGCGGCGAAGCTCGGCAGTATCAAGTACAGCTTGCGCTGGAGCGTGATCCCGAGCGACTGGAGCGCAGACAGCACCACAGCCACACAGCATCCCAACACTATCTGCAGCGGCGACGACATGTGCTTTGTTTCTGTCTCGTTTCAAGAGTTGAGTTTTAAATTTGGTTGGGCTTAGTCAGGTTCCACATTTAGTAATTTCAGCCAATATCAACATGAGCATGGAGCTGAGGGTTGCTGGTGTTATAGAGCTGTTAGAGGAGTGTCCTGGGGGTGGTCTTGGTGTGCTTGACCTGTTGTTGCACCTGTTGTTGCCGCAGATTGAGAGAACTTTGGGCGGGGGGGCTTCCGCCACGCTTGCGTCGTTTGTGCTGCTCCAGGACGACTTCCAGTACAACATAGCCCTGCGCTTGTTGGAGTACTACAAGGGTGAAACAGATGAGGCTGGGATTTTGGACTGCAACAGGCTGCTACAGGGGTTGCTTTTGTTGCACCCAAAGTCGAGACGGTTGTTTCATAGGGGGAGCAATATGCGGTTGGTGTTAAGGCACTTGCTGAACGCCACGTCCGTGAGGGTCACGGTGTCGATGATCTCGACGGTGATACATATATGTTTGAAGGATTTGAGGAATTTCAGGGTGTTTGAGGAGGAGGATGGGTGTGGGATACTTATTAAGAAGTTTAAAATGACTGAGCAGGAGCTGCTGGCACTGCTGACGCAGTTGAATTATAAGATTATTGAGTTTCTTATCTTTTACTTGGTTGATGAGGGGGATGGGGAGGGTGTGCGGAGTATACTGGAGAAGTCTGCGATGTTTCGGAAGGAGTTTCCTGAGATAGATGCGTTGATTGAGAATTTGAGTGAGTTAGATTTGTGAGTTGGAGTTTAAGATTGTGATGGAATAATAGAGGTGGAAGGTAGATATTGGGTAATAGAGATGGAATGAAAGATGGAATGAAAGGTGGAAATGAAGAAAAATGGAATAAAGAGATGGAATAAAGAAAATAGAGTAAAGAGATTGAAATGAGGAAGTTGGGAATGAAAAAATGGTAAAGCAGAAAGTATTAATTAAAGCAGTTCAATGAAAATGAAAAACTGTTGTAGAATATCAGAAGGAAGTTCAAATCTTTTTGTAGTATTGTTCGAACATTTAGATATAAAGTTGGTAATTGAGTTTGATACTAGAGATGTGTTCAGTGAATTTTCCAACACTGAGGTCTTTCCTTTCCGAAGAAGTGATACTCAACTATCAAAATTATCATCATTGGTACCTTTGCAATTCAAATACTCTGATTTTGCAGTTTTATATAATCATAGGAGAAGTTTATAGTCGTAGATGCATTTTATAATCATAGGAGCATTTTATAATCATAGATGCGAATTTAAAATCAGTGATTTCTATTTTATATTCAGGGCCCTTTATAGTTTACACAATTTTGTAATCAGAAGTTGCAATTTTATAATCAGAAAAGCATTTTTGTACAACCAGAAGTTGCAATTAAATCAGAGATTGTAATTTTGTAATCAGAGATGGCAGTTTCATATCAGTGGTTTCTATTTTGTAATTCAAACCTGCATTTTTATAATCAGGGCCTCCCATTTTATAATTTTATAATGAGATTTCAATCAGAGTTTGCAATTTTATAATCAGAACTGCACTTTTGCATAACCAGAAATTGCAGTTTTAAAACCAGTACATTCATAATCAAAGATTGCAGTTTTATAACCAGAGTTTGCAAATTTGTCTCAGAGTTGATTTTCTAATGCATATGCAATTTTAAATCCAGAAAGGCTTCATACCCAAAATCATTTTACAAAAATACCATACATATAGCATTATTTTCTCATTTCTCTATCATTTTCCTATTTAGATTTCTTGTAATACATCTTCTGAATCAAAGGGTGATGCTCCTTCAACTCCTTATTCTTATTCTTGGAATACTCAATGTAAGCCATATCCTCACCCCCAGCCAACCCTGCCAACGAACCTGCCGTTCTCTGCGCATTCGACTTCTCTATCTTCATTCTCTTTTCCTTCAGAATGAAGTTGGTGTCCAAGTCGTCGCCCACCTCCACACCAGCCGCATTTTCATTCTTGAGCAACACCTGCTGGAGCAACTCTCTTCTTTCTCTCGCCAGAGCATACGCCAAGTCCGGCAACTGCTCCATTCCGCTCAAGTGCGTGATCACCTTGAACGCATAGCCCTGGTCCACCAAAAACGCCTGTCGCTTGGTCGAGTAGTACATCTCCTGTGTGTCTTTCGAGACCAACGAGTAGAAGAAGGCGTTGAAACCCTCGTCATTTCTTCTTTTCGCACGCAAAATACGCCCCAAACGCTGGGCCTCCTGTCTTCTACTACCGTAGTGCGACGAGATCTGGATCAAGCACGTTGCTTCTGGTAAATCGATCGAAGTATCTCCAACTTTACTCAAGAAAATCGTGTTGATCTGGTCGTTGTGCTGGAAGTTCTGCAAAATCTTCATACGCTCCTGCTGTGGAGTGGACCCAAAGATGAATGGTTTACCCAAGCGAAGCGCATACTCTTGCAAGGCATACACATTATCGCTAAAAACAATAATTTTATCACCTCTCTTTTCGTGGTAGTGGATCAAGAACTGACATGCCTGGAACTTCGTTGGGTTCATAATGTACAAGAGCATGCGTTTTCTGGCAGTCTCACGCAAATACTCCTGGTAGAATTCCGAAGTCATGGGACACCAAACCTCGGCGCACTGAACGTTGGCTATGTGGCCCTTCTGCGCCAAGTCCATCCAGTTGGCCTCGTACAACTTGGGCCCAATCAAGAAGTTCAAGTCGGAAATCTTGTCGTCTTCACGGACTAAAGTAGCTGTGAGACCGAGTTTTGCGTGGGCTGCAATTGTTGTCACCACTCTTCTGAACATCGCTGCGGGCACAACGTGCACTTCATCCAAGATAATGAACCCCCATTCCCGCGAACGTAAAAAGTCCATCACCTTTTGCGAGTCGTGAGACCGGTTTCTCGTGTTGGCCACCATCAGGTACGTCGACACCACCAAGCCAGATTCGCTCGTGAACATCTCCTTGTTTTCAGACGTGAATACGGCAACACTTTCGGGTTGAATGGTGCACCACTGTAAGAACTGCTGTCTCCACTGCATCACAGACACCGATGAAGTGCACAATACAATCACAGATTTGCGGATTGTGCAGGCTGCGGTGATTCCAACCAACGTTTTGCCCGCTCCGCACGGCAAAACGATGATGCCGGATCTGGCACGCCCGTTTCCAAACATCTTATTAAGAGACTTTTCCTGGTACGGCCTAATTTGGGTGGACGGCTTCAAATCCACGTCCAAATCTGGGTTTCTCGAGTCGTTACGAAAGTCATACTCCTCCAAAACAGGGTAGTCGATCTCCTGGCACCGTTTCTTGACGATTTCGACCGAATCGTTGGCGATTTCAAACGAGTGCACGGTATCCATATCATCGTCGTTCTCGTCCTCCTCTTTTTCGCCCACCACGGCCGCGAAAATGTCTTCTGGAGCATTCGCGGCACTCGCAGTGGCGTCCGCTGCGCCGTCGGGCTTTTTCGTGCCTGGAATCGTCAAATCGCCCTGGGTCGGTTTCGGGGCCTGGACCAACCCGTTCCCAGCAACCGAGTTTTCAGACGACTGGACACGCAAAGGCCCGATTATCGGGTCCTTCAACAACATCTGAAGTATATCTGATTGTGTAGACTCAACAAAGTACCTGTTGTGCTTCAACACCAACTTGACTTTACCGTAGGAAACCGTTGCATCTCGGATAAAACGGGTTATCGACTCCGCCAACGGCACTTTGGACAATCTGTTGAGCACGGAGATGATGTCGTCTGTTTCTAAACCGACAGAAACTGCTGCGTATAAGGAATATGCGTTGATACGGTACTCGTGGATGTGCGATGGACGGGATACTGGCTCGGCAATGGTCACCAAAAAGTCCTGTGCTTGTTCTGCCAACGGCGAGAAACTCTCTAGAATAACTCTACCATCATTGGGGGATATCCAGATGGGTCTGGAGAAGTGATCTGGTTTCAACTTCAAGTATGAAAAATCGGCCTTGCCAAATATCTTGGACACAGCATCGGGAACATAGTCTGTAGGGACTTCAGTAGTCAAGTGTACCATCTCCTCGTCTGAGAAGTTTGTTTCCTCCAACTCAGTTTTGGCGCGTTCGATGAAGGCCTCTGCCTTTCGCTTGCGGGACTCGTCCAAGATGATGGGAGTCTGCGCCTGCTGGACGGGCGGGTCCTTTTTCTTGGGTCTTTTGCGGCGTGCGCCGTACGAGTAGTCGCCATTGGCGCCGCCGCCGTCTTCGTCGGACGAATCGGAGAAGTTTCCACGCTGTAGCTCCGCGTAGTTGACCCTCAGCATGATGATTAATTTGGAATTTTGGTTTGAGTTTTGGTCGTGTGTTGGGGAATTTATATGGGGAGTGAGAGAAGAAGGGAGATTTGTAGTTGTGAGGATGGGGGAGGAGAGTTGCAGTGATTTGGGTGAGAAATGAGAGTGTAGTAAATGTAGAAGTGGAATAGATGTAGAAGTGGAATAGACGTGAAAGTGGAGCAGATATGAAGGGGGAAGTATTTAAGGCTCTTAATCTGCCATAATCAGATACAAGGTCTTACTACAACTCAGCATTGACCAAGTTAGTTGAGTGTATAACTAGTGTATTGGATTAGTATGTAATAATCAAATTCTAGGACCTACTTTTAACTCAGCATTGACCAAGTTAGTTGAGTGTATAACTAGTGTATTGGATTAGTATGTAATAATCAAATTCTAGGACCTACTTTTAACTCAGCATTGACCAAGTTAGTTGAGTGTATAACTAGTGTATTGGATTAGTATGTAATAATCAAATTCTAGGACCTACTTTTAACTCAGCATTGACCAAGTTAGTTGAGTGTATAACTAGTGTATTGGATTAGTATGTAATAATCAAATTCTAGGACCTACTTTTAACTCAGCATTGACCAAGTTAGTTGAGTGTATAACTAGTGTATTGGATTAGTATGTAATAATCAATTTCTAGGACCTACTTTTAACTCAGCATTGACCAAGTTAGTTGAGCTGTATAACTTGTGTATTGGATTAGTATAAACTATGTACAAACTAGTGGAAATGATAATTATGAGAGGATCAAATGAAGTGGTCAACAATTTGGCCAAAATGCTCTTCTTTCGTATTTCGAGCTCTCTCTAAAGGTGGGGTCCTTAAATACTCCACCTGAGCTTTTAGTAGACCACCAGATACATTTAAAATACTAGGTCTCTCAAATATGACATTTTCATCTACAAGATAGCAGGTCCATGAGCACATGGTGATTGAATGCAAAATGCAACCTCTTTCTGGCAATCTAAATCTGGCCCTGGTTCAAAGCATTCACATACAACCCCAACTAGACCAAATCGCTCTCTTCCGAGGTTATCTCCAAAAGTTTCTCGATTGTCAATAAAGCTATTTGTGTTTGACAAGCTACCCAAGAGAAGTTTGGTTCAATTTCATTGAGTTTACATGATTTGTGCCTGGAAAATACTGTATACCTCGCTGATTCCTGTAGCTGTGCTTCCGCCCTTCTGACCGGCTTGGCTTGTGGTTTAAGTCTCATTTTTTCATTCTTAAAGGCACTTCTAGCATCTCGCTAATTCTGCTATTTTTATGTTTAACAAGCACCACGCAAAAGGCAGAAATATCCCAACTAAAAGTATATAACGTGCCACCGTTATAGTCTCCAGTTCCGGGGTAAGATGATGTTCACATAGATTACTTCCCTCGCTTGAAAAATCTTCCGCGTGTTTGGTACTACATTCACATAAACTAGGTTGCTTCTCGAGATCATCGATTGTTTCCTTCTCCTTGCAGTACTCATCTTCTGTTTGATTGAGAGTTTTGGGAGCTCAATTTTCAAGAAGTTGAAAGGTTTATATAGTTGGGCAGCGTTTGTGGAATAACCACGACCCAGTTGTGAATTTATGTGCAAGATGGGTCAAGATGGGTCAAGATGTATCAGTAATAACTTCAGGAAGGCACTTGAGAAACTCTGTTCCTTTCCAGGTAATCCTGAGAAGGGTACTTCTGACTATAATATGGAAACTATAATGTTCATCATGGTGGTAAAAGAGTGCGATAAGGGGTTCATAGTTTGTAGTACGCTCAGAGGGACATTAAAAAAGTTGTCTAGTACGTTAGAAAAGTAACGAAGTCACTTGGTAATATGCCTAGACTAGGAAGTAACAACGAGGATAAACCAAAGAGAACCCCCTGATACCTCAGGGTCTACAAGGCAACTGTAGTCACTACTTCTAACAGCACTTTTTACTTCGTATTAACTAGTCTAATATATACATACACCTCGTGCATAGTCTCAACGTATCCAATGAACAGGTTTTGCAACTGTTTTCGGTTGTTCGAGCCTCAGTTTGCGAGAATTCTATCATCTTAAATAATGGATATTTCAGTTGTAACTCCCTAAAGAGATCCTACTTCACATACACTCTTCAGTTTTGTTGTTTGTAGTTGCACATTATATACTTTTTTATTGCTAAGTGAAAAATGGCTGCAAAACACCTTTTTTGCAACCAGTGTGGGGAACAGAGAAAACCGATTAGCCATCTAAACTTCTTTCGGACTACAGAGTTGTCGCACTGACAGGGCTTGACTAGAAGCATTGGCCGAATCAAGGGATTCGCCCTTGATAGAGGGTCCTGATCTTGCCATGATTGTCAACTGCTTTGTTACTTGATATTGAAGTAATTATAGATTCTAATGGCTATATGAATATATGCTAGTTAGAAACCGTCTGGCCTCTCTCAACACCCGGATAACATGGAGTATTTATACCCATCAGCTTCGGGCTTTGTCCTCCATGTCAGCTATTTCATGATCATGTTACCTTGCTACCTTTCGGTGTTCATGCACTACTTACTGCACGATGGCTCACTCAAAGCTCGAGTATTCAGCAGATACAACTGTTTTACCAGTTTCATCTGAGAGAACCTGAAATTCACCAAGTGTCGGTCCGAAGTTAACTCTTTGCTATGCGTCATCGCTTAGAATCCGAGGTGCCGTTCAATGACTGGCGCCGTCGAACCTTCTAGACTGAATACCAAGTTGCCGATCAAAGACTGGCGTCTTTCATGCACCTTGACAAGAGTTAACTAAAAAGATGATATAGTACTCTTTAAATGGAACATCCCACACTTCTTCGAAACGAGACTCCTCTAGGAGCACCAGATAATGAATATTCTTGATAATACATATACTACATAGTGGTTCATATTCCAGTGGGGTAGTAGTTCAATTTTGCTAGTCGTCGCATAGTTGTCCAGCGTAGCTTATGTGGTCCTTTAAGCAACCAGTGGCCAGGCTAAGACTCAGCTCTACCCAATGAGTTCAGTGTTAAATTTATCAATCTCTCCAAAGGTTAGTCCATCATAAGAGAGCCACAAGTTTGGGAAGTTGAATTGATTAGCAGCTGAGTTATCTTGTTGTCATTAGATAACATTTCATCTACAGTGTTTTGATAAGGTTACTTTGTAAAATCGATGTGATAATTTCACGAATATTAATGCGAAGAGAATTATCTATTACAATAATATAAACTGTTATCTTTCTTCGGCAGTATCATAAACTTCCATCAACTAAAGTACAACTCTATGACTCTATGCACTCTCATCCTCTACAGCAATATCACTTCATCAATTAATAACATAATAATCATATCATCTACTAATTTCAATTATACAAACAATAAAAATTTATGGATGAAAATGGGACTTATTATAATCTTAATAAATTATTAACTTCCACTGACAATCTTCCTCCCACCATATATAAACAATCTCCAACCATATATATACAACCTCAACCACTATCACCACCAAAAACAACCTCACTAACCTCTTCCCACAAATTACGCTCCACCACCACACAATATCCTCACCCACCTAATTAAACCCTCCTCCCACCTCCATCATGGACCCTCATACTTTTTCTAATTACACTCTTTCTGTAATCGGACTTTGACGATCAAAATCACAACCGTACCTGCATTAGCACAATACAAACATCATCTAATCTCATCATTCTCTTTTTATCGTCCTTCCCAGATATAGGTACTTTATACATTCCACTCCCTTTCAAGTTTGAAGTCTTTTACTCTACTTCCACTCCTCTTTCCACTTTCAAACCCCCACCATTTTCACAAAAAAAACAAACACGTTAACAAAATCAGAATGCCCCCCAGCAGCACCCAGACGTCGCCCAAGGACACGGTTGAGGTGCCCAGCAGCACCAGGAAGTCGCGCCCCGCGTCGGGCCTCCTCCCCGCAGGACCCTTGGGCGTCTCCAGCGCGCCCACACCCGGCGGAATCTCCGGTGTCCTGAAACGAGCCTCCTACGACTTCAGCGACAGCGTGTCCAGAGTGTCCGTAATAAGACAGTTTGAGCTCTATTCGTCGCCGCAGTTGAACGAGGCGTCCGACTTGTTCAGCTTGAGCTTGGATTCGAAGTTCGTGGCGCCGGCGGCGCCTGCGGCCCCCGGTGCCGACGACGCTGAGGCCGCTACACCAGCAGATTTCACCGCCAGCGAGCAGTTCTGGGCTACTATCATGAACGACTTCCACAACGAGGTCGTCAAGGAAGGCAGAGTCTTGGAATTGGAACAACACTTGATTGAAGGCATCCCATCACACTTGAGAGGAGCAGTTTACCTCAAATTTTTGCAAATTAGATACAAATTCAACAATAAGGAGAGTTTTGACAACTTGTTGAAACGTGCGAAAGCACATCCAGATTCGTATATTGAACGGTTGAAGTTGGAGCTGAAGGATGCTTTGCAGGTTTTCAACTACTACAACAACGAAATCACTTCCCGGAGTCCAGACAGCAGTGCAATTCCAGCAGCAGCACCTCTGGCTGATGACGACGACGCTGAATCACCTCCAAACACCTTCATAGTGCACATCTACAAGATTTTGGAGACTATTCCGGGCCTTTCTCAGCAGGAAAACTTGTTTTTGTTGCTCAAGTTCAACAAATTGTTCAACTTTTTGATCAAGGACGAGTTTTTCTACAAGTTGAACCGGTCGTTGGAGGATTTGTTGAATAATGTGTTCTTGCATGTTAATGTGCAGGGAGTCAACTTGATCAACTTCTACAAGAAAGTGTTGTTCAACTTTTTTGAAGAAATGGTGACGGACGTAACCAAAGTGTTGGATTTCGTGGTTTTCGAAGGCTTTGACTTCATCTTGCGGTTGATTGTGTGGCTTTTCAGTGCGAACCGCGAGCGGATTCTCGCGTTGCAGGGCGACGAGTTGAACGAGTTTGTCAACCTGCTGGAGTTCTTTGCGCCAGCGATCGACTGGCACCATGTCTTGCAGCAGAGCCCGTCCATCATCAAGTACGAGAACGAGTACCACCTCATAAACATCAACTCGTTGAACAACAACGAGTTGCGCAACTTGAAGGAGGTCAACTACGACTTGAACTTGAAGATCAACGAGATCAAGAAGCAGTTATCCAACTTGGAGGTGATCCACGCGGAGATCTTGGAGCAGAACGAGTCCATCAAGTTGGAGGTGACTGAAGAGCAGGCCAAGAGAGAAGATTTGTTGTTGATGAAGGAGGATTTGCAGTTGAAGTACGAGAACTTGACCATGAAGGAGAATTTGAAGAATACGATCAAGGCGAACAAGGAGTTTGCGGTGAGAAACAAGGAGTTGGAGGACCAGATTGGGGTTCTTAGGAAGGCGATTGGGGAGAAGAGGACGAAGATGGCCAAGTTTGGGAAGGCTGCGAAGGTGCAGTAGGTTTGTATTTAATGATGATGAGAATGTGATTTTTTATTGTAAAGGGTTGGAGATGTCACTTGGGTTATCTTTTATAAGCTGTAATACTCACTTGGTTTATCTTGTATAAGCTGTAGAAGATACTCACATGGTTATCTTTTATAAGCTGTAAGAGATACATAGTTATCTTTCAGCTGTAAGGAGATTCTCACTGGTTTATCTTTTATATGTGTAGGAGATACCCACTGGTTTATCTTTTATAAGCTGTAAGGAAATACTCACTTAGTGTATCTTTAGTTGCAAAATGGAGATCACTTAGTTTATCTTTTATGAACTGTAAAATGGAATTCACTTAGTTTGCCTTTTATGAGCTGTAAAATGGAGATCACTTATATCTTTTATGTGTGTAGGAGATGCTCACTTAGTTTACCTTTTTTAAGCTGTAAGGAAGTACTACTTAGTTTATCTTTTATAAGCTACAAAATGGTGAACACTTAGTTTATCTTTTATGAGCTGTAAAATGGAGATCACTTATTATTTCTTTTATATGTGTAGGAGATGCTCCTGGTTTATCTTTTATAAGTTGTAAGGAGATGCCTTCTGGTTTATCTTTTATAAGCTGTAATGCTCACTTGATTCACCACTTATAAGGTGTAAAATGGAGATCATAGTTCACCTTTTCTAAGGCTCCCAAATAAGTCCTTCAAGTAGAATTAACTTCTTGTTCACTCTACAAAGATCAGAAGTACTGTGATTTTTGAAAACAACTGTAATAAACTTCAGAAGTACCTACAACCGAAATAAGCAAATAAAACGAACATTCAAATCTGTATGGATTACTCTCATTTAAAATACAACTGCCACAAAGATTTGCAACCTAATTTCCTTATTAGGATACCTCTCGACTGTCTGACTTTAGTAACACTTACCAACCGTGGTTCCATTGTGTGGGTTCATCTGTATTCGTGTCTGTCATGTCATTACTGTGGGAGGTCCCTTCAGTACCTGCTTTGCAGGCCTCTAAATTGTGCCAAATTAACTGTGAATGTTAAATTTGGTTGGAATCAGGGTGGTAGATCCGAGACTAGATTATATGTTAACGTGCAACACATGTCTCACATTAAACAATAAAATTAGAGAGAAAGTGAAATCCAAGTTGTAATGACTAACTGGCAAAGTTTTAAATTTTGTTGTTCACAGAGTATTGTTCAACTCATTTTTTTAAAAACTATATATTCCAGTTCACAGTATCTACTGCTCGTTTAATAGCCATTATAGTTCTCTATTTCCGTTTAAACTCCATTAGTAAGTTGTTTAGTCAAGGATCCCAAGATTGAACCCATTTCTGCGTTCTTCCAGATCAAACGAATTTGCGTTCTCCAGACCATTCTGCGTTCCCCAGATCAGACTAATTCTGCGTTCTCCAGACTATTCTGCGTTCTCATGTCCGTTCTGCGCTCTCAAGACCATTCTGCGTTCTCCAGACTATTCTGCGTTCTCATGTCGGTTCTGCGCTCTCAAGACCATTCTGCGTTCTCCAGACTATTCTGCGTTCTCATGTCCGTTCTGCGCTCTCAAGACATTCTGCGCTCTCAAGATCATTCTGCGTTCTCAAGACCATTCTGCGCCCTCCAGACCATACTGCATTCTCTATTCTGCATTCAGCAGATCAGTCTAATTCTACATACTCCAATTCGCATCAAACCCACCCTCCCCTAACCTTTTGAGGCTTAAAATTTGCACCCAAACTCCAAACCTCACCCATACTCGAAACGAACTTCACAGCCCAGAACTCCCCAACACAGAAATCGAAAAGGGAACCGAACACCTAGGGTGCAACGTTTTCTGTCGCCCTGTCACAATCTCACAACTAATGGAAGATTTGACGATGCAGCAGCATGTAAAGGTGGAGGCCCCAGGTGGAATGGTGCAGGCTCACGAGAATTTAACGAGCTCGCCTTATCGTTTCCGTTCCGCTGGCCACGCCTCAATGAGACGAGATCTAAGAGAATTTCCCTGGTAACGTTGGAGATTTGTATAAATAACACTTAGTACTCTGTCTAGTAGGAGACTCTAATGAACAACACCTACACAGCAAATAAAGTTTAGCCACCTGACATACGTACTTTACGTACTTTAAACGTTCTAGTTTTTGTCTTTCAACTTTGCTATCTTTTGTATATGTTTTACGTTTATATCTTTTTCTTTTATATCTTTTATATGCTTTTATATCTTTCATATGCCTATATCTTTTACATGCTTATATCTTTTACATGCTTATATCTTTCTGCTTACATCTTTTATATCCTACGTCTTTTCTCAAAAACCTCCATCCATATATTTATATCACTAACCATCCTCCCTCTTCCGATCTACGTCGTCAAACCATCAACAAACACCCCCGTTGCAACCTAAAACCTCATCGTTTGTACTCCCAAATGCCCACCAAAATAAGACAATCAATATAAATACCGAAAATTTTCCCAGTCTAACTCGTAAGCATGTTTGAAGACAGCAGTAACAGGCACC
Source organism: Kodamaea sagamina (assembly GCA_030556545.1). Classification (NCBI taxonomy): domain Eukaryota; kingdom Fungi; phylum Ascomycota; class Pichiomycetes; order Serinales; family Debaryomycetaceae; genus Kodamaea; species Kodamaea sagamina. Next base: position 161,063 of record JAKTUG010000004.1, read on the forward strand.
AGGGCGTAGGTATTGTTGGTGCTGGGCTCGTTGGGTGCTTGGCGGCGTTGGCTTTTGCAGCCAAGGGCTTTTCCGTGACGCTCTTCGAGTTGCGGCCCGACCCCAAGACACAGGCCGCCAAAGGGGCCAGGTCCATCAACTTGGCCGTCAGCAACAGGGGAATCGCCGCCCTCAAGTACGTCAACGAGGACATGGCTGAGAGGTTGCTTGAGCACATCATACCCATGAAAGGACGCATGATCCACAAGAATAACGGTGCAGAGGAGTCGCAGTTGTACGGTCTTTTTGGCGAGGCCATCAACTCGATCGATCGCGGCTACTTGAACCAGTTTTTGCTTGACGAAATAAGACACTCGCTGAGCGAAATCAACGTGCACTTCAACCACAAGTTGGTCAGCATCGAAAACCTAGCGCTGGAGTGCCCCAAGTTGACCTTTTTCGACACCACAACCAACTCCAACAAGACGTTCGAGTTTGATTTTGTAGTCGGATGCGACGGCTCACATTCGCAGTTCAGATACCAGTTGCAGAAGCTGATGCGCATGAACATCAACCAGGAGTACATTGACATGCAGTACATGGAGCTTGTGATACCAGCGAAAACAGGTGCGGAACCTGAAACACGCGACGCTTTTGCGATCTCGCCGGGCCACCTCCACATCTGGCCGCGCGACAACTACATGCTCATTGCGTTGCCCAACAAGGACGGGTCGTTCACGGCGACCTTTTTCTGTCTGTGGGCGATGGTTGAGGGTTTTGCCGGGGAAGATGCCTTTGTTGCGTTCTTTAGGGAGACGTTTGCGGACGCGTATGCGTTGGTGGGCGAGCTGCAGTTGCGCCTGGCGTTTGCGTGCAATCCGCGCGGCTCGCTCTTGCAGGTTGGTGTGTACCCGTACCACAACCCGAACGGCCGTGCGTTGCTCATCGGCGACGCGGCGCACTCGATGGTGCCGTTCTACGGCCAGGGCATGAACTGCGGCTTCGAGGACATCCGCGTCCTCATGGAGCTCATCGAGGAAAGCAACTACGACATCCAGCGCGCCTTTAAGGCGTACACGCACGTCAGAAAGCACGACTTGGACACCATCTCCAGCTTGGCCTTGGCCAACTACCACGAAATGTCGCTGAAGGTGACAAACAGGTACTACTTGTTGAGGAAGCGGGTGGACTACGTGTTGGGGAAGTACGTTAACGGCGCATTTTTCCGGTGGATCCCCATGTACTCGATGATATCGTTTCGGAGCGACATTCTGTATCTGAGGGCGGTTGAGATTGAGCGCCTGCAGGCGCGATTTTTGGCCAATGTGCAGTGGGGGGTGACCGGTGTTGCTGCGGTGTATGGCTTGGTTAAGGGCTTTCAAATTTGGGACAAAATGAGGCAGTAAAAGTTTATAGAGATTAATATGTTTGGTGTTTTAGTGTAGGGTGTTCAGTAGCAGGAGATTTTTTGGGAGTCAATTGTAGGATTGGGTGGATTGGAGGTGAGAAACCATGGAGGGACTTAACTGTTTGGAGGAGAGTTTAAAGGAGGGTCTGAATTGTTAGGAAGAGAGTTTAAAGGAGGGCTTAATTGTTAGGAAGAGAGTTTAAAGGAGGGCTTAATTGTTAGGAAGAGAGTTTAAAGGAGGGCTTAATTGTTAGGAAGAGAGTTTAAAGGAAGGCTTAATTGTTAGGAAGAGAGTTTAAAGGAGGGCTTAATTGTTAGGAAGAGAGTTTAATGGAGAGCCTATTTTTGTTTAAGATTTAGCGTTTGAAGGAGATTCTCTGATTTTGTTTGGAATTGAACAGTCTGTGGAGCATTTACTCACAATTGAGCAGTTTCTTGAGTCTTTATTTCTCAGAATAGAGCAGTTTATGGAGATTCATATTGTTTGAGTTGAACAGCTAAAGGGATCATCAAACTCTAGAATTGAACACCTTATTGGGGCTTCAATTACTCATTAATTGAACTGATGCCGTAAACTAATGCTAGAGGTGATCATTTTGTATACTCGACAGTGGTTACTGAAATTTACCAATGGGAGAGAATAATATATATCTTACTCATTTCGCAGTCTCATGACATTTGATTTGCGCTCTTAATCTATTTTGCAGCCAAACTGTTACACTATATTACCAACTTTTCATAGAGGTCAAAATTAACCTTGTTGCGTTAAACTAAAATAACTTTCAAAATTAATCAAGAACCTCAAATCAAACCATCTACTCGACATCAAGTCTGACGCACTTTTCTTCAGAAGTATTCCCAACTATTCTACTTACTATCCTACCTGTTGAGGATAGTAAGTAGTGGCTAGTACTTGTGTAGTAGTATATCTGTGTATTGACTGAAGATCTAACTAACGTGGCCAAACCAGGCCCTTTATAAAGGCAAGTCCTCTCCTGACACTATCCCGGTTGCCAGCATCTAAAGCCGAGTCGAGGCTCATTAGTGGCTTGCATGCTGGACAGCCTTTATTAGTCCAAACGGAGTCAAAAGACAGTGACCCTGAGGTATCTAAGGATCCCCAGTGTCCCTGGACCTAACACTACCACGGGTTTATTCCCAACCATTCTATTTAACTATCCCACCACGGAGTTTTAGTGGTATTTTATAACACTATTCTGAGTCTCACACTTGCCCATGAAATTCTCTTTCCATTCAAATAAACTGCCCTGGCCCTACTATCTAAGTAAACAGCTGGATAGAAAATCACTGAACCCTAATAAGCAAAAACTCCAAATCTCAGTTCCTATAAAAACTCTCCTGCAAAAAACACTCACCTACTACAGCCTCAACGCTACCAGTACACCACTCCCCAAACCAAAACTATCGTTGTGGTTTCGTTTTGCCTTCGTTATGCCTTCGCTAGTCTCTAGATAATGTCTCATGTCGCAATGTCGTCTCTTCTCGCCAACACCCAAATCCAAATTTTCAACAAATTTTTAAAACCACTGGTGGCAACCATTGTATATAGTATAAAGCCTAACCAGAAAGAAGTATGTTGAGCTCGAGAGTGATAAAAAGCGTTGGTCGCAGTAAAGTACCAAACTACGCTTTAAATGGCGTGGCCACCTCCCTCAGTCGCTCATTCCACTACTCACAAACCCGCTTCAACGACCAGCCCCAACAACTGCAGAGCCCGTTGAAGGTGTTTTTCGACACTTTCAAGGCCGAGGTCAAGAAGTCGAGCGAACTTAAGGACAATATCAAGGCATTGCAGGACGAATCGGGGCGAGTTGCGGACTCGGACGCCTTCAAAAAGGCCAAGGAAGCGTACGACCGGGCGCAAAAAGGCACCTCAGCTGCCGGAGAGATTGTCAAAAAGACTGCTGGGGCCGTGGGTGATGTTGCTGTCAAAGCGTGGGACTCGCCGGTCGGCCAGGGTGTTCGTACGGGTGTCCGTGTGACTGCCGAGACTGCCGACAAGGCGTTCGAACCTGTTAGAAAGACACAGGTGTACAAGGATGTGTCGAATGTGATTGACGACGGATCGTCAACAAGTTATGGTGGTTTTTTGACCAAGGAACAGAGAGATCGGTTAAGACAGAAGGAATTGGAAGATAAGTTGAGGCGTGGATACAAAGCTCCTGTCCGAGAAAACGAGGAAGCTGGTGGAGAGCTTGTAGCGACCGAACATAAAGCCTCAGGTCCGAGTGTGGGCGAAAAATGGGAGGATTTCAAGCTCAAAACGCCTGCTGGCCGTGGTTTCGTGTATTTGAAGGAGAAATGGGACGACTCGGAGAACGGGTTGATTTCGCTAGTGAGAACCATTATAGAGAAGGTGACGGGGGCGTTTGCGGAAACGGAACAGGCGAAAGTGGTGAAGCAGTTGAAGTTGATGGACCCTTCGTTCAGACTTACCGACTTTCAGAAGACATTAACAAACTACATTGTGCCTGAGCTTTTGGATGCGTACATCAAAAACGACGACAAGGTGTTGAAGGAGTGGTTGAGCGAGGCGCCTTTCAATGTGTGGCAGGCGAACAACAAGCAGTTTATCCAGCAGGGTTTGTTTTCGGATGGCAGAATCTTGGATATTAGGGGAGTGGACATTGTGACGTGCAAGCTGCTCCAGCCTAATGATATTCCAGCGATAGTGGTGAGTTGCAGGGCGCAGGAGATTAATTTGTACAGAAAGGCCAAGACGGGCGAGATTGCGGCTGGTACTGAGGACCATATTCAGTTGAGCACGTATGCGCTTGTGTTGACGAGGGTGCCTGAGGAGTTTGAGAATGGTGTTACTGATGGGTGGAAGGTGCTTGAGTTTGCGAGGGGGGGATCGAGGCCGTTCCATTGATGAACGAGCAACGAGTGAACGAGCGACCAAATGAACGAGCGACCAAATGAACGAGCGAAGCGAGAGAATGAGGAAGCAAGTGAATGAGGAAGCAAGTGAATGAGGAAGCAAGTGAATGAGATGCTTGTTCGTTAGTTTTCAAGCGAGTGATTCTTCGAGTAACTGAAGACTAAACTGAGTAATGATGCGGATTTCAAAATATCATAAAAGATGGCATATTCTCTGGTTGTGGTGGATACATGATAAAGTGGTGAGAATAAAAATGAGAATAAGGTGGTGAGAATACATGGTGAGAATAAACTTGTGAAAATAAGTAGTTGAGTTCTGAGAATGTGAACGGATGTCAGATTGTATGTTCAATGATAATTTAGTGCAATTTGAAGTAAATAATGTTATTATCACTTAGAGTGTAGACGTTTCTTTGCATAATGAAGAACCCAGTTTGACCTCAGTTTAGTCAGTTTAGCGGGTTCTCCATTGTGAATATCCACTGCTATTCCAACCAGAACAACTCTACACTAAAGTGGAATAATTGGCTTGTGGAAGAGAAAACGGTTGCGCATGGTTTAAAAACAGGTACGGCATAAACGAAGTCGATTGAGTTCAACATTCCAGGCGAATTGGATTTTTGAGTTTTTGAGTCTGGCTTTTAAGTCTATTATGTTTTTTGGATTTTTATGAGTATACTTTGTTAAGAGTGTGGTTTTGGTTTTTCACTTGATGGGCTTTTATGTAGGGAACTCTCATAATTTGTAGAAGTTTATGGAACTTTTGAAGTGGCTGCGAAAATTTGGATGAGATTATGTGATGATAATTATAGTGGAGTACTTCAGCTCAATGGTGCTGTGACAAGATCTGGTGAACGTGAGACTTGTTTCCAGTGTCAGTTTATATTGACTTGAATTTATCGATTGGAATAGATACTTTTTTTTTTTACCATATAGTTTTTTGTTTAAATTTTGTGTTTAGCGTACAGTTAATTGAGCTATGAGAATACAAGTTTGCGAGTGCAATTGAGAGTGGTGATGCTCATAAAATCATAAAATACTAGAGAGTGGAAATACATATATGGGAAGGAGAATTTTAACGATACTTTCATGCTAGTGACCTCAGAAATACAATTTTAATAGCAGGACTATTAAGCTCATAAGAACTTAGAGAACGTTATTATGTACCAGAACCTTTAATACGAAAGAAACCATTAAGGATTGATACTAATAAGTTACTAGAAACTGACATTAAATAAGTAGATTGACACTCTCTTTCACTTTTACTACACCAAATACCAAACCACAACTTCCCCCTCTTCAATCTTCCAATTTTACCCTGGCCATTCACTAAATTATCCAACTTATTACCTCACCAATTGATATGACAACTCCACTGTCTGAACCAATTAAATCTCACCGAAAAACTAAACCTCTAACTCCACCCGCAATCTAACTTCCCTGCTCAATACACCTTCATCACTCTAACTCTTCATCTTCTTATCCTCCCAATACGACACCGACATTTTCAGCTTACCTAATCCACATCATAAGAACAGCAAAATCAAAATCAAACAAATCATCAACATCATGTCTGAATTTGCTACCAAGCAGGAGGTGGATAACGTATTCAACAGGCTCAAAAAAGACCCGATCAACCAGGTGTGCTTTGACTGTTCGAACAAGAACCCTACGTGGACGTCCATCCCGTTCGGGATCTTGCTCTGTCTCGACTGCTCTTCGGTGCACCGAAACTTGGGCGTGCACATTTCGTTCGTCAAGTCGTCCAACTTGGACTCGTGGCAGAGAAACCAGTTGCGCAACTTCAAGTTCGGCGGCAACCAGGCCGCAAAGGAATTTTTCCAGAAGAACGGCGGCTCGCAGTACGTGAGTAACAACAAGGCCAACATCGACGCTACGGCCAAGTACACGGCACCTGTTGCCAAAAAGTACAAGGAAAGGTTAGCAGAGAAGTCAGCCAAGGACGCTGAGAAGAACCCTGAGGTCGTTACATTGGAGGACTTGAACGACTCGTCGTCGTCGTCGTCGAGCCCCGGCCCTTCTGATTCCAACGACGACTTTTTCTCGAGCTGGAGCAAAAAACCTTCGGTGGGATCACCATCGCCGTTGAACATGACGCCCAACGGGTCGACAGACGACTTGTCGTTGAAAAAGAAGACTGTTCGTGCGGCTGCAAGCACCTCCAGGTTGAAGAGCAACGGAACCGCGCCTAAAAAGTCGATTTTGTCGAGCAAGGGATCTGGACCCAGGGTCCTGAGATTGCAGAAGAAGGTGGACGAGGACATCGACTTTGACCAGATCCAGAAACAGGCCAAGTTCGAGGAGGAGGAGGCGAAAAAGTTGGGCTACAAGCCAGATCCTCCGGCTGCGGCAGAGAAAAAGACCTCCACTTTGAAGTCTGAGCCCAAAACCACAGGCAACTTGTCATTGTCGAAGAAAACCACCGAAACTCTTGAAGAACCAGTCAAGGAGACAGCACAGAAGTTCCAGAGATTGGGTTTTGGCATGACCCAGGGAGAAAACGTTATCACTAGTGAAAGCAAAAAGAAGTATGCTGAGGTAAAGTACACTGGTGAGGTTTCCAAGAAGTTTGGAAGTCAGAAGGGGATTTCGTCGGACGAGATGTTTGGCAGGGGACCCCTCTACGACGAGGAGGCCAACAAGGAAGCGAGAACCAAGTTGCAGGCGTTCAACGGGGCCACTTCCATTTCGTCGGCGTCGTACTTTGGCGAGGACGAGCAGCAGGCACAGGGTGGCTTTGGCAACAACGGTGCTGGGTTGGGCAACTTGGAGGCGCAGGCGAGGGAGTTTGCGTCCAAGTTCTCGGGCAACGCCAACCAGGACTTGGATGTGTTGAAGGATGCGTTGGAGGACGGGGCCACCAAGTTGGGGTCTTACTTGAGGGATTTTTTGAGATAAACGAGTGTGGTGTAGTAATACAGATGTAAAGATAAATAGTAGGGGGGTTATTCTTGTATGGTACAAGTGAGGGAGGTTTTGTAGTATAAGGAAAGAAGAATTTTTGTTTCTTTACAAGTTCATGGAACATCTACAATTAAGAATAGAAAGAAGTTTTCTCTACAAGTTCAAGGAACTTCGATAGGATGAGAAGAATAGAAAGATCTTTTATTTCTTTACAAGTTCATGGAACATCTAAAATGAATATGATGAATTTTATTTCTCTACAAGTTCATGGAACATCTATAAATAAGAAGAATGGATGAAGTTTTATTCCTCTACAGGGGCATCTATAAATTCGAAGAATAGAAAGTAGTTTTATGTTCTCAGATTGAGAAATACCAAGGAAGTTTTATAAGAATAAGAAAGAAGCTTTATTTTTCTTGATGGATCTACCATAGAAGAAGAGAACTTTGAGAAAAGATCTTATGAGATATCTTATAAAATAGGAAATCATGAGATTTCCTAGATTGGGATGAATATTTCATTTACTCTTAAATCGAAGATTAAAAGTCAATTTGATTTAGATTGAGGTGCTTGAGATTTCATGTAAATCTAGTGGCTGGGTATAAGAACCCTGATTAAGTTGAAGAGATTAAATTTGACTGAAGATTGAAGAAACCATGGAACTTATGTAGACACAATAAATTTGTATGAAGATCGAAGAATATGGGATTTCCCGGTGAATTGAAATAATTTGGAGACTTCTTGAGTAATGCGATATTGCTTAGTTACTAAATAAATTTATACTGAACTACCGAACTAAACATATCTCGAAACGAAAGTATCTTATAAAGGCGTAGAGATTGTAGTAACTAAGGTGTTATATCCTATCTTAAGCTTTGGGGCATGCAGCTCACAGTTACACCTCCTTTATCTCATAAGATAAGGACCTTATTGGAATGCACGGAGTATCAATCCTAGCCCCGTGGCGGTCCTCAACCACCAACTGCCCTCAACCTAGTACTTCTATTAAGATGATTCTTTTTAAAGTAGGAAACATTAACTAGTTGGGAAACCTAGTGAAGAAAGAAAATGGTGAAGATGAAGGGAAAACTGCAAGAAAACAAAAACTTGAGAAAGTCAGAGAATCATAATCTGAAAAAACCAACAACAGAAGGAAAGAGAGAAAAATGGAGTAAAAGTGGCTATTGTTGGCGATGGTTATTGATTATACCAGTCACTAACTATTTTATTCACTAACTCTTTTATTCACTAACTAGGCAATAATTTTGTTATCACTCTCACACACAAATCACAAATCACAAATCACAAATCACAAATCACAAATCACAAATCACAAATCACTCACTCACTACTCACTTGATCACTACTCACTCACTACTCACTTGATCACTACTCACTCACTACTCACTTGATCACTACTCACTCACAACTCACTCACTCGCTTCGCTCGTTCGTTTGTTGCTCGTTAGCCTGGCTATAAACTTTAGGTCTAGTCCTGTAAAATTGTTACGTAAGACATTTTCAATTTTTTGCACCCATTGTTTTCAGATCTCAGATCTGAAATTGGTTTTGAGAATAGATTTTGATCACTTAATATGGTAATAGGGACTTGCTTGTCTATTCTCGAAGTACTGGTTTAAGATGTCTAATTTCATACTATATACGGATAAGTCTATTGAATTTTAAGGTCGTCACTGGTTACTCATTAAGTCGCTAGTTCACTTGATAATTCACTAACTCTCTAGTGAACTCACTCGTTAATTCGCTTGTTAATTCACTAACTCTTTAGTGAACTCACTCGTTAATTCGCTTGTTAATTCACCAACTCTTTAGTGAACTCACTCGTTAATTCGCTTGTTAATTCACCAACTCTTTAGTGAACTCACTCGTTAATTCGCTTGTTAATTCACCAACTCTTAGTGATCTCACTCGCTCACTTAGTCACTCAATCAATAATTCACTCACTAGCTCAATCACTAGCTAAATCACTAGCTAAATCACTAGCTAAATCACTAGCTAAATCACTCACAAACTCTCTCACTCGCTACGCTCGTGAGAGAGTTAGCTCGTTCTGACAACCGCATCAACCGCACCCACAAAATAATCAAGATTCCCATCATTCAACCCAGCAACATTCACCCTCCCAGAACCAGTAGAATAAACATGATGCTCATCCATCAACCTCTGGTTCTGCTCCGCAGTCAACCCCGAAAACCAAAACAACCCATTCTGCTTGGTCGTCGTCTCCCAGTTACCCGGAGTCCCCAACTCAATCAACTTGTCGTGCAACTTTCTCCTCACATCCTTCAACCTATCACACACCAGCTTGATATTCTGCTCCCACTCCCTCGTCAACTCCTCACTACCAAAGATAATACTGGCCACCCTCGCACCAAAAGCAGGCGCAAACGAACACTCCAGCCTGAAAAGTGCCGTCAAAGTCGACTGAACCTTTCCATGTGCCTCTCTGTCCTGAACTACAACATGCAAAGCACCAAGACGCTCACCGTACAACCCCAAGTTCTTCGCAAACGACTGGCACACCAAGAAATCCACGCCCAAGTCGTAAAAGTGCCTGACGGGCCACGCATCAACCTCCGTCAGTCCCGACGCAAACCCCAAGTACGCACAGTCGAGCATCGGGATCAAGTCGCGCTCCTTGGCCACCTCGCCAATCACCTTCCACTGCTCCTGCGTATAGTCCGCTCCCGTGGGGTTGTGGCACCCAGTTTGCAAGAGGAAAACGGACTTTGCGGGCGCCTTTTCCATCGTTTCCAAGAGCGAATCAAAGTCAACGTCGCCCAATTCAGCGCTGTAGTGCCTGTATGGGTGCAAAACACCACCCACATGCTCAATAATCGGCTGGTAGTTGCCCCAGTAGGGCGTCCCGACATAAAATTCGCTGTAACCACTCTGCTTCAAGAAGGCAGTGGCCATGTGCAACGCACCGGTACCAGAGATGGTTTGCAAGGTCACTACCTTGCCCTCGGCGGCCTTTTCGCGCGAAAAAAGCACGTTGCGTGCGCCGCTGACAAACTCGGGCAACCCCAACATGGTGGTGTAGTTGTGGCCTGCGTTTTGTTCGGCCAAGATCTGCTTGGCCTTGGTGACGCACGGGAAGGTGTACGACTGGCCGTGCTCGTCAAAGTAGACGCCGATGGACACGTCCACCTTCTGGGGGAACGTATCTTTGGCGTAGAGCATCATGGTGTGCACGATTGGGTCCGGCGCTTCGCCTTCCAAGTGTGAGAATTTGTTGGATGACATGTTTGTAGGTGGATAGAGTGTTGGTTGGGATTATTTGTGAATTTTATGTATGAAAATCAAATCTTGTAAATTCCAGAAAATCAATCTTGGGAATTTTTCAGTGCGGCTTAAAGTTTAAAGAACGGTAAGAGATGGAGAGGTTATGGGTGGATTCGGATGTTAGTTGGCGAATTTGAGTGAGGGTGAGAGGATTGGTTTAGTGGAAGTTGGAAGGAAGGCATTTTTTGGAATTGTGTTGGAGTGATTGGAAGGTTGAGGGTGACTAGTGCTGAATGCCGTTCTTCATTTCTGGTTATGGACAAAGATTGTAGAGTATGGTCATGAAGTGTTTTGGGAAAGGTTGGCATTCTAGATTCACAAAATTTTTATTTCTCTAATGTAGTGTTTCAAGAATATAGTACTTCTCTTCTATGGAAACTTGAATGCTTTTAATTCGAATGGTTTTATTTGATAGTTATAATTTGATTGGTTTTATTTGATAGTTATAATTTGATTGGTTTTATTTGATAGTTATAATTTGATTGGTTTTCATTTGATCGTTTTTTCGCATTTTAAGAGAATTGGAGCGGGGAGGAATTTTGTGAGCCTGAAGTTTTGATGAACATTCAGCATTAAATACAGCCTAATAGTCCCATTGCTCATTTAATAGTCACCCATTCCGTTTCACCTAATAGCCACCCATTCCATTTCACCCAAAACACCCCAATCCACACCAATGACTCAAAAGTTGAAACTGGAAACTAGTGACTTAGACCGAAAAAGTGGACGAAAAACTCGAGGTGAATAAAGTTTGAACATAAAGTTTGAGTCTTATTTGTCTATTCTTTCTTGAGTTCTGGTTTAGTGGAAATTTCGTCCACTCACTTATGTCACTAGAATTTCCTTGTTATTGTCTCGTCAACTTGATTTTAGTGGGGCCGCCCCACTTATTCAGTGGTCCTTGCACTTTTTATACTGAAATAAACATGACACTTCATGGTTCATCTCTCAGACTGGATAACTACCATGGAACGCTCACCATGAGAACTACAAGCGACATTCCTAAGACTTATTTTTATTTATATATTAGTGGGTTTTTATTAAACTTAAAAGATAGTTTCATCTACTTGTTGGCCATTTGTCTTGTGAACACAAAGTGGCCAAAAAACTAGACATTTGCAGCCAATTTTACGAAACTCATTATTTGGAGAATGAGTAAGAAATAGCTGATGATGTTCTCAGTGGATGCATCTAGATTTGGGTAAATTTGGTAGGAATTGGGAGAAGCATGACAAGTTGAACAATTAGAGTTTCCTAAAGTCTTGCATTTGATCAATTGGAGGTGTTTCTTCTTGCAATTCTGTCACGCAGCTTATAAAGTATCATGTTTCCTGAACTGAATAAAGGAATAAGTAACACAACAAGGTATTTTATATATCTTTAATCACAATTAACTCTCCTTCATAATATGTAATTACCATTAAAATATATGCCGACCATATACAATATACTATTCATTTTCACTCATAATATACCAAACATCATTATTCATAATATACTATTCTCATTCATAAAATACTAATTATCATTCAATATACTAATTATCACTCAATATACCATCATTATCGTCCAAATATCATTATCGTCCAAATATCATCATCGTCCAATATCAGCATCCAATATCATCATCCAAATATCATCAACATCCAATTATCATCAACATCCAATTATCATCAACATCCAATTATCATCATCATCCAAATATCATCCAAATGTCATCCTAATATCATCCAAATATCATTATCATCCTAATATCATCCAAATATCCAAATATCATTATCATCCTAATATCATCCAAATATCATTATCATCCTAATATCATCCAAATATCATTATCATCCTAATATCATCCAAATATCCAAATATCATTATCATCCTAATATCATCCAAATATCATTATCATCCTCATATCATCCAAATATCATTTTCATCCTCATATCATCCAAATATCCAAATATCATTATCATCCAAATATCCAAATATCATTATCGTCCACTACTCAACATGTGCAGCCTCGACCTTATCATTCCACTCAGGATTAGTAACAGCCAATCTCTGATGGTTATACAACGGTGGCTGCTCTGGAACGTTCCTCCTGAGAATGGTTCTCTGGAAACTAATCCACAAACCCTTGGTACGGTAAATAGCATGCTTCCTCGTAGAAACACTAAACACCTCGTCCAACTCCTCCAACGTCAAGCCCTTTGTCTCAGGCAAGAACCACAACACCAAGAAGAACCCGATGACGTTCCACGCAGCATAGTACCCGAAAGCACCGGTTGGAGTAAACGCATTTTGCAACCGAGGCCAGGTAAAAGCCAAAAGGAAGTTGAAAAACCAACAGGTTGCAGTCGCAAAAGCCATACCCAAGTCTCTGATATACAATGGGAACGCCTCAGCAGAGTACGTGAACGGAACGGGACCCTCACCAGAAGAGTACACACAGGTGTACAAATAGATACCAACAATAATCATGCCCAATCTTCCGTGGGGGTTTGCTTCCTGGTGAATCAAGAAACCGAACCCTGCAATCAACAAGAACGCCGCCATTAACGGGAACGTAACCAAAAGCAAGGCTCTTCTTCCATATCTATCGATGGTGAAAAAGGCTGGAAGTGCAAATGTAAAGTTAAGCATACCAAAACCCCACGACGCAATCAATGCTGAAAGCTCAGAGAAACCAGATTTGACAAAGATAGACGACGAATAGTAGGCAATTACATTGATACCACAGAATTGTTGCATGAACATGACAATCCAGGCACCAAGTGCACCGTTTCTGTTTCTTCTAATGGTGAACATTTCGATCATTCTCTTCCATGTTGGGATATCATAAGAACCCTCTTCCTGAAGTAAAACATGCTGGTAGAAACAATCTCTCGCAGCAGTAATCTCATCCACACGCAAAATCTTCAACGCCTCAAAGGCCTCCAGATGCCTGTTCTTTCCCATCAACCAACGGGGAGATTCAGGTACACTGGGCACCTGGAACAAGACAATAATCGCCGGAATACACGCAGAACCCAACATTAATCTCCAGTTCAAACCATCCCCAATACCTCTATCTGGGACCTTGTAAAACGCAAGACAAGCAACATACCCAAACATGATACCCACGGCCGTGAAAAACTGCCACAACATCACAAGCGACCCTCTGATATGCTTGGGAGTACACTCAGCAGCATAGGCAGGAACTGTCGCAGACTTCACTCCAATGCCGACCCCCAAGAAGAATCTAGCAATGAACAAATGCCACCAGTTATTGACGAAACCCAGCCAGACACAAGTAACTGCCGAAATAAAACATGTCCAGAAGATGGTCCACTTACGACCTAAATGTCTGTTCCACAAGTCAGACGTCCAGCAAGCAATAACAGAAGCACACAAGTATGGGGCCCCATTAATCAAACCCTCAATCAAGTCAGAGTTCTTCATATTCACCACTCCAAATGTCTTGGTGTAGAACAATGTAGCACCGTTAATGACAGACTCATCCATACCTTGAACAGCAGCAGCCATGGAACCCAAGGCAATAACCGCAAATAACCTTCCAGGCAAGTGCCATTTCTTGGTGATTTCCAAGTGCAAACCCTCCTTTTCCTTCTCCAGCAAAAACGGCATGGAATTGAACTCAGAGGGCGACCTTGCGATAGCAGCAGCATGCGAAAACAACACCGGATCCAAGCCATGCTTGGTGGCATAGTTGCTTCCCATTTGCATAACCTGCTCCTCGGTGTACAGACTCAATATGTTGGACTCGCCTGACATGTCTGCGGCCTCCTGGACACTCTCAGTGTCAAGACTCTTCTTCACACCAGCAGAACTGGACGAGCTGTGGTCAAATAACCCTGCGTCTCCATGTTCTGGGGCCCTGCTCTTTTCTTCAACTATTTCCTTCTCGGACATCTTTGTACTGTGAATATCTAGGGATTCCTGGCCCTTATATACCTTTCCTTTGCTATTCCTTCCGCCAACTGGTTGCGAATTACCAGAGTCCTTAACAGGCAAAATTACTGTTATGAGTGTTTTTGCAATGTAATCAGCGAATAACCGGGAAAGCAATTAGAGTTGTGGGGCCCCAGACTCGGGGAAATAGACTAATAGTGGAGACGCCAGCTTAGGTTTCCTATACTGTCAAGAATTCTCCGTGTTGCACCAAAAAAAAATGTACGGCCGTGGTTTGCAGACGTGAAAATTCACGGCAGAACGCAGCCCAGTAGCCTGATTTGCACTCCTTGGGAGTGCCTGGCTTCGCACAAGCAAAGCTACTCCGTGACCCTTGTCTCATGCCTCCTGGCCCTAGACCTGCCTCCGCACTTTTGGGTGCAAACAATGCTCCAAACTGGCCAGTGGTCGCAATTTTCGGATCTTTAGTACTAAAGTGCCCTGCGTTAGATATGTGATTGAAAAATAAGGACTTAGGGTTGTTAGTTGGTGGTTTAGGTATTGTTCTGCCACTTTTGCTCCTTAGGATCCTTCCACTTCTTTAACTCCTCTCTTTTAGGGTTATCTACTTGCTAGCCCCCCCCCAAAAAAAAAAAAAACCAAATGACTCAACTGCTGAGTCTCACTTGGGCTCCCCACTGGACTCCCCTGGCATAATAACCATCCGTATACCCTTGGCCCGGTGCAGGGCTATTGTTCACATCAATTTGCATGTAAAATTACATCAGGACTGCATGGAAAAAATGGTTGCAACCCCGTCTATCAATTGCTTGGTATTTGCTATTTCGGATAATAAGAGTGGTTCCAGGAAGGGAAAGCAAATTGACCGTGATGGGGTGTGTGGTTGACACTTTTGTCTGAGTTGCAGGGGTTGGTAGACTAAGGATAAGCGAAGTTTATGCTTCATGGTAGTTGAGTATTGAGGAGTACTTTTGGAGGGATAAGCGGAGGGGAGATGCTTGAATTGGGTAGTACCCTCGGAGATTGTGTGATATGGGGGTAGTTTTGATAATTTTGGTGGAAGGAGATCTTGTGGGAGTAGTTGTGATTAAATCTTGGGGGATCGTTTTAGACTTTTTGGATCCACTATATCGTGATAATTCGATCTAACTAACCAGTAGTTAGAGTTAATTAAAACTCTAAAGGATCAGCTATTCAGTTAAATAATGATCAGCTATTCAGTTAAACAGTCTATTGATCAACTGGTCAAATCAACAAAAGATCTCAAATCTTCAAAGAAAACACCATTCTTACGTTTCGCCAAGCACTTGTTCGAGATTGTCGTGTCTTCCCAGCTATTCAACTTCCGTCTCACCAGGTTTATTCCGACCTAGTGGTGTTCCCTGGGTCCTGCATTTCAAATCAAGTTTATTTATTTTTTTGGAAGTTGCTGCACTTTTTGGCTGCGAAAACGACAAAATTCTGAGCCAAGCAAGGGTGGGGTATTTGATTTTTGCAGCCATTCGAAGGTGAAGATGGGTGGTGTTATTGTTGAGGATGTGATCGTGGGCACCACGAGTGATTGTATAGCAAGTGATGGGACACAAATAAAGGAGGGGGTATTTTTTTGACTCGATCTTGTGTAATTGTTCGAATCTGGACCCTTAGTTATTGAAGATTAAAGCACTGATAAAGGTGGTGGGTGTTATGAGGTCTATTTCATTGGAGTAGTATGAATTATAGTCGTCTGAAATGAACAGTTGGATGTGGATTGTTTTCTTCAAATTTTAAAATTTTACCACTTCGAATTTGAATGAACATGAATACTCAAATTTAAGTGCATGAATACCCAAATTTAAGTACTTGAATACCCAAATTTTACCTGAATTGATGTGGATGCAATGAGTTGCCATTTTGTAGATCTTAAACAGCTAGACCCTAAAAAAGTTGCTTACTACAACAAAAAATACAACCAAACCTACACCACTAAATCATACTTTTAATTATTACTGAAGAATTGAAACTAGTTAACATGAGACACTTCGGCCTTGTCATTCCATTCTGGGTTGGTAACAGCCATTCTCTGGTGCTCGTATAATGGAGGTTGCTCTGGAACGTCTCTCCTGAGAATGGTTCTCTGGATGTCGTCCCACAAGCCCTTGGTACGGTAGATGGCGTGCTTCTTGGCAGAAACACCGAAAACGTCGTCCAACTCCTCCAAGGACAAGCCCTTTGTCTCAGGCAAGAACCACAACACCAAGAAGAACCCGATAATGTTCCACGCAGCATAGTACCCGAAAGCACCGGTTGGAGTAAACGCATTTTGCAATCTAGGCCAGGTAAAAGCCAAGATGAAGTTGAAGAACCAACAGGTGGCGGTCGCGAAAGCCATACCCAAGTCTCTGATGTACAATGGGAAGGCCTCGGCGGAGTATGTGAACGGAATTGGACCCTCACCGGAAGAATACACACAGGCATAAAGGTAGATACCAATAATAATGCAACCCAATCTGCCGTGTGGATTGGTGTTCTCGTCGATCAAGAAACCAAAACCAGCAACCAACAAGAAGATGGCCATCAATGGGAAGGTGGTCAAAAGCAAGAATCTTCTTCCGTATCTGTCGATGGTGAAAAAGGCTGGGAGGGCAAAGGTGAAGTTAAGCATACCAAAACCCCAAGATGCTAAAAGTGCGGTGACTTCAGAGAAACCAGATTTGACAAAGATGGACGACGAATAGTAGGCAATAACGTTGATACCACAGAATTGTTGCATGAACATGACAATCCAGGCACCAAGTGCACCGTTTCTGTTTCTTCTAATGGTGAACATTTCGATCATTCTCTTCCATGTTGGGATATCATAAGAACCCTCTTCCTGAAGTAAAACATGCTGGTAGAAGCAATCTCTTGCAGCTGCGATTTCGTCCGAACGCAACAACTTCAAAGACGCGAAACTGTCGCTGTGCCTGCCCTTGGCCATCAACCAACGGGGCGATTCTGGAACAAAAGGCACCTGAACCAACACAATTAAAGCAGGAATACACGCAGAAGACAACATTAATCTCCAGTTCAAACCCTCACCAATTCCATGCTTAGGAACATGGTAGAAAGCAAGACATGCAACGTACCCAAACATGATGCCCACGGCCGTGAAAAACTGCCACATCATGACGAGGGACCCTCTAATGTGCTTGGGAGCACACTCCGCAGCGTATGCGGGAACCGTAGCGGACAATGCACCCACGGCAATTCCCAAAAACAAACGAGCAATGAACAAGTGCCACCAGGTGTTGACAAAACCCTGCCAGATAGAACCAGCAGCAGAAACAACACACATGCAGAAGATAGTCCACTTTCTGCCCAACTTCCTGTTCAAAGGATCAGCAAGCCAACACGAAAACACAGAACAGCACAAGTATGGGGCGCCATTGACCAAACCTTCAATTAAGTCGGAGTTTTTCAACTTGTCGACACCAAATGCAGTGGTGTAGAACAATGTAGCACCGTTAATGACAGACTCATCCATACCCTGGACCGCAGCAACCATAGAACCCAATGCAATGACGGAAATCAACTTGGCAGGCACATGCCATTTGTGCACGGCCTCATTGTGCAAGCCCTCCTTCTCTGCGTCGGACAAAAACGGCATGGAATTGAACCCGCCAGGCGCTCTGGCCACCGCAGCACCGCGGGCAAACAACTCCTGGTCCAAGTTGTGCTTGGCCGCGTAGTTGCGGCCCATCTGCATCACCTGTTTCTCGGTGTATTGCCCCAAAATGTTCATTTCAGGCTCGCCAGCAACCTCAACAACAGCAGCAGCAGCATCCGCACTGCTAAAAGACTCGACATCGGAACCCTTCTTGGGAGTTCCGCCAGAACTGTTTTCAAACAACCCAGCGTCGTTCGCTGGAACGCCTTGGATTTCCTTCTCTGACATGATAAACGATGTTTGAAGATGGGAATTTCGAACTCGAGGCAGACCCGCTGCTCTTATATAGCGCTGGGCGTGCCCACAAAACTCGTCTGGTGTTAATTGAACGGCCTTTGTGGATTTCAGAGCCATTGTGCCTTTCTCTGGTAAAGTCCATCAGACATTTCGGCTGCAACCAGAGTCCCGCGTCTGCAGGGCTGCTAACGCGCTGCGCGGTTCCGACAATTGTCTGTCTGAAGCATAATCCGGGGAAACTGAGTTAAAAAAAGAGCAACCCAGCTCCGTTTGGTTGCTCTTTTGTTTGCCGTTCGGAATGGATTTCTGGGTACTTTCGGGTGGTGCTGTGTTGGTGCTGTGTTGGTGTTTCGTTCATGTTTTGGCTCGAGCGCTCCCGTCGCTCGCCGCGAAGCCGTCAGACAGCACCCGGAAGAACACACCAGAAAGTGTCTGCATAGGCAGGCCGGCCCAAAAAGGGTGGCTTCCTTGCTTCTTTTTGCGGCGCTTTGTCCCACTATCGATCGACTTTCTTGTATTCCACCGAAGCGACATGGTTGCTGTGCGAGTAGTATGAGCGTCGTGTGGTGCTTTTGCGGTGTTGAGTGGTGTTCTTCCGTTAAGGTTGAGCTCCACATACCCCAGATTAAGGGTCATCTGTTGGACACCCTGGGGTAATGTGGAGTCTGGTGGAGTATTTTGTTGGTCTTGTATTAATATTTATTCATAAATGGTTTATCAAATGGTTTATCAAATGGTTTATCAAATGGTTTATCAAATGGTTTATTATTAATGTTTAAGTTTATGATACACAAATCTCTCTCACTTTTACTGTAAACTTTTCCTTACTTTTAATTTCAATACTGTTACACTATTTTCATAACTTCTCAATACTGTTACGATTTCATTAATTTTCTCACTTCACTAATTTTCTTCACTAATTTTCTCATCTCTTTCACTATTTTCCCTTTCGGTAAATCGTTAGTACCCCACCCTCTGATGGTCTGTTCTTCCGACCCTACAATTTTTATGGGGTAGATCGTTATGACGAAGCCGTGTTAAGCCAACCCTTGCATCTGAGTTTTGTTCCTCCGAGACCCAAGATGGAGATGTTTCTTCGTTAGATTAATACTCGTATACCTGAATGCTCTCTCAAAAAGCATCACTTGAAGCGTTACTAATTATGATGACCCATGAATGCGGTCGCTCTTTTGCCTCCCTTGCCGTTACATGGGTGAAAGGAAGTTGTCGATCACTAAAGTCCGTGCAGTATCGTCCCACGCATTTTTGAGACATATGGCTGATTGGCCAGCCAGGCACGCTCACAAAGCGTGGGATTTGCCGTACCTGTGCGGATATTGCTGAGCGATTTTGATAATCAGACAAGCATGTTGCCAAGAGATAGGATTTCAGCCTCGTGAGTTTACGGTGTAGAATGTAGCGAAGGTGTTAATTGCGGAGATAAACCGGGAGTTTTTGTAATATGGTCAACTTTTTAGCTTTGACTGGGGTAGTCGGTTAAAAATGTCTGTGTGAATGATCTCCAGAACCAAGGCGTTACGAATTCGGGGCTAGCGCAGGATGATGTAACTGTTGGAACTGCCATTGGTGTGCATAGTGATGTGTTGTTGAGGGTTTGCTGATAGAGTTTGTTAGTGTAGCTGGGAGTGATACGGGAGTAGTTTTAGATGATATCTTTGATGAGCTTGGAAAGTCCAGTGAGTAGCTTAGAATAGTTTATAGCTTGGAAGAACCAGATAGATGTGGAGTCATTTATGAGGATTGCTAAATGATTTCGGCTTAGTATTGTATTTTCCAGGTTGGCTTAGTAAATCTTTAGTTTCAAGGGTTTGTTAACAGTCTTTTCTTCTGAGTTTTTTCTTCAATAAGGTTACTGAGAGTTTTTTCTTCTTCAATGAGGTTAAGTGAGAGTTTTTTCTTCTTCAATGAGTTAACTAGAGTTTTTTCTTCTTCAATGAGGTTAAGTGAGAGTTTTTTCTTCTTCAATGAGGTTAAGTGAGTGTTTTTTCTTCTTCAATGAGTTAACTAGAGTTTTCGTCAATGAGTTAACTAGAGTTTTCTTCAAAGAGTTAACTAGATTACTGTCCTTTCTTCTTCAATGAGTTAAGAGTTTTCTCCAATGAGTTAACTGGAGTACTGTCCTTTCTTCTTCAATAACGTCAGGCTGGAAAACTCTTAACTTGTCCGCAGGATGGTGCAACTTTCTCTCGCTTCCACCATTCTTTTCGTATTCTTTAAACTTTCATCTCCACATTTTAGACTTACATTCATCTTCAACTCTGTTACTTATTCAACCTTTGTTGTGAATTGTGATCATAATTTATCATGTAGGTTTTCTAAAGAACTATAAGCTATTTTTTTAAGTTTTAACTATTCGTGTAGTTTGTTCATGTAAATGTAAAGTTCACAATACTATTCATATAATAAACTACTTTCATACATATAAACCACTCATGAATTCATATATAATCTTAAAATCATATATGATCGTAAACTCTAAAACTACTACCACTTTCATTGTACACTCTCACTAATCACTCTCATTGTTCACTCTCACTAATCACTCTCATTGTTCACTCTCACTAATCACTCTCATTGTTCACTCTCACTAATCACTCTCACTAATCACTCTCACTCACCACTCTCACTAATCACTCTCATTGTTCACTCTCACTAATCACTCTCACTCACCTCTCTCACTCACCACTCTCACTCACCTCTCTCACTCACCACTCTCACTAATCACTCACACTCACCACTCTCACTAAATCAATCACCATCGGCATCGGCACTTCCTGTACACAATCTTAACCATCAAGCATCGGTACCCCGCTAGTTTCGCCCGACTTCTTACCAACCGATCACCGATCAGCACTCTCTCAAGTCAATTCTCTCCAATCCAATCCAATCCAATCCTCTAACCAATTCTCTCCAATCCAATCCAATCCAATCCCTACCGATCTTCTCTGATAAGATATTTTCGGGGACTTCCAGATCTTGATAAGATTTTTGGGGTAATAATTGAGAATCACAATTACTTCAAACAATCGTTAAATCGACAAAACAATACAATTAACATATATTCATATCCTAGAACCCAAATGTCGCTCGCCAAGTTGAACAAAACATACCTCCAGTACCTCACTAAATACCCGTTGCTCACCAAGGCCATCACGGCCGGCGTTTTCCTCGGTCTCAACGAGACGGTGGCCCTGGTCTGGACCGGCCAGTACAAGGAGTCGCAATTGCCGGTCCTCAGGGCCAAAATCAAGCATGTTTTCAGCCTCAAGTTGTTGAACATGATCATTTACGGCAGTTTGATCGCCACGCCCATCGCACACAACATGTACGCGGTGATCAACAGGCTCTTCAGGCCGCCGTTGTCGCCCAGGCAGAAGCTTTTGCAGATTTTGGTCAGTTTGTCGACCGTGACCCCGTTGTTGAGTGCCTTGTACACGGGCTGGATCGGGATCATCACGCAGTACTCGGTCAAGTCGTGCAGTGTGGGAGGTGAGTTGCACCGGTTGTACCAGATAGTGAAGGCGACGTTGCGGAAGAATTACTGGCTCATTCTTAGGACCTCGTTGGTCACGTCGCTGGTGTCGCTTGTGATTGCGCAGAAGTTCATTCCGCCGGAGTTGTGGGTGGTTTTCTTCAACTTTGTTGTTTTTTTGACGGGGACGTACCAGAATATCAAGATGAAGAGGATTCAGAGTGGGGTGGGGGAAAAGAGTGAGAAGAAGGAGTGATCTTCACACAGTGAGGAGCACTGTGGGAAGATTGTGCGGTGATTATGTGATGACGAGAATGACTTTCATGATGATTATGCTATGATTAGAATGACTTTCATGATGATTATGCCATGATTAGAATGACTTTCATGATGATTATGCCATGATTAGAATGACTTTCATTATGATTCTGGATAACCTAATCTTTGTTCATCCTTAAATTTGACAGAAAGTCGATTTGAAATTTTTAAGAGGAAGGTTTGGAATAGTGTGGAGCACTATGGGGTTTGAATGAAGAGGAGAATATTCTTAGATTTTGAATTTGTTAATTTAATGTTTAGATTGTCGAGTTGTTGTGTTTGTTTGGTTATATAAATTAGACAGTAGAAGATATATTAGGAACGAGTAAAGTAGAATCTCTATCATCACTGCTATGAGTTTGGAATGTACACACAAATAGAGAAACCCAGTTCAATTATCGAATCGTTAAACACCTGTATTTTAAAAATGGGTGCAAAATTTAAACGGTTGCAAATTGTGCATGATTTTAAATTCCAATAATTACACGTTGTCTATCCTCCTCAATAAAAGTCTACAGGTAGTTATTAAGTACTTTTGGGTTTACACGAAAGGAATGAACGGGTACATAACGTAGCAGAATAAGGATGTGACCAGTTCACCAGGTCAACTCAATTTCGAGTTCCCAGGTTAATCCAAATGAAAAGGCAAAGTAGTTTAATTTTTTTTTTACCATATAGTTGTGTACGTAGGATTTGGAATGATAAATTAGTAGATGATAACTTAACAAGTAATCCAGGCTTTTCAGTCAGAGTAAAAGCACCATTCTTGGGATAGTCTCCTGCAGTTTGATTTAACTACCATGTAGTGTGTTTTTAGTTTTTTGGATATAAAGGAATGTGATCTACGTTACACGGTAGGGAATTCCATTTATGAACGGGGAGTAGGACTCAGCAGGCTTGTGATGCAATACACACTAGATCCCGGAGGTGTTTGCAACGATTGACCAATAAATTGGAGAATACACACACCGGAGGAGATGTCTTTGGAATGAACGGACTAAGGGCTTTTCCTGAGGTAGAGGATCACTCTCAACAAATCAAAAACCAGTTGGTTGAATGGCATGGATTGAATTTCACTGACATGCTGCCTCTCTATTTTTTTTACAGAATCTTTATTTTTTTTTCTAACAGTTTGAATAAGCAGTATTTCAGAAAACCAGAAAATCCGGCAACTTGTCCGAGTGGTTAAGGAGAAAGATTAGAAATCTTTTGGGCTTTGCCCGCGCAGGTTCGAATCCTGCAGTTGTCGTTATCTTTTTATGAAAGATGTACTTTTTGTGTAAGAGTGATAGTTGAGAGATATCGCCATGTCGAGTACACTGCGTTCACCTTTGATTTTTGTTAACTCAGAACTTATATCGAGAAATGCAGATTTACCAGAATGAGATTTGGAAATCCTCTTCAAGAGCACATTCAAGAATACTTTCAAACAGTTTTTTCCGAATAATTTCAATTTCCTTCAGAAATGTATCAATTTGCAGCCATACTTTTAAAAATAAGTATCCCAGAAGATGATGAAGAATATGTACAAAGGGAAGAACGACTGTCTGAATTTTACAATCAAAATATACCCAATCCTCTACCGATAATGTTGTATCTTCTTAATGTTGTATGTTTTATCTTATTGGGTGTACACTTACACTACCTACTTCCCCACTACTTCCACCACATCCGCTCACCTAATCCACTATTCTTTCATTCTCCTCCCCCTTTAACCACCTCAAGTCTCCCCCCTCCACTCAATCATGTCTCACAATCAGCCTACTAAACACTCCTTACCCATGGAAACCATTGGGTTTCTAACCATTAATTAACCGGACCTTTTCCGTTTCAACCTTCAAATTAAACATTACCCAAGCCGAGCTAACCATCCAGTTGATTCAATCCTCTCACTTTAAACCAATTGACAAGCAATGATTTCAGATATCATTTTTCATATCAAGTTCACCAACCAAACCAGTATCAACTTTTTGTTCTACAATCATATTAATATCAATTTGTTGTCTACAATTATATTAGTATGAACTTTTTGTTCTACAACTATGTTAGTACCAACTCTAATCCATACCACTATAATCATTAGTTATAAATACCAACCTAACCCCACAACACTTCAGATCTCCCCACCTCCAATTACCCACGACAATTAATTCCAATTACTCATCACCACCCAATCACCAATTCTACTTTTTCAATAAATAAATCTATACATCTCTTTTCCCCAACATTCACCCACCATGTTGAAGATTGCTAAATCATCAGTCCAAAGAACCTTCCAGAGAAACATGATCACGTCCAGCATAGTCCTCTACACGCAGCACGGAGAACCAAAAGACGTTTTGAAGTCATACGAGTACCAAATCGACGAGACCAACTTGAAGGCTGGCGAAGTGGTCGTGAAGACATTGGGCTCGCCAGTTAACCCATCCGACATCAATCAGATCCAAGGAGTTTACCCATCCAAGCCCCAAACAACCACGGAGTTCGGCACTGACGAACCCGCATACGTTTGTGGAAACGAGGGAGTTTTCGAAGTTTTGCACTCCAACTCAAAAGACTTTTCGGTTGGTGACTGGGTTATTCCAAAAAATGTCAATTTTGGTACGTGGAGAACACACGCATTGGCTGACGGCGACAAATTCATCAAGGTGCCCAATCCAGGCCAATCTGTCGGAGAACGCGGAAAAAAGTCGGGTCTTTCGGTGCTCCAGGCGGCCACCATCAGTGTGAATCCTTTAACGGCTTACTTGATGTTGACGCACTACGTGAAATTGACCCCCGGGAAAGACTGGTTTATCCAGAATGCGGGAAATTCTGCCGTGGGGCAGTACGCACTGCAGATTGGCAAGATATTGGGGCTCAACTCGATCAGTGTGGTGAGAGACAGGGACAATTTCGCGGAATTTGCGCGTGAGTTGGTGGAGGTGAAGGGTGCGACCAAGGTGATCACGGAGCAGCAGAACGAGAGCAGGGAGTTTGGCGGGGAGGTGAAGTCGTGGGTCAAATCGACGGGGGGGGCGATCAAGTTGGCCCTCAATGCCGTGGGGGGGAAGAACTCGACTGCGGTTGCGCGGAAGTTGGCCAACAACGGGTTGATGTTGACGTACGGGGGGATGTCGTTCCAGCCGGTGATTTTGCCCACGTCGTTGCACATTTTCAAGAATGTCACGAGTTCGGGTTTCTGGGTGACTGCGTTGCTCAAGGATGATTTGGAGTTGAAGAAGGCTACGCTTGAGAGGATTATTGATTGGTATGAGACTGAGAAGTTGATTGTTGCACCTGCGAATGAGATTAAGTATGAGCTGGATATTGCGAGGACGTATTTGGGAGGCATTGAGAATAAGAGTGGTAAGCAGTTGATTATATATTAATATCAGAGAAGATTATAAGAGAGAAGATTATAAGAGAAAGATTATAAGAGAAAGGTTATAAGAAGAAGATTATAAGAGAAAGGTTAAAAGAGAAAGATTTTAAGAGAAATATTATTAGAGCAAGATTATAAGAGAAAGATTATGAGAGCAAGAATATAAGAGAAAGAATAAATATAAAAGATTGAATATAAGAAAGAAGACTATAAGAGAGAAGATTATAACAGGATAGAGGTATATGTATAGAGGTATATACATAGAGATATATATAGCGATAGAAGGAAAGGTATATGGATAAAACAAAATTTATTTAGAAAGTAAAAAAAGGAGCATTGAGTGAAAAATAAGCTATACGTATTGAGTATGAAGGGATTTCCGAATGGATTGTATTATAAAAATGAGTGAAATCTCCAAGTGGAATGCGTTTCTAGCAAACCAAAATGGTTAGATTGAAATTGAGCTCAAATCAAGATCACGAACCATAAGATCTGATTGAGAATACGCTCAAAAATGGTCTGAAAAAAGACTTAAAATCAAATCTTATGTAGAATAACCTTCAGTTGAGTGGTAACGAGAGGTCTAGAAGAATTAATACCCTGCTAAATAAGAAATGACTGGTCGTTTTTTAAGTTGGTTTTTCAAGGGAATTTTAGTATAAATGAATGTTTATTCGTCTCGTTTCCGCGTCTAAACTATCTAGATGTTCTTTTGAGATGAATTGAACTGATAATTGAAACTTTTGATCATTAAAATGGAAGACCGACAAGATTAATGCAGATACAATGCAGATGACTTTGTTCAATTTCGAATAAACTCGTTCACAAGAGAGACGCAGATGGTAATTCGAATTGAGCTATTAATTCAATAATTCACAGCTCAAATGAAAGCCAGATCATTAACAGGAATGAAGACAAACCTATGAGCTAACAAATCCAATTCCTTACTTAAAACTCGATTGAAAGGTTGATCTGATTAAGAAGAATAAAGACAAACCTATGAGCTAACAAATCCAATTCTTTACTTAAAACTCGATTGAAAGGTTGATCTGATTGAGAAGAATAAAGACAAACCTATGAGCTAACAAATCCAATTCCTTACTGAAAACTCGAATGAAAAGACTGATCTGATTAAAAAGAATAAAGGCAACCTATGAGCCAATAATTCAATACTACTTAAAACTCAAAAGAAAGACTGATCAGGAATAAAGGCAACTTTATGAGCTAATCCAATACCTCACTTAAAACTCAAATGAAAGCCTAACATGAATTAAGAACCTTATGAGCTAATAATTCATTACCTCACTAAAAACTCAAATGAGAGACTGATCTAATCAACAGGATTAAAGAACCTTATGAGCTAATATTTCATTTCCTCCAAAAATACGAACACTCATAAGCCTTTAAAGTTACCGCTCCTCCGCGATCAGCCTATCCTCATCCAATCACATTCGAGAAGCCAATCGCAAATCAGAAGCAACAAGCGAGCTAGTCTAAACATGCGAGCATCTAAACATGCAAACCAACCACCCCACCCATGCAAACACAGAACACAAGTTGTCCAACAACCCGTTGCAATCCGCCGCCGATCAGCTCGCAAATCAAGTGCCGAAAAAAATCTCCTAAACGGTAATTTGCACCCATTACCACCGTTAAAGACGTTCAATATTCCTATAGAGTATGAGCATTCTCTGAGGACATTGCTCATAATACAAACAAGTTCCCAAATTACATACCATACTTTGTTCCCAATTACACCACTCCACACTCCACACTCACCCCATCGCCCCAAGGCTCGCAGTCAACTTCCACCAGCACAACCCCGAACTAAAAATTGACATACAAAAACCCATACCACAATGACTCAGCTCATTGCAACCTTATCTCGAGAATTGAAAAGTTGATAGAGGTGAAAAGGGTCTAGAAAGAAGTAAGAAGATAAGATCGAGGATAAGTAAGAGGGTAAGACAAGAGTGGAGACAAGAGTGAAGTCAAGAATAACAAGAATGAGCAAGAATTAACAGAATATTGATATGCCAGTTCGAAAAATCGTATCCAAACCAAACCACTAAAAGAAAAACATACCGGCATCTCCCGAGAAACACTCATTAACCCAAACAGGATCGCTCCTTCATTCTGTAACTGGCTCGCTCTTCATTCTGTAACTGGCCCGCGGCTGTACCACGCTTGTAAATACCGCACACCACTAATACGCTCCTCCCACCCCACACACACCTTTATCAGTGGCCGTTATCTACAAAAATTATCTTGATCTACTACTACTAATGTCTCGTGCTATCGCTTCATCTCGGGTTTTGGTGGGAGAGGTTGTTTGTCCCGCCACGGTGATCTTCTCGATCGAGTCGGGGACCATATTGTACGTGCACGAGGACATCTTGGAGCCGACGGACGTTCTTCTCGAGGTGTACAACGTCCAGGAGTTCCAGGACGTGAGTCCGCACGCGGTGTTGCCCGGGTTGGTGGACGCGCACGTCCACTTGAACGAGCCCGGGCGCACGGAGTGGGAGGGTTTCGTCACCGGTACGAAGGCGGCCGCGGCTGGCGGCGTCACCACGGTCGTGGACATGCCCTTGAACGCCATTCCGCCCACAACCACCGTCGAAAACTTCCAGTTGAAGATCGCCGCGGCCCGCGAAAAATGCTGGGTCGACGTGGGTTTCTGGGGCGGCATGGTCCCCAGCAACTTGGACCACTTGATTCCGTTGATCCTGATGGGTGTGCGCGGATTCAAGGGCTTTTTGATCGAGCTGGGCGTCGACGAGTTCCCACATATCGACCCCGAATACGTTTTAAAGGCTATGGAGCGTGTTCAGGGCCACGAAACAGTGCTAATGTTCCACGCGGAAATGGACGGCGACGAACCGTTCCAGTTGGAAGAGGTTCACGACCCCACCAGCTACTCCTCCTTCTTGGCCCTGCGTCCAGACAAGTTCGAAACCACCGCCATCGGCGAGATTATACGCTGCCTGGAACAGTATCCCACCGTTCCCTTGCACATTGTGCACTTGGCCACCTACCAGGCCATCCCCATGATAAAAGCAGCGCACGAAAAAAAGTTGCCCATAACGGCGGAAACGTGTTTCCACTACCTTGCCCTCAGTGCCGAGACCATTGCGAACAAATCGACGCACTTCAAGTGCTGTCCGCCAATCAGACGGGAGGACAACAGGCAGCTATTGTGGAAGGGGTTGCGCGACGATGTGATCACGACCGTGGTGCTGGACCACTCGCCGTGCACGCCGGACCTCAAAAAGATGGCCAAGGGCGACTTTTTCGAGGCCTGGGGCGGAATTTCGTCCGTGGGCTTTGGTTTGCCCATCATCTACACTGAAGGTTTGAAGCAGACTCCGCAGGTGTCTTTTGCGGAGATCAACAAGTGGTGTTCGATCAACACTGCGAAGCAGGTTGGTGTGGATCACCGCAAGGGGCAGCTCAAGGTGGGTTATGATGCGGACATACTTGTGTTTGACACTGAGCAAAAGTACTTTGTGGCGAACAACGATGTTTATTTCAAGAACAAGTTGACTGCATATGATGGGAAGGAGCTTCAGGGGAGGGTTGTAGAGACTGTTTTGAGGGGAAACACGGTGTATTTGCATGGTGAGGGTCATTCTGAGAAGGCTTTGGGGAGGTTGCTTTTAGAAAAGAGGCCTTAATGTTGGTGAGGTTATGAAAATTGAGTGAGCCAATAAGAAGGAAGATACATCTTTTATTAAGGCTATAAGATGATTAGAGCTATATGTAGGTGAAAATTATCGATAAGTACATTTTGTAGGTGAAAATTATCAATAAGCACTTAGAGCTATTTGTAGGTGAAAACTACCCATAAACACTTAGAGCTATCTGTAGGTATTTAATCTTTTTGACTTTTACGAGTATCTTTAGATACTTTAGAACTCTCTCTATGACCATTAGAACTACCAATACGCACTTTAAAGCTATCTCCGTGTATTTTAGGCCAACCACAAGCAATTTAGAACTACCTAAATGTACGTACAACTCTCCATATCACCTTTTGAATCAATTTAAGACAAAATAATCCTGCACACTTTTGGCTGCAAATTTTAACCTTCAGCCAATTTTACACTGTGGCCCCGGTTCTTTTCGCCTGTCTCTCAGAAAGGGTCGCTATAGATTCTTAAGCAGGTACCAACTGCAATTGCAACAATCTCAGTTTGTTCATCGTAAAGTGAAAATAATGTTTGGAAATTTTTGTTGTTGTTTTGATTCAGAATAGAAGGTCTTTCAGGGTCTTTTTGGAATGCCAAATGTTCTGTTAAGACATGTGTTCTATTCACAGTCTACTTTAAAGTGAATTATATAGCCTTTTCTCGGGCCAAACTGACCATCATTATATCTCAAAAGCGAGTTGAATAGTAAAATGGTAGCCCTTCAGTCTTTCACACTCCTTCCAAGTTTAGAAGCAGATAGAAAAACTCTCAAATCCACTCTTCACTCTATTTGGCTGAACTAACTAAAAAATGTTCCGAATATTAGACAGTTAAGTTGAATTTACCAAGACTTAGTCAGCTGAGACCTCATTCTCCAGTTTCATTGCTGTAGGTCCGTAAAATATTCCTGAAAAACCCTGTAAAGGTTCATTTATTTCCACGTACTTCCGATAAACGACCCAAAAATCACTTTCTGAGTCATTGAATAGATCTATGAGCTAGTCAAAACCTTTCAAGTGCCAACTCGCGTCCACATAAGTATCCACTATCAAGAGCTTTACTCTCATTTTCGACGAAGGTGAACATATGTGTACCTTCTCAGCTGTCCAATTCATTGCTAAACGGCTACGCCCAACCCTCAAACTCTTTCCTTCAATGAATCACCAGAACATTTTACGCACCAACGGCTTAGATCGCACAAAACCTCCGCACCAACGGAACATTTTCCACACGGCAGGCATAACTTCTTCGGGGCCAAAGTACGGAGTACATAGCGACCCCACAGAGACTCACCTCTTTCACGAACCACCCCGTCAAAGGTACTTAAATATCCGCATTGCTTATTAATTTGTGCTAAATTATGCTTACTCATACTCAAGAAGGTCTCCAGGAACCAGATCAAGACCACTTAAAAAGCGAGGCACTCAAGGTGGATGAACAAACAGATACCTCAGATGGTATTCCAAACGACCTAGAAAACCAGAACCAGAAAACCCCCCCAAATGGAGGGTATGGGTGGGTAATCTCTATTGCTGGTATGCTTGCAATGTTTTCAAGCTGGGGCACAAGTGCCAGTTATGGAGTCTTTCTTGACTACTACCTTTCAGCTGGAATATACAAAGGAGGAACCAAGACCAATTATGCTCTTGTTGGTGGGATAGTGGTGCTTTTCACTCAAGGTGCGGCACCTTTGCTGACTTTCTTGTACCGTGCATTTGGCTGCAAACCATTAATTGTATGTGGATTGATTCTCCAAACAACTGGGTTCATTCTTGCTTCCTTCTCTACAAAGCTCTGGCAGTTGTTTTTGACCCAGGGAGTGCTCACAGGCATTGCCTACCTGATGATATACATTCCTGCTGCTTTGGTTGTGCAGACCTGGTTTAGAAGTTATATGTCGACGGCCATGGGAATAGTGTTTTCAGGCCCAGGACTAGGAGGATTGGTGCTTTCACTTGCGATAAACAAGGTAATTGAGGAGGGTAGTTTCAGGTGGGCCTTGCGAATGGTGGGTGCAGTGAGTTTTGTCACCACTTTAATTGCAGCTATCATTTTGAAGCCCTTCAACCAGACAAAGACACCATTCAAGGTAGCTTTTAAAAGAGATTCAATACTACAGAATTTACGTGAATGCTGTGACTTCAGTCTTGTATTCAAAAACTACGAGGTGGCCGCGCTAACAGCATGGTATGCGATGACTGCTCTGTCGTACACGCTACTTTTATTCACAATAGCACCGTATGTTTCGTCGTTGGGGCTTTCGCACTCTCAAGCACTGAATGTAAACTCCATAGTCAACGCAAGTCAGATCGTGGGAAGACCACTAATGGGGTTGTTTTCTGATAAAATAGGAAGATTTAACGGAACTGTCATACTCACTTTGCTGAACACACTTCTCATATTTGCGTTTTGGATTACCGCAACCAGTTATGCCACGATGATTGTATTTGGCATTTTGATTGGGGTTGTGTGCGGCCTTGGTTCGACTATGGCTCTACCTCTTGCCTCGGACATATTGGACGGACCAAGGGCCAACAAAGTGACTGCTGTTTTCGGGGCAATGAACGCTTTGACGTCTCCGTTTGGCATGGCCTCCGGTGTAATATCGTTATCTTTGACCAGAAAGAGCTCCTCGCGTCCGTATTTGTATTCGCAAATCTACCCCGGAGCCTGTTTTGCCTTCTGTGTGGTTTTAGCGGTGATTCTCAGGGAGTTTATGGTGAGGAGATTGGTAAATGATAGAATGAAAGAGTTGGCTAAAATGAGGTTGGTTGAGGGAGAGCAAGAAGAGGAAGATTTGGACATTGAAATGGAAAGGTTGGAGAGTTTGATGACGAGGAGTGTGGTTGGATATATACGGAGGTGTTTTCATTATGTTAAAGTTTAGTTAAGGTTTATGGTTCAGATTTTTTGGCATTGAAAATGGGTGCAAAAAGTTCAGCCGTTTGGTTGCGTAAAAATTACGGTGTATGAATAATTTAGTTTCAAGGCAAAATAAGTCTTTCAATGAATTATTAATGTTCCTTTAATGTAGTTTCTGGTATAATAAGACAACTTTTAAGGACCTAGAAGTGGCAAATTGGTTATCCATCACTTCCGAAGGAGTGAATGTAAGAGCTGCCACAATCAAAACCGAACATACTCCCTAAAAGCTCATCAAATCTCAACTTCATCCAAAGCTCCCTCGTACATTAACCCTCAAACCACACTTTTCTCTACCTTTCACATATGAAAATCCTCCATCATCTTTATCTTCATTTTTATCTTATGATAATTTAAAACAAAATTAAAATTCCGTACACCAAAATACACCAAAATGCCAGAAATGAAAGTCAACAAACTGGTTATCCACCCCGAACAACCCCGAACAACCAAAACCAAAGACGCTAAACTCCTAGAGAAAATAGACGACGAAGTCATGCTAGTCAATATACTAAAAGACAAACTCAACAAGTCTTCTCCCCCAGATGACCCAGAAACCGAAACCATGATCAAAGATCCAAAGCAATTTCGACAGTACGAGTTGGCTTGTGACCGTGTCAAACAGTTCTACGAAGAACAACACGAAAAACAGACCGTTGCCTACAACATCCAGGCACGTATAAACTTCAAGACCAAAACCAGGGCCAAGATGACCATCTGGGACGGGCTAGAAAAACTCAACAAGTTGCTCGACGAGTCTGACCCCGACACAGAGCTTTCACAGATCGACCACGCACTCCAAACAGCCGAGGCTATTCGAAAAGACGGAAAGCCCCGCTGGTTTCAGCTTGTAGGGCTCATCCACGACTTGGGGAAACTTCTCTATTTTTTTGACTCCAAGGGCCAGTGGGACGTGGTGGGAGACACTTTTCCTGTGGGATGCAAGTTCCTGAAGAGAATAATCTTCCCAGACTGCTTCCAGAAGAACCTCGACTTTCTCAACCCGTTGTACAACACCAAGTACGGCATCTACTCGAAGCACTGTGGCTTGGACAAGGTGATGCTCAGCTGGGGGCACGACGAGTACATGTACCACATTGCTAAGAAGAACTCGACGCTTCCGCCGCAGGCGTTGGCGATGATACGATACCATCTGTTCTACCCGTGGCACCAGGAGGGTGCGTACACGTACTTGATGGACGAACATGACAGCGAGATGTTGGATGCGGTGCGGCAGTTTAACAAGTATGATTTGTACTCGAAGACTGACCAGAGGTATGATGTGAATGAGTTGAGGCTGTATTATAAGGAGTTGATTGATGAGTATTTTCCTGGGAAGGTTATTGATTTTTGATTTTGGGTGTAGAATTGTATTTGTTAGGTTGTTAGGATGTTTAGAGTAATGATATTGGTATAGGTTGTTAGGAGGCATTTAGAATTTAAAGAAATTGGTATTGATTGTTAGGGGACATTTAGAGTAATGATATTTTGTATAATTCTTAGGAAGACATTAGAGTTAATGGTATTTGGTGTAGATTGTTAGGAAGACATTTAGAATGTAACGATAATTGATATAAATGTTAGGAGGGCATTTAGAATGCAATGATATTGGTATAGATTGTTAGGGGACATTTAGAGTAATGATATTTTGTATAATTCTTAGGAAGACATTAATGGTGTTTGGTTTAGATTGTTAGGAAGACATTTAGAATGTAACGATAATTGAAGGTACTTAGAGTTAAGGATATTTGGTATAATTGTGAGGAAGACATTTAGAATTTAAGGACATTGGTATAGTATTCTCACGAAGACAATTTGAACAAATGGTTTCTAGTGTAGAATTGTTAAGTTAAAATTTTAGTGAGAATAGAATTGTAAAGTGAAGTAGACATTTACATTTTATGATATTTGGTATTTAATTGTTTGGCAAAGATGATATTTAGAATTTAATGACATTTAGTACTTAATTGTTAGGTGAAGAAGATATTTAGAATTTAATGACATTTGATATATAATTGTTAGGTAAGGAAAACTTTAGAATCTTACTGAGATGGTATAGAATTGTTCAGGGGTTATAATTATTGAGAAAGAAATTGTTAAGAATTCAATTTTACGTATGTTGAGATCACTTCAAATCGAGATGGAAATAAGACCTTTAAAAAAGGTAATCGTTGTTTTCTTTCTTATGTTCTACTTACCAAGTCATTTTTCTCCGCCGTAAAACACCACAATAACAAATTTTGCACCCAAATCTACAAGTTATCATTTAATCATTCTTTATAAGTCTATTCATAGTCGGGCCTACACAAACAACTGAGCAGCTCCAAAGTATTGCTCAATACCATAAGGGCCCGGACTCTTCCAGAAATCGTTATATGTGGTCAATATCGTGCAATCACCACCAGTCTGCTGGATGATTGTCTGTATGGCCGTCTTCTGATTGTCTGGGGACGGCTGATTCAACCCGTTCGCATTTCCTTGCGAAGGGTACCCTGTTTCGGTTATAAGAACCTGCTTAGAACCGCAGACGCCCTCCACAAGCTGTTTCTGGCTCATCACGAATGAGCCAGACTGCGAGGCGTCCACGTCCACGTCGAAGTACGAGTGCGGGTTGATGCCCACAATGTCGATATCGGACTGCGTGCACAATTCCGGGTGGTTCTGGAACGAAACGGGTGGTTCGGAGGTGGCTATCTGGCCGTTGTAGCCGTTGCTCTGCAACTGCAGCTTCACGGAAGCGATCTTGCCAATCAAGTCGGATGGCGAGAGATAGTTGTCGTTGACGGCTTCGTTGCCCACGGTGATGAAGTCAAAGACGCCCCAGCCACTCTGCTGTCCGTAGGAAATGAGATCGCTGACTGACAGATCAATCGACGACGCTCCAGCAGAGCTGAACCAGAGGCCCTGGTTGACCTTCATTCCGAGCAGCGCGCACTTGGGGAGGATACCGTTGAAGTTGTTACAGTCGGTACCGTAAACTCTGATCTTGCTGATGCCCTTGCCGTGGATGTACTCCAAGTCGCTGTTGATGGTGTCCACGTCCTTGCAGGAACCATCGTTCTGGTAGGGCGAGTAGACTATTGCGGTTGGGGCGGGAATGCTACCTGCGCTCCCGTTTGCAGTGCTTTGGGGTGCCTGTGGGGCTGCACTGGAAGTAGTAGTTGGAACTGGAACTGGACGTTCTTGCGAAGTTAAGGTGATTGTAGTTTGAGAGATAGAGGCGAGAGAAGAGGCTTGGTGTTCGGCCTGGGGTGGTGGATTTGGTGATGAGTTTGTTGTATGTGGTGGTGGTGGTGGGTTCGAGGTAGTTGTTGGTGGTGGTGGATTCGAAGTAGTTGTTGGTGGTGGGCTCGAAGTTGTTGGAGTGGTCGAAGTTGTTGGTAGTGGTGGGTTCGAAGTTGTTGGAGCGGTCGAAGTTGTTGGTGGTGGTGGGTTCGAAGTTGTTGGTGCTGGTGGTGTGGTCGAAGTTGTTGGTGCTGGAGGAGTAGAAGTAGTTATAGCAGTGGTTGCAGCAGGCTGAGTGTGAGCCTCTGGCTTAGATTCCGCAGTTGACAGAGCTGGTGGTCCAAAAACTTGCTGGTTTGCATTATAAATCCTAGTGTTGGTCTGTGGAAAGGTGTTCCACTGACTCTCGGTCATGGTAAACGTGTAGCTAACCCCATTAGAAATGAACAATTCAACGGGTGGAAGCCAGACTGTGGTTGTACCTGTAGTGTAAGTTTTGGTGACGGTAATAGCTTGTGCAGTGTGGTACCTGGTAATGACAGGTACTGGAGCAGCATTAATGAGCTGCGATACTAAAAGTAATGAAAGTAATTGTTGGATCATTTTAAGGATTGTAGTTCTTTATAGTTTTTGTAATTGTCTTGGTCTTAAAGTCTTATAGTTGTAGTCTTATGATTGTTGTAGAATTATAATTGTTGTCTTATAATTGTCGTATAATGTCTTTGAAATTGACTTTAGTAGTACAAATGATTGTAGTTATAGTTGTTATATGAATGACAGTAATCAGTGAATGTGTATCGAGTTGTGCCTCGAAAGTCTGTGTGCTCGAATATGTACCGAGTATTAGTGAATGTAGAGGTTCCTCCAGCGAAGTCTTGAGAATCTCAAGTATTAGTGAATGTGTCTGTAGTAGTAAGAATGAAGAAAAATTTACTACAATTGATCCGCCTTATATATATACATCGCTGGCTCCGCTTCCACCTCCTTCCACGCTGGCACCTCCTTCATCCTACACAATTTCACTCTAGCCCCTCTGCAGCAACTTTAAATCCCTTCAACAGCCAGTAAATCATGCTGAATCTCCAGATTTTGGGTGCAAACTTCAGGCTCACGTAATCTCGAGAAAATCGTCCCAATCGGGCCGCAATGACACGCATTATACGCACGGGGTTCGCAGCCCCGTCCCGCGAACAATCGAAAAACTCAACGTTTTAGCTGGAGATTTCCCCATTGGGACGCGGCAAGTACGCCGATGGTATGGCAGAGATCAAAAGTAGGCACACAGCTGGGTATGTGTGCGCTTTCGGATGAGCGACGCATCACCCGGTCATCGAAGGCTCATCACATCGTAAATCCCTGAAATGATCATCGTGGTAGTAAGGGTGGTGCTCATTACGAAAGGGGATGAAATTGGTGGTCCACTGAGGTCTGTGGAGTGTAGGTCTGTGGAGTCTAGCTCGTGGAGTCACACAACTGTTGGTGCATTGTCAATGGAAGAGGCGACGGATTTTGTTTCAAATCAACCAGCTGAATCTGAGGCGCCGCTTGCATATACCAGCCAGAGAAGCATCAAAAATAGAAATAGGGTCTTCAAACCATGCTTGACATGCCTCTGGATCGCTTGCTTGCCGACTAGTGTCCATGCTAGTACTCCTAGAAGTTCATTGTTGGGTTTGGTTAGCCTGTTTGGACAATGTGTGTGCTTGGTGACCAGGGCCACAGTGGATTTCAAGATCGGCCGTTGCTGAGGCCATTGGATGAGGGAGAAAATATCGGTGATCTTGTGCTGGTTGTGAAGTAGCACTGAAAATATGTGTGAGCAAGGGCTTTGAGGGTCCGGAAGGGAGCAGGAGGTGTGAAATAGGGAGTGGGGGTTCACAAGGGCAAGGATACACGGGAAGGGTACCAGGGACATGGGAAGAACGGGAGAATCTTCAGAAGAGAGAAAAATGGAGTGAAGTGAGTAGAGAACATGCTCAAAGAACCTTTAGGTTGCCGGAACTTTAAAGTGGTGCAGTTATTAAGTGAGATCCTGACTGCGAAAATATGTCACTTGCAGTGACTATTTTACCTTGAAGGAAATTAAGCGAGGATTTAATAATGAGGTTGGTGAACCCTTTTAGTTGATTGTATGTCTGATCTAAACGCAATTGTTATTCTTTGGATTAGGTGCATGATTTTGGTATGGTTCTGGAGCTCGGTGTTAGATTTTCCAATAGGTGTAGAAGTTTCTAGATCAGAGATGGTAGAGATAAGAGACCATGAAAAGAGTTTATCAGATTTAAGTTTATTAAAAAGGTTAACAGAGAGATGATTAGAATTCAGTGAATGTTTATTGGGAGAACAGTGTGTGTAGGTAATTTTTGCTCAAGATTTAAGCTTTAAGGCAGGACCCACATCCCACTTTCCCTTATCTTGACTCGGAGTAGCTACCCAGAGATGTTCGTTGAAAGGAAAGTGTAACAGACAATTCCATTCCACTTCAAGGGTCCGGTTTTGTACCCAAATTTCAGATCAATCTTTTATAAGCCTCCACAATTGAGTTGGATCATTTTTAAATCATCATGTTGATCTGATCATCATATGTTTGTTGTGTTAATTTGAACGTAAACATATATCTGTGAGTTAATCAGCAGAATATCCACCTATCACGTTAATTTGAAGTATACACATTTCATTTTA
This sequence comes from Kodamaea sagamina, assembly GCA_030556545.1. Classification (NCBI taxonomy): domain Eukaryota; kingdom Fungi; phylum Ascomycota; class Pichiomycetes; order Serinales; family Debaryomycetaceae; genus Kodamaea; species Kodamaea sagamina. The sequence goes on from JAKTUG010000004.1 coordinate 199,109, forward strand.
ATCAACAAAGTCGCGATTTGTCACGATAATCAGCGAATTATCCTGTTATCACGTTTATCTGAACTGCTATACACATTTCATGATGATCTGAATAAAATATCTGTTTGTCATGTTATTCGACTAAATCTCTGTTTGTCATGTTAATCTACTAATCTTGTTTGTCATGAATCAGCAAAATGTTAATCAGCAAAATATCTGTCAAGATAATCAGTAAATGTTAATCAGCAAAATATCTGTCAAGATAATTAGCAAAATATCTATCACGTTAATCAGCAAATATCTGTCATGTTAATCTGAAAAACTATCCTTCTCTCACGTAACCTGAAAAACTTTCCACTCTCATGTAAATCTGAACTAAACGTCCACTCTCTTGTGAATTTAAACAATATATCAACTCATTTAATCTCCACTATCAACCTGTCATTAAAAATTGGCACCTACCCACAAACACTATTCTCATTAAACTTTACCAAAAATCAACTCACAGAAATACAAGCCTACACTCTCACATTATTAGATATTAATGACTTTTATATACAACATCACAAGTCCAAGATATCAAAAACAACAGTTAACTTGTCATCCTCAACAACTCCCAAACTATTCAAATACTTCAACAAACTCTTAACCAACTGAACCAATTGAGGCACAGACAAGTTTATAATGGCAATCTGCAAAATCTTACCCAAGTTAATGTTGTTAACCGAAATAAACGTTTGGTAGTACAAATAACTGAAGGAACCCATGAGGAACTGACAGTCCATTCTATCGGTGATACCTCCGTGGCCCGGGATGGTATCGCCAAAGTCCTTGATGCCAAAGGCTCTCTTCAAGCCCGACGCGAAGAAGCCACCAAAAGGAGCAATCAAGGACGCAAAGGTGGCCAACACGGCCGCATGGAAGTAGATGGGTCTCAAGGAAACAAGATCCACGTTCAACAAGTCCACCAAGTACTGGGGCAACTGGTAGATCTGCGGGATGAAGATGGGATTCACGTCGCAGGTGGGGTAGTTGTAGATGTTGGTGGACAAGTTCTGGGCCGGGCAGATGATGAAGGGCAGGTTGGACAAGATGTTGCTGAAGACCACTGCGGCGATTCCCGTGCATATCCACGCACCCACAAAGCCCTCGACCGTCTTCTTGGGGCTGATCTCGATCAACTGCGTCTTGCCAAAGGTGATGCCGCACAAGTAGGCGAAAATGTCGTTGACAATCACAAGCGCACACGGCAAAAAGAACCAGATTATGCCGTTCAAAATGTTGTTCATGATCAAGTGCGACTGGAACACAACCAACAATAACGTCATATGAGTAATACACAACTGCGCAAACTGGAACTTGTAGTAGCCCTTCTTCAAGGTCCACACAAAAAACACAAACCCGGCCATGAACAACGTGTAGCTGATGAACTTGTGGTGTATCACGACTAGAGTCAAGATTTTGTTGGAGTAGATGGTGTCTTCAAAGAAGGAGAAAAAGCTCTCGCTGTCCAAGTAGTACAATGTCGCGACCAAAAAGTACCAATTGAGCGATCTGTTGTAGGGGATTTTTTTGTCTCTGGCTGGTTCCGAAGTCAAGGCTATGATTTCCCTAAACGTTAACACTTGGAAAACAAGCACCAAGCCGATTAGGGGTAAGTGACCCCCGGCTATGGCGATGAAAAAGGTGGCGATCATCACCAAGGACCAGATTGTTCTTGTTAAGAATGCCTGTTTCTTCTTCTCGTACTCATTTACCACTGGTTGATTGCTGTTTTCCGTTTGGGGTTGTTTGGTCTTTTCGGTTGGTTTCTCTGTAACTTGCTGCTGCTTTGCCTCCGTAACTTCTTGCTGCTGTTGTTTCTCCACCTGCGGTGGGATTTTCTCGCTTTCACTCATATCTATGTCTCTGGACTTCTGCGGACAAATCTCTCTAGTCTGAACAGTCAACCTATTCTTTCACCGTACTCCAGTATACAATCGCTTCTACAGAGCAACAAATGTTTTTTTTAAAAAAAAATCAATCTTAAACTTTTTTCTATCAAAGATAGTACAAGAATGATCGAGAAGTGCGTTGGTGGAGAGGCCTGATGATAAGTATATAAGGTCGGTGGATTTTTCACATGCCGCGTAAATCCATTTACCCAACTTTTTGGTGATTGTGAAATGTGTTTGGTTATGTGTTGATTGTAGGTGATTTTGTACCAGGGCATCTGCTGAGCGAAGATAGGAGTCGCAATAAGTAGCGGACTAGTGGGTTTAGAAGGCTGCGGGAATGGAAGGTGCGGAACAGCGGCCACCCAGGTGCGTGCCACCCCACCAGCCACTCGCAAAAGCAGCAGTGTGCTCCGGCACCGTCTTGTTCTTACCTAATATTGATGCTCACACTACCATGAAAATTTTAATCAGCGCAAAAAAAACAGGATCGCAAACATTAACTGTAACGTAAAGACCTTTTATCACTGACCACACTTATATGTCAACCATCCAAAACTTGAACGCATTTGACCCCTTCGCCGACACTGGTGATTCAGATGCCCAACCGACCAACTACATTCACATCCGTATCCAGCAGCGTAACGGTAGAAAGACGTTGACGACCGTTCAAGGATTGCCAAACGAATATGACTTAAAGAAGATTTTGAAGGTGTTGAAGAAGGACTTTGCGTGCAACGGCAACATCGTCAAGGACGACGAGTTGGGGGACGTCATCCAGTTGCAGGGCGACCAGAGAGTCAAGGTTTCTGAGTTTATTACGGTTCAGTTGCAGGTTCCGAGAAAGAACATCAAGATTCACGGTTTCTAGGTGCGAGTGTGTCTGGGCGCGTGATTTTCCGGTAGCACACCGCCCGCGCGCCCCACGCAAGCACGCGAGGGGGGCAGGCCCAGCCCTGCTCGCGCCGTGTGCGTCAGCGTCGTCCCCTCTAGTGAGAATTTTTTTGCCAGACGTATGTACTCTTACGCTAGTTAGCCAATACATCTCACAATGCAATAACTGTGTATGTTAGCACATGCAAATGAAAGTAGCTCGTAAACCTTACCGAAACTTGCCGATTTCTGGTGCTGTCTGTGGTTATTGTCACACGATTACCCCTTAATTTGTGTGTATCTGCGCAGCAGATTCTTTTATGATACCCTAGTATGCGAGTTTCTTTCAGGATTTAATTCTATCACAACCTTAGTGTTAGAGGGGATTCTACCGGTGGTTCCTGTTCACTAGATCAGGCGTTGTGCTTATTCTGCATCTCAGTCGCGATACTCCTCGCACCTGTTACAATGACGACTTAGATAAGACTTGGCTGCGAAAAAGGTAAAGTTTGAATTAGTGGAGTCTTTGAGATGGTTGGCCACGATTGGATTTATTCCTTATTGAGAATTTTGAGTGCCAAGTATTGGGTGTGATAGTTGAATGTGTTACTGTAGGGCTTATTAGTTGATTAGTAGTGGTGTCAAGGGTGGCCACTTATTACTCTCTTAAAATTGTAGGTGTACTATTGGTTTCATAAGAACAGGTGTACGGGTTGAGTGTTAGAGGAACCAAAATGTCATTTACCTTGGTACTTATAACATTTTGCTGAACTAAACCCAACTGAAACGTTAGTGACTTGATCGTCTTGTCCAGCCATTTTTGTCTGCACTAAAATTTCTACAGGTTGAAAAAACCCTCAAAAAGTCTAACATGAGCAACACTTAAAACGCTCAAGATGAACAATGCTTAAACTTGACACAACTATAACTACACGTTCATAATTAAAAACAAAAAATTTGGTGAAGGGAATTGCTGGTTAATTTCGGATAATGATACCCGCGGGATTCGAACCCGCGCCTCCGGAGAGACCAGGACCTTACCCTGGCGCCTTAGACCAACTCGGCCAGAGTACCCAATTCCTGAGAGGAAAAAAAGCAAAAGTGTTAGGTTCGGTTTAAGTTTTAGTTTTGGAAAATCTTTAAACTCTTTGTAATTGTTTGGTTTGGGTGATTTTGATACATCTGGTAGGTAGGTTCCATACTCTGTAGTTATTGGGTGGTTCCTAACATATACCTTAAGAGTAAAATTTCAAATAAACTCAATTTAGCATTTTAGGTGAAGAGTGCTCTGGAGTACACTCCTCTGAAGTATTAAAATGATGTATATGTGAACTGAACTATTCAAATTGATATCATTTGGGTGCCTGATATCTCGAGTTCGATTCAAAGAAGGTTTTTTAGACTAACTAATACTTTTAATGCTATAGAATTGTATGATTTCTGACTCAAATCAAGTGTTCTTCCCTATTTGATACAATCATAGTGTATTCTTTGAATCATGGTGTATTTCCTTGTTCTGTATTAGAAATAAGACAGGCATCACTCTTATCTCCTTTCTCTTCTTGAGCTTGTCATTCATTACCTCTCGATTCACCAACATTCCAGAACTACTCTTTAAAATTTCAACATATATGAATTAATGAGGAGAATTTCACCTCAATGAACATTGGTTTCTTAGAAACCAACCAGACAAATCGCAGCATCATTTGTAACAATCCTTCTTAACTCTTACTTAAAATTTCGCAGCCAAATTCAAACAGAAAATCAAACAAAAAAAATACATCATTCACAATGGCAGGAGACTTAAACTTGAAGAAGTCATGGAACCCTGCTCTTATCAAGAACCAGAAGAAGATATGGGAGCAAGAGCAGGAGAAACTCCAGGAATACAAAAAGATCAAAGAGATAAACTCTGAGTTGAAGAAGGACGATGAGTTCAAGGGAATGTTAAAGATGAGATACGGAGAGAACTTTGAGAAGGGAGAATTGACATCCAATGAGAAACTAAAGTTGAACAAGTTGAACTGGATGTACGAGGGACCTGCTGAGGATGGGGAAGTAAACTCAGCGGGGTTCATTGAAAAGGATGAGTTTACAAAGGGGAAGGAGCAGGCTGAGAACATGTTAAATGGATCGCGGTATGTACGCAAGGCGAAAAACAACGATAAATTCAGTCTGATTGTTCTGGGTGGAGCAAGTGGAGGTGGAAGTTTGAGGAGTGAGGACCCTTTGCTGATTATAAAGAGTCAGCAGAGGAGGGCTAGGGAGGTGAAGGTAGAGACCAAAGGGCCAGATGGTAGGTATTCAGGGGAAAGAACAAGGGAAGGATATGCGAGAGGAAATGATATGTATGGGGATGATGGGAGAGCAAGAGATAGATATGCGAGAGAGGATAGTGATAGGTGTTCGCGGGGAAGTAGATCGAGGGATAAGAATGATGGATATTCAAGGGATAGGAGAATGGCTTATGATCCAGACACAAGGGAAAGGAGAACGACTTATGATACAGACACAAGGGAAAGGAGAACGAATTATGATACTGATAGATATACAAAAGATGGTGAATCAAGGTACGACAACGATAGATATACAAAGGATGGTGGATCGAGGTACGACAACGATAGATATACAAAGGATGGTGGATCGAGGTACGACAACGATAGATATACAAAGGATGGTGGATCGAGGTACGATAGGTATTCAAGAAATAGCTCGAGAAACCAGGACTCAGATAGATATTCAGGTTCAAGAACTAAAGAAACAGAAAGATATCCAAGAGAATCATCGAGTAACTCAAAGTACAATCCCAATTCAAACTCAAATTATAGAGCAAGAGATTATTCACCTACAAGATCAAAAATCAACTACTAATATTCTATCATATAATCCTGGCCATCCGTATTATAAACCTTACCTTCACAGTCCACTGGTAGAAAACACCCATTTTGGTAATTTTTCTCTCCATCACTACCTCAATTTCACTCCCAGAATGCACTACAATCTGGTCAATGGGAAACACTATTGGGTACCATGAATCACAGTACTCCTCACTCTCACTATCGAGCATGCTTATCTTTATGTGCCCATATAAAGTACTGCTGAAATACCCCCGGAAGCCATTCACCTTCATATCGTACTTCAGAGTATTACAGAAGACCAAAGTTGTGTGCCTTTCGAGGAGGTTTGGACCAGGATGACTGAACTCCCACAACGGCTGGAAATCCGCCATTGCAACGTACTTTGTGAGTTTGCTCAAAAATGGCTTTCTGTCACCACCTATGACAGGAGAGTAAATAGGCTGCAAAAAATTGATGTAATTAGACGGAATCATAACGCGTCCTCTGATAGCATCCAAAATTTCAGGAGAAAGCTCGTTATCGCCAAACGAACCAAGGAGCTCGCTGACCACCAAATCCGCACGCAGATCAACTGTTCTTGCGTCACCCCAAAGAAACTGCACTTTTCCACCCCATTGTGTCAAGTTTTTGGATTCGAGAATTTGCCTACATTTGGGATTCTTCTCAATTGCTGTTACTTTGCATGGAAGCTGAAGACTGAACAATTTCTCTATGAGTTTTCCAGTCCCAGGGCCAACAAACAATACCGAGGGCTCTTTGGTTTCGAGTAGCAAATCAGTAATAGCCAATTCCATAGCCTCTTTGTACTGATTGTACTTGTTTTGGTCCATCTCAAAGGTGGAGTACACCTCAAGATCTAGATCCACGTGGAGCGGTTGCAACGGGTCTATGACATAGTTTACGTATTTGTTGGAACTTCTAATACACGCAATTGCGTATTGTTTTACAAGGCATTCTTCCTGTGCATTGACCTCACCCAACACTTCATTCTCCTTCACATAAACATCCTTACCTCGCATCATCTGAAGTGCTCTTCTCGCGTCCGTTGAAACCACTACCAAACATTCCACGTCTTCGATATTCCACCGGCAAATTACCGATTCTTCGCTGTCGCCATCGACGATCAAACCAATACGGTGGTCGCGGAAGTGCCCCCCCCACGCATCCAACACCTCGAGGTTCGATAGCGCAAAAAACACCCTCGAACGCTCTGCCATTTCACGAAGCTGCTGCACACTGGAAACAAAAACGCCGTCCTCCGTTCCGTGGCTTTCGCCATGGTTCACAATCCTCAACTGTTGGCCCGTAAATAAACTCGTACAATGTATCATGGTTGTCAGAAATCAGGACCAACAAATTCTCGAAGTCCAACATACGAAACACCGACTTACGAGTCCGGTGCTCTACCTACAAGTGCCCACCAGAAAAAAAAAAGCACGGCGTCGGCTGACAGAACACAACCAAAGAACGCACCTAGAACTCCAGCCAATCCACCCACCTCCTGACAGTGTTCACAGCTTTTCAATGAAAAGTCAGAGACCCCACGTCACGTGCAGCCCCATTCCTTTCTTTTCGCTTTTTTTGTCCATTTTTCTCACATCAACAAGATAGAAGAGACACAGATATGACCGGCAAACCAATGACAGGCAAACCAAGGTACTTGACCGACGCCGAACGCGCGAAAGTGTTGGAGTTCCAGGACATGATCCACTATAGTCCCCGGTACAGCGACGACACACATGAGTACAGACACGTAATGTTACCCAAGAACATGTTAAAGGCGATTCCGCAGGACTACTTCAACCCTGAAACAGGCACGTTGAGGATATTGTTGGAGGAGGAGTGGAGGGGGTTGGGGATCACGCAGAGTTTGGGGTGGGCTCACTATGAAACACACGCACCTGAACCGCACATTTTATTGTTCAAGAGACTGATAAATTATGGGCAGTAGGTTTGATGATTTGAGAGGGGGGCACGAAGGACGGCGGTGGGGTAGACGTGGCACCTACCGGTGGTCGTACTACGGGTTGTCGCACTATTGAGAGACTGGAGTGAGCTTGGAAGGGGCGCTTTTTTCTTGGGCGTTGGCTGCATTTGATCCTACAATTTGTTTCAGGTAAAGTTGAGATTAGAGTGATGAGGGTTTGTTGTTTAGCGTACTCTTGAATGGTGGACATAGAGTTGTATGAGACGATCTGACTCAATATTCTGTTTCTGATTTGAATGACATTGAAGATTTTGATTTGAGATTAACTGAGATTTTAATTGACCTTTTTGATTAATTGAAGATTTGATTAATTGAGATTTGATTAATTGAGATTTGATTAATTGAGATTTGATTAATTGAGATTTGATTAATTGAGATTTGATTAATTGAGATTTGATTAATTGAGATTTGATTAATTGAAGATTTTGAAGATTTAAAGGTTTTGAAGATTTGAAGATTCAAAGATTTTGAAGATTTAAAGATTTTGAAGATTTTGAAGATTTTAAATATTTTGAAGATTTAAAGATTTGATGAAAGTTAATATTTTAAATTTTCAATAGTTGCTACGCTTTGAATCCCATCTATTCAAACTCACCTTTCCACATTAGCCCACCCATTTCACACCCACTTCCTTCCAACACCCTCCTCAGAGTCTCCAGATCGAACCAGAAATCCCAGCCTAGATGGTAATGGTTCTAACTTTGCATTTTTTCTTCAGTTATCATAAACATTAACATTCATTTGAGTTTGTAGTTGTAGAAATTTTATATCATTAAATCTTCTTTATTTCTACCAAACGCGTTAACAAAAAAAATGATATGAAACAAATCAGTTCAAACGAACTTCGTTCCTTTCTAAATGACGTCGAACAAAATATAGCCCTGGATGAAGGAAATGACAACACAGACTTCCACAAACTAATCCTCTTCTTGTTTGGGTTTTCCAACGACAGGTTGGAAAAGCACTCTCTTGTTGATACAGAATTGACTGCTCGACTATTGTACATTATCGAGCTTGTTTTGAGCAAGAAACTCCACTTGCTCAACTCTACTGTATCATACAATGATATGAAACCTATATTTGTGCCCGATACCGCCCAACTGATGTTGATGTACCACTGGGCAATACTATACGCGTTGCACCATCTCGCGAACCACACAGACAATGACAGAATATTGAACCTGTTGAAGTCGTTCGTCATAAGCATCATCAACTTGATCTTGACCAAGTTGCGCAACTTAAAGTATATGAAGCAGATCAAACAGATGTTGCTAGGAGTGGTGGACGAAAACATTGCGTATTTGATGGCCAACATTCGCGACGATGCCAATTTCAAGCGTACCTTGGTCACAACTGTGCACTTGTTCACCGTGTTGAACGACTACGACATGTCCAACAACTTGTTGGCGAACCTGTCCAACTACCAGCTCAAGTTCGAGAGCTACTCACGCAAATTGTGGTTTGTGTTGAGCAATTTGAACGCTACAGAGGTGGACAAGCTCAAAGCCACAATCGTGGTGAATCTAGCGGATAATTTGATACTAAATGATGCGGTTACGGGTGATCAAATTGCCTTTTTGCTAAACCTAATTGAAGTCCATCTTGAGAGTGCAGATACAGAAGAACCAATGCACCATTTGAACAAATCAATAGCATACGCATTACTTCGAACCTTCAAATTGTGTTATGATAAGGGAATAGTGGAGAACTTCGTAAACTACCTCAATTTCAAGGACTTATTATCAAAGTTGATGTCAGGAAAACTTTCCATTCCTTCCCAGATCTTGAAAGCATTACACTTGATAAATCACTACTACACCATAATTATAATGAAACAAAATTCATTTGTGGATTCTCATCAAATATCAATTCCGTTTGATGATGTGGAATTGGAGAGTTTAAGATTGGGTTTGCAGGAAATGGTTACCAGTGGAGACAAAATTGAAAGTTTACTAAGTATTCTTATCGATAATCCCGAATTGAAGTTTCCTTTCGAAAACTCATCGACCTTATCTTCGGAAACCAATTTTGACTTCTTGAAGTGGATTAACCATATCAAGTCGTTAACCTTGTCACGTCCAGTAGTGCATACATACTTGAGCCAGGATTACACATTATATTCTCTCATCACAGCATTGGGTAATTTCCCCTGCTTACTCAACAAAGATTTCAACTTTGAGGTATCGGAGTGTATGAAATGCAACAACAACTACTACCCACGCTTGAACGTCAAAAATGCCTACGATATTATAGACCCATCAAGAAAATCACTTTCTGAATCACCAGCAATTTCGATTTATTATAACGATATCATAATCAGCTATTTATTACCTTTGGAAGAGATCCAATCCAAAAGTCCCTTAATACTCAGCAACTTCTTGCTTACGCTTTACAAGCTATTTTCAAGCTTTTCACTTCCAGAAAGTAAAACCTTGCAGTCTGACCCATTATTCAAGTTCTTAATTAGAGTTCTTTCCACAAACAACAACCGTGATGTTAGATTGCTAGTAGCGAGGATACTACCGTTGTACGTGATCAAACCAAAATCCAACCTTGTTGAATACAACTTTAGGACCATCTTGAACGAAGTCAAAAAGATAGACTTCTCGCTGGAGCCGCGCAAACATTTTGCTGAGTCCACTGTAAAGGCACTTGTTGAGCTTGCAGTTATTTCTGATGGTGAATGGTTGTGCTCTGTGTTTATGGAATTGGTTCACTTACTTGGTGAGACAAAGAATGAGCAACATGTCAACTATGTGTATAATGGGTTCCTAGCCATCGCGTACGCGAAAAATGTGACTCCTTACAAGTTGTTCTCTCCATATCTTGGTAGTATTGCGGAATTCGTCATCAAGAAGAGAAGAGTATTGAACCGCGTCACAGATTTGCTTCGAATCACCACAAAACTCTTTTTGAACAGGACCAGAGAGTACACCACACCAAAGCTTTTGGAAAACTACGAATTTGATTTCGTTCAGGAGATCGCAGATGCCTCGGGAGTATCCAAAAATGAGCTAATAAACAGGCTATTACCCAGAATCATGGCAACTTACTTGGTTCAAAAGCCAATAGTAGATGAAAATTACATCACAATGGTTCTAAGTAATATAAACCACAAGTACAAACAAATCGCGTTAAGTGAGTTAATATCCAGAGTTGGAGACGTGACATGGTTCATTTTACTACACATTCAAATTCGAGAACCAACAATGAATGAGCTACTTCAAGACACCGGTGACGACTTCCAAATTGTGAACGAAACCAACATAAACAATGCCTTGAGATACGTAGCACTTGCCTCCATGAAACAAAGGGGACAGGAAGACCAATTAGAGGACTCTGAGGTGGTAGACCATCACTTGGGTATCTACGCATTGGAATTGGTTCAGAAGTTCTCTGAAAATGTCCATCATATTAAAGGCAATAAACCTTACTTGGAAAAGGTGAGCTCATTAAGAGCAATTGAGTTTTTAATCAACAAGAACGCTGAGTTGGTAGCCACTGCTCTAGGACAAATTTCGAGTTGTTTGCAAGCATCCTTGGAAAACCCCGAGTTTGAATACTTGACATTGAGATGCTGGAATGGGTTGGTCCAGAACTTGTCGTCAAGTAGATTGATTTCTTTGATCGATATCATAATTTCCTTAATATTCCAAAAATACGATAGCTTTGGATACAAATCCAAGACTGTTTGTTTTCAGATCTTGAGCAAAATTTATAGTGAGATCAACGCAAGAAGTAACACGTTTGCGCTTTATGGTTTCACAATTGCTTACTCTGGGATCGATGAATTTATGCAAATCTGCACGGTGAAGAACTTAAAACCCATGTCCAGAACAAGGGTGTTCCAGGAATTCATCAGAAGAATCAATACTTCCAATGAGTACATTGTTTTGCAAACGCTTGAAGATTTCGAGAAGTACTACAAAAGGTTCCAACGTCCATTCCAAACTGAGTATTTCAGAGACCCTATAATGGAACCCTATGTTAGTGAGCTTGTCAGAACTATAATCGATACCGCTTCCAAGTTTAAGAACTCCAGTGCAAAGATATCAGCCATGTGTGCTAGAGTTCTTTCGATAATGGGCTCCTTAGATACGAACAAGTTTCACTTCAAAACAGTGAAGAAGCAAATCATTGTATTGCATGATTTCCAGGACTACAAGGAGAATAGCGACTTCCTCATTGATTTCATCGAAAACAAAGTCCTCAAGATTTTCTGGGCTTCAAATCACCCATTAATCCAACTGTTCTCTGCGTATGCGCTACAGAGCTTTTTGCAGGTGTTGAAATTGGACTCCTTACTAGACCAGGGAAGTGAATCACATTTTGTGGAAGTATGGAATCGGTTTAGTGATGTTGCTAAATCTACCTTAACTCCATTACTATCATCTCAGTACTTTGCTCCGATCACGAGATACGAACCGTTGAGCTTCCCGTTTTATCGAATTCCCATGAAGTATGAATCGTGGTTAGCGGAATTCACCACCAACTTATTAAAGCGGCCTAGTAAGAGAAGAGAGAACACTTCTGAACAGGAAGATCCAAAGTTTATTATCTTTGAAACTTGTTCAAAGTTGATTCGTGGGCAAGATTTTGCCCTCTGTCAATACTTGCTACAGTATGCAGCTTTAAGTCACATTTCGATTGGTGAACGCGAGGTGTCTAAGGATATTCGCGTCGAATTCTTAAACATTCTACAAACCGACTTCACAGGCCTTTCGCCTGATCGCGTCGAACTGTTAAAAAACTGCTACCATATTGTCTTTGAAGTTTTAGATTATCTTAACTCGTGGATCTCCACTGCTACTCAATACTTGAATGTTGACGGTTTGCACACTAGTGAATCCAACCGGCTCAAGAATAACATAGGAAATGTGAGGAAGTTCTTGGATTATATTCCAGCCGATTTAATTGCAGTGAAATCAGCTGAATGCGATTCTTATGAACGTACTATTTTATACTTGGAGAAATGTTACCGAAGTGGAAGCGTTGGGCGATCATTGAAAATTGACAAGTTGGATATTGTTACTACCCTCCAGTCGATGTACGCCAATATTAACGATTATGATGCGCTTAATGGTGTTCTCAAGAAGTTCTCGACCAACAACTTGACCCAAAAGTTATCAAACTTTCAGTATAATCAGAATTGGTCATTGGCTCAGGAATCCTTCAATGCTTTGAGCACCCTAGATGAGAAAGAATCCACATTCAACAACACTAAATTGTTGAAGTCTTTGGGCGAACATGGTTTGTATGAAGAGGTTTTATCGACCTTGACAGCAAAATCTAACACAACAGATTTAACATCCATACCCTTGGACTGGGCATTAGTTGGATTACAAGCGTCAATAATGGATGGGAACTTACCAGATATAAAGAAGTGGCTCTTCATTTCTGAGTCGTTAGGAAAGCCACAAGATGTTGAGACATTGATTGGACACGAGTTTGCGAAAGGGCTTGAGTTTCTCTTTGAACATAATCGTGCTGCTTTTGAGCAATGTATGAACAAGATCTACAATATTGTCGGTGCTTCTCTAGTTCCTACCATTTCATCTAGTTCTTCTAGGAACACACAGTTGATGATCCAGTTACATTCACTTTACGATTTGTCTTTGATCACTTCACAAGTGCCGCCTGACGATGAACTACTCCGTAATATGAACGAGCTGATTTTGAAAGCTCGGTTGGAAAATACAGATCAAAGTTTCAGCAGACAATTAACCGCATTGTCAATCCACCAAATTGCTCATAAGATTAACAATGAGTCCAAAAAGTTGTCTTCAAATTTGCTTTACACTTCTTCCATTGCACGAGCAAATAAGAGATTAGATATCTCTGCCAGAACTACCATCAAGTCAATGATTTTAGGCGACCAAGAGGCAAACATTGAATATGCAAAGTTGTCGTGGGATAATGGCAAACAAACTGAAGCAATCAAAAGCTTGTCAGAGATAATAGAAGATGAAAACTTTAAGAAGGCCAACAACAATAAAGCAAAGTCGCAAGCTCAATTGCAATATGCTAAATGGTTGGACGAATCCAACCATTTGTCTTCACTGGAAATCATCAACGAATACAACAAAGCCATTGACCTCAACAATAAATGGGAAAAGCCATACTATGATCTTGGCCTGTATTATAGTAAAATTATGGAGTCCACCCGAGATATGTCCGGGCTCTATCAACAACAGACTGTCCGTAACTACACCAAGGCCTTAACTGTGGGGAGCTCGTACATTTTCGAGGCATTACCGAAGTTGATCACTATATGGTTGGATTTTGCACAAATGGATGGTATCGAAAGAGAAGCACAACGTCAATTGAATAAAATCATGGAGGATATTGATGAGTGCTTGACCACTATTCCTGTATACGTTTGGTATACGGCAGTAACCCAAATCCTTTCGAGAATAGTACATATACACGAGCCCTCGTACAACAGATTGGCTGCGATTGTGGTGCAGATTCTTGAAAAGTACCTGAGTCATAGTTTGTGGTACGTTTTATCACACTCCAACTCGCAGGAGAATGTCCGGTGCACTCGTATCAACTCCATACTACGTAAAGTGAAGAACCTAGGGTCAAGTTTCGCCAAAGACATTGATAATGCTAAGGAGTTATTTGGCAGTCTTATTCGTATTGCAAATTACCGCATAGATAAGAAATCCAAGGTTAAACGTATGAGTTTGAGCAAACACTTCAAGGTGACCAATTTAACGGAGCCCTACACATCATTAGTTCTCCCAGTGCGTTCGAATTTGGAAATCAGGTTGCCATCGACAGGAAGCAAACTGTTCAATGCGTTCCCCAGATCTGCTTGTGTGACCTTTGATGGGTTTGACGACACAGTCAACATCTTCTTTTCGTTGCAAATGCCACGGCAAGTGACCATTAGAGGCTCTGATTCCAGAGCTTATCGACTTTTGGTCAAAAAAGACGACACCCGAAAAGATGCGAAAGTGGTCGAGTTCACCACAATGATCAATAGATTATTGTTGGCGAGTACAGAAGCAAGAAAAAGATCACTTTACATCTCTAACTATGCTGTTGTTGCGCTCAACGAGAATATGGGTGTCATCGAGTTTGTAGCAGACGTCCAAACAATGAAAGGAATTGTCACCGACCAACGAAAGCAAATGGGCAAAACCAACTACGATCGAAAGATCTTCATGGCATTAGATGCCCTCCAGAAAGAGGTCAAGAGTGCGGGTAAGGCCAACCATGCAACCGCATTGGCAAATTTGGTGCACGAGTTCAAAGGATTTTGTAAGCTCAATGAGCCAGTGCTTCACAACTGGTTCATCCACCAGTTTGCCGACCCAACGACCTGGTACTTGGCACGAAACAGCTTTGTTAGGTCCTCTGCTGTGATGTCTATGGTTGGGTATATCATTGGACTAGGAGACAGACACGGAGAGAACATCTTATTCTTCAAGAAGAACGGGCTGGTTTTGCATATTGATTTTGACTGTCTCTTTGAGAAGGGTGCGTCGCTTCCTACTCCTGAAATTGTGCCTTTCAGGTTGACTCAGAATATGGTGGATGCGATGGGTGTGTGTGGTATCGAAGGAGGTTTTAGAATCACATGTGAAGTCACTGGAACCTTACTTCGAAGTAACGAGGCTCCATTAATGAATATTTTGGAGACTTTGCTTTACGATCCTTTACTTGATTTCAAGAATGTCAAGAAGCCAGAAGAACACATGAATAAGGTGCGTCGTAAAATCAGAGGTATTGTGAATGAGGCCGATGGGTTGCCCATGAATGTTCACGGTCAAGTTGATGTTTTAATTCAAGAGGCAACGTCAATGGAGAGGTTAGCTCAGATGTATGGTGGATGGGCTGCATGTATATAAGGTTCTGTTGTACAAATTGTTAAATGGCTGGAGAAAGGTTGTTCAGCAGTTTGATGAATTGAACTTGAAATACTAAATAAATCCTTGAGGGCTAGGTCAACAATAAATTCTTAATGGTTTATGAACTCAGTAAAATCTGAAAGGTTAAGATACGTCGTAAATTCTTAAAAGTAGAATAAAATCTACATGGTTTAGGTATTGGGTAAATTCTTTATGTTAAAACTAATGTATGCAGAAAAGTATAAAATGATTAAGTGTTTAATAAATGCCTACTTATGTAACTTTCAGTGCCATATGCTTAAGCATATATTAAAAAATAAATAAAATAGTTCAACTATTTGTAAAACTCTCTAGGTGGGAGTTCTGGTGGAGAGGAAGATTTACGTTGCTTCATGCTAGATATCGACCTGAGAGGAGACTTCACTCCAGAAGGTGTACTGTCCAATACCGACATAGGTGCATGCACAGTGTCAGACGACAAAAACAATTCAGTTTCCTTAGAATAGAGCAGAGTCGAATGGAACGGAGGCGAGTCGGGTGGAGGAGGCTTGCGCGACAACCGGTGCGTATCCAAGGTCTTGGTGTCCGGGGAAACACTAGCATTTATGCCTGTTACACTAGCAGTAACACTCGAGTGTTCAATTGGAAAGCCGGACTCGCTCGATGAACGGTTAGACTTTGCTAGGTTGAAACGTCCAGCATCACCGTTCAAGTCGTCTTCGTCGTCGGTAGCGATAGCCGAACTTTCATTGTAAATTTCGCGTGGAGGCAACGGTGGAGTACTAAGCAAGTTCCCACTGGCTTTTCTGGATACAGACTTACCACTCATGGAACGGAGCGCAGCAGCCTCAGCATGCTTATCGCTGAGACTGGCACTACCGCTTCCGCTTCTGCTCTTGCTGGGCGATCCATAGCCGTGAATTCCAAACTCGTAGGATGGTTGGGGTGGCGGAAACGTCTGCGAGATAGGCGTGGTGTTGCCAGATTCCTGGGCATCAAGTAACTGCTTATGGAAATCTGGAAGTGAAGGTTTCCTCGGTACTCTTCTGCTACTAATCATTTCGGGAGGAGAGTATGATTCTTCTGCCGGTTTGCTTTCCTTGAAGTACCACTTTCCTATTTTCTTTAAAGTGTTCATTGTGTTGGAGTTTTTGGTTTGCTGGCTTGCTATTGACGACAGGTCTGAGCTTAAAATGTCAGCATCTCTTGGCGAATCGAGATTGGTAAGACTCTGCTGCGACTTTGGACGTTTAATTCTTTTCGACAAGTCGGTGATTGTAGTACCAAGTTTGTTTTTTGCACTCACCTTTTGGGTGGATATTTCAATTTCTGGGGAATCAGCCTCCTTAATTTCGGTACTGGTGGCTTCAGACTTAGCAGAATTCACAGATTTGTCGTCCGGAGTGGTGGTTGTGACGGGCTCCTCTTCATTCTTGGCCTCTGGCTCTTTTCTTACACTGTGGTCCCAGATACCACCACGGTAAACCTCGCTAGAGGTGTCGTAAAAGATCGAGTCGTCCCAGTGGGGCAACACAAGGGACTCCTTGACCGCCTCCTTGAACTTCTTTTCAATGGAGTTGGTGATGATGTTGTAGGTCATTTGACGCGAACTGATGATCGGCTCGATTTTCAAGTTCATAGCAGGCTCGATTTCAAACGTGTACCAAAAACGGTTTGATGGAGGAGGTTTGAACTTAATTAAAACCGGGCCTTCCAATTTTTTCAACGTAATTCTGAAGAGCAAATCAACTTCACGAGCTCTAAAAGCACCAAGGTTGATATTCACCTTGGTTGCAATTTCCACTGAAAAGTTGCCCTTGTAGCTCAAAAAGGTAGAAACAACTACCGTGCCATCTGGAGATATCTCTTTAAGTTTCGGATACGTCAAAAACGGAGCCAGGTCGCCGGGGTTTATAGTCTTAATGATGAACTCGTCCAAGAATCCTGGTTTTTTGATCTTGTTTAGTTTCTTAGACACCTTGGTGTACAAATAATCCTCCAAAACCTTCGTGTCCTTGAAAGACAAGAAAAGTCTGCCTATAATAGCGTTGAGCCATTTAGTTTGCAACTGTCCCTCCGAGCTGTACAAGGTCGAAATGAGGTCCACCATGTTGCTGGTGGTGAAATGGAGTGTTTCCGCATACTTTTTCGGGTCCAAAGACGGGTGGATGGTGCTCAACTTTTGCTTTGTCGCTCTCACGAGCGCGAAATACCAGTCTTCCTTGACGCTGTTGATGTCGCAGTAGATGTAAAAGGTGCCTCTGGGTGCGCTACCCAGCGAGTCGTACGATCCCTCCATCAATTTGGATGCGTTTATCACCGCGATCGCCGAGCTTTTCACAAACAACTGACCGTCGGTCATGTCGCGCGGCCACATCGAGATAAAGTGGTTGGCCAACACAAACACGTGCTTGACGTCCTTGAGCGTTTCGTCCTTGTACAAGAACAAGTTTCCGTGCTTCAAAATGGCGTAGAACCTGTGTTTTCTCTGCGAGCTCTTTACCTTTTCGTTCGGTGCAGACGAATTTGAGGTCGAGTGCATAAACTGCTGCTGCTGCTGTTGTTGGTGGTGGTTGGGCGGAGTATCGGGCACGTCGTCGTCCTGGTCTTGGTCCTGCGACAGCGACAAACCCAAGTCAAAGGCACCAAAGTCAAAGGATCCAGACCGCGATTTCTTCTGTTTTTCTTGCAGAATGTCCTTCTGGACCAATTTGTAGAGCGACGAGTACGCCGACTTGGCGTCCTGTGAGTCGCTGATTGACTGCGTGGTTGAGTTTATGGAGTCGGGCAGGTCCAAGTAGTCCTGCGTCACAATCAACCATCCTGCTTTGTAGGCTTCCAAGCCGGTTTGGTTGGCCTCTTCGATTTCCCCAGCTTTTAGTTGAGGTTCGGACGGCTTTTCGGTTTCGATTTCTGGGTGGAGATATATGAATATGAATATCACTAGGGGAATGAAGGTGATGCCCCCAAAGAGGTACGTATAAACGAATTCTCTTAGGCCCATAGGATTGAGGTGGTTTGGGAGTTTAGATGGTTTGGCGTTGAAGCGGTAGGTTTAACAGGTTTATAGCAGTAACTTTTTGGGTGAGAATGTACAGTTTGACTCTCTGGTAACTAATTGGTTAGATGGGTTGAGCAGTGTAGGTCAAGGGGAAGTTTTTGCTGCTTTCTGGAGTTGCTGACACCTTTTCAAATGAACCCTATCTAAATGATCCCAATTAAGGAAACGTGTGATTTAGGTCATGTGGGAGATGGTCACATGTGTTCATTTCAATCAGCTACTTATTGTTGAGGATGAGGTGGAGTGGAGAGATGGAGAGGAGAGTTGCAACAATAAGTATTAAGTTGTGGATGGATGAACAAGGCTCAACAAAATGTTGTGAGAAAATGTTTATCAAACAAAGGTGACTCAAACAAAGAACAATAGGTTAGATCAACGGATCGGACTAATAAACCATAAAATTGAAGGTGGAAAGGTAGAAAAAAGTAGAAAAAAGTAGTAAGAGGGAAGAAAATAGGTAGAAAAAGGTAGTAGAAAGGAAGAAAATCGGTTGAAAAAGAGTAAAAGTAGTAAAAATGGCAGAACAGGAATATCGTGGTTACAATGATAAAGTCAATAAAAGATGAATATTACAAATTGTAGAAATCACAAAATACGTATTCAATTTACAATAACAATCAGGAACTCCTTAATCACCTCACAACAGGTTACAACAATTTCTTACAACAGATTACAACAATTTCTTACAACAGATTACAACAGATTCTTACAACAAATTACCTCAGAATTCTAACAATTCTCAATTCTCAATTCTCAATCTCAATCTCAATTCTCAATTCTCAATCTCAATCTCAATTCTCAATTCTCAATCTCAATCTCAATTCTCAATCTCAATTCTCAATCTCAATCTCAATCCCAATTCTCAATTCTAACAATAATAAAGCCTCATACTCCAACAATAAAATTTGCACCCAATCCAATTACAAGCTCAACACAAATAATTAATAGCCGAAACCACAACGTCCCAACAACAACCCCGACCGGCCAATAAGCCCCCGGCACATACCTGTTCACCAGCACTAAGCCAGAGAAACAACTCTGCACAATGCAGCACGAACGACGCAAAGCAGCAGACCCGCAAACAAGAGCAGACCGAACTTTGTACGTTTTCCAGACAACCTAACAGTTTTAGGTATCTACGAAGGAGAAGCAGTGGACAACGGTGCCTGGAGTGTTTGTGAAAGCCCACGGCCGGTTTGTAGCGTGGATTGCACATAACGTTTCCAGCACAATGAGATTTATTAGGTGGTAGGGGCATTGGGAGTTAATTACGGACTTACTAGGACATGTTCTGCCCGGGAGGTCCAAAAGCCTATTGCTTGCAATCTGAAAATACGAAGTAATTTTCAATCCCACCAGATTATTGCTTTGGAAGTGCAATCTGAAAATACGAAGTAATTTTCTTTTCCACCAGCAATTCCATCGTATAGCTGGGAAGCTTCCCCAATGGAAAATTGCACCCAGATTGTCCAGCCAATCCTTGCAAACAGCATTCTTACACAAGACCTGTGTTTATGTTTGCAGTGTAGATCCAAACAATGTAGATTCCACGAGCATTGGTTCTAGATACGCACAAAGCGGTTTAAGCAAGACTACTGCTTAGAACGCTGGCTGTGCGGGCAGGCTGACAGGATAGTGGTCGTGCGAAGCAGACGACAGGAGTTTAAGCGGAGTGCCGTGGGTGGTGCCGTGGTCGGGGAATGGTAGTGTATATGGGGCCGTTTGCTGTCTTTTGTTTGTACTATCGGCTTTTTCCTATTTGGATTTGTAAGTGGATTTGGTGATTGGTTGGTTAAATGGAGACTTTACGAATTGGAGATTTCCAGATTGAGAAAAAGTATTCAGAAAGAGGATTGAATTGAAAATATCATAGGTTTTCAGTGAAAGCTTTAACGTAGATGTTCAGTAAAAAGCTTTCAAAACAGAGTAAAGAGCATTCGCTCCACCGCCTCCAGGATGCAGATTTTGCGTCCCGAGAACAATAGTGCAACTTTCCGCCTTGTGCCGAGCACTAAAAACAAAGCCCATGGTCCGTTGAAAGGCACTGAGATGAAAAGTTTTCGTTTGTGGCCCGCACAAAATCGTCTGAAATTTCGGGCCCAAAAGGGAAGTATAATTGCAGGCCCGAGGCCAGTAACATGGTGGTGGGTTGGCTGGGGAGCGGAGTAGGTGCGACAGCTGCCCGTGAGGCGGGTGCCTGGGCGTGTGGTTGTTTGGTGAGACAATTTTGCTGTTTAAGCTTTATGTGCATGCGTTTACGGTGCAAAATGTAATTATGTACGTTTGCCGTCAGTCATAACCGTGGTACAATGATGTTTTGGGTATCTATAATATCTCTATATGATATGGTCTGGGTACTATTTGATGGTTTCTTGGGTAACATCTTTGGATCTTATTTTTGAGTTAGTATCTTTATTTGATTTTTTGATTTGATCTGAGTTGGAGTTATTTTGATTTGATTAACAGTGGATATGATTATGATTCTGCACTCATTCAAATATTCGAATTTCACTCTCCTCATTTAAATGTTACTATACTGATTCTAATAGTACTATACTGATTCTAATAGTACTCTACTCATTCAAATATACTCACTCAAATATACTCACTCAAATATACTCACTCAAATATACTCACTCAAATATACTCACTCAAATATACTTAGTCAAATATACTTAGTCAAATATTTCATTTATCAGCTTTTTAGTCTTCACCTTTCATGTTACTCTGCAATACTCTCATCACTTTTCATGTTACTACCTTTCCAATGTTACTAAAGACCACTTTTCATGTTACCACCTTTCCAATATTACTCTAATTATCACTTTTCATATTACTCTAATCGTCACTTTCATATTATTGTCCAATAACTATAATCATCACTTTCATATTATTGTCCAATAACTATAATCATCACTTTCAAATTACACTCCAATAACTCTAAGCTTCAGTAAGAGACAATGAAGGGACATAGTAAGAGACAACGAGACAACGAAAGGCCAACGGCTACACCAAAATAACATATTATCACATTCTAACTACCAAACCTATTAAAACACGGTAGAATTAAATACCCTAAAGGAAAAAGTCATTAATCAAAAATCCTCCATTGCTGACCATCTCACTCGCCTTACCAGTCAATATGGAACGCTTGTTGAGAATCTTAAATAAATCTTGCGCCAGGTCATTCAGCCTGGACATGGACAAGTTCAAGTTGTTGTGGTTGTGCCTGTAGTGGAAGCACATCTTGGGGCCAATCTTGGGCATGGAGGGCGGGGCCGGTGTGTGCACCTGGGGCACTTTCCTCACAATCTTCGCCGGCACAGTCGACTTGGGGTCCTCTTCGTCCTCGCACACCGCTTTGAGCTCCTCATCCTCGCTCGCCAACGGCGACGCCGCCTCCGTCTCCGACTCGTCGCTCTCCGGCCCCAACTTGGGCACCTCCAACGACTCCACGTCCTCGTCGTACGTAAAGTATTCGTCAAACGTGTTCTTGGAGCTGCCCGCAGAGTTGAAGTTCACATTCTTGAAAAACGGCACCGACGCCGGGTGGCTGAACGCGGGCGGCGGCGCCGCGACAACGTCGTGCTTGAGGGCCGAGCCCCCGTGCGCGTTCAACAATGCAAAGTTCTCGTTATAGATCCCGGTCGGGTGCCGCTTCATGTTCGTGTAGTACAGCCTGATGGTGTCGTTCAACATCTTGGTGAAATTGAGTGAGGTCAACTCATTCAGTTCGCTTTCGGGCTCTTCTTCCACGTCGCACTCCAACCCGGTCAAAAAGTCGTTGTCAATGTTGGTCAAGCTTAGCAACTTTTCGACCGGGTCGATTTTGTTGGAGTCGTTGGGTATTATAACGTTATTCATCACGTCTATTCTTCTTCGTTTGGTTTCCATGTTTGTGTAGTCCATATACGTTGGTTCCATTTCGATTGTAGGCTTCATATTTGTAGGTTCCGTTTCGAGTGTAGGTTCCATTTCGATTGTAGGCTTCATATTTGTAGGTTCCGTTTCGAGTGTAGGTTCCATTTCGTTTGTAGATTTCACATTTGTAGATTCCACTTCATTTATATTTGCCTTCATTTTTGTAGAGTCCTTTCTCAAGCCCTTTTCATTTGCCTCCATATTTAAGTCCTTTTCATTTCTCTTCCTTATCACTCGTTTTCCTAATACCCTGTTAGTCTCCTGTTGCACCTGGCTAGCCTTCCGCAAACGAGCAGACTTACGTGTCATCATGCTGATCCAAATCCAGTGAACCACGGCAAAAAAAACTAACGGAACTTCCTATATTTATACTAGTCCCCTCCTTTAGTATGTGTGAAAAAAAAATTGCATTTTTAGCTTTTATTGCTTTTGGGGGCTTTTGTGGTGCAGCGAGCTGAAAATTCTGTTTGCCGCTGCGCATACGAAGGAGAATCGAGAAAGAGAGAAAAGCGAGAAAAGAGGGAAAAGAGAGAAAAGAGAGAGTGGTAAGCAAATCACTGGGAGCGACTCCGTCATGGATGATGCTGTAGTTGGGTAGAACGGACAATTTGCTTCCCTACAAACCAAAAAAAAAAACTCATTTTCAAGCATAAGTACCTCCCACATGAAACTCGCATTACACCCAGAACACCACTTGACTGCAATAATGGAGACAATTGGTGGTGGGTGGGAGGTATTGTTGGCCTATTCGGCACATTATTTTGACGTTGGAGGTGTTCACTCGCATTCCGTGGAGAAGGCATGGCCAACAAAATAAAGATCTGCTGGGCTGAACGGAGTGATGCGCGGGAGGCAAACGACGGAACGCAATCTAGAGTTTAGTAGGAGTTGTTAGCGGGTCATACAAAACAAAGGGCTTATACAAAGGCATCATTAATTGGGTATACAAAGGACCAATTAGTCGGTTTGGTTAACAAAGCATTCTATTAGTTCATACAAAGCACTCAATTGGTGTGCTTGTTCGTTTGCATTGTTTTTCCTCCTCCTCTACATTTTTCCTCCTTTTTCTTTACCGTTGCATTTGCATCTCCTTTTCATTTCATTTCCCGTTCCACTTGCATTTGTTCCATTTCCATTCGTACATTTCCATTCGTTCTTGCACTATCACTCCACCTTTATTGTCCCTGCAAATCATCTAATCCTTGGTCTGCTAGCATACATTTTTTGTGTTTGTTATCCCATGTGTCTCGATCCTTTTTGTTTCGGTGATAACGTTTAGTTGACTAGGTCATGAATTGATGAATCTCCTTAATTTTATTTTGATCTTTATCGTTTGGTTGATCTTATCTTGTTTTCTACTATGATCTTTGGTTTGTTTTGTAGGCTTACAATGTTCTCTTCTCTTTTGCTTGTTATTACTATCTCTACTTGGTTTGCTATTACTATCTCTACTTGCTCTTACATATACTGTACTGTGTTACTTTTCTCTCCCTTTCTCTTATTATTCTCTTAGTTTTGCTCTTTTCTCTACTTATTCTCTCCTTTCTCTACTTATTCTCTCATTTCTCCTACTTTTGCCCACTTATTCTCCTCACACCTTCACCTTTCGCTACTTTTCTCCTCACACCATCACCTTTCTCTACTTTTCTCCTTATTTCATCTTCACTCCACATTCACTCCACTTTACTCTACCTCCCTTTTTTTCGCTCCTTATCATATTACAACTCACTTTCCACTTTTCTACTTCCACTCTTCAACTTTTCAACTTCCACTTCTATTCCACCTCCCCCACTCAACTTCCACTACTATTCCACCTCCCCCACTCAACTTCCACACCAAACACATCCACCACCTCCATCAATGAACCCTCTTATCCCCGTAACCTTCACTACCGTCTCGAGTCTCCGCCCAAACCTTGTGTGGTGACACAAATCCACTTGACACATCCTCCACAAAGCATTTCCACGCTACGCTTGCGGCACGGGTGTTTGCTGGGCAGTGTGCTGCAGTCGTTATATGCCAATAAAAGAGTCTTATCAGAGGGCTTGGGCTCGAGGTTTGGGGGGCGGTTTGCAATCGCGTGGGCAGCCCCGCTTGACACGGAGTGGGTTCATAATTCCATTGTACGAGTTGGGGGATTATGTTGAGGGAATGGTGTTGGGGTAGGGATTGGCTGTTTTGAGTGTTGGGGTAGGGGTTGGCTGTTTTGAGTGTTGGGGTTGGCTGTTTTGAGCTGAATGGATTGGGTTTGGATGGGTGTTTTGAAAGTGGTGTGAGGTGGGGACGAGGGAATTGGTGGAATAGAGTGAGAGAATAGGGTTTAATAGAGTAGATTAGAGTGGAATTGAGTAGAATAGAGTGCGAAATGGGTGAGAATATAAAGTGGGGAGAAGAGTGAAAAAGGTAAAAGAATATAAAGTGAGAGAATTCAAGAATGCAAAGTGACAGAATATAAAAATACAAAGTGAAAGAATACAAGAATACAAAGTGAGAGAATATGAGAATATAAAGTGAAAGAATATAATATGTGAATATAAAGTGAAAGAATACAGTGATAAAGAAACACAGTGAAAGAACACAGTGATTCAACAATATCAAGAATAACGATGTAATGAACACCAAGATGAAATATGCTGATACAGAACAAAGAAAAACAGAACACAGTGTTAAGGAGAGAGGTGAAAACGAAAGGTTACAGAATCATAAGTTACAGAATCATATTAATCATATTAATAGATGTCAATGTCTTATCAGAAAATGAATAGCACTAGAACAAAATAGGTTCCGAGCAACTCACAGCAACACACGTACAATTCTCCTGCAAAACAGGCTGGTCTGAGCCCAGGAATACGAAATGCCCTTTGGTGCGAACCCTGCCCCTCCACAAGATCACCGCTGCAACGTGCAAAGTCGAGCAGCAAACGTGGGGTGATACTGCGATCGAACGATGTGGCTTTATTTTCTCTCGCTTTTATGTCTTGGTGATAAGAACTGATCCAAGCACTCTTGTGTATGCGTATTTCCGATTCGGTATGGTGAAGCTCCTATCCGTTGTGTAGATTTCTTGTAAGATTGCTGTATCTTTTGTGTTTTTGCAATGGTGCACAAAATGTACTTAATCTTGTTACTGTTTGGGTTGTAATTGCCATGGGATTGGCAATCTGAAGGGAGTATCTTAAGTTTACTCCTTAGTTTTTTAAGTACTTTGGAGATTCTCGATTCTGCTCAGTTTTCTGTTCTCTAGGTTTTTCTGTTCTCTATTGGTTACTCTATTCTCTTTAGGTTTCTCTATTTCTCGATAGACATCTCAATTCTCTATGTATTTCTCTTTCTCTATGGATTTCTCTTTCCCTATAGATTTCTCTTTCTCTATAGATTTCTCTTTCCCTATAGATTTCTCTTTCCCTATAGATTTCTCTTTCTCTATAGATTTCTCTTTCCCTATAGATTTCTCTTTCTCTATAGATTTCTGTTTCTCTATAGATTTCTCTTTCTCTATATATTTCTCAATACTCTGTAGATTTCTCAATTCTCTGTAGATTTCCCAATTCTCTGTAGATTTCTTAATTCTCTGTAGATTTCTCAATTCTCTGTAGATTTCTTAATATCTTCAAAGTTCCCGACCCCTCTCTCTCTACAGATTTCTGAACTTCTCCAGAGTTATAGACTTCAGTTTTCTCAATTCTCTATAGTTTTCTCAATTCTTTATTGTTTTCTGAATTTCTACAGAGTTGACTCTAGTTTTCTCAATTCTTTTTAGCTCTTCTCTTTAGAATTCCCAATTTCTATAGTTTTCTCCTTTCTCCAAAGATTTCCCGTTTCTCCAAAGGTCTCTCATTTCTCTATAGTTTCTCGATCTCTTTACATCTCTAATTCATTCTGGTATTCTCAATTATCTGTAGTGTTCAATTTGTCGGGTTTTCTCAATTCAGTATGGTTTTTTTATATTTCTGAAGATAAATCATCAATTTGTCTTTAGGATTCTCAATTCTCTAATATTTATCAGTTCTCTCAATCTTCTCAATTCTCTATGGTGTTCAATTTGCCTAAAACTTTCTCAATCTTCTCAATTCTCTATGGTGTTCAATTTGTCTAAGGCTTTCTCAATCTCCTCATTTCTCCAGAATTTTCTCTACTTCTCTATAGATATCTCAATTCTATATACTTTTCTCTGCCCATTAAAGTCTTCTCGATCTCTCTACTGACTTCTAAACTTCTCCAGACTTTCTCAGTCCTCTAAAGTCTTCTGATTTCTCCGGGGTTTTCTTGTTTCCACAAAGTTTTCTCTATTTCTCTACAGTTATCTCAGTTCTCTACAGATTTCTCAATTTCTCCAGATGTCTCAATTTCTCTAGTTTCTCAATCTCTGTCTAGTTTTCTCTATTTCTTTGCACTTTTCTCAATTCTCTATGAAAGGATTTCTACTTCTCTACAGATTTTCTAACTCTCTAGTTTTCTCTATTCCTCTACATTTATCTCTCTATAGTTTTCTCAGTTCCTCTACATTTCTCTCTCTATAATACTTCTCCATTTCTCTCTCTTTAATACTTCTCCATTTCTCTATCCTCTCAGATTTTACATTAAAGCCAAAATTCACTCTCATTCTAAAACTCCACATCTGATTACATTCTCATTATACTATCTTGACAATCTCTCATGTCATATTCCAAACAACTCGTAACCCAACAATAAAACCTTATTAGTATCCATAACTCAAATCATCAGTAAGAGACAACAAAAGGCCAAAAAGACAACGAAGGCCAACGAAAGGCCATAAAAGGCCAAAAAGACAACGAAGGCCAACGAAAGGCCATAAAAGGCCCAAAAGACAACGAAGGCCAACGAAAGGCCATAAAAGGCCAAAATTACGTCTCCATCTCCATCGCCCCCTTTATCGTCCCAATAATCGCACTGCTCTGAACCTTCTCATTCCCCCCCCTCGCAATCCCATACTCCACCTCACTCAACCCCTTGTATATGCTCGCCCTGGTGGCCCCCCTCAACTCGTACCTCCCCAAAACCTCTACAAATCCCGTGATCATGTCCACCAACGCAAGCCCCTTGGTGTTCTTGTACTGCGATAGCGTCATATAGGCCGTGGTCCAGTCGTCCTTCAAAATCAGATCGAGAACAGCCTCAATGTCTCCAGGGTGGGGTGCGCCAATGCACTCGTATATCATGTCCTGGTCGACGACAGCGCCGTCCAGGGTCGCCGCCTTGCACGCCTGCAACACATTCAACGCACGTCTCATGTCGCCGTTGGAAAGCTTGAGCAACGCGTCCTCCGCGTCGGGCGCAACCTCGAGTTTTTCGCGCGAAATGACGTTCGCTATGCGCAGCCTGATTGCCTCCTGCGGAATCGGGTGGAACCTGAAACGCGTGCACCGCAGAATCAACGCAGGGTTCAACTTGTGCGCGTAGTTGGCCAAGATGCAAAAACGTGTGTTTCGCGTGTACTTTTCGATGATGCGCCGGAGCGAGTTCTGCGCTACCAGCGTCATTGCGTCGGCCTCGTCCAAGATGATCAACTTGAAGCCGCGGCTGAAAATCTGCTGTGTCAGCGCAAAGTTCTTGATCTGGTTGCGCACCACGTCGATGCCGCGGTCGTCGGACGCGTTCAACTCGAGCACCATGTTCTTGTAGTTGGCGCCGTAGATCTCTTTCGCGAGCGCCACGATCGTGGACGTCTTGCCGGTGCCGGGCGGGCCGTAGAAGAGCAAGTGGGGGAGTCGGCCCTGGTGGACAAACTTCTTGACGGTGTCGACGATGTCCTGTTGGCCGTAGACTTCTTCGAGAGAGTCGGGGCGGTACTTTTCGACCCTGGATGTTAGTATTGTTTGATTGGACAAAGGGAGATTACATACCAAGGTAGGTGGTCTTTTTCTTGGGTAGTCATGGTAGTTTGTTTCTACGCGTTTGATTTTTGGTGATGAAAAAAGAGATTTCACGTGGATTATCGATATTTAGAAGTAGTGTTTTAAGATAGTGAGTGGGAATGATAATAGGTGAAGTAGAATACGAAAATGTACCTGGCTATGTCCACCTTTATCTAGAAAGTTGTTGATTTTTTAATATTTGAACTCAATGTTCAATATGATTTCTTATAAACCAGAATTTTCTTAGTAGTACTGTTTCGTAGACTTGTGGAAAGTGACAAATATAAGTTTACTTATTCTTGTACACTTCAAAAATAGACTCCTAAATAGAGTGACCTTCAAATTAGAATTAGTGTCCATTTTATGTTTTGGTGTCTCTTAATACAATCCTAATCAATATCTACAGACAAAGACTAAATAATAGGGTATATTACTATGCCTGTCTTAGTCCTTTCCACAACTGTATCATGTTGTCAGGTTTCAATTGTTTATGAAGTAGATACCATATCAATTGTAAAAGAATTGGAATTCAATCTAATGAATATGAAAGTAGATTTCATATCTGGAAATGTCAAACAGCTGAGGACTTAATTTTTTGCACCCAAAATCTCAATTTTCTCAATTCTGTCAATTTATTCTTCATGAGTCTCTGAAGACCAGAGATTGTACCGTTTTCTTTGCAATTCGTGGTTTAAGAGTGACGACTTTCATGAACCCTAATTTTACACGCCAAACCTTAATGCAAATGTTTAGTCCTTTATTCCATCAGATAGATAAATTCTAGCTTTATTTAACTAAGAGGATGCTTATAAGATTCTATAATTCATATTCTTATGTTCTTCATCCTCTCATCAGATAGACGTATTCTTGTTCAAATATAAATTAGGGTATGCTCCTTATTCTGTTTTCATAATGGTTAAATTAATAATCTATGTAAGAATGCACCATACCGATCATCAGATAGATGATTTCATATTCCCAGGCAAATGGAGAATGCACTATACCGATCATCAGATAGATAAATTCATATTCCCAGGCAAATGGAGAATGCACTATACCGATCATCAGATAGAGAAATTCATATTCCCAGGCAAATGGAGAATGCACTATACCGATCATCAGATAGATAAATTCATATTCCCAGGAAAATGGAGAATGCACTATACCGATCATCAGATATATATACTCTTATACTTATAAAAATAAGAGAATACTCCTTATCCTATCATCAAATACATGTATCCTTGTTCATATATAAATTAGAATCTGTTCTACTACTTCACCAGTTTCCGTAATGTCCTATTTATGTGAGTAGAAAATGTCCAATATTCTTTTATTAAAAGATGCACTTATACTTTATGCTCCTTATACTTTCATCTGATAGACATATGCTTATTTATATATAAAAGAGTATTATTTATTCTACCATCAAATAGACAAACTCATAGATTGTGAATAGAAAATGTGCCTCTTCCAAGATAGATATATTCTTCTTTGTGAATATAAAATGCTCCTTCTCCTAACATCAGATGGCTGAATTCTTATTGAAATAAAAATAAGTGAATGCTCTTGACCTATCACCAGTTAATTCCATTCTAATAAATAACAGATGCTCTAATCTCAGATCATCAGACTCCATAAATTTTTATTCATTTTGTAAATGTAGATGCTCCTCATGCTCAAATATTCTTCTTAGTTTGTAAATAAAAAATGCTCCTTACCCTCAGATAAACATATTAGTGTGCAAATAGAAATACACCTTATCCTCAGTAAATCTTATTCACTTTGTAAATTGAAAACGCTCATATTAATAATTTCTTATTTTGATGTAATTAAAATGTCCCTTTCCACCAGATCGATAATAATTTATACACCTCAGATACTTAACAAGATTCACCTATCCTCAATAGACATACCTCACCTCATCCCATCTATAATCATCAAAAACACACCTCAAACATGAATTACCAACCCAACAAAAATAACCATCCACCAGTTCAAAACCAACCTCAAGGCCCCACTGGTGGCCGCAGCCTTCTTGCCAACATAATTGCACGTCACATACTGCGACTGCGGATCGTCCCAGAAGTACGACAACAGAATGCTCGCGTTCTTGGTCGGGCACAAGAAGCCAAAGTCGGCGGGACAGTCGCGCACAATCGCCTGGCACACGTTCACGCACGGCAACACCTCGTAGTAGGACAAGTCCGGCAAGATGACGCTGTTGATGAAGTCGTTGCGCAGGTTGTTGACGTCCCTCCACTGCGACCCCGTCACGTTGTTGGTGGTGCACCGCGGAATGGTCACCGCACAGAGCCAGTTCTTGTAGCTCTCCGCGCAGCTGTTGCAGCTGGTGACTGGTGAATAGATGGCGTCGTCGGTGGTGTCGCAGGCAATCTGCTGGAGCGCCTTGGAGAAGTTGTTGTAGAGCTCTTTTGCTTGGTTGTCGTACAACTGTTTCACCTCGTCTCGTGTAGCGTCGGACTGAGCGGGCACCAGGTACGCCACCTGGCTGCAAAAGTCCAAGTCGTAGATCAATTCGCACACCGGGGTGTCCAACGTCTCAAACTCGAACTGCTGGTACACTGCTCCACCGGTACTGCCACGGCCCTCAGGCCCGTTAAAATCAGTAAGCAAGTACCCAATGTACTTTGTCGACTCGTTGAGCCCAGTGATGTAGAATTGCTGCTGGAGCATTCCGTTACGGTCCGTGAAACTCGTTTGCATGTCTTTCTGCTTGAAAAGTGCAGGCCCATTGCGAACCGCACACCAACTAGCATTCAAACTACTGAAATAGCTCTTATCTTCGTACGCATATACGTAGAGCAGCATCAGCGAGTTCGCCTGGTTCAACTGCGAGATGTTGTACCAGCCGTCACTGGTGGTCAAATTTCCCGTGACGATAAGCACCAGCGACTCGTCCGTGTCCACCACCTGTGCCCACGCACGGTCGTCCCACTGGAAAACCAAGTCGTTCTGCGACACACCGATCTGGTACAGCCACATGGCGGTCCGATTCGTGTTCTCCGGCGCTCGCACCGCAATGTACAACTCGGTTTTGTTGTTGACTACATTGTCGACTGGAATATCGGCCAAGGCCAGAAAGTACCCATTGTCGAAAAGTGACATTTGCGCAATTTCGAAATTGCTGATCATACTGGAGTTGAACGAGTAGTACACGGCGAGACTAGTATCATTTGGCTGGACGTTCAGCGGCTCGCTGCAGATGTTGCCTGTCAAAAAGATCAAAAACTCGTAGTATTCGCCCAAACCGGTGCTTGTGTTGACGCTGAAGGAGTAGAATTGAGTTTCGCTCTGGTTTATGGTGCTTTTGATGGGCACGAACTCGCTCAAACCTTGAGAACCGGTTAAAATGGACTGTAGGTCGACCTTTTCGGAGGGGATGAAGCGGCCGTCGAGGTTGGGGGGGTCGTAGTCCAGGTCGAAGAGCATTGGGTGGAGTTGTGAGATGGGTGGGTGGGTGGTGGT
Organism: Kodamaea sagamina; assembly: GCA_030556545.1. Lineage (NCBI taxonomy): Eukaryota > Fungi > Ascomycota > Pichiomycetes > Serinales > Debaryomycetaceae > Kodamaea > Kodamaea sagamina. Next base: position 230,946 of record JAKTUG010000004.1, read on the forward strand.
GGCTGTGGTGAGTGCTGACCAGCAGCATAGTACTATGGTCAAGCAGTACCCTAGGTGGAGCATTTTATTTGCTTTGGTCTGACTTTGATTATGGTTTTTTTTGGTTGATTGTAGATTTCATAAAGTTGGTTATAAGATTAAAGGTATAAGATTAAAGGTATAAGATTAAAGATACAAGATTGGTTGAGAGATTGAGTTTATATGATGAAGAGTTGAGATTAATATTTAATTGAGTTTATGGTGAAGGTTTACTAGGGCACAGAGATTAATGGTTTAAATTAACAGGTATTAGCTAAAGACTGAGGTCGAGTTTTTGCAGTACTTGATTGAAGGTTTACAAGACTAACAAGATTAAAGGATTACAAGATTAATAAGATTAAAGGATTACAAGATTGAAGGTTTACTATATCAAAAGTTTACTAGATCAAAAGTTTATTATATTTACAAGATTAAAGCTTCACTTGACTCACTAATTAAAGGTTCACTTGATTACTAGATCAAAGGTTTATACGATTTATTAAAGGTACTATATTAGGAAAGATTTACTTGATCAAGTATGAAAATGGTGATAATTCTATATATATCCCACGATACTATTCTCATAATTAACTAGTCTTTGTTATTCTCGCTTCGTCAATTCTTTGTACCATACCTCCAATATCCATCACTGTTAATTTTACTCAAATTGTAGTTTTACAAATTTTCAATCACATTGAGTTTACAAAAGACGGTTCCTTCGGATTTATTTTATGTACCAAGGGATGCATTCTCAATGGAGATTGACTCTGTTTTATGTGCTGTTGTATCTTATGTTTGCTGTTTTAAACGTTTTCCACTATTTTATGGCCTTTTCTACTGTTCATTCAACTTCAGACTACCTTTTATTGAACTATTATGCTACTGTTTTATGTTCTGTTTTTAATTCTCCTGATTTCTATCATGATGTTTCATGCCACGGTTTTATGGTGCGCATTACGTTATTCCCGTTTTAACTCTTTTATGCCACCTTTACCCTTTCATCTTTATGCCACCCATTACATCAGTTTCACCTTTCATACCTTTAAATCACCCTTTACATCAGTTTCATCTTTCATACCTTTTATCCACCCTTACATCAGATTACCCTTATACTCTTTTATCCACCCTTTAAATAACTTTCACCTTCACTCTCTTTCCACCTTCACCTCTTTTATTCCCTTTTCATTCTAACGCTTTTTCCCCATTCTACATTCCCTTCGCCAAGACACCCCAATTATCTCAAATCATCTCCCAATTCCTCAAATCTTCTATAATGTTTATTATCTATGAAAATATCTTCCAAAACTTCTTCATCTTGCTCGGCTTGCTCTTCTTGCCGGCCTTCTCAACAATACCCTGCACATCCAGTAAATGGGCCGTGATGTCCGGGTGAGAGGAAAGCGGCTCCAACTTCGGCCGCACAGCAGCGTGCCCGTCGTCAGGGTCATACGACAACGACTTCTTCAACTGCTGCGGCCGCTTGGAGTGCTTCTTCTTCTTCTCCTTCTCGTCTTGCTCGAGCCTGCTCAACGGCTTCTCCAAGTTGACAAACTTGAGGGTCCTGCTTTCCGGCGGTGGCGACGACAGCGCGGACGGCGGGAGAACACTAATGACGGGCGGCGTCATGATTGGCGATCCGCTGCCCGGACTCACCAGCGAGTTGTTCCTGCTGTTCATCATCAAGTTGCGCTTGACCTCCTTGAAGGACAAGCCCGGTGTGGAGTGCGAGACGGGCTTCTCGACGGGGTCCAAGAGCGACTTGGTCTTGTACGGCACCACGCCAAAGGCGTTCGAACCAGTGATTGCGCGCGCCAACTTGGCACCTTTTCCGCGAAAATCAGGGTCGATCTCCTTGAGCTCCTGGCACAAGTTGTTGGACTTGTCGGAGACGGTCGTCAAGAGGTTGGCAAAGTAGTCGTGGGTAATGGGGCGTGTGGCGAGTTTGCGGAGCGACTTCGTGAGGTTGGACTTGTAGTCCAAGTACAACTTTCCGATTTCGTCGTACGAGGAGTATGATTCTTCGGAGGATACTGAGTCGGAGGAGCTTACGGAAGATTCTGAGTTGATGGAGGAGGTGTCTGAGTCTTTTTCTTCAAGGTCTTTTTCTTGGTTGAAGTGTTTGCTGGTGTCTGAGGGGGAAGATTTGATCAGATCTGAGATGAGTTGTGATTTTGACAGGTCTGTGAGCAGGGCTGATTTTGTATTAGAATGGAGCAGATTTGTTTGACTCATATTGAACAGATCAGACTTATTCGAATTAAGATCCGATTTTATATCAGAACTTAACAGATCACCCTTGATCATTTCAGAATTGGTTAAATCACAATTCATAATAGAATTAACCAGATCTCCTTTAATCATATCAGAATTCTGATTAGAACTCAAATCACCCTCATCAGAATGCTTCCTATCATTCCTCTTATTTATAACCTCCTCCAACCTCAACTCATACTTGTTCATATTCACAGCAGGCACTACAATCACCGGAAGAGGAAAGTTCTTCACCAAGCGGTCCGTCAACTTCAGCGACAACCACAGCTTCAACGGCGCACCTATCCGCGTATTTGGCTTCGTGCCCGCACACACCAAATTGGGCTCGTACAACCGGTACATGTCCTTCATCACCTCCTTGGTCTCGCCCACCGCTAGCTCGATCGAGATCTTGGCCACCACCAGCGGCCCCACCACGTTCATCACGTACTCCATGATGTCGCGCGAGATGTACTTGATGTACTCGGGCCGGTTGCGCTGGCGCATGCGCATCTTGGGCGTCTTGGCCACCACCTGCGCAAAGTTGGACGGGCGCCGAAACTTGGGCTGCTTCAATATCTGCTTCAGCTCGATCGCAGAAACTACCACTACCCTATCACCATCCTCCAAAAAAGTACGGAGCACCCAGTCAAGAGCCACCCATGTGTGTCTACGGCCACTCAAGTGAACCAAGATGACTCTGCCGGGCAAAACAGGCTTCTTTCCTGGCACTTTCCCGTCGTACAAGTCCTCAAATAATGGGTGTACACGAGTAAATGTGCAACCGCGGTGCGTAATTATGGGTCTGGTGGGGTAGTCGCTACGTTTAGGGTTGAGGTAGCGGGAGAGTTCCGCCACGTCGATGCCTGCGGGGAGGGCTGCTGGCGAGAGCGAGCGGTAGCCGCGCCCGGGCGAGCCTAGCGGCGAGCGCAGGCGTGGCAGCGCGATCGGCGACCGCCCGCGTGCACGACCGCCCGCTAGCCACTCGCCGTCAGGACTCCCCTGGCCCCCATACTTCTCCACCTCCATCTCGTACTCCTCGTCCAGCATATCACCACCGTACTGTAAGTTTATCGTGTCAAACAGCACTCTCCTGGTGTACTTTGTTGCCTTTAAAGCATCTCCTCTCACTCGAAACCTGATATCGCGATACCGAGTATCGTTCACCTTCAGCTGAAACCACTCGAGCAAGTCGAAATCGGCGTTGGGAGCAACTTTTGTGTGGTGGGCCGGGTGGTAGAGGTGCTGTAGGGGTTGGTTTGCGAGAGCTGATGCTGGTGGTTGGCTCTCCAGAGCGGTTTTTGACGCCCCCAGGCCACCCGCGTGCCGCGCTTCCTCGTCCGTCACGTAGACGTGCAAGTTGGGGGTCGTAGGAAGGTGCAACATGGCGGGTTTGGCCGTCTCGCTGGCGGTTCCGCTCCTGGCTCCCGCGAGCGTCCCGGCAACAGGCCCATTGTAAGATGTCTGGCGGCTACCAGAAGGTTCTCCTTCACTCAATCGCCGCCCATACAGCCCATGACCATGCTGCTCATAATCTTGGCCATGCTTTTGTCTGTCCATTGTTAGCTATTGGTTGCTTGGTGTAATTGTAAAGTTATCTAAACTTTTTATTAACAGGCGGTCGTGTGCGCGCACAGATTTGGAAATAGAGTTTAGTGATGGCCTGATAATGTCCGTGTTCTCGTGTACTTCTGTTCACTATTCTTCACTCTGCTACTCGTCACTCTACTACTCATCGTTTTACCACGCTTTTTACCACTCTTTTCACAACTTTTTCTCCACTCTTCGCCACTAAATTGTGTCTGCAATCTCATACAGTACAACAAACACTGATTCACAAAATTGGCTCTCCACAAATACCATATCCAGTAATAAAAAAAAAAGACAAATCTTTCTTTATGGAGAACGAACTACTAGTGGCGACGTACTTGGACAAGCGGCTGAGCAAGACACACCTGTGGAAGCGGGTGTGGGTGGCGCTTCGGCGGTGTCAGTTGTCCTACTACAAGGACTCGCTGGAGCACAAGCCGATCAAGGTGATCCAGCACAAGGATTTGGAGTCGTACAGTAAGATCAGTGACAAGCAGCGGTGGCACTTTGGTGTTTATACGAGCAGTAAGGTGTTGCATTTTCGGTGTCGAGATCAGAATGAGTTTAACTTGTGGATGCATTCGTTAGGGTTGTTATTTGAGAGTAAGGATGAGAATGGGTATGAGAATAATAAAGAGAGGAACAAAGAAAATGCGAATAAAGAGGATAAAAAAGAGGATAAAAAGGAGGATATAAAGAATAATAATAATTACGTGAATGAACAGAACAAACAGAATGAACAGAAAAAAGAATCCATTCCAATCGATTTAAGACGAAAACTGGAAGAATCGGCAGATTATCTATCTTCAGACTCACCACTCTCACCTACCATCAATGAGGGAAGCTTTGTGGTAGAACATACACCCGACCAGCACACCAACGCAGAGGAGTATGTGATCGAGCAGGGCCCAGTGCTCCGGCTCCGCAAACGCTACAACCAGTGGCAGAAGTTGTATGCCGTGGCCACCAACAAGGCCGTCTACTTCCACAAAAAGCTGCTCTTGTACAAGCTGATTCCGGTGCACGAGATTGTCGATGCGATCGAGTTGGACCCGTTGTCGCGGCTGAAGATGTGGTGTTTGCTTATCATCACGGTGACGAAGAGGGTGAGGTTGTGTGTGGAGAGTGAGGAGGACATGATACGATGGTTGAGTCTGTTGAAGACAGTGGTTAGTATAAATAATTCTGTTATGAGGGCTGAGGAGTGAATTGGTGATTTTATTGACTGTTCTGAGTACTTGGAATCTGATTAGAGAATTTAAATTAGAGTGTTCTAAGCTCTTCTAGGCAGTATTCTAATTGAGAGTTCATATCCAATATTTAGAGTGTTCTTTATTGAGTATTCTAGTGTCTGAACATTTTACTATCTGATCGCTCTAAAATCTGAACATTCTCATCTGACATTCTGATCTGACATTCATCTGAACATCTAATGTCTGATCATTCTTACATTTGAAATATCGAGTACTTAAAAGATCATTCATAAATCCGGCAATTCTCAACAACATCACGACACTGTTTCACCCATTGTGCTACATTAATGCTATTTTAGAAAGTCACTTGCATTCACATTCTTAACCCAATGGTACACGGAGGAATAAATAGAGTACCAGTAGCCTGGTCCAAGAGTGACTATATCCGACACACAAAAACAGTGACGGAGACCCAGGCCAAGATTTTCCCGCACTCAGCTCGGTAAATAAAGGATATAGGCTGAATATCTTATGTATTTATAAATCAGGGGAAAATTCTCCTTTTGAAACAGCTCTTTGAGTGTTTCAACTCAGGAATGTTCACAAACTTGGTAATCTTAAAGTGATTTAAAATTCTTAACTCTCACAAACAAGCCTCACTGTTAATGTGTCAAATTTGCAACCATTACGCCTAATTGGGAAGAACATACTCGAGAGTAGCGATGTTGCTGAGTAGTGTGATGTGATGGTGTAGGGTAGTAGCACTGTTGTCTACTCCGAACAAGACCAGTTGACATGTTAAAGTACTGACTGAGGTGGTGTGACGAGTTGGGGTGTTGAATTGGAGTGACGAGTGAGTGACGAGAGGTAACCAAGGACTGAATAAGTAATCAATGTGGCGACTAATTTTTGGAAGTGGCGAATGTGTGGAGAAAAAAAAGACTTGGGGTGCTTCAATTTTGCTCGTCGTAACTGGTTTGACGTGCGGAATGGGATCTTATGAAGTTCGAACGAAATTGGGTGTTACAATTCCAGGTGCTTGTTGATGAGATCATACATTTTTTCTTATCGACCAAATTTCAAGGTTTGAATTCAATGGAATAACCTCGAAATAAAGCAATTATTACGTAGCTCTTGCATTTTGGTAATTGTTTATCAATTCGGTTTTCTCAGCAAGTTTGACGTAGAGTATACCCCCCTGGGTTCTGAGGTAGAGTGGTGCTGTTTGGCTGGAGGATGGGTTGAATTTGTGAAACTCAGGTAACTAATTAGTCAGAGAACTAGTTACTGGAGGTGGCTTTCTTCTGTTAAAATAGTTGAACTGACAAACCACTCATCTAAATTCTACGGATATCGAGATGATCATAGGACACTCACCGAGGAAATTTTGATTTCATAGTTTTCTCACTCTGTGTTGAATTTTCCTTTAGAGTAGGAAAACCACCAACAATGTGATGACTTGTAGACTGAGGATTCTCCATTAGTTTTGGGCCACAGTTTGAAGGCTTGGCCACTGAGAAGAATCGTAGCCATACTCTTACACTTCTACGCTTCTACCCAATTGTAGTGATTGAAGTTCAAATGCGTAGATTCAGACACAGAAGTCTTTTTCACTTACTGAATACCTATTAACTAATGATAAGCTACCAAACATTCGATTTAAAAAAATTTAAAATTTGCAGCCAATTTAATTAAAAATTAAAAAATGTTGGCAATTGCAATTTTCTGAATTGATGTTTCTTTCTAATTAACAACCGAAGATTATTCAACTCCAACACCATTCAGTTCACTTAAATGAGAAAACGTAGAAACGTAAAGATTTGCAATACGCAATGACAGCCAAAACACAAAAGTTTCCCCCCTCGTTACAAGCCGAAACCACAATTATCAGATACTGAAGAGCTCTAGAAAATCGATCAAAATTGGTGGATTGAGGTCTAGTTAGCATGTGCTCACTAAATGAGCTCTAAGGACCAGGGAATTCCCTTTCAGGCTGCTTTGTCTCTTGAATTGCTCCTCTTGTTATTGCCATATTTTCAATTCTTGTTATAAATATTAGAACTCTAAGTTGTACAATCTACTCGGAAGCTTGGGTACTAGGTTCTCTTAAAATATTTCTGGAAGCCTAAACCTAGACAGTACACAGGTCCTTAAATCTGCCTTATCTGTCCGGTTTTGGACTCGGTAATAAAAATAACCCCTAACATTACCTCGCCTTGGTTACTACTTCAACAATGAGCCCAAAGTATTTCCTCAAGATGCCTATGAATTCTTCGCGATAAACTTCAACAAATACCAAGTGACTTAGACAGGAATGTAATTCGATGTAATTAAAATCAACAATAAAGCAGTGTACGTAACCGTACCTGAGCAGAGAAGCTATTGCAAATCTATGAAGCCCAAACCTCACCAAAACAATACAGACATTAACTCTACTTTACCTTGATCTCCCTGCACAAAAACAAAAAAAATCTGCTCCTCCAAAGGAAACTTTAGCAAAGACCTCCTATTCTTTGGCCCTGTCAAACCTGCCACCCACAGAAACGCAGCCCAGTATCACACAGTACCCAACAACAACCCACCACCCGCTCAGAGAGTTAATTTTGAGTCACATCTCGTAATTACACCTGGTCGTGGAATATTCGTCCAACGGTAAACTATTGTTACTATAGCGAGAAATAGCGACGGTTCCCAAAAAATCTGGTGCCACAATCAGAAAATTACCGGCCCCTAACAATTTTCCAATACCATCTCACGGTGGCCAGTCCAGGATTCTGCGTACAGTCCCACGAAAAACAAAAGGCTTGCGAATTTCCAACGCAACGTAAAATAGCTATGGAGTCGCATAGCAGCCGTAAGCTGCCTGAGAACGCTCCCAGAGATGGCAATGCAATGACAGGGAGCGAGCGGTTCGCGTACTTCACGCTGAGCCAGGGCCTTGAGAACTACCGGTCCGTCTACTTGGACACCGAATCACGACCGCGGTTTCTGGACGTTCCGCAGGGACACACCAAAACGATGGTGGAGGTACCGTACAGCGACAACATGATAGCGGACGTGGTCCACCAGACCACCCACGATGTGCGTGGACTCGTCCATAAGCTCGGACGAGTGCACGGCGACGAGATTGGGCGTGAGCCGTTGGTCAGCTTGGATCCTTTGGTGTTTTACGTTTCAGCGATAACAGGAATTTCGGTGCCAAAGTTGGTGAAAATGCTTCTGAGCAAGCAGCTGTTGATCGAGGTGCTTAGAAACAGGATAAGCGAGTTCAAAGGCGATAGACCTGGCCGTGTAAAGACTAGGTTCTTGAAGAGGTACTCGAGCGTTGCAAACGTGGGAGGAAAAGACAACATATCGAAAGTGTACGATTTGGTCAAGGGAGATGAAGGTTTGTTTTGCCTAACGTTGGAGATGCTTATATTGTATGGGATAGCGAGTGTTTTCGATATGGGGATGATGGTGAAGGAGGAGGAAATTGAGAAAAATGATGTAACGAAACCAAAACTCGCTGAAGTAGAGAAAAACATGCTGAATGGAGTGATTCTGAAGGCAAGTTTCGAAGAAGGACAAAGGGTGGACAATAATTGGGATTATACCAAGCGTGATAAGTATGATAAGGCTGCAAAACCGTATTCCACTTCAAACATGGATTCGATCCCACCTTTGGACCGATCTGGCAGTTCTGAGTTTGATGAAATCAGTCTGATTAGTGCGTTTCTATTGCAAACACTGACGGAAAATTCAAATGCGGGACCGGACTCCGAGGCTTCAAACACAAGCATAATACTGAAAGGATCTCCAAACATTCCAACAAAAACTAATTGTCAAACCACTGACAAAATTGTGAAAATCAAAACCGACAGCGTAGATACAAAGCCAACTCCAAACGCTGAGAAAAGTGCAGCAATTACTGGTAAAACCAACCCGAACGATCAAACAATAGACAAAAAGAAGGCCTTGCTGAAACGAGAACCTGTTTTTGACCCCAAAAAAGTTACCATACTCAAACGAACAGACAAGAAGAGCGAAAAAAGGAGGATTCTGGGTACGGATTCGGAGTCGGAAGAAGACTATCACAGTGCAAACGATGAGATAGAAGGAGGCCAGATTACGAAGTCGTTTTCAACGATAATGGCTGAATTGACCAAAGACATCGATTCAATTAGAATGTCTGAGAAGAAGGAAGTCTCAGACAAGAGTAATTTGGAGGAAGATTTTGAGCAGAATAAAGCAGAGAAGACTGTTCAGAATAAAGTGAAAGTATCTGAGCAGGTTGAGCTGGGAGAAAAAGATATTGAGGTAGAGAAAGAAAGGTCTAAAGTGAGGAAGGTGGGCAGTGAAAAGCCAGAAGTAAAATATAAGCCAGATCAAATGGTTGAAGAGCAGAAGGTTAATGGACAAAAGGTTGGTGAGCAGAAGGTTAGTGAACAAAGGGTTGGCGAGCAGAAGATTAGTGAACAAAAAGAAAAGACTGTCCAAAACGCTGCCGATCAAAAAACTACCGAACAAAAGACTACCGAACAAAAGTCTACCTATCAAAAGACTACCGTACAAAAGACTACCGATCCAAAGACTACCGATCCAAAGTCTACCGATCCAAAGTCTACCGATCCAAAGACTATCATAACCCAATCTGAACAAAAGAACAAGACAAACCAAGTCACACCTGAACCAGAAGAAAAAACCAAAGCAAAAACCGATCGTGAAGAGAGAATTGAAGCCAGAAAAGAAAAAGCTCGCTTGAGAAAGGAAAAGAACGCGGACAAGATAGAAAGATTGAAAGAGTTGAAAAAGGAGATTCAACAACAAGGTGCCCAGCAATCCGATTCGTCGATTGACGAAAACAAGGAAACTCAAGAACAAGATGGTCACCGATCCGATTCCTCGGTTGACGAAAACGACAACAACGACACATACTACCTTGTCAACGATGACGACTACACCAAATACGTTTATGACGAGCTCGACGAAGACGAAGACTTTTTGGAGTTGGCAGACACATTGGCCAACTTGTTTCCAATGTACAGCCGAACCGACCTAAAGGTCAGGTTGAAAGTTAGTGAAGATATGGACGAGTTGATTGAAGACTTGTTTTTGGAGCAGGAAACCAACGAGATCTTAGAGCAAGTGACTGCAGAAAATCGCGAACTCGAGTACGAGGAGGCCAGAAGACTGTATCCTGTAGAGGTGTACCATCTCAGAGAGATATTTCCAACTTATGACCTCGATGCACTCGAGAAATTGTTACAGCAGTATAATGGGGACTTGGAGTTGATGACCAACAGCTTGTTGAGTGGTTCTGTGAGTGCGCTCTACGAACCGGTGACCAAAAAGGCTGGTGCCGTGGCTCGCCAGGAGGAAACCACCGAATTATGGGGCAATTTGCAGCAAGCTGCCAGGAAGTTGAAGGAGTTGACCGGTATCAGATTGTCTGAAGCCACCAGCTATTTGCATGCCAACAACGGGAAACTCATAGAGAGTTTGATAGACGTGATCCAGACACACAAACGGGCCGAACCGGTGTTGGAGAAGCCCAAGCAGCCTACAATTGCGAACGGGATTCCGCGCGGGGGCCGTGTCCAGAGAGGGGGGGCCAACGTTCGTATCGTCAGGCCCGTGGCACCAGCAGCACCGGCAGAGTCATCCAAAACCCCCTACAGGTACAACGCAAGCAGCAAGGAAGCACGCGAGTTGTTTCAGTTGTTCGACAGCAACCCACTGTTGAACGGCATCAGCAAACGCTTTTGCGAGGTGGCTCTCGATTTTTTCGGGGGCGACGTGATCCGAGTGATCGACGTGTGCCGGTTGATTGTGGAAAATGGCTGCGCACACTTGACTGGCAAAAAACACAAGAGACCGTTCAAGGGAAACGATCTTTCGTATGCGACCGCAGTGCGCAACTCAAGCACACTTCCTTTTGCTTCGAGCGAGCCACTGTTGGGCAGCAAGTTTGCCAAGTTGCGCTCCAAATGGGACACCTCGCAGTTTGCCGACCGCGACATGCAAATGTCCAAGTTCACGGCCTACGAGGGCACGGGCCTGCTCGACTTGCACCACCTCAAGTTAGCTCCGTCTATCCAGGTCACGAAGATGGCGTTGAGGGACTGGTGGGAGCGCGAACGGGCCCAGAGGGAGTTCAAGGGCAACTTGTCCAAGTATGGCACAAGAGCTGTGTTTGTCGATGAGTTGAATATCATTACTGGGCGTGGTTTGCACTCTGTTGGCGGAGTGCCGGTGATCAAAAGGGCTGTTGGAAAGTACTTGAAAACCAACGGGTACTTGTATAATGAGAATGTAGGTAGTTTTGTAGTGTATGGATATAGAGGATGATAAATGAGGAACATATTACGAGTCTGGGTGTAGAAGTTATTTTAAACTTGAGCTTAATGTTGTGAGCATTTAATTTGATTTCTTCGAGCCGTTTTCCTTTTTGTTCATTGGCTGCAAATAATGGCTGCAAAATCGAGTCACAAAAGCAAACTTTCAGCAACTATAATTCATTAAACTGGCATGTTTTACGTTGAGCTGGCTCTAGTAGCATGAAGGCCCATGAAGTATTTGGTGTTTCACTTTCAGGAGCGTCTGATCTATCTGGGTTGTTCTACTTCTACCATGCCAAAACCTTTGCTACTTTGATATTAAGTGTTTGAGTCACTATTACTATGTAGGTTGTACGGCATAGATTTATCTTTCTCCTTGCTGTTTTCCATATCAAGGCATTAATTATCTTTTTATATTGAATAACCATAATCCGATCCTTCTGACCAATGGGACTCTTGGAAATTGATCTGTTTCCATGGTCTTGTAAAAAAGCAGTATTGTTGAACAGAAACGTTAGAAGATTAATCCCTCTACCTGGGCATTATCACTCTTTTTCAAGATAAAGCTGTAACGTGATAAACCTTGACTTTATGTAACTACGGAAGTCTTTTTCTGCCTACAACAGCTCTGACTATAGTGACGTTCACTGAAAATAATTGTAGAAAAAAATGCCATGAAGTGAAAGCCCCTACCCTTTAACAACCCTAAACAAAGCCTACAATTTTCTTCCTTCTAAACTCAGGCAACGAAGATTGTTTCCTCACCTTCTATCAGTAGTATTACAGATCATCTTTTATCCTCTTCACAATATCTCAGAATATTCACGCATTCGTGAAGAAACAACTCACTTCCCCTTTTATCCAAACTTTAGCTTACGAACTTTCAGCCGCACGCTCATAAAAGTCCAAAATTCGCTAAACTTTTTTAATTGTCGGAGAATAAAGACGGGCTCACCAACTCATAAGAATAGAAGTTCAACCTCCAATTGATAAAATGATCACTTTGAACGAACTCTGTTTCGATGTTCAAAGCAGAATTATAAGCTACTTGCCTAAACACAAGATTGAAGATCTTCGAGATCATCCTCGAATTGGGATGGAAGCAGTGAGGTGGATGCTCTACTGTGTTGAGATGGATAGATACATGTACGTTCCATCCTACGTATCTGATCATGTGAAGATGAGTCCAATGACACTTCTTTCATTTATCTCAAGGGAAATAAAGAGAATTGAGCATATCAGATTCGTTATGTTCACTGAATTGAAGCAGCTTCACTGTTGGGTCCCCGAATTGTTGGCCAGGGTCAAGCTCTCTATAGAACTTCATACGTGTGATTTTTCCCAATACAGGTTTATCTCGAATTTGCCCTACAACATACAACTGCTAACAATAGAGTGCGACTTGGAACTTTGGTACGACTCTGATACTGAACTACCTCCTCTGTTGACTAAACTACAGGTTCATTTGCTGAGAAGTGAACTCGGTTTGAATCTTGTCCGCAAAATAAAGCTGCTAAGATTGACTCACTTGGGGTTTTACGGAGACTTTGGACTGGACGTGCTCAGCCTTTTACCTGCAAAGATTAAACAGTTCCACTTCGTGTCAGACTTTAACGTCAATTTCAAGCATGATAGCATAGAGGAAGTAAATCTCATGGGCATCGAAGCGGGACTTTCATCTGTGGACTTGCTGGGTCTACCTAACTTGACTTCAGTCTTTTTGGAGGACATTGTTGCAACTTCGTTTGAAAGCATCACGCTTCCTGGGTCGGTGGTTCGTCTTCAGTTAAACTGCCAAGATCTAGTCAGTCTAAGAGGCATTAGGAAATTGGAAAAGTTGACCCATCTCACTTTGACTCAGTGTGAAATCTTACGTTACTATGAGTTCCGGCGAACTTGAAAGAATTGATCATCGAAGGGTTTTGGGAAGTGGAGAACACTACAAAAGTGTTGTACTTGGGCCCATTACCAGTGACTTTGAAAACTTTAAGGCTACAAGTCGAAGATGTAACGTTTGAGACTCAATCACCTTCGGACTTGAGGATATTAATGTGGATTATACAACTTGGATCAATTCTAGACAGCATTTATGTTTTAATCTACTATGTCTTGTCAATTATCACCAAGAAGCTGAGTTCGATGTATGATTTGAATCGATGTCTCCTACCCCCAAATCTCACAACATTCTACCAAAACGCTTACTCAGAGAGCTTAATAGGATTGAGGTTGGGTTCTAACCTAACTAAATTAGACCTCTCGAAAAACAAGTTGGTTAACTTGAAGGGAATCGATTGGCCTCCAAATCTCTCAATCTTGAATCTAAGTAGAAACTATTTAGAAAACTTGGAAGGAGTACATTGGCCACCAAACCTTTCGGACTTGGATCTCAGTTACAATTGCATACGCAACTTAGAAGGAATTGAATGGCCTCAGCAGATCTCAAGCTTAGATCTTGATTACAACGTTGTCTCCAAGATCGCAGGGAGCAATTTAAAATCAACAAAGTTAAAGGACTTGAGTTTATTGGATAATCCGTTGGTTGATGATCCAGGACCCTGCTTGCCTACCAGTTTGTTAAACTTTTTTGTCGCATGTAAAGTGTTACAAGAGTTCAATGGAGAGCATTTGCTTAATTTACAACTGTTCAGCTCATATGATTTCAAAGAATGCCTGATTTTGAGGTTACCAGACAGTTTAGAGTACTTAGAACTACCGCTGAACCATCCTATACATTTCAATTTTGGCAACCTACTTCGCCTTAGGAGACTTAATATGCGATATCCAGATGATCTTAGCGATCCCACGAGCTTATTTAACAGAGAAAGTGCATTGATCCCCAAAATATGTGAAGCAACAACACAAGGTGAACCAGGCGAACTTATTTCCAAAATGAAACACTTGTTCACTTTTGACATTAAACTAACACAACCCATGGCTACATCACCTTTGAAATTGGAACTCCCTGAGTTGGAGCAATGCATAGTAAAATGTGAGAGTTTGGAATTGAGGTGGGACTTTAGTCTATGTTCCTCGCTTACTGTATTGCTTTTAAAAGGAACCACTACTCTGGTAATAGACTGGAATATATTCCCTACAAGCTTGGAATTTTTACTGATAAAGTCAAGTCAGAGTGAAAGTATGGTTGGGGATTTAACTCGTTTGAATAAGTTGACCAGTTTGTACATTGAGAAGTGCAATTTCGGGACTTTCCTTGCAGAGAATGTACTTGTGGTACCAACCTCACTAGTTCACCTCAGTTTGTTCCTATGTTGTCTAAGAACACTAGCGGGAATTGAATTTGGGCCTCAGTTGTTAGAAGTAGATTTGGGGGGAAACATAGGGCTTGAGTGGCAGAGCATTGGTAAAGTGTGCGAAGGCATCTTGTCTATGCCCAACGGGAAGACTAAACTGGTGATATACAACGAGGAAGTTAGTTTTCATGAGGTCCGGGAAGAGGGCGACCAAGAACTAGCGGATCATTTTGAGCGGAAGTATGAGAATTTGGAAATTTACACTGAGGGGCCATTAAAGAATAGGTTATAAGGTGGAGTTCAATAACGGATATTCAGATTCTTAGAGACGATCACAAATCGCGCACACACTGTTGATGAAAGGTTCCAATTCAAAATCCCACTGTGAGGGTAGTTTACCGTGCAAGTTGCGTATACTCGATTCGGGAGTGAGAGTTATTGTTTGGCCCCGGAAATTGAGATGGAATTGCAGCCAAACTTAAATTTCATTAACAAGAAACATCAAAATGAAATGCTTGTTGTGCATTGTCTCACCCAATGTGTGTGTTCATGTGCCTTTTTAGAACTTCTACTCCCGAGCGCAAAGTTGAAAAGAGAACATGAAGTTTTTGGAGAGTTAAAATTTTGTTAGCAAAACGTCCTAATCAGCCCAATGGGGATACTCCTGACTTCAAATGGTTTATTCAATTCTAATCTCATTTACGTTTAAGGAAACATCAGGTTTGGTATTTTTTATTTGACTATTTTTAAGTAGACTTTTTTTGGGTGCAAAATTGTAATTCCAGCTCTGGAGATTTTCATAGGAAGCTGAGAAACACTAGGCATTGTGCTAGTGACGAACCGACAGAGAGGTTTTGAGAGGGAATTGAACCAAGGTCAATGATCACATTATAAGAAAAGCGGAAATCAAGAGTTATTTGAGTGTTCATTAAGAAAAGCGGAAATCGAGTGTTGTATGTTCATTGTAGGTTTACGTGAGTGTTTGTATTTTGAAAAAGCATGGAAGAGAATGCAAAACTAGTACCACATGACAGAATAACTAAACAATAGAACTAGTGGAGACACTGAGGTGTGATAGATACAAGTGAATGTAGATGCGAGTTTCAGAAGCGGGTCCGATTAAGAGTCAACCGAAATGCAACCGTGTATCAATTCGAGGACAATACGCACAAACTGTTGATAGTTTGTTGGATATTGTTGAGTGTAATAAGAGCGCACAAGTGTTGCAAAAGGCGGTGACGGAAAAGACCGAACGAGGCGGATATCTTGGGGAAAGAATAGTAATTCTCCAAGTTGGTTTTGGGGTGTGTGTTCAGAATATCAATGTCTGCGAGAAGTGCAAATGGTGTAAATATTGTGAATACTCGAAAGGTAAAAAATTGAGGATACTCAAAGATATCAAATAGTGTAATATCAAATAGTGTAATAGCAAATAGTGTAAAATCAAATAGTGAATATCAAATAGTGTAAAATCAAGTAGTGCAATATCAAATAGTACAATATTAAATAGTGTAATATCAAATAGTGTAATATCAAATAGTGTAATATCAAATAGAGTAAAATCAAATAGTGTAATATCAAATACTGTACAAAAATAATAGCAAATAACAGTGAAAAATACTCAAATAGTCATAGCCAAGTACAGTGAATACTGAAATGCTCACTACTCAAATGCTGTGAATACCGTCCACTCACACACAGCAAATATTGAAATACTCAAGTGCAAATGAATTGGTTATTCAAATCATACAAAACAAGGTAAATGTTAATACAGAAAATTTTCGAAAACGCAAATGATTACCGAACTGCAAACCAACAAACTCTACGATACAACTCTACAATCTACGACTCTAAAATTCTACAACTCTACAATCAACTACCTACAAACACTCAATTCTTGAACCCATATATATCTAAACATCCACCACAAATCCCCCATCACCTTAGCCTCACTGCACTCCTGTCACTACTCCATCACCATCCTCGTTTATCAGCCATCAAACCACAAAAGCAGACCAAAAAATCCATCAAGAAGGCCATGAAGAGGTCCCCAACCATCGCGTCCTCGTCCACGCCAGCATCTCCGTCCCCAGCCCAACCTCTCCCCTTCCAGCGAATTAATCCTCTTTCGACGCATTTCGTCGCATTGGTAAATTTCTCGTCAAGCCAGTCGTCAAACTTTTTACCCTTTTGGTTTAATGGAAACACGTCTACACGTTACGTGGCTTTAGGGTGGGAGGATTGCGTGTAGGGCATCCCTGAAAACCTTCGGCGTGCTGGGGGACGTCAGGGCCGATCATCTGATATTGATCTGGTGATATGGGGTTTCTGCACGTAGTGTAAAACGCGTGGTACACGTTGTAGGAATGTAGTTCCATGGTTTTTGGTGAGAATGAATGAAGAATGAAAGGAATGAAAGGAATGAATCTATGGTAAAATATAATTGTAGAATTGGATAAGATATTTTAGAGTAATCAATATTAATCAGGATAATATGAATGTATCGATTGTCGTAAAAACATATAATGTTAATATCATTATCATACAATATTAATTATCATATAATCATATTAATTATCATGAACATAAACATATACCATATAATACAATCTAATACATTCTTAAGTATCTTAAAATATCTAATGTTAACGTATTAATGCTAACATATTAATACTAACATATTAATACTAACATATTAAAACGAACATATTAATACTTATACACTTGATAAACATATACTAACATATTAATCATCATAACAACATCTTATTATAATACTACAATCTAATACTATAATAAACAATATATTATAACAACCCTGACAACCATCACCAAACCCTAACAACCTCTCACCACAAAAGTTCTGGCTGCAACGGTATCGTGTCGCAAACTTGTTTTCAGATTGCTACGAATTTCAGGCCAGATTTTAGATTCAAGATATGAAGATTGATACTAAAGATTCTAGATATGAAGATTGATACTAAAGATTCTAGATATGATGATTGATACTAAAGATTCAAGAAATAAAGACATTCACATATACAAGACATAGAGACATTCAGACATACAAAACATCCAAACACTCCAAACATCCAGAAACTCAATCACTCTCACTCTCCACTCACTCTCACTCTCACAAATAACCAGCACCACAAATCAGCCTAACCAGCTTCACCTCTTTGTACCACCCACCAGCACAAACCAAAGCCTACCAAACCCCAACCCCAACCCCAAACCCCATCAAGACCCACCACAAACCAAAACCAAAACCTCACTCCCAAACGTCCACCCACATCCTCACCCACAAAAACAACCCCAACATTCCTCCTCACATTTCATCAAAAGCTACCAGTTTTTTTCAGTGAAATTCAATTTGTTTTTAATTAATTTTCCCTAACCCTTAGTCGCTCGTTCCCCATGTCCACGTCTACGGATAAGAGCAAGCTGATGATGAGCGAGGGCGCTACTCCGCCCACGCTACCCACCGAGTCGCTATTGGGGCTGCCCATCCACGAGAAGCTCGCGCAGTTCACCGACCGCATCCTCAGCGCTACGCGTACTTTGTCGACCTCGTCGAGACACACGCGCAGCAGCGACGAGACCGAAAAAGATAGCCACGGTGACCACATGCTCCCGCGCATGCCCGGCACGTTCAACGTCACTGGATTGCAGAAGGATTCGGCTGATTATGCCCAGTTGACGGAGCTGTTCAAGAGCGAAACGGGGGAGGGTGATGAGAGAGAGAGCGGTGGCAGTGGTGGCAGTGATGGCAGTAACGGCAGTACCGAAGGTGCTGCCATGGCGTGCCATCCTCCAAACACTCTGGTTCCATCACTACTGGAACCCACACCGTTTTCCAGTGCGCTGCTGGTGCTGGTGCCCCCTGGCAATTTTCACCTGACTCCCCCAGAAATCACCCAACCAGTCCAAAAACCACCAAATATGTTAGAGCCCGCTGTCGTTGTACTGCCAGAAATACCGCTGGCACCAAAAGTTGCACAGGTGGAGCCGTTGTCACCGTCGGCCGGTGACCCCCCGCACAAACTCACCAATAAAGACCTGGTTCGTACGCTCACGGGCAGCAGCGCTTTCCTGGAGAGTCCGTTTGGCGGTCTCGCTGGTGGGGGTTTCGGCAGCGGTGCGCCGCTGGTGGCCAGCGGCGGCGCGGCGCTGCTGGCGCGCGACAGCACGCACAGCCCGGTGGATGCGTCCTTCAACCTGGCGTTCGCGGCGTTTGGGGTCTCGGACGCGCGTGCAAACACGTCGCTGACGCTGTTCAAGCTGACGCTCGACCCGGGCAAGCCCCCGTCGGCGTCGCTCACCGGGCTTAATATTCTTAACTCGCTGCTGCACCTGGTGCTCAACCTGAACTTTCTGAAGCTGAGCGGGATTACCGATGACAGTGAGCAGGAGGATATACTACGGAAGGATGCGTTGCAGAACATTCCGACCACGTATGATGAGAATATTGATGAGAGGCGGGAGGGGCCGATTTCAAGTCTGGTGCAGAATAACCAATATGTGACCCAGAACGCTCAATATCTGGGAAATCTGGTTCAGAATAATCAATATCTGGGAAATCAGGGCCAAAATAACCAATATCTGGGAAATCAGGGCCAGAATGTGCAAAATCTGGCCCAGAACGCACAATATCTGACCCAAAATGCCCAATATCTGGGAAATCTGGGCCCAAATAACCAATATCTTGGCAATCAAAATCAAAATAACCAATATCTGGGAAATCAATCCCAAAATAACCAATATCTGGGTTCAAATCAAAATACACCACTTCTTGGAAACTCAAACCAAAATAACCAATATCTGGGTTCAAATCAAAATACACCACTTCTTGGAAACTCAATCCAAAATCCAAATCTTGGTAATCAGAATACACCTTACATTCAAACCTTATCAAACCCAGCAAATTCATCCCACTTTGAATCAAACACTTCCAACCTAAGCAACACTTCAAGTACTAGCACAGATGACCCCAACACATCTTTTGGCTCACGTAATACGTCTGGATCAGTGGTTCGCTCACCCGCACAGAAACAAACAACACCAGTTCTCCCCCAAAACACCAAGTTCACAACACCCTCGGCGTCGTCAGTCGCTTCACTGGGCCTGACTTCCCAATCCCTCAGCACATCCTCCCCCCTGAACCACCCCATCGCCCACCAGTTCAACAACCTGCCCAAGTACGTCAACGTCAAGAAACGCAAGAGCGGCAACCGCGTCAAGGGCGTGCTCAACCAGATGTTTGGCAAGGGGAAACCACCCGGCACCAGTCTGCCGGGCCAGCTCGGCTCTGCCAACGGCCTTGCAGGCCTCCTGCTGCTGCTGTCGCCCGAAGTCAGTGTCGCCGCCATGAACATGAAGATCTCCACGCCCTTCAACGCTAAACACGTTGCCCACGTAGGCATCGACGACAACGGCTCGTACACCGGCTTGCCCATCGAGTGGGAGCGCTTGCTCTCCGCGAGCGGGATCTCAAAGATCGAGCAGCAGCAGCACCCGCAGGCAGTCATGGACATTGTGGCCTTCTACCAGGACACCAACGAAAACAACCCTGACGACATGGCGTTCAAGAAGTTCCAGGCCCGGAATAGGCTGCAGCTGAACCAGGCACAGTCGAACGGGTCACTGCTGAACGGACTGAACGGGTCGCTCGAGGAAACACCTCCAACGACCCCGAGACCAGCAAACTTGAGTCCGCTGAAGGACCCGATCGACACGACCCCAAAACAGGGACTAGTGGACGAAAGACTGGGTCAGCCACCACGCACACCCAACGCAAACTACGAAAACCAGTTTATTCCGTCGAGACCAGCACCAAAACCGCCTGCCGTTCCTGAAGGTGAGCTGCCACAGTCGATGCGCACCTCTCCTCCGCAACAGGCACCTCCACCGCCTCCTCCACAACTGGTTTACAGCTCTCCCATGTCGCCAGAATCGGTTTCGCCCACGAAAAAGTCCTTTTTAGGGCGCTCCTTCCTGTCCAAGTCCATCAAGTCGCTCCGTTCCACGTCCAGAAGGGAAAAACACCACCCGCAGCACCCTCCGCCATCGCAGCAGCAGAAAATCCCCAAGTCCAAGTCGCACAACAACTCGCTCGCGGCGCACACACGCGTGGAACCCAAGAAAACAGGCGGGTCCACGGCCCCAATCGCACCCACGGCCAAGTTTGCGGACGAAAACAAGCGGAAAGACGAGATGAAGTTCCACAGAGCACCGCCACCACCGCCACCGGCACCCGTACAGGCGCACATTCCACAGCAGGCGTCGTCGCCGGAGATGCACCAGCACCCACCGTCGCGCCTGGCCTCCACCAAGCACAAGCCGTCCGTCAGCTCCAGCAACTCGCCGTTGACGGGCCCACAACAGGCATTAGCGGACATCACAGCATACGGAACGAAGGAACTGTACGAACAGCAGCAGGCACAGTACGCTAAACAGAGACAACAACAACAGCACCAACAACAGCACCAACAACAACAACAGCAGCCCCCTCAACCACCACCTCAAACCAGCCCCGAATCGGTCCGCAAACGGTCCCAGCAACCCGTCAGAGACCCCAAACAGGCCGCACTCTTGGCCCAGAAAAAACGCGAGGACAAGAAACGCAAGCACCAGCAGATCATTTCCAAGTTGCAGTCAATATGCTCGGAAGGCGACCCCACAGAGCTCTACTACGACCTCACCAAGATCGGACAGGGTGCCCTGGGTGGGGTCTACATTGCACACGAGGTTCGCGACAACACGCGACCAGTGGCCATCAAACAGATGAACTTGGAGCAGCAGCCCAAAAAAGAGTTGATCATCAACGAAATCTTGGTCATGAAGGGCAGCAGGCACCCCAACATTGTGAACTTTATAGACTCGTACCTCGTTAAGGGCGACTTGTGGGTCATTATGGAGTACATGGAGGGTGGCTCGCTCACCGAGATTGTCACGCACAGTGTCATGACCGAGGGCCAGATTGGTGCCGTTTGCCGTGAGACCTTGAAGGGCCTCAAGTTCTTGCACCTGAAGGGTGTGATCCACCGTGACATCAAGTCCGACAACATCTTGCTTAATATTGAAGGTAATATCAAGATGACGGACTTCGGTTTCTGTGCGCAGATCAACGAGATCAACTTGAAGCGCACCACCATGGTGGGGACGCCGTACTGGATGGCCCCGGAGGTGGTTTCGCGCAAGGAGTACGGGCCCAAGGTTGATATCTGGTCGCTTGGGATCATGGTGATTGAGATGATTGAAGGTGAGCCTCCGTACTTGAACGAGACGCCGTTGCGGGCGCTTTACTTGATTGCGACCAACGGCACGCCGAAGTTGAAGGAGCCGGAGGCGCTTAGCTACGACATACGCAAGTTCTTGGCGTGGTGTTTGCAGGTTGATTTCAATGCCAGGGCCAACGCGGACGAGTTGCTTGGAGCAAAGTTTATCCAGGAGGCGGATGAGGTTTCGTCGTTGCTGCCGTTGGTGAAGATTGCCAGAATGAAGAAGGCTTCGGAGGTTGTTGAGGATTAGGTTTGTATAATATGTAAATGATAGTGTATGTCAATATTACCATACTATGATTGGATGTAATTGACAATATTACTATGATTGGATGTATTTGACATTTTACCATACTACGATTGGATATTTGTCTATATTATCATACTATGATATATGTCTATATTACCATACTATGATTGGATGTATTTGTCAATAATTATTATATTTATTAGATATTAAGGTATATGTGTTGTGTTTCTGAGAGGAAGTGAAGGTTATTCTTTCAGTCTTGTGAGAGGAACGATTATAAACTCTCTCAAGTATAAAGGGAATTCGATTAACTCTCAACTTTGTCAAGAGAATAAGTTCATTTTTTCACTTCAGTCTCTTGAAAGAGAATAAGGGTTATTCACTTCAGCTTGTGAAGAGAATTGTTTCATCTACTCTCTTCAATCTTGTTCACGTCTGGATTTCATTCTCTTCAATCTTGTTAACGTCAGGATTTTGTTTTCTTCAATCTTGTCCACTTTAAGATTATTCATTTCATCGTAAGAGAAGTGAACAAGATTATGCAAGATCTTCATTTCTTTCGCTTCACGAGTATTTAACTTCGATCTTGTTCGCATTGTTCAGAAGATTTTTCAATATCTTCATTTCAGTTTGCTTCTCGGTTATTAATCCACTTCAATCTTCTTCGCTTGCTCACAAGATTAAAAGTTCACTTCAGTCTTATTCGTCGATCACAAGATTATTCAATTCCATCTTGTTGCTTCATGGTTTTATTTACTTTAAGATATTATACTCTTCAGGATATTATTCTCTTCGAGATTCTCTTCAAGATATTCTCTTCAAGATATTCACTTCAAAATATTCCCTTCAAGATATTCACTTCAAAATATTCTCTTCAAGATATTCTCATCAAAGTATTCTCTTCAAGATATTCTCATCAAAGTATTCTCTTCAAAATATTCTCTTCGAGCTTGCTTGCCAATCTGGTTCACTTCGCTCAAAAGATTAGTTAACGTGTTTGCCAATCTTGTTCGTCAACCTTATTCGCCAATTTTACTCGTCAATCTTGCTCGCCAATCTTGCTCGCTTCGCTCTCAAGATTTGTTCACAAGATTTGCTCTCAAGATTTGCTCACAAGATCACAAAGTATCATTCAAAAAATCAACCACCCTCCTTATCCCAAAATACCTCTCCAGCAAATTCCCAACCCTCACCTCCCCCCTCTGCAACTCCCTCAACAACCCATTCTCAAAGAAAAACAACGAATCGTGAATCCCCCACGGCTCAACATAAAACCGAATGTGCGCACTCTTGCTACTCCTGGCCCTCACATACTCATGCTTCTCCGAAACAAGAAGATTGTTCGAGTCGCCATACTTGTGCTTGCCATACAAAGGAACATCCAAAGCATACCCAGCCCACTCCAAAATATCGTCTCTGAAAACCTCGTCCTCTCCCACAATCACGAAAACGTCGCACTTGGGGTCCTTGAACGTCGCAATGTCCGCCCAGTCCAGCCTCAAGTGCGGGAGCTTCGTGTGCGGCGAAATAAGAAGCTCGCTGTGCTTCACCTGCACCGCAGGTGGAACTAGCGCGTCCACCTTGTCAATGTCTCTACTGATATGGTACTCAATCATGTCCCTTCTTCTGTTGTCGTAGTACAGTTTTCCAGGCACATACTGCTCTCTACCAGGCTGCAACTTCACCCACGGACTCACCAAAATAGCCTTCGTAGGGTATATCATCTTGGGCAATTCGCGGTGTCTATTGTGGTGGGCAATCTTTTGAAGTAAATCAATGCTCATGTTTCCTCCAGCCGAGTCTCCCACGAGAATTATATTAGTGTTGCCCTCCTTCTGGGTCAACAGTAAGTACGTCTCAGTCAACTGATCTAACTGATATGGAAGAGGATATCCATCTCCACACAATTTGTAGTCAATCAAAAGCATCGACAACCGTCTTCTTTTGGGCTCGTCAAGCAACTTGTGAATAGCCAAGAGCGATTCCAACTGGAAATGCGCCGTTTCTACATAGTACCCACCCCCGTGACAGTAGATCAATATCGGGTCGTCCTTACTTCTGTCTGCCAGCTTGTGCAACCAGATGCTGTTCTTGTCGTACTGCTCTCCGTACCCAGGGAGGGCCTTGGTGGTTTTGCTGTTGCGTAATGGCATCACCCTCCTCACCAACGTCAGGTTGTTGACCGCGTTCAAGTACTTGGCGTCCCAGACCGGTGTCAAGAGGGCCGTACGGAATAGGGAAAGCTTGAGCGACTGCAACAAGTCGTTCTTGAACTTACGGTACGGCGACCCAAACGCAAAATGCATCAAGATTTGCACCAAGATCCGCGGAGGGAAGTTGAGAAACACAATGAGGGCCCTGAGGGAGATCATAATGGTGTGTGGTTAGCAAATTTAGCGAGGGTCCTTCTTTAAGTACTTTGACGGCTTACATGTGAAAAATCTCGGTATGGACTAATTGCGTAATTTTGTTGATACGGTGAAATTTTATTTGACATCCCCATAAATGGGAGTAGGTGGTGGCCTTTTAAGGGCAGGAATGGGAAGGGGAGGGATATGGACTTCACTAATCAGGTTTAATATAGTCTTATTGCTTCGAAAACTGAACTCCTCGGGTTCACATGAATTTTGCAGCCACCCCACCTTAGGGTTTCACGTGGAGACTAATGGAGGGGTTGACGTGATGAGTTGGTAGGCCCGACGGTTTATGGTGGGGTGTTATCTATTGTGGGATTTTAGAGCGGGTATGGTCTCTTTTTACACTGTTGGCTCTGAGTGTGTCTGATTTTGTTGATTTGAGTGTCTGATGATTTTGAGTATTGATTATGTTTCTGTTAATTTTGAGTATTGATTATGTTTCTGTTAATTTTGAGTATTGATTTTGGCTTCATAAACTTTGGGTGCAAAATGGGTGTATAAGTTAAAAATGTGAGTAGGTTTTGGAAGTTGAGGTGTGCGTTTTGGGAATGGAATGGATTGAAAGCACGGGGGTGGGTGATTGGACGGTAGTTGTTTTAGATTGAGTGGACGGTTGTTGTTTACGTGAACAGGGTTGGTTTTAGTTTTTCTGGTGATATTGAATGGTGATAGTGAAGGAGTATTGAATGATATTAATTGGTGATATTAATTGGTGATATTCAATGGTGGTATGAGTGGTGATATTGAATGGTGATAGTGAAGGAGTATTGAATGATATTAATTGGTGATATTGAATGGTGATATTCAATGGTGGTATGAGTGGTGATATTGAATGGTGATGAGTGGTGATATTGGAGGAGTGTTGAATGAGTGGTGATATTGAGTGGAGTTATTCAATGAGTGGAGATATTGAATGAGTTGTGACAATCAATGGTGATAATTGAATGATATTGAATGAGTGGAGATATTGAAAAATTGAATGGTGATATTGAATGGTGATATTAAATGAGGAGATATTGAAAGAGTGGAGATTTTGAATGAAGATGATGTTTCAGTATTCACTGGTACTCAAAATGAGGTGGCTGATGGGGTTAATTTTTAAGGTAGAGTTACACAGCTAGGTGTGTTTCATGTTATTCAGCAGAACGGTCGCCTGCTTAATGTTTTGGAAGCTGAAAACGCTGTTTGAAGGTGGAATGGATTCACAATTATAATTGAGAGTATTGTGGTATAAAGTAACGGTTGAGTTAAAATTCGTCACAAGTTCAAAGAAGAATAACTAACTGGAGAGGAAAGTGTTTTGTCAGGCAGGCTCAAACATGAATAATCAACTGGAGCCTAAAATCAGGTATGCTCAAGAACAACCAACTGGAACCTAAACAATTGAGATTTATCGTATGTGATATAGGTAACGGATGAGTTAAATGTTTCGTCACAGTTAATACCAACCAGCAAGATGAAATCACCAACTGGAACCTAAATAATTGATATTTTATTGTATTGTGATATTAGGTAAATGTTCGTCCATTATTACCACCAACTCAAAGATGAAATCACCAACTGAAGACTAAACAACACACAATTATCTTATTTGATCTCAATTACATAATAGAGGAATATTCAAAAACGTTTCCTATACCCAGCTAACCCCCTCTTCCCCACGGTAATTTCTCTCCCCTCTTGGCAAATGAACGTAACTGGTACAAAAGTTGGATAAATATTAGTTTGTGAGTGTTTGCATACAAACGTTCACTTTGCAATAGCTGCAAATCTCTAATCTTTGCTTTTCTCCAATCGTTCTTCTCCATCTTCCTCTAACCAGTGCACCACAACCACCACCATTCCCTCATGCAAATCTCTAGTATCGCTCCTCGTGCTAATATCTAATCACTCCCATGCAAATATCTAATCTCGCTCCTCGTGCTAATATCTTACCACTCCCATGCAAATATCTAATCTCGCTCCTTGTGCTAATATCTTACCACTCCCATGCAAATATCTAATCTCGCTCCTCGTGCTAATATCTTACCACTCCCATGCAAATATCTAATCTCTCCCATGCAAATAATTCTCACTCCCCGGCAAATCTCAGTGCCCGGCAAATCCTAATTAATCTCTCAGAAATTACCCACTCACATATTACATCATCACAAATCATTACATCATAGATCCAATCAAATCAAATCAAAAACCTGTTTTAGTCGAGTTAGCCTTCCCTAATGAGGCGCAATTCGAGACGTCCAAACACATGAGGTATTTCTTCCAAGATAATTCCAAGATTCCTCCTATTATTATCCTTTTCTCTACACGAACCAAATGTGCAGCTGCGATCACCATCGCAACTTTTATCACACTCATGCTCCCCTATCGTATTGTTCACAAGCTGTTTCCTTATTGTATGCACGGGACAGGTAGACACATGGTTATTGGTTAGCCATGATAACTTTTTAATTCTTTTTTAACTATGGAATTTACAAGTAAGCTCATTCACTCAATTAACTATAATGAACCTCCACCTTAAGTCTCCCCTCTGTCTCGGCCTCGGACTCCCACTTCACTCCTCTAGACTTATGTTTCATTTACCTGCAGTCCTGTGCCCACCTGCAGGCCCTCCTTTCCCTGGTAGCGCCCCAAGGGTGTGGGGTCAAAACCATACCAGTGGTTCATCCAGCTCACCAAACCGGTTAGCAACCCACGAGCGAGTCCCAAACAAGCCGAGGTCATTGGCCCTGCTGCCCGGATAAGGTTTGTCCAAAAACCGCTTTTCCAGCACGGCCGGCCCCCTCCTCTGCACACACCGCACGGGTTTCCACCACCTAGACCCAACATCGCCAGATGCCCCAAACGTAACCAAACCTCTTTATCCTTGCTCAGATTCTTTTGTGTTGCCAACAAATGGCACGTTTCAATCTCAGCAACAAAACAGGTATGACATCATTTGGGACGAAAAAACATATAAATATGTAGAGAGTTCTTGAGTTTAGTAAAATATCTAGAGATCAAATATCTAGGAAACAATTATCTAGAATTATCTAGAATCAAATATCTAGAATCAAATATCTGGGAATCAATATCTAGAATCAAATATCTAGAATCAAATATCTGGGAATCAATATCTAGAGAAAACCAACAGAATGGGAGAAGAAAAACACCAATCATTTCTCAACAACGACGGGATCGATGAGTTGCAACCAATGACTCGCAAACACCGCGTTTCGTCGCTCTCACTTTCAGATTTGAACCAGTGGCAAACGGGCCTCACCAAGTTGAGCTCGTCCACACTGTTGAGCAAGAACGGGTCGCAGTCGAACTTGAAGAAGGTGGACCTGTTGGCCAAGTTGCTGCGCAACTCGTCGATTATTCGCCGTCGCAAGAAGCTGGTGATTGACCACGAGCGTGTCGCGTCGTACGCCTTCTGCTTCGATATCGACGGCGTCATTTTGCGCGGCCCAAACACCATTCCAGAGGCAAAGGAGGCAATGCGCTTGCTCAACGGAGAGAACAAGTACAACATCAAGGTTCCGCTGATTTTCGTGACGAACGGCGGTGGAAAGCCAGAACTGGCCCGTGCCACCGATTTAAGTCAGCGTTTGGGAGTTCACATCACTCCAGAACAGATTATCCAGGGACACACCCCTATGAAAGACTTGGTTGGCGAGTACCAGAACGTTCTTGTTGTTGGTGGAGTTGGCAATGTGTGTCGTCATGTCGCGGAGTCGTACGGGTTCAAGAACGTGTACACCCCGTTGGACATTTTGAAGTGGAACCCGGCCGTGACGCCGTACCACGACTTGAGCGAGGAGGAAACCGTTGCTGCTCGCGACGTGGACTTCTCGAAAATCAACATCCAGGCGATTATGGTGTTTGCAGACAGCAGGAACTGGGCTGCAGACCAGCAGATCATCTTGGAGTTGCTCTTGTCGAAGAATGGTGTTATGGGGACTGAGTCAAAGACGTATGATGAAGGGCCGCAGATTTACTTTGCACACTCTGACTTTATTTGGGCCACCAACTATAAGTTATCGCGTTATGGTATGGGGGCCTTGCAGGTTTCGATCGCTGCGCTCTACAAGGAGCACACTGGGCACGAATTGAAGGTGAACCGTTTTGGGAAACCCCAAAAAGGTACTTTTAAGTTTGCCAACAAGGTGCTTGCGTCGTGGAGACAGGGTGTCTTGGATGAACATTTGAAAAAGTTGTCGATTAACGACCCAAATGCGAACGAGGCGGACATTTTGATCAACGACCAAGGTGAGGAGATCATCAACCAGTCCAAGTTGGAGAACTATGAGTGGGATTCGGACGACGACGACGATGGTGCTCGTTTGGACGTGATTGCGGGCAAGAAGGAGGACGCAATTACCTTACAGTTGCCTCCAGCGTCGACCGTTTACTTTGTGGGCGACACACCAGAGTCAGACATCCGTTTTGCCAACTCGCACGACGCCTCCTGGCACTCCATCTTGGTCAAAACGGGTGTTTACCAGGAAGGCACGGTGCCCAAGTACAAGCCCAAGCACTTGTGCAACAATGTTTTGGAGTCGGTGCAGTATGCGATCGAGCGCGAGCATGAGAAGGAGTTGGCCGAGTGGAACGAGACGGCCGTGGATGATGCGGAGGAAAGAGGTCTGAGAATCAACTTTGCGGACTTGGTCATGACTCCTTCTGAGAAGAAGTCTCCACCGGGTGGGTTGACCCCAACTGAGAAGAAGTCTCCGGGTGTGTTGACTCCTACTCCGGTTGTTGTTGAAGAGCCCGAATCTATAGAGGTACCTGCTTTGTTGACCCAGCAGATAGAGAAGTTGAAGAATGTTGGACTTGAGTGATTATATATTTATTGATTGAGAGTGTAGATTTTATTTATTGACTTTTATTTGCTGTAGATTGAGTATAGAAGTAGAGTAAATGGTTTGTGTTGGTATATTGAGTATATAAGTGGAGTTCATATGGTTTGTGTTGGTATATTCATAGAGTATCTTTTTGGCCATATAACTAGAGTATAAATTGTTTGTGCTGGTATATCTGTAGAGCATTTTTTTAGGTATACAACTAGAGTATGAGTGCATTTGTGTGGGTATATCAAGTAGAGTAGATAAATTTATTACATTTTGTGAGTCTATTTATAAAGTAGAGTATCTAGACAAGTTCATAACGTTAGTGTGGAGTAAATATTTATATTCAAATCTTCAGAACAGTTTTATTTAGTACTTTCAAGAGGAACGGGATCATCTTGGAGCTTGAAATCTTTAGTCTTAAAATAAGATTTTAAGCGAACTTTAGCCGAGGATCCATAGGTTCATGAATTTCATGTTTAGTGAACTTTAGTTTACTAGTCCAAATTAGACAACTAGTTCAAGATTTGCCGCAAGTAAGTTTTCAATGGTGATCTGAGAATTTTGTATTTATTCACTAATAATTCTCCATTCATTCTCTGTTCTTTCTATTGTCCACTCACTCTCTGTTCTCTCTATCAATTGTCCTTTCGTTCTCCTTCCTATTAATAAAGCCATTATCCTGCACATGACTTTCGGCTGCAAATTATGATAACACTCCAAGGAGAGCTCTATTACAATCGCTATTCCCTTTCAACCAGCAAGCACTTAATGTTCTTTGAGAAATATCCTGGAAAGATAAGGTGCGAAGGACTTTTACGTAAGATCTATCAAATGGCAATCCAGTACCTAATTAAGCATAAGAATGTATAGCATGACAACCATGAATTAGCAAACTCTACTAATAGGAGAGTCAGAATGGAGGAACCACTCAGTTACTTGAAACATGCTGTTTTCTCATTCGCTGAAGAAGCGTAAATCTCATCAATTGTGTGGTGAGAGTACCGGATGACATATCCCAGATCAATCCCCAAGTATCTGAGAATTTATTAAGCTTCCATAAAGGCTATTTGCACCTTTTGAATATTTATGAACCTGACAATCTTCACTTGTATAGCCAAGAAAAGTACCGAGAACCTAGCGATCACCAATGTCCCAAGACCTAACACTACCCTGAACTAATAAACATTATTAGTAGTACAACCTGGGCCATGCAATTCTAAAATTTATCATTATTATAAAAAACCTATGAATTCAGTCCTCTCAATCCTAAAACTTTAACTCATTGGTGTTTAAAGTTTCCGGAACATCCTGATTTCATAACTTACTTCCCATCCTAGCATACTCTTAGTTATCAACATTCCTAAATCCACCTATATCTCGTTCAGTCTCGGTTAATTTTTTCTCTCAAATCACATGGCCTTTTTCATTAACCTCTTTCTTTCACATTCTCTCTTTCCTTTCATTATAACTCTCTTCCTCATTCTCTTTCCCTTCATTCTAACCCTCTTCTTCATTTTCTCTTTCCCTTCATTCTAACCCTCTTCTTCATTTTCTCCTCCTCTTCTTCTAACTATTCCCCCTCCTACTCAGTATTATCATACCCTCTCACAATATACCAATACCAAGGTGGTAAAAGCACAATCATTATCACCTCCTTAGCCCAATTAGTCCCAACATCCAACCCAAACTTCTCTAAAGAAGTCCTCTTATACCCTTCTCTGTTGTTCTTATCCAGATACACAGCTCCAACAACATAAAACAGCCAAAACCACCACGCCTGCGCAAGAGCATAAGGTATCACCAACATCCAGAAAGAATCATCTCTCGCAATCAACCCAATCTTGTTATGGAGAATGGCCGTAATAAACATGTACAACCTCCCGTCTACTATCCAGTTGTACAAGGAATTGGCTAAGGGGAGGTACACCAAACGAATATTGAAGAAAAGCAAGCGCACAATCATGTCGGGGTTGTCGCGACACTGGATGTTGGTCAACACCTCCGACAAAAGCGGTCCTAGCAACACGTATCTGATTCTCGCAACCTTGTTCACGAGAATCACCACAGCTATAATGCTGCTGCAGATCTGGCCCACGAACCACAGGTAGTCGAACAGTGAGTATGCTTCCAAAGTCTGGTACAACTTCAAGCGATTTCGCTCACTCAACCCTCTTACAAGGGTGTGCGGCAACATGAATCTCGGTATCAGATAAGAGGCCTCCAAGTCCCAGCTGGATTGCACGATGAACCAGAGTGAAAGGAGCAGCTGTAGCCTCAACTCGCCGATGTAGCAGAAACACGTCACAAGACGCCACGGCTGCCAGAGTGGCATCTCTGGAACAAATAGGACGCTGGCCTGTTTGATGACCTCTAGTCTGACTAGGAGCGACGTTGCGACAATCGCCCCTATCCATATGCGAGTGACTGGTGTTACGTTTAGGTGTTGTAAAGCGTTCATGTTTGTTGATTACAAAGATAATTTTGGATTGTCATCTTGGTACTTTTCAATTTGAGTTGGATGTTTTTTGGATATTGAAGAGAGTTGTTGAGAAGTTGGTTATGTTGATTGGATAGTTAGTTGGATGATGTTGGGTTGTTAGAGTAATAGGTTGGAGAGAGCATGCTTGGATCTGGTGATGATTTTGGAACAGAGGTTGATTGGATATCTTGGAGTACTGTAGGAGTGGGTTTCATTAGCAAGATTATGGATTAAGGTGGAGACTTAACACCAGTTTTAGATATTGTGATTACTGTGGAGACTTTATCTGTTTTAAGATTAATTGATTAAAGTGGTTTTAAATCAATTTTCAGGGACTTTTGTTTGAGAAATTATTTGTAGCTTTGAACTTGAGGAATAGGAATATTGTGATGGCTAAATACTAAATATTAGGGAAATTTTAAGAAGTTAGATGTTTTGTAGACCCTCTTCAGGGTTATCGAAACAAAAACATTCACTTTCTCCATGTCAGAAAACGTTTTACTTCTGTATTAAAAGATTTAACAGATCTTAGAGATCGAGTGCAATCAAGTGCACTTATACTCTTAGTTCTAAACTGAGTGAACTCTAATTAAGAACTTTTAAAACAAGTATCCACAGAAGAGTTTCTATATTGGATTTTACTGGATTAACATCATCATTTCTTCCTTAATACTCTGTGATAGAAGTCTCAGTGTATGCTCTCCACTAAAAGTACACCCAATATCACTTCCATCTCTAACTACCCAGTAAAATACTAAAACCATTACCAATCCTCCACCCAATACTTAAAATATCAACAGTTATCACTTGCACTCTAATAATACCTCAATATTGGCACATCAGCCAAGAATCAAATACTAAAATCCGTAACCTGAAAATACAAAACAATTTGCACACCATTTCAACTACACCTGAAACATCTCAATTTCTTCGCTGACCACCATATTTCTTGTCTTTGAGAATGCCACGCTACCATCAAGTATTAACCAACCATGCTGATCAGTATAGCCCTTAATTTCACTTATCACTCTTTAACTTGACTCTCCATATGGACTCTCAAATCAATACGTATTGGTATAATAATTCTCTCCTAATGTAACTCCATGCCATTCTACATACCATTCAAATATATGATCCATCTCACATCCCTTATTCCTAAACTACCACCCTAATCATCAACCAATCTCTAGTTCACCAAATCTTTCTCAGACAAAAACTAAATTAAATCGCAAACCAAATACACTAATCACAATGGAGCAACAACTCATTGAGATGGGATTTTCGCTCGAGCAAGCGCAGGAGGCGCTTCGCCGGTCGGGCAACGACCTCCAGAAAGCCATTGGCTACCTTTTCGGCGACCCACTGGAAGAGCCTGACAAAGAAAACGCCAAGAAGGACGACTACGCTCCTATAAGAAACATACACGATATACCTAATATAACCGAACTACAGCGCAGAATCTCCAGCGAGCTGGATTTGAGCGTCGACTCGATGGTTTCGCGGTTCAAAGACATACCAACACGCCGTGCTACTGCTACCGAGCCTCCAGTGGTGCTTCCACAGATGGCCAACTACTTGGACAACTATGTTTTGCCCTTGATTGTGATTGCATCGCAATTGGACTCGTTTGTTGAAAAGGTTTTCAGTGTGGAAAGCGAGATTCTTGATGAGTACGACCCGACATGGTGGAAACAAAAGGCGGATGAACCGTTTGTAGAACAATTACAGAGGATCGTGGCGTTTCTCCGAAGCAGCCAGACGCAAAGACTGTTTATCAGAGTCCTGGCAATACCGGATGATATCAGAGACGACGTTACTCAGGTAGAAGAGGTGGACGAATTGGTTGAGAAGTTTTACCAGGCGTTGGAGAGACACGTAGGGTTGGGTCTGGTATTCAAGTCGAGCGTGCCCACCAAGGAGGAGGAAGACTGGGAGGGTGAGGTTTCACCTGTATTTGAGATCCCAGTCGAGCCCGAGTACCGTAAAGACGACGTTTATGACACCTTGAGTGGGCTTTTTTGGGGCGACGAAGCTGGTGCGGTTTCTTTGGTGACCATAGCACCGGTTCTCACATTGGTGTTGCACCAAGACTACGATTCGGGCACTATGAGACCGTTACAGTTGAGCGAGGTCTTGTACCCTGAAGTTTATGAGTCAAAGTACACCCAGGTGATTAAGCAGATGTTCAAGCAGAAGGAGGATATCATGAAGGCTCGGGCAAAGGTGCTGACTGAAATTATGTCCTACAACTCATTCGAGGGGAAGAAGATCAAGCAGATATTGAGCAATGTGTGTGAGCACTTTAAAGATGTCAATTTAGAGACCCACTCAGACTTGCTGAAGTTGAATTCGGATATCCGTTCGTATTCTGGGAAGCTCATGGAGAAGCTTGAGAAGTTGAATAAAGAGTATGCTGAATTGGATGTGTATGCAAGCAAAAACGTGTTACCAAAGGTGGCAGAAGCAAAGGGGAGCGAGTTGAAGAAGTACATTCTTATAGGTGTTATTTTGTCGGATACCGAGTACTTTTACAGGAGCAAGATGTACATTGGAAACCCAGAGCCTTGGATTTTGTTCAGTGGGAAGGTTCGTCAGGATAGACGAGTAGGTACCTTTGAAATTGCTAGTATGAACTTTGAGGCTGTGAAAACGATAGTGTTGGAAGAGTCTGAGCATAGATTTGAGGGTGCTGTTTTGGTGTATGCTGATGAAGAGGAATTCTACAAAGATGAGAATGTGAAGGTTCCTGAGGTTTTGGAGAAATTTATTGTGAAAGATAACGAACAATTGGAGAGAGAGATTGAAGATGAGGGGAATAGTTATAAGGATAGTCTGTCTGATGAGCATGAACGAGAATCTATAGGACTGGATGATGAGAGGGGATCATTTGGGGTTGAGTCTACGCATTCCAGAGGAGAGGTGAGAGAAATTTTGTGATGTTACCTAAGAAGGTTTACATTAAGTCGACGATTTAAGTTTCAAGATATCTGAGATGTTTTGAGGTTTCAATAGAAGGTAATATGATCAATTCAAACTTTGTAGTTGGCTGGTTTTTCTGATTTAGTTCTAGACTGATTCTATTCAAAATCTCGAACCAGATTTCGTTGTCTAGACTATAGAGGATGCTAATTATTTAACGAATATTCTATATTTTGTTTATTATATCTTGTAGGAATAGATTTTTTATTGTTATTATGAGAGTCTGGATTAGTTTAAAAACGGCTGCAAATTGTTTTGATTAATTGCGCATACCATACTCACTAAAGAAAGCGCCTAAACAATAATGCACATACAATTAAAAGCCTAAAACAGTAAAACGCCTACAATTTCCAAACCTTACTGAATTCACAATCGAAAAGTCTCAACAAAACCAAGAACTCTATCACTAACCTAAATATACCATCCTGATATTAAACCAACGGAACCAGCCGATTCTGATCACTTCCCCCTAATGCCTCAAAAAACAAATCTATATCACTACCATTGAACCTACTCAAATTGTCCGAATTCAGTCCAAAAAAACCCCTACCCAAATGAAACTTTTGAGACTCTCTCGAAACATCCTTTGGTAAAAACGTATGAACTAATGAAACATCAATTGTGTTATCTTCACCACTTCTCGTAATTGCTTTATGCACAAGTTCAATACTTTTCTCATACGAGTTTTCCATCATCACTTTATCTTCAAAAGTCGTTATTCTGCTCTTTCCAAGAGCTTTAGGCAAAATATCGTTTTGCTTTAACATTTTAATCTTGGGTTTGCTGATCTGTTTCAACTTCAGTTCCAAACTAGGCCTTTTTATCTTTATTTCAGGAACTTGAACTTTCACTACCAGCATCTCCTTCTTGGTTTGGGATCGAGTCTTCCTCACATTATTCGACACAACCACCACCTCTTTACGTTTCTTCCTTCTTGGAGGTATGTCCTTTTCAAAGTCTTTACCACTTTGTAACATCTGCTGGTAAAGCTCAATATCCTGCTCTATTTCCTCATTACTCCGTACTATTCTTTTAGGCTTCAAGTCATCAGCATCAAACTCAGTCTTGATGTGATCCATTATGATGATGAAAATAAAATCTCATCTCATCGAAAATTTCCACCAAACATGTTGTACTTAATCGGATTGGGTTTGTCGTACGAATCCGACATAACTGTTCGTGGATTAGAGACAGTGAAAAAATGTAAGAGAGTCTACTTGGAAGCGTACACTTCCATTTTAATGGCAGCAGACAAGGAGTCTTTGGAGAAGTTCTACGGCCGCGAGGTCATTTTGGCTGACAGAGAGTTGGTGGAGTCTAGAGCAGAACAAATATTGGAAGGTGCCAAGGAGGACGACATTGCATTTTTGGTCGTGGGAGACCCTTTCGGTGCAACTACTCACACCGATCTTATCATCCGTGCCAGGGAAGAGGGTATTCCTGTTGAGGCTATCCACAATGCCTCTGTGATGAACGCAGTTGGTGCTTGTGGTTTACAATTGTACCAGTTTGGACAAACTGTTTCGCTTGTGTTCTTCACCGAGACGTGGAAGCCAGACTCCTTCTACAACAAGGTGATGGAGAACAGAAAAATCGGGTTGCACACCTTGCTCTTGCTTGACATTAAAGTGAAGGAACAAAGTATTGAAAACATGGCTAGAGGTAGGTTGATCTACGAGCCTCCTAGATACATGGATATTGCGACTGCAGCTCAACAATTATTAGAGATTGAGGAGTTGAGAGATGAAAAGGCGTACACTCCAAACACTCCATGTGTGGCAGTTTCGAGGTTGGGGTCTCCAGAGCAGACTTTCAAGGCTGGCACTTTGCAGCAGATGGCTGAGTATGACTCGGGGGAGCCATTGCATTCTTTGATTATGTTGGGGAGACAGGTTCATGAGTTGGAGTTGGAGTATTTGTATCAATTTGTGGAAAACAAGGAAGAGTTTAAGAAGATGGTTGAGGAAGATCAAGAATATTTCAAGCCAGCACCTTGGGTTCCTGAAGAGGAGGAGTAGTTGTGATTGAGTTTTGATTGTTATAGTTTTCTAGGTTTTGCAATTGGAGTTGTATAAAAATGTTATATATTAGAAGATTGATATGGTGAAAGATAGTTTAATTGTTTTATAAAACTGTCATGCATCTGAACTGAGGATATGACACCTTTAAAATAGGCTTCCACTGACATAAGAAGTGTTATTTTCTGGGTGATCTTTATAACCTCAACGTTTCTTATTGGTGTGACCCATATGCCATTTTGACGTTGATTCATAATTTAAAATATTGGTGATCAGTGAACTGGTATTTATATAGTCACTCAGCGTAGCTGTGGTCGTTCTCTAGAAGAATTGAGCTTTTAAGCTTTTAATGTCAAATTCAAGTGCGGTGAAAACGAACGACTTTGGTTACAATCAGACTATCAAGTCTACATCTCAAAACAGCAAGAGCACAAGAATTGAATACCCTTTTAGCCTCTGTATAAAAGAAAGAAATACTACTGTAACCTGTTGTTTCAAAGTTCATCTCTTTGTACCTGATGACCAAAGCATAATTTAAAATCTCGCTAATGCAGCCACTTTAACAATTTTGCAGCCATGTGGAAATGTGGTTCAACTACTGAGCTAAAAAATACAGTCTAATATTTAAATAGGATTTACTTAGATTGCTGAGTATAAATTCTTAAAGCTTCATTGTTATAGCCCTCTCAGTATTACCTTAGCGTAGAGATTATCTAAGAAACGTAGTCACTCTATTATGGAACTTTAAAAGAGTCCATTTGAAGCCCATGGTGCAGTCAATACTGCAACCTTCTCCAATATATAATCACAAGATACGTTAATCATACAATTCTGTATCTTGATCCACGGACCTTTACTATACCTCTGGTTTTTAAGTTCGTTGACCCGAAATATCAACCTAAATCTAATCATCAAACTCTTGAGTTTTGGTACTCTATATCTACTCGTTCTTCTTCTTCTCATCTCCCTCAACCTCTTCTCTCACATTCACATTAATATCCCACACAGCCCAGTCATACCACCCAAAATAACCCGGCACTATAGTCACCAAGTGCCACAAACTATGCGCATCCACCAAGTCGTAAAACACCGGAGCAAAGTCAAAAACCTCCAAAAGCATCCCAAAGACCACCATGGTACTGAGCATCAACGGGTACAAGGAGTACAACTTTGGCGACAGCGAGTAGAAACTAGGCAAAAGCATCTTCTTGAAGTTTATATAGGTCAAATGGGTCACATCTATGGTGCTTTCCTGCTTTTCCTGCTCATAGTACTTGGAGTAGATTTGATACACCACTAGATACAAACACACATTCTGCAAAACACCCACCGCGATGTTAGCTTGCATGTTGTAGGTGTACAGCCAGTCCGTTTCCAAGCGGTATATGTGGCCGGCATAGGCCGCAATGCAAACCAACCCCCAGACAGTGCGGAGGAGCCACTTCTTAGCCTTGTGCAACCCCAAAAGACGCGCAGCAATGTTGTGGAACAGCGACAACACGGTCAAGCCGGCAAAGTAGTAGTCCAACTTTTCGGTGGTTTCAAAGTCGCGAACGTGGAAAATGGTGGAAAACACCCACGCACTCATGGTGATGATATTGACCACCAACAAGTTGAAGTAGACATACAGAACGTTCCTCGTTAGCGAACTTCTACCGTACTGGACCAACTGGACGAAACCCAAGAAATGGACCCAGAAGTTTCCCAAGGAAAACACCACGGAAGCCAATTCCTGAATCCCGTACACCCTCAAAAACGGCCATTTTCCGTGGAACTGGTAGATTTCCTCGTCGTTTTCCTTGCGCATGCCCGTGATGATGCGCTGGCACTGGTAGTCGCAGTTGGAGGGACAGTCCCACTTGAGATAGTCCAAGTGCGCGGGCAACGGCAAGTCGTCGAACGTCCAGTCGCCGTTGTAGTACCGCACCTCGTAGTCGGGGTCCAGCACGAGCATCTCCTCGAGAAACTCCTCCTGGATCATGTGGTAGTACGGGTTGCCGAAGCACGAAACCTGCTCACACTGGTAAATACAGTCCTGGAACGCGTACAAGTCGTCTCCGGGAGAAGCATTTGTTAGCACGACCCATGCGAATAAGGTCGCTAGCAGCAATTTCATGGATGTTTTTTAAAGTTTTGATTTTGTTAGCACATGTTGATATAATATGGAGGTGGTAGTGAAAGAGATATAAATATGGTTCTGAATGGGGTGGATAATACAGGCAAGGCAACGGTTAGTTAAAAATACAAATGTTGTATAAGGTTGAAAGGATGATAGGATTTGGATAAAGTTGTGGATTGTGGTTAAGATTTTAGTTAAGCTTGGAGGTAAAAAATTAAGGAACATTTGAGAAGATGTAGGATTGGAAGGTAAAATTGGTTAAGATTTGGAATTGAGGAAATTTGAGGTTATTATTGAAGATAAAATTGGTTAAGATTTGGAGATAAAATTGAGGTTCAATAAATATGAGGTTAAGATTTGGAAATAAATTCAAGTATTTTTTTTCCGTTTAGTTAGAAAGAATTTGAAAATTGGAGAAGAAATTGAGGTGAGTGAATTTGAGGTTGAAGTTGGAGATTAAAATGAGGTGAATTTGAGGTTAAAATTGGAGATAAAATTGAGGTTAGAATTTGAGATAAATTGAAGATTCAATCGAGGTTAGAATTTGAGATAAATTGAAGATTATATGAGATTAGAATTTGAGGTTAATTTTGGTGATTAAACTGAAAAGAAGAGAGATAAAATTTGGAGATTAAATTGAAGAGAATAGAGATAAAATTTGGAGATACAATTGAAGTTAAGAATTGAGATAAAATTGAGGTTAAGGTAAAATTTGGTGATTGAAGTTCGAAATGAGGTATGTTAGTAGAACAAAAGCTCAAATTTTTGGCGACATATTTGAGGTTAACAATAAAGTTGAGGTGTGAAAAAAATTCATTTGAAAACCGATAGATTGAATACATAAAACTTTTGACCATCGTCTTGATAAAAAAGATTAACAAACTCAAAACCTTCAAACCTTATTCTAATAAAGAAATAGACGAAAAAAATTAACAATAAACCTACTCAACCTACAAAATCGCACTAGGCACTCCGTCTATAACTCTATCTCTATATCTTACACTAATAGTCATACCCAAACGGGCCCTGAAATAAACCATTGTCATCGTCTAGCGACGATTCTGGAACAAAGTACTTTTGGAACTCTAGCAAGCTCTGCAAGGTCTCCTCGCTGATGGCCATGTCGGTCTTTCTATGCTGTCTTCGCTTGTCCATGTGGGTGCGGATGTTAGTGAGCACGGCGAGAAAACGCGCGGCCGCGGTGTCCGTCACCGCAAACTGCGCGATGATGTCGATGGCCGCGTCCACGGTGCTCGCGAGCTGCGGCTCGCGGAGCAGCTCGTCGTCCGCAAACGTGTCGCTGAGCAACTCCACGCAGATCACCATGGCCGCCGTGAAACACGGCACCACCACGTCGAACGCCCGGCGCTGGATGTCCGTGTACGCACAGAGGCAGAAGCTGATGAGTCTCACGCTCAAGACCGCCGCTTTCAACGCCGCGCGGTAAAAGTCGCGCACTCCCCTGGTCGCCTGCTGGTAGAAGCTGCTGGATCCCTTCACTTGCGACATCGCCACGTACATGAAGAGTGGCCGGCAGAGGAGAACAATCGCATACAAGTGAAAAAGGTGGAGACGAAGAACCGTTTGCGTCTCTTCTTGGGTGTGTTTTGCAATCTGGTTCACCAGCATGGACGGGCTGATGTTCACCAGCCACTGCTTAAGTTCGTTGGCCAAACGGCGTGTTTTTTTCATGTTGATGGTGGAGCCCTTGTACAAGTTGGCTGCGATCTTGCCGATAATGTAGCTGATTTTGGACATTTCAATGTGTGCTGTGTCTGCAAACGAGTGGGATTCTGCAGTTTTCTGGGAATATCTCTCAGCATCGTCCCAATCGTAGTCGTTTATGGCCTGGGGACGGCCTATAAGCACGCTTGCGTAGCGGTCCATGTTGTAGAGCGAACGGAAAAGTCTATAGTGGTGCTCGCGGAGGTCTGCCGTGGCGGAAATCTGCCGTATGATGCCCGCACGGTGCAACCCGTACAGCTGCGCGTACTTTATCGCGTTGTTGAGCGAAATCCAGCACGTCAGCTGCCTGTCGATCAGCAAGTAGTAGAATGTGCATAGAAAATGGGCCGTGACCATCCAGTGGCCGTCCAACTCACCGCCATTCTCCCTCAATAGGAGAATTGCGGTTTCAAAGTAGTTGTTTGACGGTTGGGGAACGTCTACAAACTGCTGGAGTTTTTCTCTATCGTGGAAGAGGCTTCCTAGGGCCATTATTAGGTAAGTAATTACCCTTTCATTGTAGTAATCTTCTGAGTTTGATAATGCGATTGGTAGCACCTCATTTTTAAACTTTTCCACGTCCATTATATATGCTATGCTGTTGATGTTTTGGGCGTACAAGTCTGCAAACTGTATAGCTTCACTTTTTAAAGGTAGGGGTACACGGTTTTCAAGTTTTGGTTCGATTGGTCTGTCTACAGTTGTGTTGCGGGGCATTACAGGTACGACATCCATGCCATACTGACGAAACATGTGGCGGACCTCGGACAAAAGCGCTGCTGGGCCTGTGATGCCCATGCACTTGGCGGTGCCGGTGGTGTCGAGGAGGAGCACGGCACGCTCGCCGGGAAAGTGGGTGATTTTCGCGGCGGGCTGGGGTTTGGCGTGGGGGGTGTCTTCTTTGTCGTCGCCTTCGAGGGGGAACAGGAGGAGGAGTTCGAGGGACTTGGGGACGTAGAGTTTGGAGGAGTCGTCGTTTTTTTCGCGGGAATGCAGCGAGCGCGGAGCGCGCGCGGCGTGGGAGCTGTCGTGGGAGCTGTCGTGGCTGTCGCGAAAACTGTCGTGGCTGTCGCGAAAACTGTCGCGGGAATCGCGAAAACTGTCGTGGCTGTCGCGAAAACTCTCACTGCCGCGCGCGCTACCCTCGCCGTCCTCACTACCCTCACTGTCCTCCTCCCTGGCCCTCTCCAATTTTTCGCCGGCCCCAATTCCCTCGCTGCGCTCGCGATTCTCGCCACGCTCGGCATTCTCGCTGCGCTCGCTGACCTCGCCCCGCAACCGCGCCATCCGCTCCGCCTTCAACGACCGCTTGTCCACTATCGTAAACTCGCACTCAATCCCCTTCTTCACACACAACAAGCACGGCCGCTCCCCCGAGCACTTGTACTTCCGCCGCTTGCAGCTGTCGCACGCAGTCGAAACCTTCTTTCGCTTGTCCGGCAGAAGAACCCGTCTCTTCTTCACTTTGGCCTCACTCATCCTTGTCGTTTTACCCTCCCAATTGCTGTCCTTTTATTCCTCTGGAATTTCTGTGAAATTCTGCTAACATAGGCAATTTTCAAATAGACTTTAAGCTTCCAGTGTGACTCCGTCGGTTGCAGTGTGGAGCGAGCACAGCATGGCTGCCTTTTCGGCACAAGCGCTTGTCTTCCCTTTGTGCTGCTCCCAAGCCCTCGCTCTTTGCAGGAACAAATGCTTCCATCCACCGTTACAATCTGGAGGCCCAAACTTCCGTCCGCAGCCACAATGCTCCCCCACACGCGAAAATAATGTGGAATTGCATCTCCACTGCTGTGCAATCGTCCTTTCGAAGTCCCACGAATCTGTGCAAACTTTATTTGGGTTACAATCGTGGGGTTTGGCGAGCCAAGATGGGTTTGATGGAGCAGGGGGGGCTATTTAAAATGTATTTTTTTACTGGAGAGTGCTGCTGATTGTTGGTACTCGGTGGTTTAGTTGGGAGTTTAGTACCACTTTAGCTAACACTTTAATCTACTAGTTGATTGACCTATCACTTTTGGAGATTGCAAATTTTTGATCTTGCAATTTTTTTCGCGTAAATTTAAACCTTCCGTATAAATTTTCTTCACTTTTATTTATAGTATAATTGATCAGTCTGGTGAGGCAGTCGTTCAAGCACGTTCACACTGATTTTTCTAAACGCAACTGAGGAATTGGGCACCCCCTGGCCATTGTTCCTCGTGCTCCCCGATTCATTCGGTCCGCCGCCCAACAGATGGTTGGCGAGCAGCAGGTTGAGAACCCGCACGTGAGATGAACAATCCTGTTAGTGACGGTAGGCCGTGATCTCATCGCCTTTGCAGACGAGATTAAGATTTGGTTTGGTGGGTTCACGTGAAGCGGCCATCGAACGCCCCATTGAGGTGCACAATAAAGAGGACGGGACACAATAAAACGTGGAATGTGCTGTTGGGGCTAATTGGAGAGAAGATTGAATTTAACAAAGAGAGATGGAGAAGAAGAAACTGACAAAGAGATTGAAAAAAGAACTAGAGAAGGTTAGAGATTGAGAAAAAGAACTAGAGAAGGTTAGAGATTGAGAAAAAGAACTAGAGAAGATTAGAGATTGAGAAGAAGAATTAAACCTGAAAAGGTTAAAAGGAAGATCAGAGGTTGAATTATTACATCACAAAGCACGACAGATTTTCGAGTTCCCACTAGTTTTTCACAAAACGATCTTTACAAAAGATCGGTTGGTTTGGAATAAAATGATAATCAGGAATCTTCGCTCCAACTTTATTCAAAGAACAAATCTGGTTATTTACAACAATCAGGTTTAAGATGTGCAATAACAAATTAGTCGCACTATCAAACTAGCATTTCAGTATCAAACTACTCATGCAATATCAAACTACTCATGCAATATCAAACTACTCATGCAATATCAAACTACTCATGCAATATCAAACTACTCATGCAATATCAATGCCTTGGATATTTACAAAACAAGCCAACCTTTTTATCAAACTTCCGTTCAAAAAATCTCCACAAACTCAATCCAAACTCACAAAACGCTGAGAACTTGGTCAAAATCACAACAATATAAACATTCCAGAAGGTAGATCCTGATCCAAAACCTCCATACAAATACTCCAGCACTAAAAACATTTCCATTTCCACCTCTAATTCGCAGCCAAAAAAAATTATGCTGAAGCTGGAGATGGCGGCCTCTCTGCAGAATCTAGCGTTGCAGAGCCCGTGACGAAGAAATTACACAATGTGGCGGTGTTCAACCGTTCTGTGCGGTGGGCGCTCTGAGCAGTGGCCATCCTTCCAGCTGGCTTAACCCCCCGACAGAACTGGAAATATGTCCCGGAGATCCAGAATGCGTAACTGAAACTGCTGCCTGCACGCATGCCGGGGTAGCCATTTACGAGTGGGCTGGTTCTAGATTATACGGTTAGAACGTGCTCATGTTCAAAAATAAACGGTAGACAGGTACCTGAGGCCCCGGCTGGGTTGGGGTAATTACGAGAATGCTCGCGGCGAATGCATGACTGGGGAGAGGCGTGTGCACGCCCCAAACCGTTCCATGCTGCCCTTGGAGATGCACCCAGACAATCTCAGCGGCACCGTTCCCTCCTCCCCCGGCTCCTAAACTTGCCCGCGACATGGCCCTCCTGGTTTCCAATCGTACGTTTTGCGCGTCTAGATTGGTTCCGACTACTGCGCT
Organism: Kodamaea sagamina; assembly: GCA_030556545.1. Taxonomy (NCBI): domain Eukaryota; kingdom Fungi; phylum Ascomycota; class Pichiomycetes; order Serinales; family Debaryomycetaceae; genus Kodamaea; species Kodamaea sagamina. The sequence goes on from JAKTUG010000004.1 coordinate 275,364, forward strand.
CGCTCGCCTTGCGTTGGCTTCGGCTCGCAACTTTTGCCGGGGTACCGTCCTTTGTGTTGTCTTGTGGCATTACGAATTCTATTGCTGAGTAATGTTGAGAACTCTACCTGCCGCGATTCCGTCTTCTGATGCTAGGTGGTATCATTTTGCGTGCGGACACAGAAGGAAGTGGTGCAAAGCCGGAATGCCTTGAAGTGTGAGAGATCTCTTGGGTAGCATTGTGAGGATGCGGTTGAGGAATCTGAGAAAACTGAGAAAACTGGGAAAACTGTGGGGAAATCTAGCGAATTCTAGAATGGACTGGCTGCAAATTCACGTGATACCTCAGATAATAGGCCAAGAGTCATTAGCTGTTGTCCGTGTTTGTACGACTGCGGAATTGTAGACAGCTTCACAAAGACCGCTTATCTGTGGTACATCTAGTTACACGATCAGGCATTCTTTACATGGATGAAGTATTCTTTAAACGCCCTGGATTGAGTTTACGTGCTTGTGTTCGAGTGCAACAAATGGGACATTCGAGATTGTTACTCTCAAACGAGACGTTTGAGATTGTTACTCCCAGCAGAGATTGTTACTTTTCCCGAGGAGTCTGGGTATAGTGAATATCCGAGAACTGCCAGATCCGCGAGATTATTACATACTGACATGCGAGATTATACAAACCATATGCGAACCAAACATACCGTGATATGCGAGATTATACAACCACATGCGAATTAAACATACCATGATATGCGAGATTACAGTTCAAGGGATTGTATTTTTAGATGCGTGGGAATCAGCACCAGACTTTGCGTACGCGAGATGTTCGAGTTTATCGTTCCGTGGCTCCGTACCGCGAATAATGCGAGATGGTTGCAGGAGAGCTTTCTGTACGTACCGTGCGATAGTCGAGCATTCGCCGTACTTTGGGAGAGGCATTGAGTCTTTACGAGCTCGTGGAGGACCGCACCGATCGAATAGGAGTCCTTCAACATCAGATGGTTGCATGAAGATCGGACGTTTAGTCATAATTACTCAATTTCACCGATCCGGTTACACTTGTCGGCGTCTCCAGATTCCGCCTTTCAGTTATTCTGACTACTTTGTCATGTTTTGAGTTCATTTTGTCAGGTATTCTAACTTCAGTTTCTCTGGTTTTCCAATTGTCAACCATTTTAACTTTATTCGTTTGTTTTTCACTCTCCTATCTGGTGACTCCTATTCATTCACTCGCCTTCGAGTTGGTCACGAATTCCGCTCCATCTCTTGATCCAATTACTAAATTATTACTTTGTCACATTTTCTAATCTAAACTGTTTGTGGTGTCTATTTTACTATGATTCCAACTTGCTTCGGTCTGCCATGAGATTTCTGTAGAGCACAGGCTTTTAATTATATTTTTCACTCACGGAGTCTTATTATTTATAGTCTAACTTACTAAAATATTAACAAAGAATCGAACCATTTGTTTTTAGAATTGACATCCAGTTTGGATTGACGTAGGTGGGGAATGGGAGATTGACGTTATTGTTATGAGAATTGACATATTTAGTCTGTTGAAGGAAATGGTTGTTGAAAGAATTTGACATAAAGTTTGTGAGAGAAATTGACATAAAGTTGTTAAGAGAAATTAGGTACAGCTGGGAATTGACGTACAGTTGTTAGGAGAACATTCTACAGGTTTTAAAAGAGAAATTGACGTCCACAGTTGTGAATAGAGAAATTACAATTATAAAGGGAAGCGTACATACAACTGTTCAGGGAAATTGAAGTACAACCGGAGAATTGAAAGGGAAATTGAACAAAGGAAATTGACATAGTTGAGAGAAATTAACGACAACAGGGAATTGACAAGAGAAACTGAAGTCAACTGGAAATTGATGGTTAAGACATTAACGTACAACTGAAAATTAACATAGTTGATTGAGTTGACTTTCGTCTGGAAAATCGAGATAGTTGTTGAAAGAATTGGCTTAAAATTAACTGAGTTGAGAACTATTGTACAACTGGAAATTAACATAATTGAATACTAACGTACAACTGAAAATTAACATAGTTGAAAGAACTAGTGACAACTGAAAATTAAAACAGTTGAATACTAACGTACAACTGGAAGTTACCATAGTTGTTGAATTAATTGACTTAAAATTAACAGAGCTGAAAAAACTAGTGACAACAAAGTTGAAAAACCAATTACAACTGAAAAATTAACCCAGTTGCTGAAAGAAATAAGGTACAGTTGTCAACGGGAGGGACGCCAAGAACAAACCGATACATGCTCAGAAACTTTAATCTTAACTTTAATGGATCTTCATCTTAATTGTTAATTCAATATTTACTAACTGTTTTGTTGAGTGAAGTTTTCATATCAATGGAACTCTGAAAAATGGCTACAGATCGCGTTTTCTTTCATTTGCGATCAGTTTCATTTTGGTGAATCTTTCGCTGGTCACATTTACTCGATCACTCAATCACTCACTTGCTAGTCTCATTACTCGCTAGTCTCTCCATTTGTTCTTCACTCGTTATACTCATTCACTGGTCTCACTCTTCACTTTTTCATTCACTCGCTAATCTCACTCGCTTCGCTCGTTATTTTCACTGCTAATACCACTCACTCACTCACTCGCTTCGCTCGTTCGTTCGTTCGTTCGTGAAACTAGCTCGTCCCACTAACCACCAACTTCTGCAAATGCCCCATAAAAACCTGCAACGAAACGTCATCCGTCAAAACCACCGCGCCGTTCGACATCGCAAACTCCTGGTTATTATACGCCACCGACGGATTCAACTTCGAATACAAAAATCTCGCCTGCGACCCCCCCTCCTCGGTGTCAATGAACCGCGGCAACGGGTATCTGTCCACCAACAACTCGGCCGCCTCCTGTTTGGGCTCCTCCAACAAACTCTTGAAGTTCTCGTACTCCGGCTGCTCCTGGTACCCCGCCTTTCTCCACTGGGCCACCGTCTTGCCGTGGAAAATCAAAATGTGGAAGAAGGTGTCCAACAACAAGATGCGGTCGTCCTTGATCGAAACCGAGTCCAACAACACCGCCTCGGGCTCGCCGTCCAACGAAAACGACGTCAAGGTGGGCTGGATCATCACCAACGAGTTGTTGGTGTCCTCCGTCAACAAAACGTGCCTGTAGAAGGCCGTCTCGTCCGGAGAATTGTTGAAAACCTGCAAAAACTGCGATCTACGCAAGTAGTAGATGAACTGCGGGTACAACGAGAACTGCGGGCCCAATCTGAAGGACTCCTCCTGGTCCTTCCTGTAGTCGGCAAACTTCTGGCACAACTTGATCAACACACGGTCGATCCAGCGCAACACGTCCGCACCGTCGTCCTGCTCTGATTTGAACAAAGTGACACGCGCCATCAACACCGCCGCAGCCTCCTGGTCAAACGAGTTGGTCAACGCCAGCTCGTCGCTGGTCATGTAGTTCGAGATGGTCGTCACACGGATACGATAAGACCCATTCGCATGCTGGTAGTGTGTGATGAACTGGATGAAACTCTGGTGGTTTTGAGGTAACGCTTCACTGTTTGCAACATCAAAGAACACTCCGTAAGTGTGTTGTGGAGAAACAGAACATAATCTGTACCTAGAAGTACCACCAATACCCAACTCATTGTCCGAAACATTGGAAGTTTTATGGGCCAAGCTCGACACATGCCCAATCACACCCGAAACCTTCAATTCCTTGGACGTTTTGATGTCAAACGTGGCGTTGAAGCCCATTAATAAGTATCCTTCAGCGTCTTTGTTGAATAAACGTAAGAATGATTGCTTGAAAATGGACGTGGTGAACGCATCCGACAAGAGTAATGTTCCTCCCGTCTGGTTGCACAAGTTTCTCATCTCCAACATACCAATCTGGTCATAACAGCCCGCAAAAACGTCAACTGTATGCGAGTTCTTCGCAGCCTTCGCCGCCACAGCATTGTAAAACTTGATCGCCTTCTTGTAGTGCTTCGCACTATCCTTGTCTATATCCGAGTGCGATCTGATTGGCTCCTTCAACTGCGTGCCAACAATCAAACCCGGGTTCAAGGTGCCTGGTCCCGCCGCAAACAACATGATCCTAGCACCGAAACCAGGGTACGTGGCGCCCAACAACGACGCGGCAATCTCCAACGCCGACCCCGTCGAACGAATGGGCCTCTCGTCCTTCTTGTACACCCACGGATCAGGCGTCAAGTTCTCCAAGATGGACGTCAAGTTGAACTCAACATCCTCAACAGGCAAGAAAAACCGCGTCAACGTGTTCGAATTCTGGTGGTTGTGGGGGTCCAACACCGGTCTCTGCAACATCGCATTCACCTGCTCGTCAGTGTACTCCTTGTCACCTCTAAAAGCATACGATCTCTTAATCTTTTCGTAGCCAATGTCGTGCACCTGCACAACGGTGCCAAAGGTGATCAATCCGATCAACGCGTTCGGCGGCAACAAGCCCAACGAGATGACCAAGGTCTCTGTCAAGGCCTTGAGGTTGTCGTCGTCCTGGCACAAGTCGATCACGAAGAAGAAAATGGGCGGGTGCTGCACCGGTCTGGCGGTGACGTACTCGATGGTGGAGCTGGCGCCGAGCAACTCCAACGGCAAGTTGTCCTGCGACATGCCCTGGTAGTGCTGCGGCAACGGGTTGCGGAACTTGCACAACGGGCACGTCCAGATGCCGTTGGGCTCGATCATACAGTAGGCGTTCAACACGGCGCCGCAGTCCTTGTTGTTGCAGAACACAGGGTCGTAGCGCGCCACGGGGAGCTCCTCGCGGGCTTTCAACGGCGTGTACAACGCACCGGTGGGCACAATGATCTTGGCGGCCTCTTGTTTGGTCGACGGGAACGTGTTCCACGCGAACCGGACTCCGTTCACGTCTTCTGCTTCTTCGAAGTTCATGGTGTTTTTAATTTTAAGGACAACTCATGAAATTTTCTTTTGTTAGGGGGTCACGTGTGGCTTATGTCCCTATCCCTGGCCTTGGCCTTGGCCTTTCGATGTCTCGATTGTCTCTAATAGGTAGGAGGGTATCTCTAATGTCTCTATAGTCGAAAGGGTATCTCTGATGACTCTAGTAATTGGTGGGTATTAATGTCTCTAGTAATTGGTGGGTATTAATGTCTCTAAAAGGTAGGTATCTCTAATGTCTCTAATAGGTAGGTATCTCTAATGTCTCTATAGTCGATAGGGTATCTCTAATGACTCTAGTAATTGGTGGGTATCTTTAATGTCTCTAATAATTGGTAGATATCTCTAATGTCTCCAAAAGGTAGGTATCTCTAATGTCTCTATAGTCGATAGGGTATCTCTAATGACTCTAGTAATTGGTGGGTATTAATGTCTCTAGTAATTGGTGGGTATCTTTAATGTCTCTAATAATTGGTAGATATCTCTAATGTCTCCAAAAGGTAGGTATCTCTAATGTCTCTATAGTCGATAGGGTATCTCTAATGTCACTAACACTTGGTAGATATCTCTAATGTCTCCAAAAGGTAGGTATCTCTAATGTCTCTATAGTCGATAGGGTATCTCTAATGTCACTAACACTTGGTAGGTATCTTTAATGTCTCTATAGTCGATAGGGTATCTCTAGTGTCACTAACACTTGGTAGGTATCTTTAATGTCTCTATAGTCGATAGGGTAATGAATAGCGGTTGATTGAATTTTCTAGGTTAGCATTCGATGGTTGCCTAGTTAGTTCTATCTTTTATTCTTCAATTGTGCTTGTGTATTCTCGGTGAAAAGTTGTGGTTGAACCCATCTTCTCTCCAATGAGGAGCCTTATTAGTATTGGTGAACGTTCAATTGCTTACCTCTCCCAGTGTTTGTTGGTGGTGGTGTCGTATATGAAATTTGCAGCTGTATTGCCTAATTGGGAACACCATAGGTGTCCACTTTGTTTAGTCTTTGAGGCTATTTTCACTCTATTTTCAACGGTTGATTCTTCAACCAGGGCATTTTGAGGTAGTGTGGCTGTTTGGTATCGAGGGGTGACATTTTGTGTTGAAGGGCGTTTTTGTTAGTATTTCATGTTGTAGGTGCCATTCATACACTGGCCTCAGCTACCAAAATTAGATATAGAGTGCCTGGCATGGTTTTAAATAGATGTGTCTACAGACCAAGAGAACGCAAACTCCTCTCTACCCTTTAATGAGCATGAAGAGATGGTATGAGGTATCCTTCCCTTTAATGAACATGAAGAAATGGTATGGGTATCCTTCCCTTTAATGAACATGGAGAAATGGTATGGGTATCCTTCCCTTTAATGAGCATGAAGAAATGGTATGAGGTATCCTTCCCTTTAATGAACATGAAGAAATGGTATGGGTATCCTTCCCTTTAATGAACATGAAGAAATGGTATGAGGTATCCTTCCTTTTAATGAACATGAAGAAATGGTATGGGTATCCTTCCCTTTAATGAATATGAAGAAATGGTATGGGTATCCTTCCCTTTAATGAACATGAAGAAATAGTATGGGTATCCTTCCCTTTAATGAACACGAAGAAATGGTATGAGAAACATTATAGTCAAAAAAAATTGTACGGTTCACACTTCAAGTACACTGCAACTAGCTATCAAAAAAGTCAGATGTGGTAACTTTGGAGGGAAATAGCGCATCCCTGAGGTAAAACCTCTGGCCTGCCTAGTGACACCATTGTTAGTGTCCACGGTGATTTGCAACCATTTCTTTAATTGTACATTAAAAGGTGTGCAAAATGTGATTATTCTGAAAGTAGAGTATCTCCAGAGTATTAAGAAATATTAACAAGAGTGAGCAATCCGCCAATCCCCACTCAAATATATGGCTGCAAAACTTTGTACCTGAACTGCATTTTAAGTTTTTGGAATTTTTTCGAAAATTTCTACTAAATTGTGAATTCCTTCTCACAAAACAATTCTCCATACCGCTTCACTCTCCAGCGCAGTTTTATATCAAGATAGATCCAGGATTGCCCACACTCTATTTCTTCATTTTTTAGGATTGCACTTGTGGAAACTTTTCAGCACTTCTCCTTTGGGAAAATATCTGGGGTAATCATCGAAAATGGTTAGGGCTTAAATGGGTGGTGCACAGTAAATAGTAGATCTTTCAGAAGAATCACAGCTAAATTTAATAGATCTTGAGAACGGATAAAAGTGTCATGATAGGTTCAGAATGAGTTCATTTCTTGGATGATTTTGTAAACAACGCTTCAGTTTATGTTGAGTGGTAACTGGGGAGACAACCATCTTCTATTTCACTAAAGAGCCAGCTAAGCATAGGATACATGACCCTTCATTTAGACATTATACTATCCTTATTGATCTAGATCCTGAGTTGAAGTCATGATGAGGCTTTTAACATTACCTGTTTAGTGTGATAGTAGGTCATATACACATCTTATCTTCACACCAGCTCCTTTATTAGCCGCCACGTAGTCCTATAGCGTAGTTATGATGGTCCTTGGACACCAGTGGCCTTCTAACACCAGTCGACTTTCAACCTAACAGTTTTTGATTTTTATGAAATACGTTCCCCTAATGATTTTTATGAAATACGTTCCCTAATGATTTTTATGAAATACGTTCCCTAATGATTTTTATGAAATACGTTCCCCTAATGATTTTTATGAAATACGTTCCCTAATGATTTTTATGAAATACGTTCCCTAATGATTTTTATGAAATACGTTCCCTAATGATTTTTATGAAATACATTCCCCTAATGATTTTTATGAAATACGTTCCCTAATGATTTTTATGAAATACATTCCCTAATGATTTTTATGAAATACGTTCCCTAATGATTTTTATGAAATACGTTCCCTAATGATTTTTATGAAATACATTCCCTAATGATTTTTATGAAATACGTTCCCTAATGATTTTTATGAAATACATTCCCCTAATGATTTTTATGAAAATTCCCCTAATGATTTTTATGAAATACGTTCCCTAATGATTTTTATGAAAATTCCCCTAATGATTTTTATGAAATACGTTCCCCTAATGATTTTCATGAACTACGTTCCAGCATATGATTTTTATGGACTACGTTCCAGTTTATGATTTTCAAAGGTTCCAGTATATGATTTTTTTGAACTACATTCCGGGGCAGCTCACACTAGGAGTGGTGCATACCCTATCTACCTCGTTCTACCTCTTTTAATTAGATAACGAGCACAAATCAGTACCCACGAATCCACCTCTTCACCCACCATATGTTGTGAAATTCACGGAATCTGTGATGGAACTGTCAATACCACCCAATTAGGACTGCTGTGAGACCCCATACAAATACGCTCAATTCAAATCAGAAGAATTGCAAGATCTTTTTGCAACTAGCGATTTTGTGAACTGAAAAGTTTTTACGAGAAACAGCATATACGAAGCACAATGGAGCACTGAAATCTAGGCCAAGATTCCTGTTTGTGAAAGACAGCACGGCTCTACTTGTTTGTGTATACGATAGACCTGAGAGAATAAACATTAGTGAGAAGGTTAAGCACAACATACGGCTCAAGCTTGAACGAATAAGATTTCGAGAGATTTATGTGAATGGTCAACATTCCAACGCTTGTTTTGATTGAGTGATGAAAACAACACTGCCATTCCATGAATGACAAGGAAAGAGAAGCTCTTTAAATAGTACCCATTAAGTCAGGGTTTTGTTGTGAGTGAGATAACCAAAAATGTGCTTGCATAAGGAAATAGTATTCTGAAAGAGTAGACCGAATGAAAAAACATGAAAAGCACAAGAACAATCCTTGCAGACCCAACCCCCCTAAAAATACTAATTTTTAAGCTAATTCAACTAACGCCTAACCAAAAACAACTTTCAACCAACCTTTTTGTTAACAAAGAACAAATAAACTCCGACAAGGGTCAAAATAAACAAATTTCTTGAAAATATCAACTGAATAGGATACCAAAATCACTAGACCAACAAATCCACGCACCACATTGTCGAACAATATCCAACATACTAAAGTCAAAAGTGAAGAATTCTGGAATCACCAACGTATATTAACGGTTTAGGATGTCAGTTGACCAGAGAACATTTGAATTGTGGAGTACAATAAGGAATGTGGTGGAGGACAAGCATGATTATTGCGAGCAATCACGGCAGGAGAGCAAGCTGAAATGAGAACTAGTACAAGGTAGAGAATACTCATGAACGAGCGAGCGATTGATTTCCTTGGTGAGTGAACGAACACATTTCGTTCGTTCGTTCGTTCGTTTGTTCGCTCGTTCGTTTGTTCGCTCGTTTGCTCGTTCTCGTTATTTGTTACCCAACAATTCCATCACGTTAAGCCCCTCTACACAGGACCCCAGGGCACACCATCTCAATCTATGACCGAGTCACAATCTAACCAATGGATTTACGTGACCATGATCCAGTACTCTCTACGTTAGTGAATGTTGTGTATGGTCGTGACTAAATTAGCACAGAATTTTGTTTGCTAACTCCTGTAAGATGAAAATTTTCGATGGTTAGTGGTAGAGGTAACATGATTATGATAAATGGTTTGTAATATTGGTAAGAGACAATGGTAATGATAATGTAAGTGATAATGGTAATGATAATGTAAGTGATAATGTAAGTGATATCGTAGTGATAATGTAAGTGATAATGTAAGTGAATATTTATAGGGAGCTGCCAAATTATAAACCTATGTTTATCGAAATACCTAGTCCCTTAACGAGTCAGTTAACGAAATATTACTCATATTTACAAAGATATTCTATTACTTTAAACAAAGCAAATCAACTCCAGTCTAGGCCGGTGTTTAGAACATCATAACCTTCTTGTGGGGCATTGCCCTTTCTACATAAATCAAAGAAAAAAGTTATCTTCTTCTTTATGACCGAACCACTCCTATCGTACAGCCAGGACGAGACGCACCGGATGCGGAACATGCGCGAGATTAAGATGGAGAATTCGTACAACGACTCCGGCGAGGACTCCGCGGGCCGCGACAGCGACAAGGACGAGGCCAGGGACAAGGAGGACTCCGGCGCTCCTGAGTTGAAGGTGTTGGCGGACGGAAAAGTCATGAAGGTGCAGAAGTCCCGCCAGCGGCGCATCTTGAGCTGCGTGTACTGCCACTCGAAAAAGATCAAGTGCTCGCGGCAACAGCCGGTGTGCAACAACTGCGACAAGTTGGGTGTGGAGTGCAAGTACTTTGCCAACCAGCGGGTGAGCAGGGGCGGCAAAAAGTCGTCGCGGCTCGAGCACTCGGTGAGCGGCGGGTCGCCGACGCCAAACCCGCGCCGCAGCAGCGACGAGTCGCTCGAGCCGAAAAAGGAGCCCAAGTTGGTGCTTTCGCCAAAGACTATGGATATTCCGATGCTAGAGGAGGAGGTTTCCAAGCAGCTTACTGGTAGCATACCAGGAATCACACTTCCAGACTTTTCTTTCAGAAATAAGTTGGAGAGTGTTTTGAATCCGCCGTATGAGAAGGGATATGAGAAGGTATACGATAAGAGTATCTACGACAAAGGATTGTATGATAAAGGATTATTTGAAAAGGGTTTTGAAAAGGGTTCAGGGTTTGAAAAAGGTTTTGAAAAACTACCTTATGATAAAGGATATGAAAAAGGTTATGATAAAACATATGATAAAAACTACGATAAAGGTTATGATAAAGGATACGACAAATCAATCTACGATAAAAGTATCTTCGAAAAACCAATCACCTTCTATCAAAACCTACAGAACCAACCAAAATTGAAAACAGATGACGATTCATACTCCTTCGGTTCAAGTTCCTTCACTATCGCGCACAAACAAAACGGAAACGTAAAAGCTGCCTCCCCCATAATCAACGTAAACTCCAGAAGCAACAGCTCCTCCAACATCAGTGCGTTTTTCTCCCGCAACTTGAACAACTTGTTCAACCCGCTGGACACCGCCAACTTGATCAACCCCGGCTCAAGCACCTCCTTGAACCCCTACAAAAGCAACCCAGCAACCTCCGTCAACTACTTGTATGGCACCAACACCTACTACGGCAACGAGAACTTGTTGGACGACTTGATCAAGCACTTGCCCACCTCCAAGGAAAAGTCCTACGAGTTGATGAACAGGTACGTCAAGTCCGTGCACATTCTCCTTCCGCTTTTGATCAACTTGGAAGGGTTCTTGGACGAGCACAGGCGCTACTGGGAGCTTTCCTCTGATGAGGGAAGACTTCAGACGAGCTCGCCACAGTCCTCCAGCAGCCGCTCCTCCAACAGCGACTTCAACTACCTCCAGTTCTACACTTTATACTTTCCTGTCTTGTACGCCGCAACCATCTCCGAGTTCGAAGAATACGACAACTTGTTGTTGAACCAGGATATCGACAAGTATTTGCGTGCCTTCAACAAAATATGCCAGTACTACAACTACCCACATGGTCTTAAAACTATTCCTTTGCTTTTAGGGAACGTCATTATTCAGTCCACCTCCCCAAACCCGTCCACCATGGAAATGTCTGTCATCATCAGATACGCGAAATCCTTACAACTCCATAAGGACCCGTTGAAAACACTCCACATCACAAATTGGGAGGTTGTAAAGTTCAGACGGTTGTTGTGGTGGGTGATATTTGGCCTCGATGCCTTGACGTGCCACAACTTTTGCCTTCCTCCAGTGTGCCAGTTTGAGGACTTCAACGTTTTGATGCCCGACGAAGAGGAGCCGGAATTCGACTCCAACGGCAAGCTTGTGGGCACCAAATTGAACGTCACAACCTTGTCCTTGAACATAAAATTCAAGTACGACCGTATATTGAGCGAGCTCGTCTACCACTTGTTCAACGGTCTCTCCTCCAACATCACCTCCAGCCGAGTGAGCGAAATCAACGCCATGATAAACGAACTTTTTGAGTTCATCCAGCAGTCCTTCGACAGATTGAACAACTACTTGAAGTTGAACCCTCCGTCCTCGGTCCAGGAAATGAACCTTATCAACTTTGTCAAAAACCACTCGTGGAGCTTGGTCGACAGAGCCTTGATGCTCCTCCACCGCAAGATCCTCATGAGCGAGGAAGAAATTGACTATTCCAAGAACCTAATGGTCACTACCGCCCCCAAACTCGAGCCTCGCGACGGCGTGCTATCGTTAAGACTGTACGAAGACACCTTCGGGCACATTGTGGAGGCCAACATCATCAAAAACCTCAACAAGTGCTCCATCTCGCAACTCAAGTTCAACCACCTCGAGGACTTTTCCTACGAGAACATGCATAACAATTTAATTCCCTCCATCTTGCACAACTTGAATGATTTCTTGAAGTATAACGACTTCATCAAGTTTGGCAAGTACAACTGGTACGTTAAAAGAACAATCCCGATTGACTCCATTATTATGATGTTCAACATCATAGCCATAAAATTCAAGTACGAAATCATGCTCATGGACGAGTTGTGCATTTACGTCAAACTAATCAACAAGGCATTATTCATTGTGAACAGAAAGTGGTTTAAAAACGAAAAATACAAAAGAATGCTTTCCTTGACAAACAACACCTGGGAGTTTATTTTGAAGAGATATAGAGTCATTCCCTTGATCAACGAGTATAGAGACTCGATAAAACTGAACACTGGAAGAATCGAGTTTTACGACTACCAGTTGACTGGGTACATGAGCATGCACGATTTGTTCAACATAATGGACGTACCAGAGCCGATCTTCAAGAACCAAAGGCGGTCGCTGCGCCAGCATTCGCTGAATATGAAGAACTCTGTGTCTTTTTCGATTCTGGACCAAAACTCAGAGTTCATAGACAACTCTTTGGTCACAGCCAACGCTGAGGTTATCCCGAAAAGTAACCAGTTGGCTATCAGCTCGGTCACGTTGAGCATCGACACAAAGGCGGAATTGCAGCAGTTGAATGAAAAGATTTACTATGATTTGAGGAATAACTTTGTTGATATCAACGATTACTGTGAATTCTATTCCAGTTTGGAACGTATTTTGCATGAGTTGATGGACCAAATTCCTGGATGTTGAGTAAATTCCTGGGGATTAGCTTAGAAGTGCCTCTTAATTCACTTTAGCGAGTTCCAAAGATAGTGATGTTACATTTACAATGAACGGGGTTGGCTTTCCTCTCGATGGGAAGCTGTGTTGCAGTGGGGTAATCTGCAGAAGGAGTACTTCCAACAAAGTGTCCACATCCTGACTATCCACAGTTAAGCTCGCCTTATCTGTTGCCAAACGGAAGAGTTACTTGTTGCATGCGTATTACCCCGAATTGCATGCGGCAAATTTGACCAAGACGCTGTCCAATGCGGGTTTATAAATTGTATGTTACGCAGCGGAATCTAGCACTCAACGTAGCGATAACCCCAAAATTCTGAAGAGAGGAGCGCTCCTCTCAAAGCTTCTGAGCCTTTTGTTTGGCACCTGGTAGAAAATCAACTGGTGGGGAAATCACGAAATTGAAAAGTTAGGCTTAATTCAAGCCAACTTTGGACTGGATTTATGGTTATAGTTATTCACTACAATAGAACATCTTGTGAAGCCACTCCTTTTAAACATTGCGCACATCTTGTGTTAATCAAAACGATTCTTGCTAATCATGTTAATCATTATTGCATCTCAAATATGCATCGCTAACAAGTATTACCATCAAAAGCGCAAATAATAAATAGATGTGGCTTACTAGAAATCACTTTATTTACTGATTCGCTACGCTAATGAGGTTTCCCTGGTTTCATGGTATCCAAATATACAAACCCCAATTCATCTTGTGGACTCCACTCTTCGTCTAAACATACAAAAATTGTGGACAATCACCAATTAGAAATTCAACAGAGAATGCCCCTTGTTAATGAACCACAACATTATCCATACTGCATTCTGATTGTTCATGGCAACTTAGCACGGAACTGTATCACTCGGTGCGATTCACTGGGGGTGCCAACTAATAGATAAGGAAAATGGCTACTGAAGGCATGCTTCCGTCGCCTACAATCGCTAGTAAAGCCTCAGGTCTACAGCCGTGCTCCAGGGCGTGGATTCTGAACCCTTGTAGAGTATCGGCCACCGTGAACCACGCTTTCGGAAGGCACGGCATTGTGTCAAATTTGCAGCTGGAGATACTAATTGCGTATGTTACGTCATTCTGTCAACTGTACATCCGGTGGACCCCTACTTTGAAAGATCGCATTGTTGGAAAATTGCCGATGAAACACCTTATGGGTGTGAGTAGCTACCACCATTCTGAGCCTTCTAGGTGTACGGCAACATCAACTTTGCACACTACAAGTTCACGATTGCGACGTCCTCTGTGGAGTAGACGTATACAGCTTCCGTCACCTCGTAGACATACACACTTTTAAGTCAACTAAGCACAGATTAAGGTGCGCTTTTTATACTATAAATTTAGAAATATATGGTTATAATTTATATCTTCACTTAAAAGACGGACTCTTTCTAAGAGCTACTTCCATAACCCAAGCACTTCAGACGATCAGTAATCTAAGATAAGAACATATCGAAGCTCTTCAGTTTTGTACGTTTTCTGCTTTCCGGAATTTTTTCAAATTCTCCAAGGCTATGAAACACAACATCTCTCTGGTTGCTTGGGGTGCAAATTTAAAAGTGTGTACATCAAGAATGGTATAATTTATTGTGAAGTACTATAACAACGTTATCTGTTCCGTACACCGGTGCGACCCAAACAAGGGTATGCCTGTGAAAGCACCAGAATCGCTTTATAGAATCAATTTCAGCAATTGTTCAACCAACTTTCCCAAGGTGTAAGCTCATACTCTCATTTTGTAACAGCCTTCTGTGTCACGTCAAAGTAACCGATACTGTATATAGCCCACACACTTTTTGGTCCATGCACTTCGTAATTTCCCAAAAGGGCGTTATCAATTGACACCTGCATATTCTGCCATTTTACGAGCCACAAATCGTTTGGGTGCAAAAAAGTAACAGAGTCGTAATCATGCTCGCCAAGGTTCATAAAGTAATGTTCTACTGCCGAGTTGTGACCACACAAAGTGCACCAAATTAATAATAAATTCCCATCCCATCGTGCGGACACTTCCATATCTGACGGATTAAATAATAAAATGTAGAGCCTATTTAATCGAGTTGATTCTCCTCTTCCTTTGATTTCCTCAAGCAAGATGGCATCTGAAAAGGAAACTCCTGTGAGCGTTCGCCAAGCTAGAAGTTTCTTGGAAGTTGAGGACAATGAGGTTAACCTCGAGGCGATTCTTTCGAATACTTTGAGTATAGGTGATGTTGGTACAAGTTTAACTTCAGCGCAAAAGAACTTCATTTTGAAGAGATTACACTTTGATGGGTTATTGTCTTTTGAAGACTTACCTCCCACAGCGTCGTTCATGATTGAGAAGATCGAGGCTTTGGGTGTTCCTGAAGCTCTTAACATTCTCAATGAGACGATCGATCAATTTGAAGGCGACTTCAATGTTCCAGTTCATGACTATGATTTGTTTCTTAGGCTTGTTGACGCCGCACCTGCCGACTTAACTACACCTGAGGTCAAGGAAAAGGTTGGGGGATTGTTTGAGAAGAAGAATGCGAAGGACACTTCTGTTGAATCTGTCACAGAGTCCGACACCTCCAACGAGTCTGCTAACACTTCATACTTGGTGATTACAGACTGGGAGTTCCAGGTTAGATTGGAAGCAGCCTTGGTTGCATTCTGGTCGCCTTACCCCGAAGTCAGATCTGTCTGTGATCCTTTTGATGACCCAACCATTCCCTGCGAAACAGTGAGAGTTTACATTCTCGGTATCATCTGGACGGGAATCGGTGCTTTTGTTAACCAATTTTTCTCCCAAAGACAACCTTCCCTCGGTTTGGGTTCCTCAGTTGTTCAGATTTTCCTTTATCCTTGTGGAATTCTCTTGGCCTGGATTTTGCCAAAGTGGAAATTGAGAATTTGGAAGTACACTATTGAGTTGAATCCTGGGCCTTGGACTTTCAAAGAGCAAATGTTGACCACCATTTTCTACTCGGTTTCGGGAGGAACTTCGTATTCTTCTTATAATGTCCACATTCAAAAGTTGGGTATTTTTTACGGCAACGAATGGGTCACGTATGGCTACCAGATCCTTTTGATTTTATCCAGTAACTTTATGGGTTTTGGATTGGCAGGGATCATGAGAAAGTTTGCTGTGTACCCAACCGAAGCGTTCTGGCCATCTTTGATGCCAACCTTGGCCCTCAACAGAGCGCTCATGACTCCTGAGAAGAAACAGAATATTAATGGCTGGACCATTTCGAAATATAAATTCTTCTTCTACACCTTTGGGGGCGCTTTCCTTTACTTCTGGATTCCCGATTACTTGTTCACCGCATTGTCGATGTTTAACTGGTTGACCTGGATCAAGAAAGACGACTTCAATTTGGCTGCTGTCACTGGTTTCCAAAGTGGATTGGGTTTCAACCCAATCCCAACCTTCGACTGGAGTAACATTGGACTGAGCTCTTTGTATGTTCCGCTCTACTCTCAGCTCAACCAGTACATTGGCGGTTTACTTGGGTTTGTTTGCATTATTGGAGTCTATTATTCCAACTTTTTGTGGTCTGCCTACTTGCCAATTAACAGTGCCCGTTTGTTCACCAACACTGGTAAATACTATAATGTCAGGTCCGTTGTTAACTCTAAGAGCTTATTTGATGAGGAAAAGTACCAAAAGGTTGGCCCCCCCTACTACTCGGCAGCTAATTTGGTCACCTACGGTGCTTTCTTTGCTTTATATCCATTCAGTATTATCTATGAGTTGTCAGTCAACTACAAGGCCAACTTATATGCTGTCAAGTCTTTTGTTACCAGCGTCAGGAACTTCAGGAAGTCCACCTACGAAGGTTTCCATGACCCACACTCCAGAATGATGAGCCGCTACCCTGAGGTCCAAGAATGGGTTTTCATTTCTATTTTGGTTATTTCACTTGTGCTTGCTATTCTCTGCGTTAAACTCTATCCAGCACAAACACCAGTTTGGGGCATTTTCTTTGCTTTGGGAATCAACTTTGTCTTCTTGATCCCAATCACTTCCATCTATGCTAGAACTGGCTATAGTTTTGGGCTCAACGTCTTGGTTGAGTTGATTGTTGGCTATGCTATCCCTGGTAATGGTTTGGCCTTATCCATCATTAAGAACTATGGTTACAACATTGACGGACAGTCCGACAACTACATTGGTGACCAAAAGTTGGGCCACTACATGAAGATCCCACCTAGAGCTATGTTCCGCTGTCAAATATTGGCTGTTTTGATCCAGTCCTTTGTGGGAATGGCCGTCATGAACTTCCAAATCACATCTATTAAGGACTACTGTTTGCCACACCAGAAGCAAAAGTTCACCTGTCCTGGTGCTACCACATTCTACAGTGCCTCGGTCATTTGGGGTGTCATTGGTCCTAAGAAAGTGTTTAGTGGTCTCTATCCAGTTATGCAATACTGCTTTTTGATGGGTGGAGTAGCTGCTTTTATCTGCCTTGCAATTAAATGGTATGCTCCAAAGAGGTACACCAGAAACTTCCAACCAACCTTGATTATTGGTGGCATGTTGATCTACGCCCCTTCCAACTTGTCGTACGTCACAGGTGGTATCTACGTTGGTATTTTGTCTTTATGGTACGTTAAGAAACGTTATACTGCTTTCTGGGAGAAGTATAACTACGTTTTTGCTAGTGGAATGCTGGCTGGTATTGCATTCAGTGCTATTATCATCTTCTTTGCTGTTTCCTACCACCCCAAGAATCTTCTGTGGTGGGGTAATGATGTCAATAGCTACGGTATTGATGCTGGCGAGGGTAGGCAATCGTTGTTGAATGCTACTGCACAGGCTCCAGATGGGTATTTTGGAGTAAGAAAGGGCAACTACCCTTGAAGTTTTTAAGTTTTTTAATATGTTTAAATGTATGTTCATTAATCTAAATGTTTTTGCAGCCAAAAAGGAAGTGAAATAAATCTGAAATTAGTGTTTTTCTTTTATTTTTACCATCTAGTGAGTTTAAGTTTGGTTTGGTTTAGTTTTGGTGACTACTTCTTTAGAAAAAGAAGGAGCCTTAGAAATGATAAGGTAAAAAAGTAAACCAACACGTCTGGACGTTAAATGTTCCTTTTTTTGGTTAAGTAAGTAGTGAATAGCATGGGGGTAGTATTGACTAATGAGCTAACTAACTTGGCCAAATGTGGATCTTCATCTCCCAGCCTTTTCCGGTAGCTCCTATCCGAAACTCGAGGAAATACTTGGTCTCGAGGTATCTAGATAATTCACTAGATGTTAGGTCTGATGACACAGGGAGCCTTAAGAACCCCAGTGTCACGGTTGGAGTTACCCCGGACTGACTAATAAGCTGTAGGTACCGTACGGCACAGGCAAGCTCACCGTAGCTACCGGCCCGAACTGGCTTATCATTGTCAGTAGTACAATATAGATATTCAGAAGATATGCTCAACGCCGCTGAAGATAGCATTAATGACGGGTGAACATTCATTAGACAAGTAGTCAAACTCGCCTATAAAAGGAGTCAAGTTGGACTTAGTTATGCAGCTCTTTAGTCAATACACAGAGATATGCAATTACCCACGTACTTGCCATAACTTACTTACTATACCCAACACTAGATAATTCACGGCTGTAGCTATTTTCATTTATCAGTCCAGTGGCATACCACATCAAAAATGGTGAATCCTTAGGTCCACCACTGTCTCTCACCTAACACTTTTACTTTACTTTTAAACTGGAGTAATGTCTAGTGTTAGATCTTAAAATTAGATGTTTACCTTCATTGTCCATTTACTGGGATAGAATGATACCAAAAACTCATAAAGACATTTATCAGTATTGGGGATTGCTTCTTGAATTGACATATGTGTCTTAGTCTTTCTAGGAGTGCTTCTACAAAGCCAAGAGCAATATCAGGGTAAAGAACTGTTGGATACTATCAGATTTTCTGAGAGAATATTCAAGTTATTATACCTAATAATTTAAATCGCCCGATATGTAATGACTGATATCTTTATATTGAGAGATGCAATATGAGCCCATCTCGTTTGCGCTTCCCTGATAATTAGTTTCTCTGCTCCCTCAAGTAGACTTCCTGTAAATAGTGAACTAAAATTTGCAGCTAAACGGTAAAACTTTTTAACTCTTCAAAATATTACTCTTTGTTGCTCCATTTGAAGCGGACGCTCAATTGTATCTGTTTTGGCCAACTCCAGCCAATAAAGCCTATCCACTCGTTGCCTCAATTCTCGTCAATAGTGTATAGTGAAAGCTTTCAATTGTTTTGTATTATTCCCAATACATTAAAGCTAGTGGGTGTTAATTGAATACGTAGAATAACTTACGAAATAACCTGAAACCTCTAAACCAACGCTCTAACACCAACCAGAAAGATTTTTTGAAAATTAACCCCAACTCCACCATGGTTCAAAATTTGCATATTTTCTATCATCAATTAAGACTTCGTGGCCAAGCTGGTTAAGGCGTAAGACTGTTAATCTTGAGATCGTGAGTTCGATCCTCACCGAGGTCGTCCTTTTTGGTTCATTATTTTTAATACTTTTAGATTCTTATACTACCTAGATGACTATATACTGAATGATTTGAGAATCTAATACGGCAAATGTTCTGGATTGCCTGGTGTGTAATACAAAAATGAGGCTCACACTCAATTCATCACTTTGCCCCTCATTTGTGGTTTCTAATCCAACCACATCCTCACCATTAACCCTAAATCTTATTCTTCAAAGGCTCAACAACCAACTTGTCGAACTTGTACAACTGAGAAACAGCCGTTTGCCTCTTTAACGAAGCTAAATCGTCAATACCAGCATTGTAAAAGGCTTTGATAGCTTGCTCGTCCTTGACAGACTTGTTTGCCCTGAAGGATTCTACTACTTTCCTCCTTGCGTATTCCCTGAAGTTGTAGTTGTCGAACTTGGAAGCACTGCTTAATAAGTCCTTGTATAATGTCAAAACCTGTCTTGAAGTAGCCATTTTGTTTGATAATTGTCAGAATAAAATTTGAGAATATATATTAGGAGGTCGTGTGGGGGAGAAAAGATGATGAATAGTTGCAACTGGTTGTGCTTTGGGTTGGGGTTGGGAAGGTTCGGATGCCGGGAAGATTAGAAGTGATTGGTAGTGTTAGGAATATGTCCAGATGTGGAGTTTTCAGTTGTTATACTTGTGGAGTTTAAATTCTTCATGTGCTTTCATTAGTACATACTGTAGAAATAGCTATTAATAATGACACACTTAAGATACTTCCAATTATGATCAGGCGTTTGGTTTAAGAGATTTGGTTTAATTCAGTTTATTTATTCACTAATATACTACTTCAAGAAGGCTCTTGGAGGCCTTTATAGAGGAATCCAACTGATTTACTACATTTTACTTGAATTATCAAGATAATAAAGTCGTATTGCTGATGTTATCTTTCATGTGTAAGCAAATCTGGCCAAAGACATCTTAAAGCAGTCCTTCAACTTTCACATCTTAAACCAGTACTTTAACTTTCCATCTTAAACCAGCCTGTTAACTTTTAATCTTTAGAATGTTTTACTAGAATACAACACAAAACCACTGGCTGCAATTTATAATCTTTTAAAAAGAATTTCAATGCCAGTTAATTTATTCAGACGAACCTATTACATCCTCCCAAAAATCACTCTCTTACAACATAATAAACCAAAAACATCAACTCACAATACACCCTAAACAATAAATTACTAATTACTACCTATTTACTCAGAGGCCTCCTTAGTTTGCTCCATCATCCTAATATAAGCGTCCCTCTGTGCATCCTTCTCCGCATCGTTCTTCTTCTTCGACTTCTTCGCCGTGGCATCAGCCATCATCTCCTCGAAAATCCTGGCCTCCTCATCCTCCTCCGCAGAACGCTCAACCAGCAGAAGCTTCTTACCCAAGTACAACACCGACTCGGCTCTTCTAACCCTCTCCTTCTTCGAAAGAGTCTTGTCGTTCAAAACCTTGTCGCAGACCTTGGTCAAAACCCCGCTCACCTCGTACTTTGTGGACGCCCAGGCCGTGGCCAAAAACTTGCCCGTGATCAACCTCTCCATTTCCGCCTGCCTGAATAGCTCCGCCTCCGAAACCTCTTCCCCAGACTCAACAGCCAACTGCAAAGCCTCCTGTTGTCTCACCATTTCCTCAGCAGAAGCCTGCGCATCTAAAGCCGTCTTCAAAATGGAAAATCCGTTTTTGACATTCCCCGTCTTGGTCTTCACACTTGTGTAGAGTTTCGAAACACCAAACGTTTTGCATGAGGAAATCGTAGCATGTGCCTGGCTGGTGTACACTTTTCCAATCAAGTGCAACAACTGAATGCCAAAACTCTCAATCTTCAAATCCTCAAGTTCAATGTTAAGTTTACTGTTGAAAAGGTTCAAGGCATCGGTATTTCCCACTGCAGTTTGGTATTTCTCGATTCTAGAGAGAAGTTCTGCGGCAAGAGTGCTAATTCTCTCCTCCTTCACACGTTTTGCCTCCTCGTGCATTTCCAAAAGCTTTTCTCTTTGCTCCTGTGTGATTTTCTGCTTCTTCTTCTTTTCGATCTGTTCGCTGGTCAAGCCCAGAAGGCTCTGTTCAGGCCTGGTAGCGTCCGCCAAAGTCGTTCCTGCATTTGGATCCGCGGCGAGATTCGCCTCCAAATCGTCGTCCTCTAAAATGTCCGCGGTTTTGGCCACATCCTGCAACATGGACAACTCGCCAATCCACCCGTTGAAGCTCGATCCTCCAAAGATCATGTTGAAAAACTCCGCAGGATCAACGTCCGCAGCCTCCGCAGCCTCCTGGTTGTTCTTCATGCCCTCAATTCCCAACTCATCGTACAAGGCTCTGGTGTCTTTATTCAGCAAGATCCCGTACGCTTCTCCCAACTCTTGAAACTTCTCGGCGGCCTTGGGATCGTTGCCGTTTTTGTCGGGGTGGAGCTTGATGGCCTGCTTTCTGTATGCTTTCTTCAATTGCACCTCGTCCGCGGTGACTTCCACCTGCAAGATCTCGTAGTATGTAGTGTCTTTGACCATCGCTGAAGAATAAAAGTGTATTTCTGAAATTGTCAATTTTTTCTGGTGGTGATAAGCGGATGCACTGGATGAGAGCTGGAAGCGGGAGAGAGGTGCGGCTCGGGTGGGATGTAAGGGGAAGGGTTGTATTTGCAGGCTTAGGAGGTGGTGTCATTCAGAGAGGATTTCAACGAGTATTTCTACGAGTATTGGGAGCACAGCCTTTGAGAGGTGAGAATGGACTAAAAAGTTTATTTAGTTTGGTTTCGGTTAGGTCTATATTTGAGAATATTTTGGGTGTTTGGAGGGAAGTTGTTGTTAAAATTGTGTAGAGCAGGTTGTTGAGAATTTTGGTTATTGGTGGGAAGACGTTCACCTCCAGCCACGGCATAGCAGGGCCATAAATTTTTAGTGTCTATTTATACTTTTAGCTTGTTATTGGTTGTGTTGACATGTTGAAAGTGGTGTTTTGGTTGCCAATTCTTTTGGTCTTGTTTGTTGTGTTGGAAATGGGTTATTGGTTATCTTTTTGCAGCTATTGATATTGCACAAATATTGAAGATTTGGAGGGACGGTTTTTATTCTCTTTGGATTAATGGAGAAATAGTAGATATTATACATAAAAGGTTTACATTTACATACTCTAGGAATGCAGATTAAGTATTCTAGATTTTCAATATTTATTTGCAACATTCTTGGTTTTCAGATTTAAAGTGCAAACTTTCATATTTTCCAAAGAAAGTAACTTCCAATGCTAAAGTACTGATTTTTATGCCAATATTATTACCCAATAATCATGTTATACTCTCAAGAAGATTTCATTTCACTTTTCTAGAAAGAAAAAGTAATCTTATCAACCTCAGGAACAACCAAAACAGTCTCAACCCCATTTTTAACATCAACATCACTTGAAAAGTCTCTCTCTGCTTGCGCACTGATGGGCCTGATCAACAACTTTGGTAGCAATATATACCCCACATTCAACGGAATCAATACCAACTTCAAACTGGTAGTGTCACTATCAATTGAAAACGTGTGCTTCTTAAACCCAGAAATAAGCCAGTTATCATCGTTTTGAATCTGTAGCTGGAAAGATTCCTCCTCCGATTTATGCTCCATCGACTCGTTAAACCACTTGGTGACTGTTTCTATAGTTAAAGTCACCTCTATCGGTTCACCCACCAAAAATAGAGCCTTCTGATCAAAGCAGAACTCAACAATGTGAAAGTATTTCAAAATAGGCATGGGCACAGAAATGAATAGCTGGTGCGTTTTGGTGTTAAGTTGCTCGTTAATAGGGATCTCCTCCTTTGCTAACACACTATCAAAGATTCTGTTTATGTTTGCTCGTTCGTGGCCGTCTGCTACATGCAGCAAAAGCGTCTGCTCCAACATCCTAGACGTCTCTGGATGGCTTTCCAACACGATCTCGGAGCACAATGCATAGTTGGTCAAGTCAAACTGCAACGAATCAACTACATGTTTGAACGCAAGCCAGTACTGCAACAACTCGTTCTTCGAAAGCTCGGTGATGAAGTAATCATAACAATACTCCAAACACTCATCATTCAAATTAGAGTAGTCTATCACCAAATCCAAAGTGTCCGACGAACTAACCACATAATCGAGTTGCGGAGTAATTTTGTAGAAAATCGACGCTGGCTGCTCTCCAAATGCCACCATCTCTTGGAGCTTAGTGTTTGGTTGCGTAATTTGGTACTTGTCGTTGGTAGTGCTCAAGTTGTTTCCTGTAATTTTTATTGGTGACTTGGAATTAGAAGTACCAACTTGAAACTTTGAGTATATGTAGTCTTTTCTGAAGATGTCTTGCACTGAAACTGAAATCTTCAAGGTTGTGTCCACGCTTGCGGTGATGGAATGAGTGAAGTGCTGGCTTTCAATGTTGTAGCTCAATTCCGCTTTCATTTCAACAATTTTGCTGTCGCTGTAGTACTGGAATGGAATAAGAACGTCAACCGTTTGGTATGCTTCCACAAGATCAAAATTCAAATCATCGAGATTACAGTTCACTTTCAACCCATCAGTCTTGGATGATATGACGATTTGAACCTTGGAAATACTTTGAGATCCATTGTGCACTTTTAAGGCCATTTCTGTAGTTCCCAATTCCACCCTTGGAGTATTGGCAAACTCACACCAGAGCTTTTGAACATTTTGGTAGAACTGATAATCTGGAGCCAAAACTTGGTCTTGAGTGTTGTAAAACTCAATATTTGGAGTAGACTCAACAATAGATTTCTTACTGAATTTGATAACCGAGGTATCTGCGTCTAATTCTTGGTCACTGTCGTAGTTTGCTGTGTCGTCAGCATCCGGAGCTTGAGACCCATACACTTTCAACAATTGTAAGTTCTCGTTGACAAAAATGACCACTTTTGAAGGGTTGAAAGCTCCGGCATTGAAGTGGTGCGAGAAGAGTTTTATTTTATGGACTTGTGTCTCATCGATGTGGATGTTTTCAGCAGCAAAACGAATTGTTTTCTCATCTGCTGTGCTCACCAACTCAATAACTATGCTCGAAAACTCAAACTTAATGGAGAACAAGTTCGTGAGCTCCAAAACAACATAGTATGAATAGGTAGGATCCTCAGATGCCTTGATAAATGGAACAATGTTGGTATGGAACAAGTTTTCGACGGGGAAAGCAACCACTTCCTTCAACAATTTGGACTGTTGTTGAATTTTATCGAAAAGCTGAACAATACTTTTCTCTTTCTTGATTAGTTTATAATTATTAATGCCATACTCATTCCTTTTAAGGTTCTCCAGGTGTAAGCTCGCAAACAACTTGAGGCACGTAATTAGAATAAGTTCGTGGTTGGATGGCTGTAATCTTTCTACACATTCCAAGTACACTTCAAGCAAAACTCCACCCATGAAACTCCATCCTTTGATGATGAAAAAATCGCAAGAGTTTTGCAAAACTTGCAATGCTTCGGAGTACTTGCCTCTCTGGAAGTTCAACAAGGCCATTTCAATGCTGAGAATGTCGACAGTTTTGTTTCTTTGACATAAAATGAAGTCTTGAATGACTTCTTCGGTGAGTTTTTCGTAGGAATTAAAGTAACTGGCTTCACTTTCAAAAGTGGCCAATAACGGTGGGTAGCTCAAGGAAACTTGCTTTGGTCGGTCATCTAATGGAATTTCTTTCAAGATATCTTTGAAACCGTTAATGATATACCCCTTTTTTTCGCCAATCTCTACAAGTTTCGATCTTTTCAAAAGTGTAAGTTCACCTCTGAATTCCAAGATTTCGTTCAAATGGTAGGGCTCGGAGTCTTTATGAGCATTGTTATGGTTGTTGATTTGCACAAATTTGTCGTATATCGGCGAATCCATGTACTTGTCTATGGTGACAACCAACAATTCACTCAAGTTAGATCCACCGAGGATCGAAAGATCGTTCAAATAGTAGTTCAACTTTTGGTACAAGTTGGATAAATGCAAGGCAGAGATTGAGATTGGAGTATTTGGCGCAGTCGCCAACAACCGCAACAAAAAAGACTGGTTGGCAAACAACAAGGACTTCAACTCCACCAAGTTGATCTTCAGATCGGTGAATATGTTCGATTTGAAGTAAGAAACCTGTTCTTCCGATTCAAACTCAAACTCGTTCACGTTTTTGGCCGAAAAAACATCATTAACTGTGAATATTTCTGGCTTTTCCTGGTAAAGCTGATCCAATTCTCTGTACAACTCATCATTGATAACCAAAGAATCCAGCAATAGCCTCATATCACCAAGTAAATCCGCAAGGGACAACTTGTTGGAAATTTCGTCTACATCTGAAGAAGGTAACCTTTCAGATGTTTTCTCTTCGTTGAACTTTTGGTATTTGGCACTGAAAGAGTATAACAACAACTGCTTCAAAATGTTCACCAACTCAGTGAACTCTGAGCTTTTTTCCCCCTTTTCCCTTAACTTGATACATCTCTCTAGACTCTCAGTATGCGGAATATTAGGATCACTTAGCGCAAGAATTTCCTTACCTTCGAACCCAAAGTCGAGTTTCAACTTGTCAAACGTCGACGTTTTGATTATAGTGGAGTGCTTATCCTTGAAATTCAGCGGGATATACAATATAATCATCCATTCCAGATTGGACTTCGAAACCAAATTGCGGAGCCATTCTTTTATCAACGGTCTAACTTGAGATCTATAAGTGTCGAGATTTTCATACTTGACAAACATGATTCTGGCGTATATATTATGGCCAGTGTAGACCTTCAAGTTCTCTGGGCCCTTTGGAAGGGAGATTGACGACGAAGACCTGTTAGATCTGGGCACTTCTTCTATAAATTTTATTGGTAACAATGGTATTGACTTCAAAGGTTTGGAAGTGTGGTACTTCCAGTGGAGGTTTGTCAAGGGTAATTTTGCATATAACTCATCTTTGACCAAGGGGAAGATGTTGAACGGGTCGTAGTAACCGACGTTGACCGGATTTCGTCTGTCTAGGTCGCTTTCCATATGGCTTTGAGTTTACAAGTTATGGAAATATGTTGCGACATTGTTGTTGAATAAAAGAGACATAAAATGCGACATTACCATACTGGTATTTAGAAGAACTAGTACAATGATTTAAGGTAATGGAAAATTTGGAGGTTTCTAGTATGTACAAAGGCGAAGTATAAGAATCAGATTAAGAATTTGGGTGTAAAATCAATAACTAAGTTTATATGTTTAAAATTGAAATTTTAGAATACAATTTTTAAGTGCACTTTTAACCTAAGTTTCATTATTTCATTACATATTTCCACATTCCAATAATCACTTTACAAAACACAGAAAACCACCAGAAATCCATTCACAGAATCCCAAACAAACCATTACAACAATTAATTTAAAATTTATTAACGTAGTCGATTATATACAAACAACTAGACTGGACATTAAGTCCTTTTAACGTAGCTAAAGCCCCAAAGCATTTGTAAACTGGGAAGAACCACCAGTTTGCTGCATCTCGTACATAAAGTCCTCCAACACAGCAAACACCGAGGTGATGGCAATCACACCCGAAGCACCCTTGCCGTTTCCACCCAAGACATCGGACGCCACGGCCACGGCGGTCAACGCAAACGCACCGGTGGCAGAGGCCAACGGAATCACCTTGGACAACTCTCTGGTCACGTCTCTCTTGCCGGAGATCGAGATGCCCTGCTCCTTGAACTGCTGGGCTAAGTCCTTGGGTGCGGAGCCAGACTGGTTCGCCCACTTGAGCGAAAACCAGACGGCAGACAAAAGCGTCACCACGGAAAAACCAACAATCTTCAATGGGTTGAAGCCTGCAGAAAACAAGTAGGCAAACGCACCGTGTTCCAACACCAACGAGTTCGACAAGGTGTCCAATCTGTACTCAACTACCAAGGTCTTGAACCAGTCGCAGTTGTAGCCCAACTTGGTGACGGCAGTGGAAAGAGCGTATGCAAAAAACTGTGCGTTGGCTACAACAGTGTATGCGAACAAAACTGGTAAAGCTCCAGTGTACAACAATCTAATAGGGTACATGTTGCTGACGCTTCTGACCTTGGTGGACCTAACAGACAATTCGAGTCTGAAGTTTTGCAAGTAAATGACAAACAAAACTACAACCAATGCAATGTAGAACTGGGTCAAGTTTGGTAAGGAAGCTCTAGTAAATGAGTAGTAGATGTTCAGGAAGTTCAGCTTGAAGTCAGTCAACGAAAGGCTGGTCACCAAGTTGTACAATGCTCCGTAGTGCTCCGACTTGTTTGAGTTCTGCAAGCTGATGATTTCGACACCCACAATGTCTCTGACCAAGTTCATGGTGAATTGCAAGGCGAGCAAGCCCATGATTCCGCTGCCAAAGGCGAAACCCTTGTCGAAAACGTCCACAATCAACGTCACAATGAACGACCAGACGTTGATCTGCACAAAGATCATCACGTACGAGCCAATAGGCAACTTTTCCGCAGTCAAAGGGTCGTAGCCTCTGATGACATTGTCAAAGTAGCCGGAAAAGAGCAAAACAAGCGAGTAAATGGCCGACAAAAGCGCTCCCGTGACCTTCTGACCCGACTGGAACAACTCACGGTCCGATCTCACGTTGAAGTTGACCTTGATCAACCTTAATCCCGCAGCCAATTGCCAGATGAAACCGGCAGTAACAATGGGCAACAATCCCAACTCCAACAAGGAGCCTTTTTCCATGCCGAACACTGGTCTGACTGAGATTAACGGATCGGTCACCTTGTATTCTGCCTCGGACACCAATCCGTAGACCGGTAATTGACCAAGCAAGAAGATGATCGCGGAACTGATGGTGAAGATGATCTTTTCATCAAAACCAATTCTCTCGGTGGGGAGCTCGACCTCGGGCAAAAGTGGGATGAAAAACTTAACTAGGTTAAGAAGACGGACTAGAAGGTTAGTGGGGGATGGTGTGGGCGGACACTTGTTACTTACATCCAGCCATAGTGTAAAGAATACGTTGATAAGTAATTTAAAATGAACGTCGGCAAATTTTCATCGTATAGCGCGACATAAAATGTCGTATGAATGATTGGGAAATGGCAGAGTAGAGTTTTTGATTTGAGGTGGATGTGTTCAGGTATGGGCTGTTTGTATGATTTGATTGTATAGTTTGCTTGTATGGTTTGCTTGTATGATTTGTTTGTTTGATATGGGTGACTTTGGGTTTGGGAGGTGGTAATTTATTTTAGAGAGGACAGATTAAGAGCCTCTGCTAGGAGCCGCACGGTCAGAGTGTGGCCCTGGTGAACAAAGGTCACAAGCAGGTCTTTTTAGCCGTTGAAACGCCTCGCGTGCGCTTATCTTGTACTGTATTCCACTGTGGGGTGAGAGCGGTGAGCGAAGAAAAATGCAGTAATTGAGAGGGTGATTGATAAAGGAATGGCTAGGCTTTGATTGCGGATTTCTTGACTACTTTGTGTGAATATGAGAAAGTGTGACTTCGTTAAAGTGATACGAGGAAAGTGACTGATAAGTGATTTAAATGTGAGTGGAACTTTAATGAGTGAGTATCCAGTAAGTCTTCAAAAAGGGAGCTGTGATTTAAATGAGAATGAATTACAGACAATTTATTTGAGGTGAGAAGTATGACTTGTTTGTAGTAATAAAATCGACAGTTTGTACAATATGTTTGAGGTGGGAGAGGACAACGAGCAATAATTTTAGAACCTCATTACTTTTAAGCTCATGTTCTTGAATATGTCATCTAATATTTACAATTGGAAGAGTCGACGAAATTTCGAGAATATCAGATGGTAGAAGATGGATAACCTGACATTTGATTTGACAATTTTGGTTGATTATTTCTCGATAAGTAATAAAATCCAAAACATGTGTTGAATGTTATAAATTCTTGGTTCATCCAAATTCGCCTCAAAAGATTCTGACTGAAGAGTCAACTATAGTGAGCATCATATGGGTGTAGATAACTGAACATATTTCAACGTCAATCAAGTACAATATTCTACTATTGAAATGGAACACTATAGAGAGATATGGATACAATCTCTCAATTTTCATTCCAGCTTACATGTAAATATTTAGTTTTAGCTGCAAATCAAAAGCCAACTGCAGCGAAAGAATTTGCCAAATTTTCTTAAGATTTTGCAGCCATGTTAAAAAGTTGATCTAAGGCTGAAATATACGTCAGTACCATTTAGGCAATCTTGCAATAACACCGCCAGCAATTGAATGATGAGTTCTCAACTCCACCTCTTCTCCGATTACACTATCACTGAAATTGAGACCCTACCATTGCTCATAATGCATCACTCACATGGCAAAACCACAAAGACTCTTCAAGAGAGCAATAGCAATGAATCTTCTAAAGTTCCCTTTGTACGTAGATCTTCTTCCAGAGTTCCAATTCCCAACATTACCAAACCCCGTGCAAATCTTTGCAGAGGGGTACAAGTGGAGAATAATGATCTACATTGTTGGATCATACCAGATAAACTCAAGATCTGGAAGTTTCACAGTTAGGTACGTTATTTACCTCGAGGTTGTACACGTAGAAGACTCATACAACCGAATTTGAAGTGGTTAACTTACTTAATCCAAGTAGAGATTGAAAGTTGTCGAAACATCGCCTCGAAAAGCCACATTGGCGCTCCCCGCAACTTTGTATTTCCTCGCTTTTCCAATAATCTACCTGATAATGTATATCCAGCATAACATTTTATTTAACCTCCTTTCTATTAGAACATTACATTGATACTCTCATATTCACTCTTCCATTCATATTCTCTTACATTTTACTCTTTCAAATTTATTCTCACAATATACTCTCTCAAACATATTCTCTCAAATCACTTCTTCAAACTTATTCTCTTACCATATACTCTCAAATATATTCTCTCACCAGATACTCTCAAACATATTCTCAAACTACTCTTTTTCTCTCAATTTATTCTATACAACATATTCTATGTAATTATTACTCTATATAACCCAAACTTAACCTTATATTATCCATTCAACCCAAACATCAAATATCATTCCATGAATTCAAACCCCCCCCACAAACCACAACCGAAGAAGACCCCTCAGAAAACCCCTCAGAAAACGTGCTCTGCATAACAGAAAGCTCATCATACTCGTCCGCCAAGTTGCTCAAAGTCCTCTCCAAGTCATTTGTGCTCCTCCGAAGCAGATTAATGTACGCTCTCCTCGAAGGGCCCCTAGAATGCACTCCCGGCTCCAATATCTCCTGTGTGTGCAATAATATATGGATCAAGTGGCTCAATCTGCTCGGAAAAGTCGGCGATCCACCCTCCCCCTCAAGCAAAAACAGCTTAATATCGTACAACTGGTGGAATTTCTTGAATTTGGCCAATTCTTCCTTGTTCAAGTTGGCTAACAAATCGTCCCCGTAAAACGGTAAACTCGCAGGAAGTGTTTCCTGACTATTTATCAAGTTCTCGTCCAAATTCAAACTGGCAATATTGTCATCTAAAGTATCCGAAGTAAGACTCGAGTTGTACCACTGGTTGATCTTGTTAGATAAGTCCTGGTCGGGGTAGTACTCTTGAGTTTCTTCCTCATCATCCTCGTCATTTTCATCATCCTGTTCATCTTCATACTGCTCCTCATCCACAAACGTAAAAGTATTTACTGTTCTACCAGTATTCGTAGAAGACAAAATGTCTGACTCTTGGCTCTTTCCGTTGAACAAAACATACAGCGAATGGTCGTCGATGGCGTCCACGACCGCCTCCAACTCCTCAAAGTCAGATAGTATGCTGCTGGACGTGTCGTAGGTGTCCTGGACCTTGAATGTGCGTGACTTGTTGACTCCCTTGTTGTTGCTCATAGTGATAATTCCCAGATAATGGCGACTCCTTCTTTATATATCATTCTTTTTGATAAGCACACGTGAGGGCGATACCACAACTCAACAAAACGGAAAGAGGGGCCACAATTTGGACGGATCTGAGGGTGCAGAATGACAGAAGTGCGAAGAAACGAGTGGAGGGGTGGTCGAGAAGCGAGAAGGGAAAATTTGGGTTTTTGTTGCGTTTCTCTTGGTTTTACCTGTGTTTGAGATTTTATGAGAGGAATGTGCACCACAGATCTAAGGTTAAAACAGTGTATACGAGTATACGAGGGTGGGAATCGAATATTCCCTCATTCAGGTTGGAATTCGAGAGTTTAAATTTGTAGGTGGCATGTACAACATATCTACATTTGTTGCAGTTCGATGATTCGATGTTGCACCCGGGTTTTGATTTTCTTGGGAGAGGGTGATTAGGTTTTGCCTGACAATTGGGATGATGGCTACATTATTATCGAGGGATTCCACAATTTTGCAGTAATCAGATTCGTTAATGAGTGAAACAGATTATTCTCTTGAGTCTATCATCATTGAATCTTGACTCTATCAAATCTTTGAATTTTCTCGACTATTTCCTCATCTTTAAATATTCTCAGACTTCATCTTTAAAAATTCTCAGACTTTCCTCATCTTTAAATATTCTCAGACTTTCCTCATCTTTAAATATTCTCAGACTTTCCTCATCTTTAAATATTCTCAGACTTTCCTCATCTTATATTCTCAGACTTTCCTCATCTTCGCTCCTACTTTGTTTCTCTCTTTTACCTCATCTCTTGCTTAAAATCGCTTCTAACTCATTCTTCTCCCTACTTTTCACTTCCTCAATTCACTCAACTTACATCATCTAACATGTTAGTACATTTCTTATCATCAACTCAGATAGGGGTGAAAGACTATTTTTAATACCAGATTTCATCACTGTTATTATGATTCAAACTTATCATCATCGTTTCTTAAGGTACTTACTGATCACTGCTCACGTTTCAAAATTCAAGTTGTATGGTACATATCAAAATTATTCACGTAGAAAGTAGAACGTTTTATTCTTTTCAGAGTGCAACTAGAAATTTTGGTTTACTTTTCAGTATTTATACTAAAAATGGTTTGAACTCATCGCAGAATTTTCAACTCTGATTTATTTGTCATTGGTTGTTTTTTCATTGGTTGTTTTTTATACGCGAATTTATGTTTATTGACGTAAGCTGTGATTGACTGTTTCGTTCTCATTGCTTCGTGTTCTGGCAATATCTCACTCTGGAAAGTGAATGAAATGGCAGAATGCACCCTCATCTTTCTAATTGGGTTTCAGTTTACTATTCTCACCTACCACTCACCTTTTACTACGCCCAATTATCTACCACTCCTTCACAGTACCCAATTATCTACCACTCATTCACAGTACCCAATTATCTACCACTCATTCACAGTACCCAATTATCTACCACTCCTTCACTCTCCCCAATCACTACACACAATATCCACTCACCTTTCACAATTTCCAAGTAGCCATTAACAATTACCACCCAAACTTCAGGTCCGCTAAACACAATCACCTCTCTACATTCCAATAAACACCCACTTCCATAGCAATTCTCATTTACCACCAATTAACTCTCTTCTCCCCAATAAACCACATCAACCCACCTTATCACACCAACCCCTGTATTTTCAATCTCATTCTACTCTTCTCACTCAATACTCCCATCTCCAGAACCCTTAACATCCGATTAAAAGTCAATATCTGCTTATTAATCCCCTTACTCATTACTTACTACTCCTTACTTACTACTCCTTACTCACTTGTACAGGACCTCCTCATCCCACCTTCTCCTATAAACCACCCTTTCCCACTTATAACCCATCTTTTTTCCACCTCCACCTCCATCTATCTTACCATATCTCCATAAAAAGTAAATCTTCGCACTTTTCATCAACATTTCACCATGGCAGTCAAAGGATTAGGTCAGGTCGACCAGCAGTACAACGGATCCAGCTTGAAAATCGGAATCATCCACGCAAGATGGAACAAGAAGATCATCGATAACTTGGTCAAGGGTGCAGTTTCACGTTTGAAGGAGTTTGGAGTCAAGGAAGAGAACATCTTGATCGAGTCTGTTCCAGGATCGTTTGAGTTGCCGTACGCCACCAAGGCGTACACCACCAAGCACAACTTGGATGCGGTCATTCCCATTGGTGTGTTAATCAAGGGCTCCACCATGCACTTTGAGTACATTTGCGACTCGGTGACCCAGCAGTTGCAGAAGTTGAACACGGAATTGGGGGTTCCGGTGATTTTTGGTGTTTTGACGTGTTTGACTGAGGAGCAGGCTGAGGCGAGGGCTGGTTTGATTGAGGGTAAGATGCACAACCACGGTGAGGATTGGGGGGCTGCTGCTGTAGAGATGTCGTTGAAGTTTGGACGTTTACATTAATGAGTGAATAAATGTGTGAGTTTAGCTTTGGGTTGTGTGATTCTAGTATAACAATCAAGTGAGTTTTGGTCCAATTATCTGGTTCCTTATTTTTCAACTATTTCTATCGTTTTGATGTTTGACCAACCTGACGTTTAACGGTCTAAGTTTGATTGATAATTGAGATTAAGTAGGTGACATTTTACATACATTTCATCTTGACTTTAACCTTAATTACCGAGGTTGTGATTGTTGATATGATATAGATTTCACTATGCAGAAATGGGGCCTTCTTAACGTTACTTATTTTAAAAGAGTAAGCTCAAACTTGAGATATGAAATAAATGTACCCAAGATAATTATAATTACCTTGGCTTCACTCAAATCTGATAGAATATTCATTAACAATAAGGAATAATAACCAAGAAGAATGCTTATCATGAACGATATCTACAGCTTCCTTTAAATAGCAGTTAAATCTCCAACCCAAATATTTTTAAGAGAATACAAGTATGCTCAATAAAATCTGTAGGAAACGCATTTCTTAAGACATGAATAGAAAAACCTGCAATAGCTTTCAAATCAAATAGGAATTGTTTGAAATTTTGCAACCGTGGCCGGAGATTTATAACTACACTCCGTCCATAAATGGATTTCCTCTTCCCATATACCATAAACCAATCTAACTAAACCTTTATAACTAAATACACAACTGTATGGTAATGAAAGATAACTAAAGTGTGATTTTTATTAAAGTTTCAAAGAACTGTCTTATTTCTTGTTTACATTGATAATGAAAGCTTTAAACTAAACATTAGTCAAATTGTCGAAGTGACTCTGCAATGGTTCAAGAAATATGTTATTTTCAAGTGAAGATTATCTGGAATCATGGCACTCTAGTGATGGTACTCTTCAGCCCTCTTATAATTTATGTAATTCTGACTGCAAAACCAACAAATTCCAAGGCCAATTAATGTGAATCTTGTTTGTCTACTATATTTATGAAAAGTATCGAAATTGATATCTCGGATTAACCCAAATCATGAATCTAAATAACCAAATAGTGAAGCATTTGGCTTCCTTCATACAACCCACTCCTACTTGTGAGACAGCAAAAAGTCAACCTGCTCAGATACAAAAGTCTGAAAATCAATGGTGGCCACTCCAGTCACATTCTTATCATACCTTTGGAAAAAGTTTGTGATTGAACGTAACTCAACATTCACCTGAATATAACCATCAAATTTGAGCTTCCCAGCTTCAGTTCCATCCCCCGAATGCTGACTATATATCTTCAGCACCAAATCCCTGTTCAAAACATACCCCATAGTCTCCAAAATGGTTTGGAAATCATCAAACGTCACCTCACCCGAGATATCACTGCCGTTCTTGACAAACAATGCCTTGAGGGCCAACACCCATTTCCTCGCGTAGACGTACTGGTCAAAGTCAACCACTTCGGCAGGTTTTCCAAACAACTTCACCACCAAACTGGCCGTGTACTCTCTCAAAGGGGCGTGGTCATAAAACAATGCCTGTTCGAATTGTTTTGACGTGATTCGTCCAGACCCTTTGGTGTCTACTGTGCTGAAGACTTCCCTCAATTCCTGTTCCAGTTTCTCCGGTTGTGACATTGTATTTTCAATTTAATCAAACTACTTTGAACTGACAATTTGAGATAAAGAGCTAAATATATACTCGGTGTAAATACGAATTTCGCTTAGCACCACCCACAAAAATTTATGCTGATGATTTGAAATGTTGAGGGTCAAGGCTGAGTTTTGACATAGTTTGGAGGCGATATTGCATTTTGGCATGATCTGAAGTTCAGCTGTGGGCAATGCCCTCTGGCTGGGAGTGGTGATTTGGGTGCAAAAACGTTTATGAGGTTTGGGAGAAGTAAATCAAGAAATACCCTTTTATTTTTGGAGATGTCTAAGATCGGAGTTTGTTGAATTAGGTATTACTCTGTCGTTCTTAGTTAATATATGTCAAGTACGGAACAGCTTGTGACTTTTCTGTGAGGTTTTTATTGTTCTTGAGGTGCAAGCCTTGGTTTAAAATAGGGAATTATTGGAACCAGATGGGGTGGAACTTCTCTCACAATTTACTTCCCTTCTAGTTTGTGAGCGCAAGTTGTTTAGATGTTCCAGATCTGGATCAGATTCCTTTAAGTGGGAATATCTCGTACCATAAGAACGTTTCACGGTCTTCATTCTGAAAAAAAAGATGCAATGAGATAAAGAGGTCAATTCAGATGCCAATAATCTTTTAGGACGGATAACAGCTGTAATTCAATGAAGAAGAATGTTCTTCCAACTTCAAATATGAGATCTAAAAGGTAATGTCAAAAAGATTAAAAAAGGACGACCTCGGTGAGGATCGAACTCACGATCTCAAGATTAACAGTCTTACGCCTTAACCAGCTTGGCCACGAAGTCCTAATTTGTATATTAATTTTGACAAATTCCTTAGTTCCACACCATTTGGAGAAGTAGCCCGTTTGTCTCTTTATGAGCCTTACAAAGGTTCATATACTCCCCAGCTTACCACTTCAAACTCCTCTGCGAATCTCAATATCATATCTCAACTTTTTCTGTACCATTTCTACGTTCTCTAAAATCTAAAATCAAATATCAATCTGAAAAAATTAAATATCTATAATGCTAACTTTAAAACGATATATTCACTCATCATCAACCAAATACTTCAAACTAGACCCCAATTACAAATTCAAATGTGGCTTGGAAATCCACACCCAGTTGAGCACCAAATATAAGCTCTTTTCAAACTCATTGAACGACAACAGCAGCTCCCCAAACTCAAGTATCAGCTACTTTGACCTTGGATTGCCTGGCACCCAGCCCAAAATCAACCCTGAGGCAGTGTATCTTGCTTTGAAAACCGCAGTTGCTCTTGGGGGCGACATTCAGCCAAACTCGTCGTTCGACAGGAAGCACTACTTTTACCCAGATCAACCTTTGGGATACCAGATTACCCAGTATTATAGACCTATTTCCAAAAATGGGAGAGTTGTATTAAACAGTGCCTTTGACAATATAAAGCAAGAAGAGAAGATAATTAATATACAACAGATCCAGTTGGAACAGGACACAGGCAAACTAAACTACGATGAGCACGATAATGAAGTGAAGATAGACTATAATAGAGCAAATGTTCCGTTGATTGAGTTGATAACAAGACCTGATTTCGAGGACATTGAACAGGTCATACTGTTTGTCAAGAAGTATCAGTCTTTGGTGAGGTTTTTGGATATTTGTGACGGTGAATTGGAAAATGGGTCTCTTAGAATTGATGTAAATATCAGTGTCAATGGCAATAATAGAGTTGAGATCAAGAATTTGAACAGCTTTAATGATATTCAACAGGCTTTGAGGTTTGAATATAGAAGGCAAATTGGTG
Organism: Kodamaea sagamina; assembly: GCA_030556545.1. Taxonomy (NCBI): domain Eukaryota; kingdom Fungi; phylum Ascomycota; class Pichiomycetes; order Serinales; family Debaryomycetaceae; genus Kodamaea; species Kodamaea sagamina. The sequence continues at coordinate 312,538 of JAKTUG010000004.1, forward strand.
TTATTGACAGCAATGAGAAGGTTGTCCAAGAAACAAGAGGCTGGAACGGGACAGGAACTACCAATTTAAGAACAAAAGAAGATGCTGTGGACTATAGATATGTTCCTGACTCTGAATTACCTATTATCCGATTGGATCCAGGAATTGGAGAGGAAATCAAAGCTACATTGCCGTTATTGCCTGACCAAGTGTTGGCCCAGCTCACCGGCGAATGCCAATTGGAGCTCAAGTATGCCCACTTTTTGGTGGAAAATAAGGACATCTTGAACTACTACTACCAACTCTACGATATTTTGGTCGCTAAAGCCAAGAAACCTGTTAAGTTGGTCAATAACTGGTTATTCCATGAATTTTTTGGGGCCTTTTCAAAGCAAAAGTTGAGTGTTGATTTGAACGTTGTTTCTCTGTCAAAACTTGCTGAGTTGATTGTCAAGGTTGTCAACTCTGAAGTATCGCAAACATCAGCTAAAATATTGCTCACTGAAATTGTAAAGTCACCTAAAGAGTTTGAAAACACATCGATTGACTCTTTAATTGAGCACTTTGATTTGGGTAAGCCTGAGGATGTGAGCAAGGAGGATATGGACGATGCTATTGAAGAGATATGCCAGGAAATTATCCAAAATAACCAAGATGTTGCAGCCAAGGTGAAGAATGGTCAACGCAAATCAATAAAGTTTTTGGTGGGTTTGGCTATGAGGGAAACTCAAGGTAAGGTACCAGCAGCCGAATTCCAGAGAAAGTTTGAGGGTTTGTTGAAATAATTGTTTATAAATTCATCTTGTATATAATCTACTTCTTTTGCATTACTTGGAAATTGTACCCAAAAGCTTCATCTGGAAAGGTCTCATTTGCCTTTATCTGAAGTTCAATTTGAGCCTCGAAATCAGCAAGGGAAGTTGGAGAAGTCGCTTCAGAAGTATTTTCCAGTTCGTATATACTTGTTCTTTTCTCAATAAACGTAGAATTATTGGTAAGGGCCGATTTTGAGGTGAACTGAGATTTGTTACTATTCTGTCTCGCTTGGGATGGGAACTTGGTGGCTTCGGTTGCTGATTTCGTCAAATACAGGAAGTCTCCGGCATTTCCGTCCAAATCTGGCTGGTTCCTTCTGAAAACTCTTCTAAAGAGGTTCTTGTACATGGCAAGAGCATCCGTTCCAATGCCAAACAACATAAAAGTGATCCCAGACAACCCAATAGTAATGTAGGAGTCAAACGGAACCGAACTCAGAGTGTAGGAAAAGTAAATTGCCAGCTTATCATACATAATCTTCCCAAGCTTCTCTCCAGATCTAACCAAATTCACATTTTCAACAAAGTAGTAGATACTCAAAGGAGCAACAGCACCAATTATAACAAGACAGAATATGAGCAATCTGGCAAACCTCTTCAAATTCAAGCCTGAGTTTGTGCACCGCAAGATATCTTTAACGTCCTTACGTTTTTCAAAGTACTTGTACAAGGTGAGGGCAGAAAACACAACTCCAACAAAGGACCAGATTAAAGGCCACATGAAGTAGAGAGGGTAAGTGGCCTTCATGGGCTGCAAGGTAGTTGAACACCCACTGTACCTGAAAATAACATAACGAGACGACTGAATGTAGTACTGAGCACACAAGACAAAGATTGGAGTGAGCAAGCAGATAGAAAGCTCTATAGCCAACTTTCTCCAGTTGCCGTTATCCATGAACATGGGTTTGTTTGCGCACAACACCATGTACAAGTTGATCGACAAGGCCGCGGCCGCGGTGACTCTGCCGACTCTAGCTGCGGTGTCCAACCTCGTGAAAACGTCGCAATAGCCAAGACCGTCCCAGGTTCCGTACAACTCACCGCTCCAGATCAAAGCGTTGACAAAGCACTTGATGTTGGACACAAGAAAGCAGGAAATAAGAAAGGCAGCAGGCACATTCTTAGCTTTCAAGTGCCAAACCCAAGGCGGAATCAATAGTAAAACTGCAAGTAGTGAAAGCACTACCAATGTTGCTCCAACTGCGTCCATATCTGAATGTAGAGTATAGATTTAGGAGATCGTGGGTTTATAAGCTCTAATTTGCAGCCAAGTGTGGGTTGTTCCATTGGCGTCCTAATCGGGAAATTTCGATTTTGCACCCAAAAAATGGTTGAAAACCACATCAATTTTAACTAATTTGGACGTGAAAGGAACTTTGAGACAAGACTGTGTATTGTGCTGTAGGGTGTATTATCTGAAGATACGAGAGTGTGTTGGATATTCTAGTTTAATATTATCTTTTGGTTTATTGTCTGAGAAGATCTGTTTGTTGTGTGATTAGCATACAATGAGTAAAGAAAGATCAAGGGAATTAAGATTAGATAATTGAATAAAGTGGTAGTTGAGAATAGTCTATTTTCAAGGTGTATGTAAGATTTAGATGAATCTGAAACATGTTGTAGAGATTTAATCTTAAAATCCACAAGAATTAAAATATTACATTCGATTTGTTTTTGTTTCATTGATATACTTCTAGATTTAATATGTACCTAATTTCAATTGAATCATTTTATCACTTTAAAGTAGTTTTAGTTTTTGAATTGTATTTCTTTCTCTTTATTCCATCTTTTGTTATTCCACTTTTCTTCTTCTCTTCTTCAACTCTTTCTATTCCATGTTTTCTTCTTCTTCTCTTCTTCAACTTTTTCTTTACTTTCTTCTCTCTTCTTCAACTTTTTCTCTTGTTCAACTTTTTCTCTTGTTCAATTTTTTCTTCTTCTTCTCTTCTTCCTCTTCACTTTTCTTTCCTTCCTTTCTTAATCCTCTCTATTCTTCCCCTACTTAACATAAACTCTAAAGATACCATTATTAAACTAAAACACAAGTATTATATACAAATGCATAAATATGAAAGAAATTATGACAGGCTAATTGATGACCGACTTCAAAACCTCGTTGGCCGATACAACGCCATTGTACTTGGAGTCCAAGAACTTCAACAACTCAACAACCTGCTCTCTCAAACCATCCTTGGGGAACTGCTTCATGGCCTCGAGGTTCTCTTCTCTGCCCAACGTGGAGTCGTTGACCAACTTGATTCTGTCCGCCTCGGCCACAAAGACCTTGCCAAAGACGTCGACAATGGCCTGTGTCTGCGCAACAATCAACTCATTCTCCGCACCGTACAACTTGATGATCATCTCGAAGATGGGCGTGTTCTCCTCAAGTCCCGTCTCCAAAGGCAAGTGCGACAAGAACGGCGTGAGGACGTGCTCCAATGGAACAGCGGCCTGGTGCTTCAAGGTCATTCTAGCGACGCAGCCGACAGCGTTGCCGTACGATCTGTTGACCACCTCCTTGGACTCCTCGTCGTCGGCACTGACGGCCTTTCTGTCAGCCTTGTTCAACAACTGGAACAATAATTGCAATACAGATGGGTAGATGGACGACAAATCAGTAGCAGAGTGCTCAACAATGAGCCCAATACCGTAGGCACAGTTACCCTTGACCTCCAACGACTTGTCGTTGGTGATTCTGTTGATGAAAACTTGTAATAACTCTTCAGCGTATGGGTTGTTCGCCTTGAGGCCGTCAACAATCACAGCCAAGGTGCCTGTAGACGAAACTCTGATGGACTTGGACTTGGAAGTCAACTGCGACAAGATGACATCCTTGAACGAGGCGAAAATCTTGCCAAAGTCACCTTCCAAGGCGAGAGACAAGTTGACTAAAACCTCACAGGCAGACTCGTACAACAAAGCGTCGGTTTCCGAGGTGTCCTGCTCGTCCTCTGGAGCCTCTTCGTCCTCAATTTGGCATGGGTGCTCTCTCTTCAAGATGTTCATCAACTGCGCACACACTGCTTCCAACGAAGAGGTGTTGTTGACGTCGTCGACAAGCGCAACAGCCCCAAACACATACAAAAAGTCGGCGATGCCGTCCAAAATGCGTGCCACCATGGTCAACTCAAACTCGTCTGGCAAAATCAGAACAGCCACGCCTCTACACTGCTGGATCAACAGCAAAATCGAAGGGTCTACGTACGACTGTGCTGGGACACCCTTTGGAGCCTTGAAATCTTCACCGTGGGTGGCCTTGAACATGGCCTTGGTGATTCTGAACATGGTCTGCATGGCTGCCTCTCTCATACCATAAGACTGCTCAATCTGCTCCTCCAAGGTCTTGAAAGATGGCTCTACAAACCTGGCAAACTCCTTGCCGGTACCGGTGGCCAACTCAGCAAGCGCAACGGACGCAATTTCCTTCTCGATGGTGATACCGGTGTGGAAGTTCATGCCCTGGCTCAAATCCTCCTCGTTTTCCTCGTCCAAGTCCTCCAAGTTGAAGGTTAATTCTTCTTGTTCCAAGCACTTCAAGATCTGGGGCACAATCTGGTCCAAGAAACCAGAAAACTCGGCACCGTAGACCTTGGCCATGTTGGAAATGAAGGCGAAACCGGACTCTCTGATTCTCGAGTGTTCGGACGAAATGGCGCTGTAGGCAGCTTCAACCAATGGTTTAGCATAAGCAGAAAACGCTTCTTGTCCCACTGCTCTGGCCATGGTGGAAATGTTTTCAAAGGTCATGGCCTTCAACTCGATGTCATCCTCAGTCAAACCTTCAACTTCAGTAACATTCGCAATTAATGGTTCCAAGTACTGAATAGCGTTGTTAAAGTACGGAGTAAACGCTTTACCAGCTGCAAACGCAGTGGATCCGATCGCAGAAACAATCGCAGACTTCAAGGTGGAACTGTTCGCGGTGCTCAACATCTGGAACAACTTGTTCATCAACGGCTCGATGTAGCTCTTCATGGCGTCGTGCGACATGAACTCGATCAAGCCGTCCAAGGCGAAACAAGCGTATTTGTAGGCGACTGGCGAGGTGGCAGAGTCGATAATCTCGATAATCAAAGGCAACAAATGCTCGTGGAAACCTGCAATAACGTCCTGCAACTCGGAAGTCAACTGCGTCAACGTTTTTAAAGCCGCCACCCTCACCACAATCTCAGAATCCTTCAATCCTGTGATGATGGCAGGCACAATCTTGGAGATTTGGGTCGAAAAGTAGTCTGGGCACCCGGCAGCCGTAACGCCAATGCTCAACAAACCGCCTCTTCTCTCAAACTGGTTGCTGGAGCCCAACATCGCAGGCAAAATCTCAAATAAGGGGTTGACAACCTGCGATGGAGGCAATTCCGCAGACAAAACAGCAAGCAATCTCAATCCCAATGATGGTGCGTCGCTCTCCTCGTTCTCATTCTCCTCGTACTCGTTATTCAACTCGTCGTCCACGTCGATTTCCTCCGAGGCAATCTTGGCAGCAATCTGTGTGATCGAAGGGCCCAACTTGTTGGCCGAGATCTTGGACTTTCTCAAGGAAACAACCGAAATTAAGAATTGCAACCCAAACGTTCTGTATTCTTCATCCAATTGAGTGTTAGCAGCAATTTCAGCAATCAACTGAATCAATTGAATCAAATGGTCACCAACCAATTTTGCATCCAAAAAAATCATAGAGTTGAAAACATTGAAAATGCTCTTGGCAGACTCAGTGTCGTCACTACCAATCACCTCCTTCAAAACCTCCACCATTCCACCAATCGAGTCTCTAAATTTCGCCGCCAACTGCGGGTTAATCTGCGAATCCTCCTCGATGAGCTGTGAAATCACCTCCAACGCCAACACAGAGTCCACTCTGATGCTTCTTGACGCCAGTGTGTCCGCCAACAACCCCGCGTACAACGACAAGAGGTTGTCCACGTGTGGCTGCAACGCTGGGATCTGTGTCTCCAACAACGTGTACAAGGTGTAGGTAGCAATCTCCCTGGTCTGCAAGGAGGTCTGGTTTTGGATGCCCTGGACCAAGGTGGGCAACAAGTCGGCCCACTCGCCGTTTTCCAAGTCGATTTCGCCCACTGCTGCGACAACACGCGCACACGAGTGCGCCACGAGCTTCGAAGACGACGAGTTGAACGTGTTGTTCAACAACGAGTCCCTGATTTGCGGTTTCAAACTACCGTCAATGTCGCTCCACTTGCTGACGACCAATTTCCTGGCCTCCACCGCAGCCAACTGCTTCAACTGCTCGTCCTCAGCGCTGGCCAAGATCTGGAAGAGCGATGGCAATGCCAATGGGTTGGGGTAGAACTCCTTGGTCAAGGTCAGCACTGCCTGCTTGATGACATTGGAGTCGGGAACCAAGGTCTTCTTCAAGGTTTCCTCCAAAGATGCTAGGTATTGGGGGTCCATCTTGTATTTCTTATAAGGATGAGATGAGTTTTTGAAAAATTGGATCTTTAGAGAATTTATAAAAAAATTTGCGTTGTAAAATGCACTTTAGAAAATTTGATTTACAGGTTGGTGATATTTACTTGGTGGTCCGTCTAATTGGTGTGTTGTGGAGACGACGGTGGAGTAGAGAGTTTGGATGGTTTATGATTGAGATGAGAAAACTGGTTGGTTGGTTTGTAGGAGGTTTTAGAGGTGGAGATTGAATTGAGTAGAATGGAGAAAGAATGGAGATAGAATGGAGATAGAATGGAGAAAGAATGGAGACAGAATGGATTTGGAATGATTGAAGTTGGTGTACATTTAGATGAGATGGTGTACATTTAGAAGAGATGGTGTACATTAAGATATTTGGTTGTGATTTAGTGAAATTTTTATGGAGTCTTGGGCTTGAATTTTAGTATGGTTGTTTTGTCGGGAGGGTTTTTGTGTGGGAGGGTATTTTATATGGGAGGGTATTTTAGGTGGGAGATTAGTAGGGGAGTTTAGAGTTTTGAGGGTTGGTGGGTGGTGATAGAATGGTAACGGAGGTACTGAGGTGGTAGAATGAGCAGAATGGTGACAGAGTGGTGACAGAATGGGTTAGTGGTGGTGATGCTTTGTGGTGTGCAGGACCGTGTAAAATACCGTTTTACATGGCTGCAAATTTATGCTACAAATTGATTTTGGTTGGGTGGTTGTGGTTCTGCTACAAAATGGTACTTTCTTTGGTGTCGTTGGTGTTTGGCTATTGGGTATTGGTTGTTATTCTCTGCAAAATCTTCAATTTTTCAGTTTCACTTTTCAGTTTATTCAGTCCATCACTTTTCAGTTTATTCACTTTTTTCACTCACTTTTTCCTTCGTTCAGTTTGTGATTTGGTTGACTGTAATATTCTAGGCCATCAGATTACTGTTCAGTCTCTTCTATCTAGTTGTTGTTGTGTCATTTTCTTAACCTCCCCTACTATTCAGTCTACTTTATACTTCTCTTTTCTTTCCAATATACTTCTTCGTTTACTTTACTTTTCTTTTCAATATTTTTCGTTTCCTTTTCTATTCTGTCCCTACAACTCAATTTTATATTCGCAGCTTACTCTTCTCCAAACACGTCAGCACCTGCAATTTCCATTCATTCTTCTGTTCTTTGTACTTCACTTGTCAACAACATAAACCTTATACTTTCTATTGGTGCTCTTCACTACTTTTCTTGTCTATTCTCATTTTTCGCTTAATTTTCGTAAAATCCCATTTTCAACCTCCTAGACTTCAAGTCACCACACTCATTTACAACTTAACCTAAAGAGTTCACATATTCAGTTTAATCTACTATCCCTTTCAAGTGCTTTAACATGAAATCAGTTCAATATTCACAATTTCTCTTTGTCATTTCTTAAAGTTTAGCTACACTAAATTATTCAATAATCAATACCCTTCAGCTATGCCATTCAAATCTTTTACTCTCACATTCTATCCACTAATTCTATACAAAACCTCAGTCCTTCAAAACTATTCTATACAATACCTCAGTCCTTCAAAACTATTCAGTACAATACCTCAGTTATTCAAAACTATTCAGTACAATACCTCAGTCCTTCAAAACTTATTATGTACAATACCTCAGTCCTTCAAAACTATTCAGTACAATACCTCAGTCCTTCAAAACTATTCAGTACAATACCTCAGTCCTTCAAAACTTATTATGTACAATACCTCAGTCCTTCAAAACTATTCAGTACAATACCGCAGTCCTTCAAAACTTATTATGTACAACACCTCAGTCCTTCAAAACTATTCAGTACAACACCTCAGTCCTTCAAAACTATTCAGTACAATACCTCAGTCCTTCAAAACTATTCAGTACAACACCTCAGTCCTTCAAAACTATTCAGTACAATACCTCAGTCACTCAAAACTCAAATACTCTTTTCAACATTTCATTTCTGCTATCACTCTGTTAATCCACTCACTACCAATTGTGCCATTTCCACAATTAATTCACATTCTATTATCAACACTCTCCCTTCACTCACTCCCTCATCCAATTATCAATTTTCTCCTCCCTCCTTACAACTCCAAATTCATAGGCATCTCACGAATCCGAATCAGATAATACCTCTCCAACTCCTTCAACCCCTGTACATCCTCCTTGGTCACCAAGTTGATCGCACATCCCCTACGCCCAAACCTCCCCGAACGCCCAATCCGGTGGATATAGTTCTCCTTGTCTATCGGCAAATCGTAGTTCACCACGAGCGACACCTGCTGCACATCGATCCCCCTAGCCCACACGTCCGTCGAAATAAGCACACGCAGGTGCCCCAGTCGAAAGTCCCCCATCACACGATCACGGTCATCCTGCTTCATATCACCATGCATCGCCGCTACCGTAAAATTCTGCTTGCGCATCTGCTCGCTCAACCAAGTCACTTTCGCCTTGGTATTGCAGAATATCACCGCCTGTGTGATCGTTAGTGAGTCGTACAAGTCGCACAAGGTGTCAAACTTCCATTCTTCCTTGTCACATTGCACATGGTACTGTTTAATTCCCTCCAAACTGACCTCATCACGCTTCACCAAGATCTTAACCGGGTCTGTCGTGAACTTGGCCACCATCTCCAAAACCTCACGTGTGAGGGTCGCACTCACCACCACGACCTGCACACTGGGCGGCATGTGTTTGTAGACCTCGTAGATTTGTTCCTTGAACCCTTTGGTGAGCAACTCGTCTGCCTCGTCCAAAATCAACATTTTGACGTTGCGGGTCACCAAACTGCGCCGTTTGATCACGTCAACCACCCGCCCGGGGGTCCCGCTGACCACCTGCTGCAGCTGCGCCAACTTTTTCGCGTCTTCTCCTACGTTTTTGCCCCCGATACACGCATGTGTGTGCACATTCATATAGTTGCCCAAGCTCTGCACTACGCTGTTGATTTGCACCGCCAACTCGCGTGTCGGCGACAAAATAAGTGCCTGGCAGTCTTTTGTCTTGGTGTCCACGACCTCCAACATGCCTATCGAAAATGTCGCTGTTTTTCCGGTACCAGATTGGGCCTGGGCAATCGTGTCCTTTCCACTGATGATTTGCATGATGGCCCTGGACTGGATGGCTGATGGAGTCTCGAACCCGTAGCCGTATATACCTTTTAGCAACTCTGGTTTTAGGTTCATGGATTCAAAAGTGCGGTGCACCTTGATGTTTTTGGTTGATTTGGTGCTGAATTCCAAGTCATTATCTATTTCTCTATCAAAGTCCATTTTTCTTGATTCTTGAATTTCTCATCGAAATGGAAAATCAATAAAAATCAATTGGAAAAATCAAAAGAGCCAAAAAATGCAAATCTAAAAGTTGCGAATAAAGAATTGCAATCCAAAAAAGTACAGTATGATTCTCGTATTGATCGGTGGAGGATATACTATTGGTAAGAAGAGCACCAAAAGTGCGGTGCGCCTAGAAGATTTTGGTTATTTGGTACTGAATTCCAAATCATTATCTATTTCTCTATCAAAGTCCATTTTTCTCAATACATGAAATCGAAAATGAATGGAAAATCAATTAGAAAAATCAATAAAAAAATCAAGTGGAAAATCAACTGGGAAATCAATTATGAAAATCAAAAAAATTAACTAAAAAGTCCAATAAAAATCAAAAATCAAAAAGTTGACTATGATTCTAGTATTGATAGGTGGTGGTCATGCTGCTGGCAAGAAAAGCACCGCAGAACTCCTACAAAAGGAAATCACAGCACATTTTCCAGCTGCAGACGTCGAACTCGTCGACATGACCAAGTATGAGGACGCCCAGGACCGGTTCGAAAAGACTGGTGGAGAGCCGTCAGCACTCACTGTGCACAAGGGGGGCATGAAATGCACGCCGTTGAAGCCGTCGCGGTTCGACTTTGCGCAATTGAGGAAGGAGTTGTTGGTGGAGGTCTCGGACAGGATCTTCTTGGTGCACGGCTTGTACGCTTTGTATGACAAGGAGTTGCGAGACAAGGCACATATCAAGGTTTTCATAGACAGCGACCCGGACACTCGTTTGATCCGTTGGATTAGAAGAGATGTGATTCCGGAGGGTAGGGATGCCTCTGCGTCGTTGGAGGAGGTTATTCTGACGTACTTGAAGCGGTCGAGGGCGGAGATGAACGACTATATTTTTCCAACAAAGGAGTTTTCTGATGTGATTATGCCTCATGGTGCGGAGCCGCAGGCTGTGAGTCTTATATTTGATGGGATTTTGCCGTATTTGGATAAGAGTATGGAGAGGAGGGTTGTTGATGAGGTGAATTATTTGAGGCCGTCGCCGAGTGGGAAGTCGATTTTTTATGAGCTAAACTAACGAGGAAACTAACGAGGAAACTAACGAGGAAACTAACGAGGAAACTAACGAGGAAACTAACGAGGAAACTAACGAGGAAACTAACGAGGAAACTAACGAGCGAAGCAAGTTAGTTTGTGAGTTAGTTTGTGAGTTAGTTTGTGAGTTAGTTTGTGTGTTAACTTTGAAGTTAACTTTGAAGTTAACTTGGAAGTTAGTTTTAAGATAGTGCTTGGTGAGTGGGCTGGTTTATGAATACGAACGAAATGAGCTACTTTATGATTGGTTCTGTGTGTTTGTTAGCTTGTGAATGAGCTAGTTTGTGAGTGAACTGGTTGTGAATTAAGTTTATTAGCTAAAAAAAAGTTAGCAGATAGTTTCAACTCATAAAGTTGATGAAAGTTGGTTTGGATAAACAACGAGCGAACAAACTCACTACGTTACTTTGTGATTCGTGATTTGATAAGGTTAGATAGTAGACAGATAAAGTAGCTGAATAAAAAAATGCATATTAATGTTTGAGGAACGAGTGAAGGATAAGCTCGACTGTGGAAGTAGATGAGTTTAAGAAAACCATGTGAGCTGCTAAATACTACTACAAAGTCAACAAAGGTACAATAAGCAAAAATTGTTCAAAGTTGCTGTTGTAAAATCTGCTTTACCCTTATATTTAAGTGCTTCAAGTGTTAGTTAAGCCCCATTTGCAGCCAAAATGATTGAAATTTCTAGTCTACAAATCTACATCCCACAACCAATATTCTCTTATATATGTATCCTAAACTAGGTCAGTCACTCTTTTACATGACCTACATTTCAAAGTTGCAGTGGTTCACTATCACTCTATCAATGTTATTACTGGACCACGCAACTTCTCCAGTTTCTCGATTTTCTCTTGCATCTCCAATATTGGGTCCCTTTCTTATCAGCAGGGCCACAACTAAATACTCAACCTATGGCTATAGTACATCGAGGACATTTGTGGACCCCTAGGTCCACCAATGGAATATTAATATGCCTCCCAAAGTCATTAGCTGGCTAAATTTGCGCTAATTTAGAGGTACAAACCCCAACGCTTAAGATGGACTTTGAACCCTTTTGATATGACCACGAGGATTATATAAGAGGCATTTGGGTTATACTATGTTTGATGATTTTAGATATGAATATTATGTTAACTAATCTTTTGTCTTACCCACCATACTAATCACATCAACATAATTAATAGCTAGACCGCGAATCACTTTATCAATTTTGCAAAACAACGATTATGAATATTACAACCTGGCCTACATCTCTCTATCAATTAAAATTATCTTACATCTATATCCCACTTAATGGGTCCGTCTCAATTGTATACTTGGACAAGCCCTCAATTTTATCAGCAGGGACCAACTCCCTCAACTTTTTATCATTAGCATACCAGTTCTTGACCAAGTAAACCATCTCGTTGTTCTTCAAGTCATTCGCAAACCCGTGGTAAATCTCAAACGTGTTGTGCTCAATGAACGATTTCGTCACATAGTACAACTTGTTGTACGAAACCCCGCACTTGATAAACAAGTCAACAAGTGCTCCCTTTGGCGGCTTTTGCAGAGCATCAACCTCCTCAATTGCCTCTTGGATATATTTGCTTATCAACTTGAACAACTCATCGATCGGGAACACCAAGTCGTTCGACGAGAGTCGCGTTCCAATGGTTGTGAAACTCTGGGCAACCATCAAGTAAAGTGGTACGTTTCTCTTGCCGTTCAAGAATTTATAATATATCTTCTCAAAGAACAATTCCCATCTCTTCAAAATATCGTCGGTGTTCTTGTAGTCTGAGAACTTAAAGATAAGCAAACACAAGTCGTAGTAACCCAAAGGATCGGTGTAAGTGTTGAACAACTCGCTGATAGTCAAGATCTTAAAGTTTAACGACTCAATGGCAAGTTGCTTGTTCTCCTTGCTGATTCTCATGTCGACTTCAATTGCCGATAATATGTCCAATTGCAAGTTTGCAACATCAAACAATTCCTGGATCACAGACGACAACTGGATCATTTTCTGTCTCAAGTTTGGTGGACACACACAGTTGCAGAAACCGTTGCCCCGCGACAAAAACTCAATGCGTTTGTTCAAGTCCAACTGGAACTCAGACACCGAGAGCGAGTACAACAAACTGGCGGCCTCAAAGTAGTTTTCTCTTTTGGCGTGGAACAACCACAATAAGTTGCTCAATGGAAGGCTGTTTATCGATTTCTCTTCCAAAAATGGCAAGATGTATGGGGTGTTGATCTCAAGCAATCTTTCGCTCACCCCTTGGTTTATAAACCACTGGTAGAACTCGTATTGGAATGCCTTGTCGTGAGAAGCGAAACAAGTCTCATAAGTGCTGTCTCTTGTTTCCAAGAACTCGTTGATCAACAATTGGTTGTTGGACTCGGTGATTCTCAAGGCTTCCAAGTCCACCTTGCTCAATATCTTGAAGATCAACTCGTACAAGTCGCGTTTCTTGTTCTTGTTGTCTTCCAACTTGAGCGAGTTGTTTTGGGTGTTGGGGTTTTGTTTGCTGCCGAATTTCGACGCTAGCCTCAATAATAAGTCTACGGCTCCAACATAATAGTCCAACTCCAACATTATGTTTACGGAGTTTTCAATGTTCTCCAAGGTGAGCGACTCGTACGCCTCTTCGAATAAGTTGATTGAAGACTTCAAACACTTGTTCTTCAACTCAATGTCTTTGTTGCCAATATCTTTAGCTCTAGTCAAGTTCTCAATCGCCTTGAAGATCAACACATCGTCAGTGGAACAGAAGGAGCCACATCTGCCTTGCAATGAAGAAGCAATCAAGTCGATTGACCCTCCCTTCAATATGTTCTTGTTGATAATGGAAGACAACAAGTCTTTAATCAAGCTTTTAACATCTGTGTTTGGCAACAATAAATCCTTGAAGGTTAACTTCAAGAGGTTGGCTTGGTTTGTCAACGATAAAAATTTGAAAATATCGTTCAAGTTGCTCTGGTTGATTTGGATTTCTTCAATAAGAACCATAAGGAATGAGAGCGCTTCCTTGATTGAGTCCAAGGATTTTATGATCGAAGTGAAGGCGATATGTTCAGCTCTCAAACAGACCTCATTTTCAAATTGGCTTGGGTCGGAGCTATAGTTTGGAGCGTTCAAGCCCAAGATACTGTTCCCATTCTCCAAAAAGAAGTCGATCAAGACAATTACAGAACCGATGAAAAACTCCACCTGCTTTTTGTCAATCTTTAACCCCTGGATGAGTAAGTTATCCTCTTTTATGGAGGCGATTTCGACCGAGCCGTTGGTGCCAAACTTGATGTGTGGCAAGGGACTGAACACATTGGTGTTCCAGTACTCTCTGAACAATCTGGCAACCAACAAGCAAGTTCCGTAGAAGCGATCGCTCAAGATAACGTCCTCGACTGTCGGGTGAGAGTCGACTACGGACTGCTGGAGTGGTAGATGGTGGTGTGGAGGTTGCGGTGGAGCAGCAGTTTTATTAATCAACCTCGGACGGTTACTGCAGCTTGAAAACAAGAGTTGTGCCTTGCGTCTGAATATGTCGTTCGAGTTGTAGTGGCCGTAGGAACACGCCAAATACAACAATGTGGAGCAAGTTTCCTCCAAACCGTTCTCCTCGATAAAGTTCTCGATGGTGCTCTCGTTCAATGACTTCAAAATCTGGTCTGAGGTTCTGAATTGGTAGATCAAAATACCAAAGTTGGTCAAGATGGCGAGTTTCAAGGGCTGTTTCGAGTACTGGCTGGCCAAAACATTGGCGTAGCCGTTTGGCGTGTTTGTAGCGTTCATGGAAGGAGTCAACTGGATGACGTCGTGGATATACGTGAATGCTTCGCCTTCATTGGCACTGGTGTATTTGATAAACTCGGCATCCTCAACCAATTTGTTGTTTTTCTTCAAGAAGCCATAATTGGCAATACTTATGAACAACTTGTCTGACTTTTTAGTCTTTTTCACGCAAACAAACACGTCTGGGCTTATAATTTTGGCGAACTTGGTGTTCTTCAACAACTGGGACTGCTGTTGATTCTGGATTAACTGCGCCAAGTGCTGTTTGCTTCTTGTGAAGGAGTCCAATTCCGAGTTTATCACAGGAACGTCCCGCGAGGGAGGGAATTTTATGGTGGAAAGATTCAATCTTAACGATGCCGAGGAAGTTGATGCAGAGGAGTATGCGGAGTTGAACGTGGACGATATCAACGAACCAAAACCCAACGAAGACCCTAGTTTCAAGAGTATACGGCAGCCGTTGCTGGTGACAGCTATAAGCTGCACGCTGTTGGATTCCTGCTGGGAAATGTACTGGATGTTGATAATCTTGAACTTCTCGAAGACCTTGAAGCTGTTTGCGTTTGCAAACAAGTTGGAGGCGGACTTGAAGATTTGGGTAGGCAACAATCTGGAAGCCTCGTGAATTTGTTGCTGATCAGGCTGAAGTTTATACACTCTAATGACGGACTTGTTGGACAAGGAGTACAAGACGTTTCTGGCGGGGTCGATTTCGAGCTGCGCGATGGTTTCCGGGACCGACGCGGCCGTGCTGGTGTTAGACGACAACAAGTCGAAGCCCGGCAACTTGCTCGGAATCACGCTCGAAATGCCGGTTTTCGTCAAACACACCTTGTCGCACCTGTTTTTGATGAAACTCGACTTGTTGGTGTACTCCAACTTCCAGACATTCACACCATCACCGTCTCCACTAAAGTAGATTTCATTGGTGATAGGATGTGCAGTGATATGATTAACATTCAAACCCTGTGTCGAAACAGACAACTTCGGGCTGAAAACCTCCAAGTTGTTGAATGCTTCATCATATTTCACTATAAAAACGTGAAGATCCAGTGTAGTTGCAATTAACAAAAGATAATTTACGTCCTTGGAAAAAATGCCAATTTTTGGCCTTACAATTTTCACAGCCAAAATCGCGTGCTTCAACTGATCGATCGTCAAGAACTGCGACGCCAGATTGAACGACGATTTGGGTAAACTGTAGTTCCACAAGATCAACTTGTTGTCGCTAATGATCCACGAGCGTTCTATCTCCTTAAACAAGCCTATTTTGCTGACATTATTGGCGGAATTGTGCTCGTCAAAGAACTTGTCGGGGAGGTTGATCTGGCTTATCTTCTCGAAACGGTGGAAATCACCCAACCCGTTGTCGTGGTCAAAGTAGTAGTTGTCTAACCCGCCCGTAGCAGTGCGGTCGACATTCTGGTCGTTGTAGATGTCCACCGGCGTCATCGAGTCGATCTTGTTGAAGTCGGAGATGAACTTGGAGCCCAATTGGAGCGGTGACAAGTTGGTGAAGTTGGGGATGTTGACCTTGTAGTTGACGTTGCTGTTTTTCAAGTCGAACGGGTGCAAAAAACGCTTGGAGAGGTCGCCTCGCGAGACGTCTGGGACCGAGGACGCGGCGTCGTTCTGGTGGAATTGCAACGGGTCGAGCGACTGATCATTTAGTTTGACCGTGGGACTGATGTACTTGGAGTCCGTGGGTTTGGGGGTGTCGGGTCCTGTGCCTGGGTTGCCTGGTTTGGCACCGAAGAGAGGATTGGACATGGTTTGGTTGTTGTTTTGAAGAATTTTTAAGATGATTTTTGGTGGACGTTTGATTATGTAAGAAGAAAGAGGGAAGAGAGTGAAGTATGGAAAGGAAGAGGGAAGGGAAGAGAGAAGAGTGTAGTGATGTTAGGTAGGAAAATAGGAGATTGGAAAGATGAATTTTGTTATGGATTGTTGAGAAAATGAATTGTGAGATGAAGTAAGTTGGAGGTGGTAGAGATGATATGTAGAACTTACTATGCTAATTGTACAAAGCAAGGGAAAGATTCGTTAAAATGAGTATTTGGGACTGTATGAGAATGAGTACGGTGGTTGTTTGCATTCAGATATATTGCCAACTTTGATTCAAAAGAGAGAATATTGGTTCTAGTTATATGAATTTAGGTGAACATTCGACTGCAAGTGCTAACATAAAATTTGGAGTCTTAACCAAATTTTCTCTCCATTGCTTGCACTATTCGAATTCATATCAACTGCTCTTCCCATTTCTTATCCTATTCGACTTATTAACTGCTCATTTCATTTCATATACCCATCTCCTCCCACTTATCGACTTCTTCTCCATTTCGTTCCTACCCCACACCTGCTCTCTTGAACTTAATATGTGAATTTGCAGCCAAATACCACGGCACTTAAAAGCACAAATTCAGAGATCAGTAGAACTTGCCTTACTTCCATGACCTAGCCTTTCACTTGAAATAACTAAGCTGACGATTATTTAATAATTGTTCGATCTGAAGTCTTTTTCAATTGCCGTGAAACTGCTGAATGTATTAAAGTACCGTCAAGAAAACTTTCACCAGAACCTATTCTAAATAAAATTACCATATTATCTGCTACTTGACCTGTAAAGTATATTTTAAACCCATTTAAATGCTCATGTAAAACAGGCTTCTAAAACTGATCTTAATTTTGTAACTTATACAGCTAGTTCCTTTACTTTCATATACGCAATTACAACTTATTTAGCACCACTGCATTACCACCACCACCACCACCACCACCACCACCACATTACCACCACCACATTACCACCACCACATTACCACCATTACATGGTGGTAATACCTTCTAACCACCCAACTCAACAATCCTTTCCACCCTACTCTCAATCATTCCCCATTCACTCTCCCAACCGATCTTCACCCTCACTATTTAAATCCAAAAAAAAAGACAATCCAAATTCAAACCAACCATGAAACTCTCACTCATCACAACCCTCATTTCCATCGCTGGTGCAATCCCCTTCCTCACCGAAAACGACAGCTACGACGACAAGCTCATCAAAGTCGGCCCCAACGAGTTCAAACTCATCAAAGAGGGCGACAAGCCGCAGTTGAAGAGGGACGGGGTCAGGTTCATCGACGTCACCGGAAAAATCTCCATCGAAGATGCAGTGTCCCAGGGCATGATAGCAGACTCACACACGCCGTACCTCCAGCAATTGATGCACATTGGCTCCAAACAGTTGGCGGAAGTGTCGCAGATCCCCACCTATAGCTACCCCAAGGAGTTGAAACACCAGAAGACGGTCCACAAATTGATTGAGCAGATTGACATTGACGGTGTGCACTCCAACTTGGCGAACTTCACTTCTTTTTACACGAGATACTACAAATCTGAAACCGGGTTTGAGTCAGCCAACTGGTTGTTCGAAAAGGTGAGCGAGGCTGTTGCGCCTTTGAAACACGCCTCTGTGTCCAAGGTGCAGCACGACTGGAAGCAGTACAGCATTATTGCGCGCATTCCCGGTGAAGTGGACGAGGTAGTGGTGATTGGTGCGCACCAGGACTCGACCAACTTGATTTTGCCTGCGTTCACGCAGGCGCCTGGTGCGGACGACGACGGTTCTGGCACCGTGACCATCTTGGAGGCGTTGCGGTTGTTGGCCGGTGCTGGTTTCAAACCGCACAACACCGTGGAGTTCCACTTCTACTCGGCCGAGGAGGGCGGCCTTTTGGGCTCGTACGACGTCTTCCACAACTACAGCGAGCAGAACAAAACGGTCTACGGAATGTTGCAGCAGGACATGACGGGCTCGACGCTCTTGACTAAGGAGAAAGATGTAGAGGAGCACTTTGGCTTGATTGTGGACTACACCTCGAAGAACTTGAACAACTTTATCAAGTTGGTGATTAGTGAGTACAATGCGATTCCGTATCATGAAACTGAGTGTGGGTATGCGTGTTCTGACCATGCGTCTGCGCTTGAGTTTGGTTATCCTTCTTCGTTTTTGATTGAGAGTGAGTTTAAGTATACTCTGAAGGTGATTCACTCTGTTTGGGACACCATTGATAGAATTGATTTTGAGCATGTTAAGGAGCATATTAAGTTGACTATTGGGTTTGCGTATGAGTTGGGTAGTGCTAAGATTGAGTAATTTTGTTATCTGGTTATTGGTTTATATTATCGATGATTGAGATACTGATTGATATTCATGTTCTCGTTGATTAACATACTAATTGAACATTTATATTTTTGTTGATATTAACACTATTGAATATTCATATTATCGATGATTGAGATACTGATTGATATTCATGTTCTCGTTGATTAACATACTAATTGAACATTTATATTTTTGTTGATATTAACACTAATTGAATATTCATATTCTTGTTGATTGAGATACTGATTGATATTCATGTTCTCGTTGATTAACATACTAATTGAACATTTATATTTTTGTTGATATTAACACTATTGAATATTCATATTATCGATGATTGAGATACTGATTGATATTCATGTTCTCGTTGATTAACATACTAATTGAACATTTATATTTTTGTTGATATTAACACTAATTGAATATTCATATTCTTGTTGATTGAGATACTGATTGATATTCATGTTCTCGTTGATTAACATACTAATTGAACATTTATATTTTTGTTGATATTAACACTATTGAATATTCATATTCTTGTTGATTGAGATACTGATTGATATTCATGTTCTCGTTGATTAACATACTAATTGAATATTCATATTCTCATTGATCAACATTCTGAAATATTCATATTCTGGTTGATTAACATGCTGATTGATGTTCATATTCTCATTGAATATTGTGGTACTAGGATCTGAAATATATCTGATTCAGTATACAAATCTCGCTTTGTGAGCCTACTTACCTTAAAGATTCCTATTTAGATATATTAATATGAATGAAGTTTTAAATCGTTGTACTAAAATAATCACTAATAATTCACTTGTGTTATGAATATTCTTCTATTATCTTAATTGTACTCCATGTTGTTTATAGATTTTCGAGACTCAAGTCTCCAAACAATCTCGTTCATCTTTCTTCCTCTTCAAATCAATTTTCACAATTACAGAACAATAAATATACTCATACGTACAACGTATATCTTCTCCTAAACTTCAGAAAAAAGCATTGTTTTTAAACTACTCTCAATCTCATCAATATACTCATTCACACACATCTTCCCCAGAATTCACAATCACCAATATTTCACACATACACATCTTCCCAGAACTCACATCCATACAACTCATCCTCTCCACAATCAATTCATATATACAACATATACTAATCTTACATACTAAACAAAGATACTAAAGTACAATCAATATACTACCTAAGCTTCCTCCTCAACCTCCGGCTTCTTGGCAAATCTGACAACATCAAACTTCAATTGCTTGTAGTTGCTAACCTTAGTCTGGTTCTGCTCTTCATCAACCAAAATACGCTGCTGAACATCGGCCTCAACTAGCAATTGAGCACCCTTCTTGACGATTTTCTCCATGGTGTCCACCTGCGAGTCGTTGAACACAGAAACGTTGTACCAGTCGGTCTGTCTCTGGTCCTCTGCCTGTGGGTTGTACTTGTTGACTGCCAACGAGTAGGTGAGGAACTTGTTGCCGTCTCTGGTTTCCCTGGCCTCGATGTGGCCCACCGTGCCGAGAATCTGGATTCTGGCGAAGGAGGTTCTTGGTGTGGACGACGAGAGTGAGCGGATAGCGTTTCTGAGCATGTTTAGATGGTGGAAATTTAGCGGGCGTTTGTTTAATTTGGTTTTTGCCACGCGGTCACGTGGGGCGCGTTTTAGGGGGGTGAGTACAAATGGGAGAGAGATTTTAGAATAAATGGGAGAGACAATTGGGAGAAAAAATGGGAGAGTCAATTGAGAGAAAAAATGGGAGAGACAATTGAGAGAAAAAATGGGAGAGTCAATTGAGAGAAAAAATGGTAGAGACAATTGAGAGAAAAAATGGGAGAGACAATTGGGAGAAAAAATGAGAGAGTTGGTGAATGTAGGGAATACAATTGAGAGAATTATACGCAACAATAAGAGATGAACAGTAGTGAATATATGCAAATGAGAGGAGTAAGAGAATAGTGAATAGTGAATAGTGAATAGTGAATAGTGAAGAGTGAACAGTGAAGAGTGAACAGTGAATAGTGAACAGTGAATAGTGAATAGTGAATAGTGAATAGTGAACAGTGAATAGTGAATAGTGAAGAGTGAACAGTGAATAGTGAATAGTGAATAGTGAATAGTGAATAGTGAATAGTGAATAGTGAATAGTGAATAGTGAATAGTGTATAAAGAATCGAGAATAGAGAATAAGAAACAGAATAAATTAATAGAGAATAAAAGAACAGGACGGAGAAAAGAGAATAGAGAACCGACAAATAAGAATAAAAGAATAAGAAAACAGAGTTATCTCTCATTCGTAATCTCTTTTGTACGTAAATCGTCCTTCAACAGGCAAATAGCAACACACGGATTAATAAAAAAATCAATCACTTAACAAAAAGCTGCGAACATTTAACAACCTCAACTTTAAGTAAAAATCAACTGGTAAACCTCTATGTCACCCACAAACCAATACACCATCTTCCATGATTTGTTATCGCAAACCAGATCAAACCCCCCTCATACCCATCAAAAAGACCAACACCCACGTTCACAAACATCTAAAAAAAAGACACCAACGGAATAGAGAAACCTCTTATGCACCACTAAATAAACCGCTAATATCTAACAACCATAATCCTTATGATAGTCTCGTTTCCTGCATATCCCCTTGCCACCATCTTACATAATCAATCAAATCCTCAAAATCCTTATCAAGGAGACAATCATTCTTTTTTTAAAAACGTTTACTTTGCTTACAGAACGAAGCAACTAGACACTTCAATTAGAACAGTGAGTAGAGGAATTGTGCGCCGCGATGGCGCTGGCGCTTGCAGTACAATTGTACTTGTACCGCCAGGGTTTTCCCACTTCATACTAACAGCCCAGCAATGAGATCCACTTTCAAAGACACATACTCCTTCGGTACGTACACCAAATTCCCACGCAAACAGCGCATACTAACAGACAGAAAAACGCGAGAGCGAGGCCACCAGAATCATGCAGCGGTTCAAGGACAGAGTCCCCGTTATCTGCGAGAAGGTTGAGAACTCGGACATTCCGGCGATCGACAAGCACAAGTACTTGGTGCCAGGCGACTTGTCCGTGGGGCAGTTTGTCTACGTGATCAGAAACAGAATCAAGTTGCCCAGCGAAAAGGCCATTTTTATATTTGTGAACGACATATTACCTCCCACGGCGGCGTTGATCAGCACCATCTACGAGGAGCACAAGGACAAGGACGGCTTTTTGTACGTGTTGTACTCTGGTGAGAACACTTTTGGTACTTTGGATTTGGCCGGCTTGGACTGGGAGCAAGAGTTGGCAGGGTACTCCGAGTAGCTTTTTGTTATTGGTACTAGAGGTTGTAGGGAGTTTGAAATCGAAGGCTGGGTCCTTTGGTTTGCCTTGTTTACTTTGATCTCTATAATTTATAGTCAATAAACTTTGATGATTATTGGCTGATTGATTGGTTGTAGTGGGGGGTTTGTTTGGTATTATGTTTTATGATCTGATGTAAAGGTGGGATTGTGAATCTTGGAGTAGAATTATGTGTAGGTAAATTCCGCAATATTGGTTTATTCTATGAGAAACATGTGAATTACAGGCCTAAATAGATTATTACGTTCTTTGATAGTTCAATTGCTCCATTTGTACAAATTAGTTTGTTCCGATTTTAGGCTGCAAATTTTTGCAACCATTTAGAAATGTTTTATGGTTTTCAGTACAAGTGGTACTTTTGTATTGATTATATTACGATTGCACACTTAATGGTGACCTTGCTTTTATGGTGATATGGAGACAATATTGTCGTTTCAAACCTTAGTGGGTCAAGTCTCCCAATCATCATCCATTAGACTTTGCCAAACACCCCAATCACTTTAAACAAGTACTTTAGAATAGAAAGATCAGAATTGGATCATTACACCCCTAATTCTATAATTACATGCAAGGTTTGATGAAACAAGACCTTATTTTCCAGGTTCTTTGACCATTCTACTCTATTAATAATCAACCTAACGTTTTCATATAAACACTATTGTAGTGGTTTACATCTATACTCTTCAAAAAGTTCTTTATACATAATTCTCAAATATCCTCAACCTCCCTCTCAACACTCTCAACTACTTCACTCCTTTGAGCAACCTTCATTATCATCGTCCTCCCAAAAAAAGCAGCCGTGAATGGATGTACTACACTAGGTACTGCCACCCACACAAACATAACACCCATCTCACGTCCAACGTTTTCCTTCCAGGTATTAAACAAGATAACCTTGGTAATCTCATACGAATTGTACAGGCATGGCATACCCAAATCTAAAGAACCCTAGCATCAACGGCAAAGCAGCGACTCCAAGCAACGTTTATAACCACCCAAAATACCATCCAGAAACCCAACAAAGGTGGGCAGTATATAATGCATATCATACCCATAATCTCATTAGCCAAACCTACAAGAGTACACGAAACAAAGGTAACCATCCAATACACAAGGAACCCAGAATTCCCAAATGCCTTTGTAAAGTCTATTCTCAAGGCCAAGGATTAAGGCAGAAGGAAAGTGAAACAATAAAGAAAGAATGAACGGCTGAAAAGTACCGGAAGCAAAAAAAGTGCGACTTCTTCAACCCCAGTGCTGCCATGTCCTTGTACATGTCAGTGAAGAAGCTGAACAGGAAGAAGGCCAAGATGATAACGTAAGTAGAGCCAAACAGTGAGGTGGCTGCCACAACGGGGTTGTCAAAGAGGAAGCATGGTGAAATCTAAAGGTGTATTCCTGGTGTCACTGGGCAAGAAATCCATGATCAGAGCTCAGTTTTCGCTCAACCACTGTTGCAAAGACTCGATTCCAGGCACAATGTACAGACCCACCGTGCTGTGAACACGGCATGTTTCGTGCATGGTGATTATTGAGTTGTTAGAGATGTTATACAGAATATCGTTATTGATAATAGCTTGTTTGGTGTTCACACTCACATTCGGTTTCACTTATATGGAGTACCGATTCCTCTGGCGGTGTATTTGTCGATGAATTTCCTCTTCAATTGAGCTGTTGTGCTTTTTAGTATCCTTGGAAAACTCAGTGGTATTAACAATGTTCCAGTCACCGGTAGTTAAAGCGTACGTGCTCTTCATAAGACTCACAAACTGCTCACCAATTTTTCCATCATCAGCTACAATAGCGAACGTCTTCAAGTTGGAAACTTTCTGGTCCCTCTTAAACATTGACCTCCAGTAGGAGGAGAACATACCAAGAATTAACACCGCCAAAACCAAATAGTAGAAGTGAGTCAGTTTGAGCATTTTGAAAACTGTGGGCCGCATTGGCTGCGAAAAGTAGGCGTAAAATGAATTTCGTCTCTTTTGTCTGACATTTCGTTGGTGAACGTAGATGAATCGGAAATTTCCTTGGATAGGCAGAAAACATCATTGTCAGAGTGTTCTTTTATGTTGGCAGGTCTTCTGGGATTACGTTTGCTGGAGGAAGAGTGAATACGGAAGACCACTGCAATAATACTTCAGAAAAAATCGGATGCAGTCCGTTTCCCGGATCTGCATGGCTGCAAATGTTAATTATAGCTATTATTTGAGGTTCGACAGATGACAAACGAATTTGGCGGTGTTAGACTACTCGATGGTGGGATTACTATACTGTAGTTGAAAGCTTGAGTCTGCTCAGGTTATTGTGGTTATAGGTGGCGATGGATACTGTTTTCCCAATTACAAGAGAGAAAACCAGCCGTATATATTATTAGGGGCACATTTTCGTTTATACTTTTACAGCCAAGCATGGAGATGTACAGTGTAAGGAAGTGTCATCTATGGAATCGGAACAATTCCTCGATCTTCCTGATTTCCTTACCCAAGACTTTATGATGTGCGAGAAGGTCTAGAATTCAAAAGAATTGATAATCATAGAAATCAAGTTGTGTTATTTGTTTTAGGAGCAGATTAATAAGTCTGGGTTCAGAGGATATTCGATATTGTGCTGTTACTGTTTTGTAAAGTTTATTCGAAGCTTTCAAATCAGTGGAGCTTGAATAATTTATCACCAATAACAGATTGACCGGGGTCATGATTGTTCTCAAAGAAACTTTGTGTACCAACGGTGTACAAGTAAAATCTGCTTGAATTAGTTCAACATTCGCAGCCAAAAATTTGATGGAACAAATGCACAAGAACTCACTCAGAGAAACAGCTTTCCAGAGTATTATACCTTATATGAAATCTTCGTTCACAGTGAATTAAAACAACCACTTATTCACCTTTTCTTCTAGCAGTACTAAGCAATTTCACTATCCAAAAAGTCACCCAATACACTTAATACAACAACATAAAAAAAACTAACCCTAAACTAAACAGACATTTCATTGTTCAATGCCCACTAAACAACCTTTTCACTCTCCCCAACATCGCACTTGAATCAACCCAAACCCCAAACCAAAAAATTTAAACACATAAAACCACAATCTAAATACTCTACTACCCCCAACACTCAAACCATCTACCCAGCAGTCCTACACCACCCCATATCCCCAAAACTCTCCTCCCCTCTACCTCACTCCAAAAGTGGTCCTCACACGACTTACTATCAAAACGATTTTTCACTACTCTAAAAACCGCTTTAAACCCCAAAATCTAGTACACGCCAGAGATGTCCACTTTCATCATCGACGACTTGGAAACTTGCAAGTTTCCACGCTCGTCTAGGTTTTTCAACAGAGGAGGTGAACTCCCAGACCTCAGGGCCTACCAACCTATGCTAAACTCAGGTCCCCTCTTATTGAACGGTCAACAAACGAATATCAACTACCACCCATTCACATTTCCGCAACTGAAAACCAAGGCCAATTTCCCGTTGGATTTCCTTCATTTGCCAAATAGAATCCATCTAACCGATGTACCAAACACTTTAGATGTTCTTCCGATGGAAGAAGTGCCCACTTACAAGTTGAATGAAGCAGAATCCAAGGATCCGATTCATTTTATAGAGTCGAGAAGTGAGGAATGCAGAAGAAATGGTGCTATAAAGGTGAAGTTACCGGATTATGAAGACTCTTTACTAAGATCCAATCTTCAAATCAACTCAGACTTGTTCTGGTTTGAAACAAACAAGTTATTGAATAACCCTCCGCATGATGAACTAGTGAATAGGTTAAAGTTTCATGGCGAGTTGGTTAAATTCCATATGAGGCCTATAAAAGAGCAAACGAAGCTGAATCAGCCTGAACTTGTTCAGCCTGTGCCGAAAATAGAGAAGAAAAGCCTAGCCTCCATCAGCGACCTTTTGAATTCTCCTTCACCTTCATTGCCTGACGAGCCTGAAAAAATAATGGACCAGATTGAAGTGAAGATGGAGCCTTCTAGTGAAAATAAAATTCCAGAAGTCATTAATGGCTCTGAAAATAGGTATGAGGAGAGTAAGCCGGTTGGAACTGATAAACCTTTTGAAAATCAACTCAATATCGGACAAATGGTCAAAACCGGGCATCCTACGTTTGTTCCAGAGCAAATAAACCAAATTAAAGAGCCAAATCCGATCGTCAACTCCCCCACGCAAGTCACCAATGATCCTTTTGGCATCAAACCAAAACCTATTGATGAGCCCAAAAGATCCGACACAAAAGAACCTGAGGAAAAGAAGAAAAAGAACCCGATTCCAGCCTTTCTCTTGAAGGCTCCTCTGATAGACAAAAGAACCTTGGATTTATACAAACTATTTAGGTCTGTCATTATCAGAGGTGGGTTTATGGAGGTCATCAACAAGAAGTTATGGGCTCAGATTGGACGTGAATTGGGGTATAAGGGCAAAATCATGACCAGTTTGAGTAGTTCTCTCAAGTCTTCATACCTGAAGATATTGTACCCGTTTGAGCTTTACCTTGGAGAGAGGCTGCAGGAGGTAGCTGGGTTGAGCCTGAAGAGTGAGCAATCAATAAGTTTGGGAGACACTTCACTAGCAGAACCAAACTCAAACTCAACAGGACTAAAACGTCCTCTTGAATCCGGAACAGAACCATCCAAAAAACTCAGAAAAGTATACTACGATTCTGCACCACTAATAATAGGTTCCTCGGCAGATTTCAGAAGATCAATCCGCCCTAAATCTTCAAAGGGAATTCTATTGAACCTGCCACATCTAGTTGACGTAAAACAACCCAACATCTTCACCATAAAAGTCCCCCCAAAAGGACAACCAATATTAGAAGGCCTGGACGAACTGGAAGTGGACACCAAAAAGAAACCCAAAAAGATATTCGACATTGCAGCCTGCTCCATAAGTCCCCAGAACCAGTTGAACTACGCACTTCTGTCGATGATGAACAATCTGGACTCATATCTGGACAAATCCAGTAGTAAATCACACCCAAAATTGTCCTCCATATACTCAATGAGGCAGTTTATGGAAAAGGACCTCAAGTTCCAGGAGTTCATTGTGAAACACAACCATGGGGCCTTCAACAGAATGGCTCCAACTCCGGTTTTATCTCAAACAAACACTGCTACATTTTCCTCAACACTCCCCAATATCCCAGTGTCCTCACCTGTAAACGCAAGCTACTTCAACGAACCAAACATGCCTATTCCGGAGCGAAACTTTATAAGATTTGATTCCTACGAAGACATATACTGGAAGTTTGTGAAAAATAACCAAGTACACGAAATTTTGAAGGATGGAATAGAATTGGAAAATGGTGAGAACATCCCCAATTTCATCAATGGATCTGGGTTTGTCAAAATTGGTGACGATTTGATGAACTACAAGAATAACTTGAACAACCTTAGCATTAATGCAATCAATACTCGATTGAGTGTCACCGCTAAAACCTTGAGCATTCACAATAATATGATGTCTGGTAACCCTCTAAACCCAGAATCCCAGTTCCAGGTCCACTCAGGTAACTCTGCCTCGTCCACCAATGTTAACGGCGTTCAATTGGATGTTTCACAATTCAACTCAACAGAATATATCTCAAATATGTTCGAGTCTTCCTTGTTGCCTTGGAATTTGCACAACTTGCCCATACTTCCAAACTCCTTGTTTGGAGCATTCCAAGAAAACGATTTAAATAACCAAGAGTTGTTGAACTCAAGAATCAATATTGGAATGACCTTCAGCACTCTGAACTGGAGATGTGAAGATCATTTCACTCAGTTGATCAACTTCCAGTTTTTTGGATCTTACAAGAAATGGTATTTCGTGCCTGAACTGGAGTTTGAGAAGTTTGAGAACTTAGTGAAAGAAGTCACCTTGAATAACTTCAGGTCCAGTATCAACAATCCAAGATCAGAGACGACTATTGATGAGGTCTTGGAATCTTTGGATATTGACGAATCGATTGATATTGATTTGGAAACTTTGTTGAATTCTTTGGACAATATGATTTACCCTTCAGATGATATAAGATTGTCACATTCAGTTCCAAAATTTCAAGAACTAATTGATAAGTATCAAGCTAACAGTATCAAATTCAACCAGGACTACTTGATTACTCCAGAACTTTTGAAAGAACATGGTATTCGTTTCACTACAGCAATTCAGAAACCAGGTGAGTACATTATTAAGGCACCGAAATCATATTCGTTTAACTTCTCTTTGGGGTTAAACTTCAGTGAGGAGGTTAACTTTGCATCTCAGACGTGGTTAGACTACGCATTAGATGGAGAGAAGTGGCTTTCGAAACAGTCCATTCTTCCTAACTTTCTGACCTTCAAGTTAATCGTCAACTTGATTCAATTGTATGACTCTGGTAAGCCTATTGGATTCAATTCTGATGTGTTCAAGAAAGTAAGCACGCTATACGAACAAATTTACGAACGAGAAGTGGATTTGAGAGCCAAAGTTCGATCGTTGAAAGTCAAGGAATCTGCAATTGATGAGAAGTACGCCGGGGGATCTGATCTGGTTTCTGATGACAATTTGTACAATGCATTCCCATCCAAAATCATCTTAACTGAGGCCAAAACAAAGCTGTCCATCACTTTGACCTTGGAAAACTTTTTGAGATACGAACAGGACAACACCATTGATCTCGAAAACTTTGAAGCAGAACTACAACTAGCCTACTCGGATGACAAGTTGAAGCAATTTTCCAAAACATTGAAAAACTATTCAATTGATTACAACAGTTGGATTGAAAATTATGAGTCCGTAATGGTAAAGAATTCAGGATTATCATTGAAGGTGTACAAGAGTTTGTTAAATGACGGGGAGCGTATTTACTCTGCTGTCTCCTCATCGTGCTTTCTCACCAATTCTCATGCAACTCTGCTCGAAGACGCAGAAACCACCAAATTAGCCAACTTCAAGAGCTACCTTGACAACTTAAAGAAGTTCTTGTTGGACTCCAACAAGTTCATAGAGGAGTGTCAAAGCATTTTAGCAATTAAACACAACCAAAGAATCAGAAAGGGAAGTGACTACCAAAGTGTTAACGGGCTCCTGAAATTGGTCAGCTTGATTGAAAAAGTGCCTTCTTTGAACTTCTCTTGTGTTGAAGTCGAGCAAATCTTAGAATTTAAAACCGAAATCGAGAACTTTGACAAAGCTGCAAGGGTATTGCTAAGCAAGAAAAACAAGCCTTTGGAAGAATTCAATGATCTTATCAACCTAGGAGAAAGCTTTGGAATTAAGATTCCCAGTTTGACTTTTTTGGTAAGGGTCAGAGACAGATTAGAATGGATTGAAACGTTCAAGGTGATTGAGAAAGGGCTGGATCCTTACAAGGATAAGAAAGTAGTTTTCACCATAGCAGATCTAAAGAGCTTCCATGAGAAAGGGTTCAGTATTTTGTCAGCAAACGATTTCTTAATGATCGAAGCCACAGGTAAGATATTGAAAGAAAGTGAGATTTTTGATGAATCCATAAGCGACTTTTTGAGAGTTAGCAACTACCTCAAATTAGATTTGGATAAACTTAAAGAGTTTATTGATAAGTTTAGATTGGAGAAACTTTTCATAAGTTTGGCGAATTATGATGAACTCTCAAAGATAAATGTTAGTTTGACCAGCATTAAACAACATAACTCGTTTTTTGACAAGGAGAAGCCCTCGTACCAAGATGCGAAACAGTTGCAAACGAACCTAGTTGAAACAGGTTTGAAGGTTGATTTGACTAATTTGAACACGGAGATCAATAACGCAGAAACTTGGGTGGATTCGGTTTGGGAATTGATTGAAGGTTTGAAAATCGTGACTACAATGACCGATGAAACAAAATTGAAGCATTTGAACTCCAAATTGTCCATCAATTCTAGCTTAGTGGAAAAACTATACCAGTTAATTCAAAAGGCTGAATTCAATTTCTCGAAAGAAGACTATTATGAGATTTCGTCGTCATGTCTTGTCAAATTTGAAAACGAAACCAAGAAGGACGCTAATGTTGACGTTGATGTTGAAGAAGCCGCACCAAAGTACTATTGCACATGCCGTGAATTGGAGTTCGGGACAATGATTGAGTGCGACAAATGTAACGAATGGTACCATGTGCAATGTGTCAATGCTGAGAGTAATGAAGAGGACGAAGAAGGTGAAAATTATACTTGTCCAACGTGCAACTTGGTTGAATCTGGGAAGCCAAAAGATGACTTCACCAGTGCCCAAATTACATTGACAGAGATTAAGACGTTGTCAAGATTGGGAGCATCCTTGAAGCTAAGCACACCCAATGAAATGAAAACATTAGAGAAACTCTGCAGTGATATGGACGGGTATTCTTTAGAAATCAGCCAGAAGATTGAAGAAATTGAAAGTGGCCTGGGAAGCATTGAATTGAAAATCGATATGTTGAGGTTTGTTTTGAGGAAATTATACGGGTGTGGAGTTTTGATAGACGACTTGATGGTAAAAGTGTTGGGTATGATAAGAGGATATGAAGCACTTGAGGATAAGAGTAAGATTGACCCGAGTTTCCAGGACCGGTCAGTGGTAGAGTCGATTGCACAGGTTGCCGCGTCTATTGCGCTTGGTGGAACTCAGTATACTACAAATGAAGGGGACCAAAATGCTGGAGAGAACAAAGATCATAGACCTGATTTGAGGGAGCCAGTTTATGAAGGTTCTACGCAGGCTAGTAGCGCAAGACCAGAGCAATATGTGTCTGCGAATTTCGAAATGAAGAATATGACTGGAAATAACCACAATGAAACTCATAATACCAAGTCAATTAACGAAACAGGTGGTCATATTGCATCTCAGAACTACTTTCAAAATGGAAATACTCAACCCCAACCTAGAAAAAGTTCATACCACGAACCACATACCACACTACAGTCAAATATTCAACCCCAGTCCCTTATTGATCCATCTCTACAAGAGATTCCAAGTCAAAATACACACCAAATGCCACACCAAAACAGCACCTTACTGTTGAATGACCAACAAACAGCTGCCGTTTTGACTAATGAGTTGCAGAACTTAAATACCCAGGTGTCTAACCTGTTTGTTGAGCTGGTAAACTCACCGAGAGAACATTAGGTTAAAGGCACTAAAATTTGCACCCAAATTCAATTTCCAATTCTATAATGGAAAGACAAGACTACAGTATATACATAAATCTATACAGTACACACAATCTGAATAATAAGTTCACTTAATGAATCTGTACAGACAAATCACCTTTAACCTCTGACTACTTTGTGGAGCCATATTAATGGTTGCAAAAATCACCTTCGTATTCTTGATTACGTACTCACAAACTATTAAAACGCGAAACATTAAACCAAAAATTACAATTCACGGTGAAATGACGAGAGTAGATGACTTGATAGACACTTGTTGGAGCTATGTAACCTCCGAGAAGTTCATCTACTTGCACCAGCTTCTAAAGTTTGTCAATCAATTGGAAAACATTTTGGGAATCAGCAAGTTTTTCAACCCCGATGAACTTGCAACCTTAGAAGCTACAATAGCGAGAGACCCGAAAATGAAGATAACTAGGCGAACGATTTTGGAGTTGTTGTTGCGAATAGCACATTATGATGATTTTGGGACGTTTCTTTCAGAAAGATTCAACAAAAGTGTGTATGACGTGAAGATTCCGTTGAAAAGTTCAGAATTGAATACCTCACTGTCAATAAAACCGACCGGAGAAAGCAAGATTCCAAGCAAGATACCATTAACGAATAATTCACTCACGTTGGGCAGTGGAAAATCCTTCTCTCTGGGTCTTTTGAACGACGATTCCCGTGAAAAAGATTCTAAAATAAGGCTATTGCAAAGTGATAACAAGCAACTACAGTTGAAAAATGAAGCAAACTTATCACGAATCCAGGAACTAGAAAGAGAAGTCAAAGCTTTGAGCAATTACAGCCGGAATTTGGAATCGAAGCACGATAATGCTGATTTACTCCGGAGATTGAATGAGAGAGATAGAATAATAACAAAATTGGAAACTTCACTTAAACGATATAAGACTGAGGCAGCAAATTCTGTAAACGACTTTGAAGTCGGTTTACTATTGAAAAAAATTGAAGTTCAGGATCAGTTGATGAAAAGTTTACAAGAACAACTTGAAATTAACGGAATGGAGAAGGAAAATGTACAACAGTTTGTGAAGAAATTACCATTTATCAAGCAATATTATCCATTTTTCAAGTATAAGCAAGAGAGTAAAAACTTTGGCAGTGTTGTACTTAACATAGTTACTTTATTGTTGAGTACCTTCCTTGTCATTAATGGACTTAGGTTTGTTTTGTTTGTTTTGAAGAGCACATCAACGAGCAGTCTGTACTTATATCCATCGGAGGTCAGCATGAAAGCATCAGTGGTGTGGTGGAAAGAAATTGAATGGCTTGAATATTTGGTTTATAAATTGAGTGATTAGAGTTGTGATGCACAAAAGATTAAAATAATTGAAACAGAAAGTTCTAAAGTCATTCTTTGAATGTTAAATCATCATACTAATTTCAGCATAACATTCTTACACATTCAATTATTGTTGGACGAATCATCATCACAATCCCTCAAATTTTATAAATAAAGATTATGGATTGTCCTTCTTCTGCTAGGAATGCCCTCAGTTTTGAAGCTTCCTTATGGTACTCCAAATAATCAGTAAGTTGCAAAGTCGTTCTAATGAATTCAGGAATCATGACACCTCTTCTGCCAATTCCAAACCAGTTGAACTTGCGAACTGGTTGTTGCCTCCACTCAGGAGGAAGAACCTTATGCATTTCATTCTCAGTCTTGGTATCGTTCACAACCCAGTTGTTCTCCACAAACCTTAACTCTGGCTTGTTTTCCTTAACTTTATCCGTGAAATGACAATCCAAGTACTTCCGCATTTCGAAAGAGTTATTGATGAATCTAGGAATGTGGTAACTGACTCCACGATACCCAAAGGGATCGATGAACTTAGAGGGCGGCTTCTTCCACTCAGGAGGCACCACCCACAAATCTTTATCTTTACCTGATAAATGGTACCTCAAATAGTCAGACAACTCGACACTGTTGCTAATGAAACTCGGAATAAAGTATGAGTTTCCTTTCCATCCAAAGTGGTCGACCTTGCGGACCGGGATCTGGCTCCATTCAGGAGGTACCCGCAGCTCAGCTGACTCAAAATGATACTCCAAGTATCTACGCATCTCGTCTGTGGTTCTGATGAACCTTGGTCCATAGTAAGTATTTCCAAATCCTAACAGGTCGAGGATTCGGATTGGGGGTTGTTTCCATTCAGGTGGCACATTACTAATTGGATAACCGGTTTGCATTTTAGTCTAATTGGTTGTGATGGTTTGATTTATATACATTTTATAGCATAAAATTTAACGTAGAATATTCTAAGCATATAATAAATAGGTGAAGTTGTTGAAACGAAACCACTTAACTTAGCATAACATGTGTATAAAGTGAAGGTCTTTTGACTACAGAGTGTTCAAGGTTGTGAAATTTCTACTCAAAAGAACGTTCTTGGTTAAAATGCTTCAAATTTGCAGCCATTAAAAAATTCTTTCAAAATTTCATATAAAAATCCAGTACAATAATCAATTTTCATATAAAAAACCATACAATAATCAAACCAATATCCATTAATTTTCCTAAAAAGAACCATACAATAAACAAACCAATTTCCACTAATTTCCATCATAAAAAACCATACAATAATCAAACCAATATCCATTAATACACATAATAAAAAGTAAGATTATACATTAAGTATTTACATATACAACCCACAAAAAGTAACCACTACACTTAGTTCATCTGCTTAACCAAAGCGTTGATGAACTCTTCTCTGTTACCAGTGTCACCACCTTGGATAAAGTGCTGGAACTTTCTGGCTCTGAAACCACCGGTAGGGTTGGACAACTTGAAAGGCCACAAGAAGTTGTTGACCTGCTTGAAGTTTGGACCAACAGTGTAGATTTCGTGGATCAAGTCCTCAATGGACAAGATGTTGTACTTACCGAGAGCAGCCTCAATGATAGCGTTGTCGGACAAAGCAATTCTCTGCTTGTTGACCTTACCGAAACCTCTCTTGTAAACCAAGTGTCTGATGGTGGACAAGGATGGGTAACCGTAGGCAATGTATGGCTCAGCCAACTTGATCAACTCGGAGGTGGCCTTGGTCAATCTGACGAAAACACCGGCGTTGATCTGGGTCAATCTCAACAATTGCATGACCTTTCTTGGCTTAGGTGGGATCTTCATGATACCCTTGATTCTGACAACGAAGACCAACTTTGGTTGAGCGTCAACGTAGTAAGAACCAGCAGCCTTGGCCTCTCTCTTGGCGGCAATGACAGCACGGTCAGCCTCAGTGTACTCCTTTTGGTAAGCAGCAGCTCTGTCAAAGATAACCTGTCTCTTCTCCTTGTTGGACTATAAATGTTAGTACTTTATTCACAGTAAAATTCCAAAAAACGCTTCTCAGTCCCGAAAGATGGTTAACTGATAGACAACATGGCCGAGGCTAGTCATATACAAATGGTTGATATCATCTTCAAAGTTTTTCTAAAATTCTTCAAAATCGGGTACTTACGGCTTGACGAGCCTGCTTGGCAGCAGCACGGTCGGCAGCAATCTTCTCTTGAGCCTTTTGCTTCTTAGCTAAAGTTTCTGGTTTCAAAGCACTGCAGAAAGTTAGTATAAAGTTTTATGTTGTGCAACATAAATACTCTGTCTCCTCTGTTAGTTTGGGGGTTCGACCGCTGATTGGTGCAGTGCCGGAAAGGCACATGCATGGAGAAGAACTGGACTGCTACGTCCATTCGACTCCCAATCGTAACGGTCATCACAGAGGAAAACAGATGTATCAGGCATTAGCTAATGTGTTTGAATTCAGCTGCAAGACAATCTAGATTTCCCTTGGTGTGTCATTGGTCAGCTGTTTAGAACAGAAGACGACACTTTAATACGATTAGCATAACCACAAGTGTAATACTAGTGTTGCGATGAGGTGCATGTACTTACGGAGCCATTGTAGATGAGTGATGAAAAAAGTTTTTTAGTTTGGTGATTTGGGCAGTGTTATATAGTGAAAAATTTTGTTTAGTGTGTTTTACCCGGACATTTGAATTTTTGGTGAATATTTCGATCATGTGATATAGGGTTATAGCCCGGCAAATGATATTACGGTAGTTGTGACACTTTCAAATCTTTAGGAAGAAGTATAGTGGGTGAATGAGGAAGGATTAAGTGTAGTGTAAGAAATGCCTAAACTATTTTCGAGGAGAGTAAGATGGAGGTGAATAGGTGTTCAGTGGTAAGTTGATATTTTTGATGGTGAGAACAATCGATTGACTGGAAATGTTTGGGGTTAAGGAAGGGAGAATAACAAAGAGATAGAATAGTTGAAAAGTTAGATAATTCAAAAATTAGAAAACTGAAAAGATAGATAATCGTAAGGTAGAATATCAAGAAGCTAGAAAATCGTAAGGTAAAATCGAAATGGAAGTATGTCAAAAGTGTAATTTAGGACTCCAAACACACACATTTTCAAAGATTATTCTGAAAATCAGTTGTAGTGTATTGTCCTCCCACAATAAACCCTTCACTCCTCAATCTTGTGCATTCATCACCCAGTAACACAACCTCCATCTCCATCTCCATCATCAATGTCGCATTTTTGCACCCAACGACATCACTCCGACATCTCCAAAAACAACAAATCTATTCACGCCAAACCGAGTCCATCTCAAGTCTCATCTACATCTAATACAAAACAACCTCCCATCCTATACACGCCACATCCAGATGCCGGCCACGCCTATAACAGTCACGTCCCGTATCACAACCAACCTCACTTCAGAGAATGGGCTTCCGTTTTTGGGTGGCTACAACGGCTATGGGTCCATAGCACCTATCGGCTACAATCACGGAGGAGTCGACGACTTGATCAGAATCACCATGTCGTTCAGATCGGGCATCGAGTCCGAGGTGAAATGGGCCCTCAGCAACATGACAAGAGTGTCTACCCAACAGGGCTTCCAGTTGGACCTGAATGTGTTCATTGGAGATGAATTAATCAAGCATTTGGTCAAGCCATTTCAGTTGATACACGACAAAAAAGAGGCCCAGATCACTATGGATTTGATAAATCACAGTTTGGACGCGTTGTTGTCGTTGAGGAATTTGGCCCAAGAATTAACCAACCAGCACTGGTTATCCCAATTGAAGTCTTTCAGAAAAAGCGTCATTGAAATATTGAAATTCCTCTACAATTGGTTTTACAGTGGATCTTTGAAAAAAACGTCGCATTTGAAGGCTTTTGAGAACCAGTTCAAGGAAGCTTTGGGGTACTTGTTAGACTTGATAGAACCCTTGAGTTGTTACTACATTGACAACTCCAAAAACGACCCTTTATTCACCACATTGTTGAGTATTTCGGTGTTCACCAACGACAAGTCCGTGTTGATAAGCGCATTGACCTCGTTGTCCCACTTGTTGATCGTCACGGAGGACGATTCAGCAAAGGAACAGGCTAAAGATGACGAGCCCACTGTAAGAAGCCCACAAAACTGTATCGATTCCGTGCAAGAACGGCATCTTGAGGCGTGGGTGAACCAGCTTTTCATCAACGACAACGAGTTGGTGAATGCGGTATTCGAGTTGTTGAAAATGTACTTGTTTTCCAAGGCGTTGCACCCAGACGCAGAAACCGTAGAAGCCTCGCAATTGCTCAGATTGAAGAAATTGTTGCAGCTCGACACTTCTCGCGCAAACCTAAACACACTCATGAACCAGTTGCCCGTGATACTTTTATCCAACGTCCCAGGCCTTGGAAACCTAGGCAACGCAGCCAAAATAGACGAGCCAAACTTGTCCAGAAGATCCAAGTACTCTGGAATTCCGTCCGAATTGCCAGAATTGCCTGCTGACCTCTACGAGATAATCATCAGGTTCCCCGAGCCTTTAAGAGCAACGAGCTGGTTACGTTGCTGTTACGAGCCGTACAACCACACGCAACTGCAGTCACCCACACCCTCAGGCGAGGTTTTGCCTGGCGAGGTGACGCAGATCTCCTTGTGGAAGGCGTACGAGAAGCAGTTCCAAAAAGTGTGGGACTCCCCCGACAAATCGACCAAGCCGCTTCTTCCAGCGGTCGATTTCATCAAGAACGTGTCCAATGCGTTCCCCAACTCCGAGGCCATGGTGATTAATTTGAATGTGGCAGAGGGCGAAGCTCCCAAAAAGAAGTTCATTATAAAGGGCATCCAACCAAGACAGTTTGCCGCGAGTATAGATGTGGGCAACTACGAAGCGTTG
This sequence comes from Kodamaea sagamina, assembly GCA_030556545.1. Taxonomy (NCBI): domain Eukaryota; kingdom Fungi; phylum Ascomycota; class Pichiomycetes; order Serinales; family Debaryomycetaceae; genus Kodamaea; species Kodamaea sagamina. Next base: position 349,769 of record JAKTUG010000004.1, read on the forward strand.
AAGCCTCCGGGAAACTCAAAGAATGCCGGAGGTGAAAAGTCGCCCATTGGCCATATCAAGGAAGATGAATTTTACGCTGCTATATATTCATTGAACGAGAAGTTAGTTTCGCAAAAGATCCCCAAAGATCAGATTAACCAGTTGAACTACTCCAGTTTCGAGTTGTTGGATTACATTACGAGGGAGATGTTGGAGTCGAGGCAGAACACGGTTGTGCAGCGTGTTTTTAAGTTGTACAATGGGTATTGGTTGCCTAGTGTTGTGTATTCTAATCCTTCGTTGTTGGAGTCTGGATTGGTGAATCCAAATTGGTTTAGATACTTGTTGTAAGATATGGATTCGAGAGTGGTATAAATAGAAAATGTATTGGATATTGCTTTGCAGTTTATTGCAGCTTTGTAGATTATTTTGCATATTCAACTTATTTGTTACTTAAATTCGACTTGTTCAACTTGTTCAACTTATTCAACTTATTCAACTTATTCATCTTATTTGTAGCTTATTCGACTTATTTGCAGCTTATTTAGCTTGTTCAACTTGTTTGCAGCTTATTCAACTCATTTGCAGCTTATTCAGCGTATTCAACTTATTCAACTTATTCAACTTATTTGAAGCTCATTCAACTTATATGCAGCTTATTTGCAGCCTAATTGTAGCTTATTCAACTTATTTGCAGCTTATTCTACTTATTCAACTTATTTCAGTTTATTTCAGCTTAGTTGTTACTTAGTTGTTACTTAAATGCAACGTATTTGCAGCTTATTCGACTTATTCAACTTATTTGTAACTTATGTGCGGCTTATTCAACTTATTAAACCTATTTCTGCTTATTCAGCTTATTTGTTACTTAAATGCAACGTATTTGAAGTTTATTCAGCTTTTTTGCAGCTTATTTACAGCCGTAGAACTTTGAAAAAAAGTTGGAAGCTAAAATGTAATTGTGGAATGCTACATAGAGCATCTATATGTCTCAAAAACTTGTGAAACCACTATAAATAACAATCCTGAACTTGCAAATTCTCAAACCGAACACACCAAAAAGACCCAACATGAAATCTTATACCCTACCCAACTCTATCATCAAATTTTACTACCCCATCACTAAACCAAACACTTTTATTACCACCCCTATTCAAGATTCAATAAAAACCCACCAAAGAGCTCAATACACCAACCCAACCAAACACCATACCAAATCCTTTTTCCCAAAACCTCAAACCATCAACAACCATCAAATCATTTTATGTCGCACTTTTTGTCGCACCATATTTCTAACAAAATTTAAAAAAAACACTCATCATGCAAGACAGATTACCTTTCAGCGTCCGTGCAACAGACGTGGTGCACAGAACGTTTGTCCTCGGCTTGTTCGGTTTCAGTGTTATCGGCTTGGCCAGCATCTCCTTCAACGTCTGGGCCAACTCAGACTACTCGTGGTTGAACAAGGACAAACCAACCTTTGTCAAGGAAGAGGAAACAGAAGAATCATAAGTGTACATAGTTAATTGATCGCCTTTCGTCTTTTGGACTCCGATGTAGAGCCCTCCGAGGTGCGCTTCTTCTTCTTGGCGCTTTTGTTGTGCGGGAGCCGCAACACCTGCGTGAGGTGCCTGTAGTTGGCCTCGTTGAAGGCCGTCTGTTCGTCCGACGTGGGGTTCACAATCACGATGTCGTAGTTGTACTGGAACTCGGTGTCGCAGTTGGGACACTGCGACTTTCGCTGCGTTTCCTTGCTGTTTTTAGCGAAGATTGCCTTGTGCGAGATCACACATCCACATGGCCTCAAATAGACATATAAACTGAAACTCTCATTTAAAACAGGACACAATATGTTTCCATCTTTCCACGTTATCTTCACATCCACCAAGTCTTTTAACGCATTAATGTGGTCGAGTTTGACGTTTTCATGGCCTCTTTTCTTGTCTATCATGTACTCGAGTATCTTTTCCTTGCAGTATAAATTGCCCTTGTAGTCCCCCACTATGTGTTTCTGGGGCTCAAGTTGAAGAGATGATAGTTTGCAGTAGTTTATCAACTTGCTACGTATCTTCTCGTGGTTATTCTGGTTCTTTGTATATCGCAGGTGTAGCGAAAGTATGTCTTTTCGTGAGGCTATAGTGCCTCCATCATTGCCCATTCTTGAAGTAAATTTTAAGTTCGCGAACAAAAATTCAGGCTAATCATGAGTGCTCCCGAAGGTATCGACTTGAACCAGCTCCAGCCACAGCAGCTAGTTGAGGTGCGCAAGCAGATCGACCAGGAGATCTCCCACTTCACGCAGTCGTTGCAGGCGTTGCAGACGGCACAGTCCAAGTTGAAGGACTGCATCACCAGCATCGACAACTTGGAGAAGGAGTCGCTGAGCGAGAAGGACGTTTTGGTTCCGTTGACATCGTCGTTGTATCTTCCTGGGACGATTTCGAAGAAGGACGAGTACTTGGTGGACATTGGGACTGGGTATTTTGTTGAAAAGAATCTGGATGAGGCGAAGAAGGTGTATGAGTTTAAGATTAACAAGTTGACTGCGGATGGAAACAAGTTGAAGGATATATTGGTGAAGAAGAATGAGAGTTTGAACAGTGTTAATTTGGTCTTGAGGGGGAAGATGATTGAGTATGAGAAGCAGCAGCAGGGGGAGAAGGTGTAGGATTTTGGAGACTAATTGTAGAGTTTATGATTGTTTGATGTTTATTTGAGGTTTAAGACTTTTTAGGTAGAATGTTAATAGGATTTCAATGAAATTTACTTGTACTTTAGAAAATGCTTTTAACTTCTGATTTCTCAGGGCTTTAATCTTGTGGAATGCACCCAAAATAATGATTATCTGGATTGGAGTAGTGTTCAGTGAGTGAGTAACTAGAATGACTTGTGACTGAGTTGAGGATGGGTTTCACTTGAAGTGATCTTTTTTAAGAATATTCTATCACTTTTAATTGTATATTCCAATAAATCCGGAAATTCTGAAATTCAGCAAACACCCTCGACAATTTACCTTTAATTGAAAAGTAATTGAATTGTTCTCAGGCCTTTGCGGTTTCATTGATATTTGTTGGATATCGAAAAAAAGTATTGAAACAGTATTGAAACAGTATTGAAACAGTGTGAGTTCAAATAGTTGAAGTCCCACATCACACTCAATTAGCCCAATCTTCATCTGTAAATATAAGGAATTGGCATTATTCGCACAAAATACTCATCAATAACATGGTAAATTCATTTCCATCATTTTTCACTCATTCCCCCAATGTATCATAATTCTTATTATATATGAACGGCTCCAGAAACATCTTCCCAAGATTACTCACTTTCGCAGCTCCCATACCCCCAATTTTCTCCACCTCATCATCCTCTCCAGTCTTAATCACAATGCTCTTCAAAGACTTGTAATTCGCTAGCAAGTTGTTCACATCAGTCTTGTTCACTCTCTTCACGTTCGTCAAAACATCAACCATAGTCGAATGATAATCCTGATTCAACTTCACACCTCTGATGGTCTGCTGCATCTTGAGAGGCGCATTGTCCTGTTTTTTGGCCATCACAATGTAATTACCGGCCTCCTCGAACGACCACGCCAACACAAGTGAAAGCCCGTGCTTGATGCAAAGGCTCAGCAAGTTCCGCAAGGGGTCCTGGTGACTGTCTACGTCCACAACAGCTAGCAAAATACGCAATATGTCGTCGTATCCATCTTCAACTATACTCCCTTTGAGCTTTTTGAGGCGAGTCCAGATGTATTCCGGTCTAATCTTGTGGTACTTCAAGGATAGGAACAAGATTTGGAGTTTGGGGTTGATGTAGTAGTCGGATAAAATCGTCGAGTCGAACTTGTAGGACGTCACTTTCATGAGTGAGTCCTTGAGAAGAGGGTTACCTGTCTGAGATTTGTTCACCAAGATTTCTGAGGGGCCCAATTGTTTGGAAGTTGGTCTTTGTTTTATGGAGGATGCTGCGATAGGAGGGTTTCTTATTGAAGGAGGGTTGGAAGAAGGGTTGGGTTGTTTTGGTGGTTGTTTTGGTGGTTCTTTGTTTGGTATTGGATTTCGCGTATCTTGAGTAACTATTGTGCTTGGAGCCTTCTGTCGCATTTGTTCGTTTCGAGTCTCTTCATTATTTCGAGTCTCATCATTTCTATTCACTTCCTTATTTCGCGACTCTTCATTTCTGTTCACTTCATTATTTCGCTTCTCTTCACTTCTATTCACTTCATTATTTCGCGTCTCTTGAACTTCATTCTTCTCTGCCGCTTCCCCGGAATACTGCTCTCTCATTCGCTGAACCCCAGCAAGTATACTGGCGAACGATGTTGGATCTGTCAGTTCATCACCCATTTTTCATATTCTATAACTGATTCAGTCTGATTTTAGCAACACTTGGTTCTGTTGATGACTTTTTTTCTCGATATCTTAAAGTTCATTTGGTTTTGATATCTCAATATTTCTTTAGAAATTGGTGATTTTGTTGAAGAAAGTTGAAGGAAACATTTTCGAGAACTTTTTCAGATTTATGAGAAGCAGCAAATGTGTTTGTTATTCATCGTTTGACGATAGTATTACAGATTACCTATCATTAAGCATGGAGTTCTCAGAATCCGATCGTGATAAGGCAAGAATAATGAGACTGATAATTTGTAGCTTGGGTAAGGGTGGTGTGTGCCTATTGTAATTTCAAGTGTTTTTGTTTAAATGAACCGAGCTGAACCGGAAACAACTCAAAAAAAAGATTAAAACAATGAAACTTCTAGTTAGATTAAACATTATTGTAGTGCACTGGCAATTAGTAAAAGACCACGTACTTACGTCTAACCAATGGTACTCTATTGGCAGAATCCACCCCTCACATTATATTCTTACCCTATAGCAACATTTGTTAACCTCCATTTTTATCCCATTCTTCAGAATCCATTACCTATGACTCATTATTACCTCATATCCACCACTCCACACATTTCTAATCAACACCAGCCTCTTACATATAAATTATTCATAATTCCTCATGTCAATTTTTAATGGTTGCAAATCTCAATCATCACCTTTTTCCTTACTCATTTTTACAAACTTTACAAAAAAATTACAAACGAAAGATCAACCATATAAATGCCCCCACAAATCCAGCATTAACACTAATGCTCTTCAAACTAATTGTTTTAAGCAGTGTAATCTTCATTCTAACTCGAACATTCAACAAAACAATGCCAAGATCAATCGACAGAATCATTGATTCTCATGAAACTATGGAAGGAGCAGGTGTCAAGGTACGTCGTGCCATTGGGATCTCAGAAGCAAGGAACTTCGACCCATTCTTGATGCTCGACAACTTCAACAGCTACAGCAAGGACAGCCCTGGATTTCCCGAGCATCCTCATCGCGGACAGGAGACTATCACGTACATGATCCAGGGCCTGGTGGCCCACGAAGATTTCACCGGATCCAAAGGCGTTTTGTATGCTGGAGATTTGCAGTTCATGACTGCCGGAAAAGGCATTGTGCACTCCGAAATGCCGATTCCGGACGAAAGTGGCTCTCCCTGTGTTGGGTTGCAGTTGTGGGTGGACTTACCTCACAAATTGAAGAACATCGAGCCAAGATACAGGGACTTGAGAGAGTGGGAGATCCCGGTAGTCAAAGAAAAAGATATCGAGATTAAGGTGATTTCAGGTAAGGCCAAGGGTGTGGAGTCTGTGCAGGAGTTGGCCACCACCAGCATTGAGTACTACCACGTCAAGTTGAACAACAGTGCGGTTTACAAGCAGGAGGTGCAAGAAGACTTCAACTATTTTATCTTCGTGATGAACGGAGGGTTGAGTGTAGACGGACAGCACGTTGGGCAGTATCAGACTGCGTTTTTCAAGCCCAACGGCACAGAAATCGTTGCTGAGAACAGGGGTGAACCCAGTGATTTTGTGTTGATTGGAGGCAAGAGGTTGAACCAGAAGTCTGTACAGCACGGGCCTTTTGTAGCGGAGTCGAGAGAGGATATTGTGCAGGCGTTTCAGGAGTATGGGTCTGCCACGAATGGGTTTGTGCACAGGCGGAACTGGAAAACGTTGATTAGTGATGGGGTTACGCAGGCGATGGTCGATGGGCCTTTGGGTGGCAGTTTGGAGCAGAGAGCAAAAGATAGAGCTGCTTTTTTGGCTAAGGTTTAGCTTCAAAAGAATACCTTTTATGTATTATATGTTTTAAAATCTTATGAGACAACAGTGCGTATTAATAACCTGAATGCTTAGTTTAAATATAAAACTTCAGATTTCCTAGCCATTGAGTTTGGAGTGATTTTCCCAATCAAGACTCTGAAACGTTTAGTCAAAATCTTGACAATAAGAATGCCAAGTTTATTGTGAAATCCTTTTTGGATAATGTGGAGTGATGGAGTAGCTCAGAATGTACAAATTGGGAACTATTAGTGAATGTTCAATCTAGGAGTACAATCTATAGTGAGATCATTTTATCTTGACCTCTCATGTGAGATAGTAAGTGAGATTTCTAATGGCTATGATTCTGGAGTTTGACATAGAAGGTTTAGTTTTCTGATAACGGGGGAATTCACATGTTTATTGGACTTCAGTTGAAAAGTTGAGAAGAAATGATTTGCACCCAAAATTATTGTACAAAGAGAAATTCGATATGAAAAGATGAGTTCTTGTTACAATTGTGTTTGAGTCTTGAGATGTTAGAGATCTTCTACACTTGTGCAAGTACCATTTAAGTGCAAAAGATTCGTTTCAGGTTCAGTAATAATTTCAAACATCAGATTATATAAATAGAAGATTCCATGAAATGCATTTCCAATTCCATCCAATACTCCGAAAGTTTTCAAATCTCACAACTCAATTATTACTTTAGTCATTCCACTTCACTCTCTCTTACATTTCACTCTCTCAATCTTCACTCCCTCAACCTCAACCTCAACCTCAACCTAAACCCCATTTCCTCATCACCAAAAATTGTCGCACCAAAAAGTCGCGTAACGCGTTTTGTCAAACATCTTCATTGATTTCTCACCAGATCAATTAGAATCGTACCAAACCTCCCAATCTAGTCTACAAATCTACCAAACCATCACAACCATACTAAAAATGACAACAGACCCTCACGAATCATACCTAGCATCACAACTAATCCAAAACAACCTACCAGTTACATACCACACCCTCGCACGCTCACAGAACATACATGTGAACCAGGCCAAACAGTTGCTCTACTCCTTCTACACCAAAAACAAAGGCAAACTCAAAGCCACATTTGTAATGATTGGTCAGTCAAACGGTGACCAGCTCGTAAAAGTCACCAGGGACCTAGAAGATACGACTCTTTTTGACGGCACACCTACGGTCCAAGTATACTCGTTGGTTGCTGAAAGTGTGGAGGCAAACAGCTCCGATATTGCGGTGGAAGAACTGAAGTTTCCGTCTTTGCTCGCCAACGTCGAGGAATACTACCAAAACGGCATGATCCGGGGCCCCCCCATTGTGATTGGCCAGGTGAACGCGACGGTTGCGGTTTCCAATGCGCCGGTTGCTGTTTCGAGAGCGCCCGCAAGCGTCCAGGAGAAGACGATTCCCAAGAAGACCAAAAGCAGCGGGCTAGTGTCGAATTACTCCTCACGCAAGGGGGAACAGCACAAGAAGGCACCTGCGAAATCGAGTGACAAGGCAACTCCAACGCCCAAATATCAGTACAAATCACGTAAGGCCGAAAATAAAGAACGAGTGGTGGTTTCGAGTGCACATGAGGAGGAAGGGGAGGACGTTCGGAAGCGGAAAACGCCTGTTCAGCCTAGTACCGAATTGGCTAAGATGTTTGATGATGAGGAGGAGGGAGCGTGGGATTTCAGTGATGATGAGAAGATGGATACTGATTCAATTGGTGTAGAGGCAACTGATAATGTTTCTGAACCCAGAAAACCTACTAAAACAACCAAATCAACCGAAGTACCAGAAGGTAAACCAACTGAAATACCAGAAGGTAAACCAATTGAAGTAGCAGTACACAACTCAATTGAAGTACCAAACGATAAACCAATTGAAATACCAGATGACAAACTTGAAATTCAACCCCAATCCCATGCAAACCCTTCCGCCTCACTCTTCGTAGAAGAGGAGAATATCGAAACCTCAATTGGTGATGACGGCTACCTAACAGTTAGGAGACCCTCCAAACAACCCAAACCCGCAACCAAACCTCAAGCTAAACCCGCATCCAGAGTAACCAAACCAAAAAACAATAAAGGTGCCAAAAAACAGGCTTCCCTTTTCGACTTAATGAGAAAGTAAAATACTAGCCTCCCATCTATATTACCGTTTATTGTCTAATTGAAGGTACCTTTTTTTCAATCATGTGAGAGCGTAGTGCATGCTAGCGCCCTTCCCAAGGAACCTGTAAGCGTAGAAGAACATGTATTTTTGTCTTTAGGTTTTGACAATACAAGGCTGCAAAACTCTTGCAAACTGCTTCAGGGAATTATAGATGGGACGCATGCAGAAAAACCAAAACTTTTTCTTGGTCTCCCCATACGGGTTTGCGTGTGGTTAGACAGCCTGTAATGTTTATGAAACAACTCGTTGGAGAAGCACAGTACCCGGAAAATGGGAGCAAAAAATTCCCGATTGGGAAGTCGCCTTTTGGACTTTTTGCAACCTTTTCTGCTTTAGGGAACAAGATGGCTAACAGAGAAGAAAGGCTAGCAGACGGTAGATTCGCTCCAGCCCTGGGTCTGGCGGTATATAAGGCTGGCGAAATCCGGCGGAGGCTTAAATAATTCGAAGACCACCGCTTTACAACACAGTCGCTTTACTATGAAATTCACTACCTCCACCTACTTTGCCATTTTGGCAGCCACTGCAGCCGTTTCTGCCGCGCCATCGGTCAGAGGCTACGCTGAATCCTCGTTGGAGGTCCGTGCCGACTTGGACAGCATCGCCAACTTGGTCAGGGAGGTCGACAGCTTCACCGTCAAGAGAGACCTGCTCTCCGAAGCCGACTTGAGCAAGAGAGAGTACCAGATTGTGACGGAGGTGTTGAGTGCCGTCAAGGACACCAACTTGGCCCCAGAAATCTTGCACTACTTTGCCACTGACCCTACCTTCCAGCCTATTGTCATCAACGCGATCGTTGCCTTGCTTAAATCTGGCTTGATCAACTACGACTCATTGTTCGAGGCCTTGGACCAGTCCAACTTGTTGGGTACCGTGATCCAGCAGTTGATTTCAGACTGTAGCTTGTACGTTGAGATCTTCAACATTGCCAAGGAGGAGATTGGCAACTTGGTTGGCTCCGTCAAGAACATTATCTTGGGTGGCAGTGCCAAGAGAGACTTGTTGCCAGAACCACAGTTCTCGGGTGAGTTGAGTGTTTTCGCCAGAGACGACTCCACCACCTCCACCTCGACTGACTCCAACTCGGTGGTTGTCAACTTGTTGCAGTCTTTGGCCAACTCCGGTTTGGCTACCCAGGTTGTTGAGTCCATCATCACCGACTCTTCCTACATTCCATTTGCCGTCAACTTGATCAAGGCTGTTATTCAGAACAATGCCTTGCCTATTGGTCAAATCATTGATGCCTTGAAGAACTCGAGTTTGTTGCCAGACTTGTTGAAGCAGATCTTCACCATTCAGACTTTGGAGACTGTGGCCACCAACGCTTTTGCTGCGTTTGCTGGTACTTGTTCTACTTCTAACGGTGGTGGATCTGGTGGTTCTAGTACTGGTGGATCTGGTTCTGGATCTGGTTCTGGATCTGGTTCAGGAACTGGTTCAGGAACTGGCTCTGGTTCTGGATCTGGATCCGCCTATGGTTCTGGTACCGGCTCTGGTTCTGGTTCTGGTTCTGGTTCTGGTTCCGGCTCTGGTACTGCTCCATGTAAGAGAAGAAGAAGAAGATCTAACTACTAAAACTATCGCTAAAAGTCTAGTGTCAGTATCTCTAAAGGAGATATGAGACCTAGAATAATGTTACGACTTATGTATTACCCCCACTATAGTGGAAAGAACCTTTCTTTAGTTCTCTTGTTTAGTTTAAAATGAATGGTGTTTGTTAATGATTTTTTGTAATTTTGTTTGTTAATGATTTCTTGTATGATAATTTTGCTTGTTAACGAGTTTTTGTTGTATGAGTGGTTTCGAGTAAACGCAACTTTAGTGTAAATAAGTTCTCAGTAAAACACAATTTTAGCGTAAATGAGTTCTCAGTAAAACACAACTTGATTGTTAAACTGCGGATCCAACCACTAGGATTACAAGCCATTCACTTACCCAAAACTGAACGCACTTGTAGGCGATTAGATCTAAAAAGTTTATTTCTGGGGCGTTTGCAGTATACGGAAATTCTACAAATTCTCATACCGTAGTCAAGGGCCCAAGGGCCGCTGAGGAGTCGTCATTTCTTTACCACATGAGTGTGATTTGCATACCTGTTTAGTGTTGCAATTGCTCCACGTTTTCCTCATCAGTTGTCGTTTGTGTGGGGTGAAGATTGCAATTTTTGGCCATATTTTGACAGCTTGTAGAGATGTACGGCTTAGGGGTAGCGGCTTAGGTACGAGTAGGAACGGGGTGGTGTTTGATTAGGCAGGAATAGTAGTGTTTTGGGTATATTTGGGAGGCTAATTTTGGGTATATATGAGAAGGCTGATTTTTAGTGATTTGGGTATATTTGGGAGGTTTATTTTAGTGATTTGCGTACATTGGGAGAAGGTGATTAAAGCACAGGATGTTGGGGTTGAGAGAATGTATGAGAGAATTTTGACAAGAATGGGGTGCCAAGTGATTTGGGTGGAATGCCAGGAGATGATGAGATTGAGTTTGAGATTTTGAGTTTGGAGAGTACAGAGAAAAGGGTAGTTAAAGAGTAGGAGTAAAGGAGGTTCTAAGGGAAGGGTTATAGGAGTGAGGTTGAAGATTAGAGTTAAATAGAGGGAAGAGTTAAGGAGTAGAGTTAAATTGAGGGAAGAATTAAGGAGTAGAACGATATAGAGCAAAGAGTTAAGGAGTAGAATAGGAGGGTGAAGGAGTGAGGGTTAAAATGAGTTTTAAACGAATTAAGAGTTAAAAAGAGCAAGAGTTGAAAGATAGTAGAGGAGAAATTAGAGCAGAAAGGTAATAAAAAAGTAGAATGGAGTACCCACAATCAGTTCGATAGACTACCAGTAGTAATCCCTCAGGTTGGTATATTCCATCAGATATCCATTGACGTCTTCTTTCGTTAATAGTATCCAGTTATAGTGATCTCTCTCAAAATTCTTTCAATATTTTCTGTTGTCAAGCGTTGGTCGAGTGACTATGTGAGAGAATGAACTAAGTCTGCAAGGAGTGAATCTCGATCATCATCCTCCTGATTTGAACATATAGAATAAACAACAATCAACTCCTAACAAAGTACCTCAACTCTCGGCTCCTGAGTACTTCCATGTATTCATCGTTTAATAACTGCTCCATTCTCGTCGGGGCTCGTACTAAACTGCCTTTTTAGGGAATTGACATGAACATTGAAGAACAAACATGAAACAAGAACCACCCAAAGTTAAGAATGTTGGAGCATCTCCTTCGTATTATTATCCAGTACTCCAGTACCACCTGGCTACAACCAACCCTTACACCTAAGTCAATCAATAGACTAAGCAATTTTTGATCGCTTACCATTTTTGACAGAATGTGACTTCACGAAATGCTAAAAATAGAGAAGTTGCAAAACGCGATTGCAAGTAGTTTAATATTGATTTAGTGAAGTTGCTGTTGGTGTTTGTGAGTTCATGTGAAGATTTGTTTGTTTAGTTGCCATGAGTTTATGTGATGTGGTTTGTTGATTTAGTGTGTTTTTGAGTTAGTGTGTTTTTGAGTTAGTGTGATGACTTGTTGATTTAGTTTAACTTTAGTGTTGTAGTTGAAAGTGTATTCTTTAGTGTTGTAGTTGATAGTGTATTCTTTAGTGTTGTAGTTGATAGTGTTTTCTTTAGTGTTGTAGTTGATAGTGTATTCTTTAGTGTTGTAGTTGATAGTGTTTTCTTTAGTGTTGTAGTTGATAGTGTATTCTTTAGTGTTGTAGTTGATAGTGTATTCTTTAGTGTTGTAGTTTTAGTGTATTCTTTAGTGTTGTAGTTGATAGTGTATTCTTTAGTGTTGTAGTTTTAGTCTATTCTTTAGTGTTGTAGTTGATAGTTTATTTTGTTAATTTCTCGTAGAATAATGAGTTAAGGAGATACGAACTGGAGAACTAGCCAAGCACTCAAACGCACTCAAACGAACTAGACAAGTACTCACAATTGAAAATATAATATAGAGCACCCGGCCAACACAGATTAAGAGCCAACACGCACACTCCAGACCAAACCATGAAACAACCCTCCAGCTTTACCTCATTTGCTGCTATTGTTTACAGATGTTTCAGACACATTTCCGGCTATTTATCATGTTTTGATCTTAGGGTTAAAGTACACCCCAGTATTTCGTTATCAATATTCAATCGTTTTTATTACTCATATATTCATCATTACTTCAACATGTCAGTTAAACCACTAAAGCAATCACTAAACCACACTAAAACAATCACTAAACAATCACTCAAACATCACCGAAATCACCCAAACATCACTACTCTAATTACACCACTAACTCCCCAATTTCACCCTAATTACATTTCTCTCATTCTCTATTATGTTCAAAACCATAACACAACCAAACATCAACAAACAAACCTGTCAGCGGATATTTGATCCGACAACAACATCGCATACTCCCAGCGACCTAACCCATTTAACTCGTAAAGAATGTTATCAGACCATACCAATAAGGCCTATCATCATCTCGCATTTCAACTAGAACACCCATTTCCATACCACTCATATAAACAAGACACCCAAATCCACCCATTCCAACAAGAAAACCCCAACCAACACAACAATACAACTGTCACCACCGTACTAAAACCTTATCCCAAACACCTAGACTCCATCCCTTACCTAACAATACATATGTCAACGCAGTCGACCCTGCCCTCCCTTCTCTACTTACTCTTCTCCTACTCCTCCCCAAAACGGAAACAAAAACAAAGGCCTCGTCAAACAGACGAGAACTTAGAGCCGCTGGCTCTTTGAGGCAGCTCCTCACTGGCTTATTTACGATGCGGTTTGTGTGCGTCCCCGGGACGAAACTTACGCCGTCTGTTGTTTAACATTTTTTGGCCAGATAAAAGTTTTAATCCCACTTCACTGACCCTATACACTCGCTTCTTGGACCCTGGCCTGAACTGTTGTTCGTCCGCTCGCTTATACTTTGCTAGGCTTCAAGTTATTCAGATATCTTGTAAAGATTGTCATATCTAATATCAATACCTAATACCAATACTACTACCTAATACCAATACTACTACCTAATACCAATACTACTACCTAATACACTAATATACTAATACAACATTTACCGATGTTACAATGAAAAGGTCAAAGGAGAAGGATTCGAAGTCGAAGGATCCACCCAAGTGGAAGGATACCAATGCAAAGGATCCCCAACCAAATACCAACCCAGACTCAAACCAAAATGAAGACGAAATGGTAACACCAAGACCATCTACCAGCATCGAATCACCAATGTCTTCCGACTACACGTCTCCCAGTAAATCCATCAAGAACTTTTTCCGCAACCGCGCACTGACATACTCCATTGACAGTATCAGTGAAGAACCCGAGATTGCGCGGACGTCGCGCCAAAAAAAGGTGTCGCTAATTTCGTTGGGCAGCGACCTCTCGCCGTCGCGCTCGCTAAATTTGTTGCGGCCCAAGTTCACGAGGTCGCGCTCGCTGATGGCGGAGGACGCTACCGTCGCGCACGAGGCCGAAAAACTAACTACCGTGGACGATTTCGCAGATACGTCTTCCAGCGACGACGAGCCGGAGGACCTGCCGTTTCGCGATAAACTGTCGCCACAGAGTCACCACACGGTCGATATACCTGTAGATGTGCTGTCGCCGATCGATCTAGAGTCGCCCACCGGAGGACTGTTTGTCTTTAGGGAGGAATTTGACGATGTGCGGGCGGTGGGCACGCCTGTGCCGGGTAGTGGGAGTGGTAGTTCGAGTTTGAGCGCGCCGGTGGGTCCCACGGGGAGCCCATTAACGCAGCAGCGCAGTTCCTCCGTCAAAACAGTCGATTCGGGTACTCTGGCGAACATTTTGCGTCCTCGCGCAGGCCAACATCCGTCCATAGATGTGGCTCTAGCGAATGCCCAGTACGTCGAACCCACCGTCAACAAGCGTTCCTCGAATTCGCTGTCAAATGATAGTCAGATTGCTCCAAATAGTGTGCCTTCCAGTGCCACTTCAGCAAAATTTCGTATCACTGGTGACCGTATCGAGCGAATTCGCTCTGTAGATCGAAAGAATAAAGTGTTGAGTACAAGTTTGGCTGTGGATCTGACAAACAGACATTCTGTGAATTCTGACCCGGAAGACGTCAAATATCCCGAGCCTGATCTTTCCAACACCACCACTCCCATCCAAACACCAATACGGCGTCACCGGGGCAGTGCGTCGAACCTGAACCTGAATCTGTCGGGAAACAATTCTGGCAAGAAGGATCCGGTGGACTTGGGTGCGCTAGGCAGAAAAACGAGTGTTTCCAGTCTGCAAACTGGCCGTTCCACCCCAACCAGAGCAAAAGTTACATCAACAGGTTCCTCCTCCCTGGAATCTGCCACTGCTAAAGTTCTTGCTGCGTCTGGAGCAATAGCAGCGATAACTGGGGAAAAACAGGAGGAGAAGAAACGCGACTCAGTACGCTCCTCTTTATCCTCTGGTGAACTCCTCAACAAACTCGAACACTACTCAGAACCAGAACTTGAAAAGAAACCAGGCAGTCCCAGCAATTTACGCCTCGAAAATCTCACAGCTGGTATTGATCTGAGTACCGAACTACCAGTAATGCTATACAAAGTTCAAGATAAAGATTACGATGAGGGCCAACAAAGATGGTCAGTCTACGAACACAGAACATCGAAAGAACAGATAAGATCGCTGGCTATAGCGAAAGCAGCAGCAGCACAACCCCAATCAGCACAATTGGTGACCCACCGTGCCCAGAGCAGCAGCGACAGCAGTAGTAGTGACGGGTCGCTAGGGGGTCCTCCTGCGTTCAAAGCACACTCAAGTGAGTTTGCGCGGCCCCATGGTGATAGTGAGAACCGGCTGGTGGCGAGCGGCGGCGCGTTTGCGCTGCCGCGCGCCGTGAAATCGCCGCCGCCAGCGCTGCTTCCCGCGCCGCCGCCCGTGGCGGTGTTTGGTGCCGCCAGCGGTGCCGCTACCACACCCATCGCTAACGCATCCGCCTCCAACTCCTCTGCCTCAGCAGGAACACTGCGCCTGGGCCTGAACCAGAACCTGCGCAGAGAATCCGCAAACAGCGACTACCTCGACAGCCTCAACCAGCACATCAACGACTTCCGCCACGATAAACCGCGCTCGGTGCGCACCAAGGAGTCGCTCGCGACGCTCTCTCTGCCTGCTGCGGCCTATATAAAACCCTTCTCGCCGGTGTCGTCGCACGACGACGACATGGCCGACCCGTTCGACGTGACCGACTTGGAGAAACAGATTGACGACATCCACCGCCCGCAGAAGCAGACCCTGGAGGCGTTCGGCTTCGAGTACGAGCGCTTTGGCGCGCTCCAGTTTGTGTCCATGATGGCCATGGGGCTCGTGGTACCGCCGCTCTACTTTCTCCTTGCGTTGGGCGTCTTCGACCTGACGCACGGCTCCAACCAGCAGTACTACACGGGCCTCCGCTACTACACGCGGCAGGACAACGGCAACATTCTGGTCAAGAGATACTCAAAGACTCAGAAAATCGTCAGCTTGGCGTTGGGCTTGGTGTGGATGGCAGTGGTGTTTGCGATGATTGGTGTTGGTTTCGGCTTGGGTTTACGAAATGGAAGATAATGATAGAGAGTTCGGGGCCCTGTATGATATAGTGTATGTATTGAGTGCCTGTGCTTGAATATACTTTTATGATAAGAAAAAATTGGAGGATTATTGGGGTGTTTGTTACATCATTAGATATTGGGTACTGTACACTAGATATTGAGTACTGTACACTGGATATTGAGTGTACATTAGCATTGACTTACTGTACTGGATATTGAGTGTACATTAGTATTGACTTAATGTACTGGATATTGAGTGTACATTAGTATTGACTTACTGTACTGGATATTGAGTGTACATTAGCATTGACTTACTGTACTGGATATTGAGTGTATATTAGTATTGACTTACTGTACTGGATATTGAGTGTACATTAGTATTGACTTACTGTACTGGATATTGAGTGTACATTAGTATTGACTTACTGTACTGGATATTGAGTGTTCATTAGTGTAGTTACTGTCACTATATATTGAGTGTACATTGGAGTATTGAGTAGACATTAGAAAAATCATTGGGAGTACATTGAGTTTATACATTACTCTTTAGAGAAACCGTTGGGGATGCTGAGAGTACACATTATACATTGTGAGTACATTTTGAGTGTACATTGAACCTTTATATGAGAGTGCACATTAAACAGTGAAAGTATACCTTGGAGTATGCATTGGAGTAAACATTGGAGTAAATTGAGCATATACATTGTTCAATGAGAGTATACTGAGAGTACACTTCAGAGAATAGATTCAAAGAGTTGAGAGTAGGAGTATTCGTTGAGTACTATATGAGTGTACGTTGAGTACTATATGAGTGTACGTTGAGACTACATTGAGAGCACATTTAGAGTACTATGAGAGCATATTGGGTGTATAAGGAGATCAAATTAAGACATTGATAGTACATTGAGAGCATACTTTATACTTTGATAGTATACATTGAGAGTGAATTAAGAGTACATTGAGTAAAAATAAATTGAGAGGGTACATTTGTAGTACGCATTGAGAATATATTCTGAGAGTACATCGAAAGTGTACATTGAGAATATATACTGAGAGTATATTGAGATACATTGAGAGAATTGAGAGTACACTTGAGAGTATACTCTGGGAGTACTCACTATCCTTCCGGAGAAAACATTGAGAGTATTGGTATACATTCAGAGTAACATTGAGAGTATTAGTATACATTCAGAGTAACATTGAGAGTATATTAAGATTACAGAAAACACTTTGGGAGTGACTGGAGAGTCTCTTTGGGAGGATAGATTGAATTTATGGAGATTATAGAGTATACATTGAGTGTTAGAATGAGAGTACATTGAGTGTTTGAATGAGAGTACATTGAGTGTTAGATGAGAGTACATTGAGTGTTTGAACGAGAGTACATTGAGTGTTAGAATGAGAGTACATTGAGTGTTAGAATGAGAGTACACTGAATGTTACCATGAGAGTACATTGAATGTTACCATGAGAGTACGTTGAATGTTAGAATGAGAGTACGTTGAATGTTAGAATGAGAGTACACTGAATGTTACCATGAGAGTACACTGAATGTTACCATGAGAGTACGTTGAATGTTAGAATGAGAGTACGTTGAATGTTAGAATGAGAGTACACTGAATGTTACCATGAGAGTACACTGAATGTTACCATGAGAGTACGTTGAATGTTAGAATGAGAGTACGTTGAATGTTAGAATGAGAGTACACTGAATGTTACCATGAGAGTACACTGAATGTTACCATGAGAGTACGTTGAATGTTACCATGAGAGTACACTGAATGTTACCATGACAGTACATTGAGTGAATGCACTGAGAGTTTGGATTGAGAGTATTGAGAGTATAAATCATCTTTGAAACTATTAATTACATTGAGAGTCTTCCATTGAGAAGAGTCTCTTCTATTTTTTTGATGGCAAAACAAACCCACGAATCGACGATTCCAGATTGACTAGATGAACGAATAAATTTGAAACGTCCATACAGCCCACCGTATTTGTATGCTAGATTCCAGCATCTTTTGTTGTCTTGACGTAGTACACAAATTTTGCTAATTAAATACATAAATGCAATTTCCCACACACAGAAATGGCTGCGAAAACGGTTGCAAAATATATTGTAATTCGCGGAACACTTTTATGATTGGTTTGAACTGAGTTATTGAGTTATTGGGTGATTGAGTTATTGAGTTATTGGGTGATTGAGTTATTGAGTTATTGGGTGATTGAGTTATTGAGTTATTGAGTTATTGAGTTATTGAGTTATTGAGTTATTGAGTGATATGAGTGATTGAGTGCTTGAGTGATTGAGTGATTGAATTATTTTAGTGAGTTGAGTGATGAGTGATTTCGTCGTTAAGTGATTGAGTGATACTTGAATAATCCTTTAGTAATATACAACTGCGATTATACAGTTGCAAACAACCAACTAACGACGCAACGAGTAGACTACTTATGCACCTCCAGGTGCCCACTTGCACTTGCAACATGAAGTTTAATCTGATGATGAGCATATCCATTGCGTTCCTATTATTTAATGAGGTACTAATTTACAACTAAAAATATGAGTGATCTGGATTCCTAGATTTAACTGACATGAAGTATTTAGATTCGTTAAGATCTAGATTCGTTATGATCTAGATTCGTTATAATTCTAGTTTTGTCATGCATATCTCCATTTTATATACTATCCATAAGTACTCTCCATTTATATGTACTTTCTGTTCCTTTCTTCATATTCTGTTCTTTTATGAATACATTAAGATTACTCCTCCTTTGAAACTCTCCTTTCATCTCATTAGTCAAACTCTCCGTTCTTATACGTTTGTACCATTTCACTCTACACTTTGATTAGTAAAGCTAATCATAATTTAGTGTGCTTTACTAATGTTAGAGATTCTTAAACAGTACCCAACTGAACTCTCGTCACTTTCTATCATTTAAATTACCCACCACCCACACAATAATCTCCTCCATCTCTCAATAACCTCCTCCGTCTCTCAATAATCTCCTCCATCACCAAAAAACCCACCACCATTCAACACTCAAAAGTCCCCCCCACTAATTTCACTAGCATCTCCGCTAGTACAAAACCCAACCTAAACACCTAAACTTTACTGGACGTCAAGTTTCGAGCCCCCTGCCCGTTTTACGTCTGTTAGGTATAGAGTAGCATCATAAGAATTGAATAGCATAGACTTATATGTACATTATTACTAACTATTCTGATTATTCTGAATATTCTGAGCATCTGATTATATGATTATTCTGATTATTCTGACTATTCTGATTATTCTTATGTATTGTGTTTAAGTACCACATCAATACCAAACCATTCAATTCACTACAATCTCACTTTAGTTACTCATTACATTCATCAGGCACATCACATTAGTAACCATTTCTCTATTCTATCCACCTCAACACTAACCAATCATTAACCCTCCAGGAATTACCTCTCTAATAATCCAAATCTCCAGTAACAAATACCAAATATCAAATCCTCCATTTCTCCCCCCTATTTTCCACCAAAAAAAACCAACCAGATCATAAAACATGGGCAACGTTCCAACCAAAGAAGGCAGCAGCGGACGCAGTCGCTCCAACACGTACGCGTCCGGCGGCGCGGCGTTCGACACGACCGGCTTCATCACCCGCGGCGCCGTCGGCGCCACGGGCGCAGCACGGAGAAACACCACGCTGCTGGTCTACGGCGCGCTGACGCTCGCAGAGTTCCGCAGAGCTAAGAGACAGGCAGAGAAGGACCGCCAGCGCGAAATCCACTACTTGAACTTGGTGGTTCGCTTCCAGGAGAATGTCGATGGCGGTTTTTTGGCTCCCCACGGCACCTACAAGCTGAATCTCGACTACAATAGCGATGTTGTTCGTTCGTTGGTACTGAATAGACAATTATCGCCATTTTACACGCCACTCCAAGACTTTGATGACGACTGGCTGGACAAGGAGTTGTTGATCTTGTTGAGGCAGCTTACGTTACACTCGATCGAAACTGCGTATCTGGGTGAAGAAGAAGATGATGATGTTGATAACCATAAGATTCATAAAAGTTCGGGATATTACAGAAGACAAGAACAAAAGGCGAAACTCAAGAGTTTGGTGCAGAAGATTAAAGAGTTGCAGAAGGAGGAGGAGGAAAAGTACTTGGATGCGAAGGAGGGGGGAAGTGAGGATGTTTCTTCGCTGGAGCTACTTTTGCGGTTGTACCGGAATGCGCTGGAGTGTCCGATCTGCTTTTTGTATTATCCTGCGAACTTGAATGTGCTGCGGTGTTGTGTGCAGCCAATATGTAGTGAGTGTTTTGTTCAGATTAAAAGGTTGGCACCGCATCCGAGTCATAGCGACGCCAATGGTGACGCAAATAACGAGGCAAATGGCGACGAAAATAACGAAGCTAGTGGCTCCTCTAGCGGAGCGAAAAAAGACGAAAATGGCGAGGTTAGTGGAGCGAAAAACGCAAATAGCGACACTAGCGGAACGAAAAACAACGCAATCAGCGACGCTAGCGGAACGAAAAAAGACGCTGGCGTCGCCAGCGAAAGTGCCCCCTCAACGGACGAACCCCACACACTCATCTCAGAACCCGCAAACTGCCCGTACTGCGCACTGCCGGACTTTGGCGTCACTTATGACCCCCCCAAGGACGTAAACACCGGTGTAGGCGGCATTAAAGCGAGCAAGTACACCCTGGTAACCCTGGAACTTGAATTACCAGTAACAAGTAACCGCAGACGAAAATCGCTCGCCGCTAACGCGCCGAGTGTGGTGACGATCGACCAGATCCGGCCCGACTGGGAGCAGCGGCTCAGCTCTGCGCGCAGCAAGCTTGCGCGCAAGGCGGCCACCGCCACGGCCATCCACGCGTCCAACTTGATCATCCCGGGCGAGGAGGACCGCCCGGACACCAGAAACCGCACCTTTGAGGAGCGCAT
Source organism: Kodamaea sagamina (assembly GCA_030556545.1). Lineage (NCBI taxonomy): Eukaryota > Fungi > Ascomycota > Pichiomycetes > Serinales > Debaryomycetaceae > Kodamaea > Kodamaea sagamina. The sequence continues at coordinate 370,623 of JAKTUG010000004.1, forward strand.
GATCGAGGAGGCCATGCGTTTGTCGATACTAGACGAGGAGGATAGGAGAAGAAAAGCTGATAAGGAGGATAAGGGAAAGAAATAGAGCTTGTGAATATTGATTAGATAGGATGGAAATTGAATACATGTCAATGGATTTGTGATATGATTTTGATTTGTGGATATGATTTTGAATTGTGGATACGATTTTGATTAGTGGATGTCATAGAATTTTTATTCTCTGTTTCGAGATTTCTGAGTTACCTACAATTCTTTCATAAAGTCGACATTTCTTCATGAGTTACCCTACAGTTCTTAAAAGCCGGCATTTCTTTCATGAGTTACCTTTAGTTCTTTTGAGTTTTCGACAATTCTTTCATGCGCAATTGTTTGATGGGTTATGGCAATTCTTTCATGTGTTAAATCATTGAAATTCTTTCATGCGCAATTGTTTGATGGGTTATGGCAATTCTTTCATGTGTTAAATCATTGAAATTCTTTCATGAGTTGAACTCGATAATTCTTTCATACGATAATTTTTCATAGTATGGCAATTCTCATGCAAGTTAAACTCGACAATTCTTTGATGAGTTACATTTTGGCAATTCTTTCATATGCCACCTTACGGTAACTCTTTCATGTGTTACATTACGAAAATTCATTCATGACATTATGGAAATTCCTTCGTGGGTTAAACTTGACAATCCTTTCATGTCACATTATGGTAATTCTTTCATGAGTTACTCTACGACAATTCTTTCGTGAATTAAATTACGACATTTCCTTCGTGATTTATTCTCGACAATTCCTTCATGAGTTACATTACGACTATCCTTTCATGAGTAATGAACTATTTTTATGTGTTATAGTATGGCAATACTTTCTTGAGTTACATTATGTTAATTCTTTCACTGTTAAGTTACGACGATAGTTTCATGAGTTTCATTACGACTATACTTTCATGAGTTTCAATACGACAGTTGTTTCGTGGTTTATTCTCGACATCTTTCATGGGTACGTTACTACAATTCTTTCATGAGTTACATTATGACAATTCTTTGATGGTTATACTCGACAATTCTTGCATTCGTGTTCCACCCATTCTTTCACTCATGGGAGTTGCCCACTCCTCAGGAACAAACTACAGCATATTGAATCATCTCGGGGTGAAAGTCGGGTTTGCGTGTTTTCGACGCTTTGACAGTGTTGGGTGCAAAAAACTGACTTCTGAAATTTGGAGGGAGAAATATAAGGGAATAATGTTAACTGTAGGTAAAACACCCTGGGTACGCTTTTAGGAAATGAGTTTTTAAATGGTCACATTAACAAGTGCCTGAAACTGGTCAGCTTTTCGTAGGGTTTTCTAGGGTTTAGTTGTATGGAGTCTCTTTCTATTCCTTGGAATGTTGAATAAAGGTCCCTAAAATGATGGAACAATGTTAGTTATAACTGAATATCTTTCAAAATCTGAAGAACAGAATAGTGAATATCAGATGTAACTAAACAGGATATACGACGTTTAAATAGGGGTGGAGGCAATTACTCCTTGACGAGGCGGATCATCACTTCTTTGGAGTGACCGGATCAGGTAGCTTAGTCGTGATGATTAATATCCTGGTACATGGTGTTTCGTATTCCAGTGTGAATCGTACTTTTATGCGCTGATGGTTTATCCTTTTTTGTGAAGTTGCCTCTTTTTTAGTCGTCATTAGTCGTCAGCGTAGCTAAAGATCCTTCGGTCCACCTGTGTCCTTGGGTCTAATACTTTTTGAAATCAACATAACCTCACAATATCATACGAAGAGTGGTATCAAATTATCGGAAACCATAAATTGCTCTCCTATCAATGACTTCTTGACCCCAGACTTCACATCCAATTCGTATACCTGAATATCACCAAGTTTTGAGCACAATTCACCTCGCGAATTCCTGCTAATGCCTCTTCAAAACATATGAAGAATCATGGTAACGTTAAATACGAAGTAGAACCAAAGTCATGGAAGAATATTGAACTGATTGAAAAGTGACAAAAAATCAGCACAAATGTCAGGACACCTTAGTTCATTAAAAATGTCAATAAAAAGTATATCATAGATATACGATTCCTAGAACCAAAAAAGGATGAACTGAACAACTCATCCAAACGTTGGATATTACATCCCCCACCCAAACTCCACCACCCTTGAAACCATGGTAACCCACTTTCACCATCTCCTTAAACATCGCATGGACAACTATATCTCTGAACAACCTAACCAACTATCAGCCTACTTTCTTCAACTCAACCGTTGTTCACCCCCTCGTAAGCGTGAACTTAGTCGCCTCAAACGTATATTCCATCCTCAAGCACCACCCCCACACTATTTCGTCGCGTTGGACGTTACATTTCAAAATTTAGCGAAGACAGAATCAGTGCGCAAGCCATGCATAAGCACAAAGTGGTGACGGGTAAATCCAGGGGACGATTTGCAGCCATCTTGCTGCAAATGCGTAGCCCAATGTGGAATCGCATCGAACAGATCCTTCAGATCATGGTGGGGAGAGGGGCAACGTTGAGAGCTTAATTAGCTGCAAAAAACCATTTAAGGTTTGGGGTTGGAGTTTTAATCTGTGAGTAAGGGTTTGGAGAAATGGGGACTGGAGGAATTTCAGGTTGGAGGTGGAGTTTCAGGTTGGATATTTCGCAAAGATTTGGTGTTGTTTTAAGTTTGACTGAGATTCACAGTTTCGTTACCTAGAATCACTTTTATATCTCACCAGGAATCACTTTAGTATCACTAGGATTGCTTTTATATCAATACGATTCACTTGTAAATCACTAGGGTTCATTTGTATATCTCACAAGGATTCATTTGTCTATCTCATTAGGATCCAGATAACTGAATCTAGTTTAAAGTGGTTCAGTAGGTCCAAATCTTGTCTGAGGATCTCACCAGGATCAAATCCACCCTAAAGTATCTTACCAGATTCAAACATAATCCAAAACTATTCCACCAGGTCAAACATAATCCCAAACTATCCCACCAGGTTCAAATCTAATCCGAAAGCATCGTAACAGGTTCTAATCAAATCCAAAACATCATAACAGGTTCAAATCTAATCCAAAAGCATCGAAACTGGTTCAAATCTAATCCAAAAGCATCATAACAGGTCCAATTCCACCCTAAAGTTCTCGATTCAAATCTGCCTGGGTACCAAGCTCAAATATAGCCTCAAGTATCTCACTAGGCTCAAATCATGGTAACTGATCCAAATCCACCCTAAAACTCATACCAGATTAAATCTAGTCAAGTGTCTCTGTTCAAATCCACCCTAGAACTCTTACCAGATTAAATCTAGTCAAGTGTCTCTGTCCAAATCCACCTTAAAGTACCTCGATCCAAACCTGGTCCAAAAGTATCTTACAAGGCTCAATTCCAGCCTCAAGTATCTCACGTTGTTCAAATCTAGACAAGTATCTCACCAGGCCATTATAATCCAAAACATCGTAATAGTTCCTGTTCCACCCAAACGTAGACTAGCAGTCCAAACTCACCAAAACCAATTTTAGCTTAAAATATCGGAGCAATCGGCCTAAAATCACCACCCAAACATAACCAGTCTTATCAAACGAAGATCTAGACTCAAAATCAGTCTCCAACTCTTATCCAGGGTCTAAGATACTTTCCTGAAACACTGGAAACATTCTAGAAAACTTCAAATTTCATCGTGTAACTCCAAACATTAGACAGAAAATAGTATCCCACGAGCTTCTAAATTCAGGAACTAAGGCACAAGGCACTCCCAGCACTTCATAACACACGAGAGAACCTCAGGCGTTAACTCTGTCAACAACCCTCGAGTGCTATTTTTCATTGATTTCTAATTATAACCTGTTCTGTAGTCTTCGTACCTAATTTTAAACCCCTGCCTCTAATGCACAACAGTCTGTTTATTTAGCAAGGTTACCTCGTCCCTCAATTTAGGAGGACTAGCGTTAAGCAGTCTAACGTTTATTGGCAGCAGATCCCATGCTCTTCGTGGGTCCATTTTTGAAGTCACAATACACCTTTTTGAGCTTGTCGATCCTACCTTTTAGTCCATTTTCGCACCTTTTTGGATTCCCCACCTCTTTATTTGCGCTCTCATCTAAATCTGACAATCATCTATAACTTGTTTAGTCGTAGGTACAATAAGCATCATTGAAGAAGCAATCACTATAAACAATTACACCAGAACAATTATACCAGAAACAATCAGAAATCAATTAAAACCAACCTCCAAACAATCAAAATTAACAACCAAACAATCAAACCACCAAACAATCAAACAATAAACCACCAACAATAAACCAAACAATACAAATCAATACAAACCCCACTAAGCAATACCACGGCCATCTTAAAGTCCAGACCATGAAGCAAGACCCACACCGCAATAATGGGATTCTCGAAACTCACGTGCCCAGCCACGCGGCCGCTTAATTAAGTACATGTTTGAGATCATAGGCGGCCGTGCAACATACGCACATTGTTTTGACAATCTGCATTGTCTCCACACGTTATCTATCAAGGCCGTTCACGGCCGGTCGTAGAGTGGACAGCATATCGAAGAGACAACCGATCAGGGTTTCAGAGTTTGTATATCCCAGCTGACAACCCCATTAGCGAATATGCGCCGTCTTTTGTGATAAACCTTAACGTTTACACGAAACGATGGGCAAAATAATGGATAAAAGTGAAAGGTTGCGCTGCAAATAGTCGACTATTTTGAAGAATGTTTATGAATGGGAATTGCGTGTCTATGTTAAGTTACGACCATATTATGGTAAGATCTCCTTGTTTATCCACGATCACGATCCTTTATGTTTACTTGTGATCATTGTAAGTCTGTCCCCCTGTGTTCGAAGCCATGGACGGTTGCGAGCATGGCACGAAAATTTTCAGTGGGAGGTGGCCGTGGTGTTCGTCACTCTGGCCGTTGCCTGGACCCCTATCCTCGACAGACGACCTGCGCTGGGCCCACAGACGACGCTCCACCTGCTCTCGCCAAACAAACACCGCCGCTAATACCTTCCGGCCGTGCCTCGCAAACCTTAATCTCGCAGGTACCGGCCTCAGAACACTGGAATAAGGTTATACGAGCGCTCCCCTGGGTGAAACACGACGGAGGAATGTTCCAGGGTGGTTCTGAGGTGGTTCCTCAGGCAGGTAGGTTATTCCCGGGTGGGTTTGCAGGTTATTCCAGCTGTCGTCAGCGTTCACATGGCACAAACACAAGCGAGCCTGGCAGATGTCAGCCCGACAAAAAAATACCATTACCGTCACAAACGCTGTAATTACGGCCTCGCGAGGCCGGTGCCTGTTTCAGAAAGAGGGAGTGCCCGTGAATGCCCATGTCACGCCTGTAAGTAGTGTCTTGTAGGGATGTAAATCTTCTTGTAAAATGGTAATTTTGTGCCACTTTGGGTAATTAGACCGCAGGCATTGCGTATTTATTGTTATATAAGGGTGGATTTGCTGATTTACAAATTTGCTGATTTTGCTATACTGATAGATTTGATAGTGATAATTGTTGTTTTGGCTATTTTAATTGATAGACATAGTATTTGGATTTACTATTTGGATTTACTATTTGGATTTACTATTTGGATTTACTATTTGGTTGTACTGTACTATTTGATTGGACTGTACAATTTGATTGTACTAATTTGTTGTACTGATTTGTTGATACGGCACTGAACTACTGTACTGATACTGTACTGTACTGAACCACTGAACTGAACTACTGTACTGAACCACTGTACTGAACTACTGAACTGAACTCCTGAACTGACACTGCACTAAACTGATACTGTATATCTTGTGATAGTGAACAAACTCGGATATCTCAAACTGTGAAAGTACTACAATAATACAGTACGCAATACAAAATGCCTAGCATCATAAACCAACCCTACACACCAGAAGCAGTCGCAAACTTACCAATGAAACGAATATTCGACTTTGGACTGCTAAAAGTACGCGAGTCCACTATACTCCCCAAAGAGTTGGCGCTCGCCGACGACGCCAACGAGGTGATGCTCAAGGTCAAACTAGTTGGCGTAAACTACCGCGAGGATTTTGTAGGGATGGCGCAGATGAGCCGGCACGGTAGCGGCACGCTGCCCGGCGCGCTGCCCACGACACCGCACGCGCAGCTCGCGCGAAAAGTGCTGGGGGAGCCCGCGCCCGCGGCGGGCGCCGCCGCGGGCGCAGCGCGCCGCTGCGTCGTCCCCGGCAACCGCATCATCGGCAGGGTGCTGGCGCTGTCCGCCCACCGCGGCACAGCGCCGTTCCGCGGCTCCACCGCAAAGTACTTGGTGTTCCCGTTCGCGTCGTGCCTCTCCCAGAACCACAAGCTCGTGTGCGCCGGCTGCAAACTGGTGCGCCAGCGCTCCCCAGAGCCGTTGCTGCCCAGTACCATGCACCTCTGGGCCCGCCACCAGTGCTCCAAGAACTTGGTCTACGGCCACACCATCGACGGCGGCCTCCAGGACTACATCAAGGTGCCGTCCCCGGCCCTGACTTTGGTGCGCATCCCGGAAAACTTGTCGCTCCACGACTGCTGTTTTGTCGTGGACATCATGCTCCCGTTTTTTGTCTTTGTCAACGAGTACTTTGTGGACCCGCGAATGTCTCCTGTTTCCACTGACACCTTTTTCAGTCCGTCTGGCGCGAGCAAAGTCAACTTTGGTGGGAACATTTTGATTGTGCTTAACGATATACTGAAGGAAATTAACGATATCTTGATTGTGCTCAAGCATTTCGGTGTGGATGAGAATACTGTGCGGTTCATTGACCTGCGGAAGTTTAGTTCGTTACTGGACCTGGCTAGGAAAAAGTACCATGGAAAGTTCGCGCAGGTTTTTGTTTTCCACCCTAGGAGTGAGTTGGTGCTGTTTGCGATTGCGTGTCTGTCTTCGCCTGGATTGGAGGCTACAAAGGCGAGATATAATATTGTTTTGTTTGACCAGTTTCATGCAAAATCTTTAAACAGGAACAAGTATTTGTCTTTTCAGCATAATGATCGTACAATTCATCAGTTCAAGTTATCTTATAAGGATAAGGTATACTGTGATGAGTTGTTATCTATTATTTCCAGATTGAACACTACAGTTAAGAAAACCGAAACTGAATCTTTTCCCACCAGTCCTGAATCTTCCTTCAAATCTCAGGGAAGCCCCAGAAGCATTAGCAATTCTACGTTTTCTAGCAAAAGCGACTCTAGCAGCTCCTCCTACGAAGCTGTGCCCGAAAAAAAGATACGCTTCAGGGACGACGAGTCCATCATAGAGTTTGGCAGAAAAAAACTGAGCATTTCCAGTTCGAGCTCGTCCACCACCTCGAGCACCCCGAGGAGTTATTCGTGGCTCTGGTACGACAAAGACTATGATTTGAGCAATGATTTCGAGTCGGATGGGGAGAGTGATGGAGAGGAGTCGCACTATGAGCCGGTGTCGAGGAAAATCCACACCGTGAAGGAGGTCAACTGGTTGATCCACAATTCGAAGCTGCTCACGAGGGTTTGTTATACTAATAGGACGAACAAGCCGGCGAAGTTGAATGCATTTGTTTTTACATGATTTTAGTTCTGTTTTTCTCATTATTTCACGAAGTGAAATAGTGTGAAAAAGGAGTGTGTAAGCACTCTGCACTACTATTTCACGAAGTGAAATACTGTGAATAGTTTTGAGTTGTTGCACTCTTTACTCACCTACTATTTCTTCATGAATTAGTGTGAATAGTTTTGAGTTTTAGCACTCTTTATTCACCTACTATTACTTCATGAATTAGTGTGGATAGTTTTGAGTCTTAGCACTCTTTATTCACCTACTATTACTTCATGAATTAGTGTGGATAGTTTTGAGTCTTAGCACTCTTTACTCACCTACTATTTCTTCATGAATTAGTGTGAATAGTTTTGAGTTTTAGCACTCTTTATTCACCTACTATTACTTCATGAATTAGTGTGAATAGTTTTGAGTTTTAGCACTCTTTATTCACCTACTATTACTTCATGAATTAGTGTGGATAGTTTTGAGTTTTAGAACTCTTTACTCACCTACTATTACTTCATGAATTAGTGTGGATAGTTTTGAGTTTTAGCACTCTTTACTCACCTACTATTTCTTCATGAATTAGTGTGAATGGTTTCGAGTGTTTAGCACTCACATTGTATTTAATTTGTATCAGTATAGAGAATATTAATTGTATGAATAGAAAATCGTTATTAGACTATTTGACTATTTCACTGTAGAGTTTATTTGTATGAATGGAAAATTATTATTAAGTATCATGACATTTTTTTATTTCACCAAGTATGTCATATTTAAACTACGTAGTTTAAACTATATAGTTCCATATTGTTATACTTAAACTGAAAAGTTACATATCAATGGTAATTCAACTACCTTAAATTCAACTATTCGTCATATTCAACTAAATCAACTAATTGTCATACAACTTTTTTATTATATTCTGCATATCGTTATATTTCAATTGTACATCTTCATAATTGCCATGTATTGTTAGGTACATAAATTGTTATTTTTATGTCTCTTTCTATTGTAAAGCTCATCTCCCGTTATTGTTACGCCTTAATTGCCACTTGATTGCTACTCACACTTAAACGCAACAATAATCTAGATTTGCGCACCGTCATCTATTTGTTCCCAAAACAAATCTATTGTTGGTTATGCAGCTTACATCTATTGTACCGTAGATTGTGCCAATTGCACAGATGAACTCTAAATTAGACAATACATTTGTGAGGAACGCATCACCGTTACATTTCTACATGTCTATGAAAATTTTAACTTTAACCTCCTTTTAATTTTTCAGTTAATCTAAGTGTTTTCTCAAACTCAAAATTAACCAACCTGCGTTGTATTCCAAGTCTACTCAAATAGTCTTTAAACTTCAAATGCGTTCTCAAAACTCAGAAATTAACCAATCTGCAGTGTAATCCCGAATCTCAAAAGACATCAAATGCGTTCTCATTACTCAAAATTTTAACCAACTTGCAGTTGTAATACCCAATTACTTAAACACTCATTAAACATTTAACGCATATTCACAAAGTAAAATCAAAATTTACCTCTCAGTTGGTAATATAACTTCATCCCAAATCCACCCAAATAACCACTATTCACTCTCTCAAGTACACTCAAAAACGTGAACATGCAATGGTTCATCCCAATCCAAATAATCACTCTTCATTTTTTCAAGTACATTCAAAAAACCTCAACATGCATTGGTTCATCACAAACCTCTATAATTCTCAAGAATAATTCTTGCACATATTTATCTAATCCTCTACTCTCTAACTCCCAACTCCCTCAAAGTATCACTCAAAATTAACCTCAACTTGTACAAATTGGTAATACGTATCTTTTCATCCCTCAAATGAGCATTGTCAGACGACTGCCCACACGGAATCTGCGCCGCCGGCGCATCAAAAGCCTTCTCCAAGAACCTGATTGACGGAATAGACCCTCCCTCTCTTATATACAACGGCTCAACCCCCCAATTAGCCTCGATCTTCTCGCCAAGTATCTTGTACACCAAGTTCGAAGGCTCTCCCAACCACGGCTCGCCCTCGTGGAAAATGTTCACCAGAAGCGTGTTTTCAGAGTCCAACTCTCCAAACCTCGCCCGGAGAAAACTCACTAGCGACTCCTTGATGCACTCAATGCTCTGCCCAGGCACGATTCTGACCGAAATCGTGGCCTTTGCAACCTGTGGGATGACCGTGTTGTTGTTGGGGCCTGAAACTTGTACTTTATGCACCGTCAACGATGGGTTTCTCCACTTTGCAGTGAGTGTCTTCAAATCCTGGTTGTTGATGCCCTTTTCAGTCGCATAGTTCTCGATCTTCTCATACAAAACGATTTCCTGCTCGGTGAGCTCGGGAATGTGGTCGTAGAACCCACCCAACTTAATCTGGTCCGTCTTGCGGTCCACCAAGGACCCCAATACGTGGATCAAGTCCATCGTAGGTTCTTTCAGCACACCCCCATCCACTCCCGAGTGTCTGTCTGGTTTGGCGGACTTCACAGTCACGGACGCATTGATGACTCCTCTCAACCCGTAGTTGAGACACGGTGCCTCGTCGTCCAACCAGTACGAGTTGGACAACATCACCCAGTCAATGCTGCCGATAACCGGCTTGTGGCTGTTGATAGCGTCCTGGAACCCGATAGAACCGCATTCTTCCTCGCCCTCGATGATGAAAACCACGTCACACGACAATTCCTGCTTGTGGTAGAGCTCTGCAACCGCGTAAATGGCTGCCAAGGTAGGGCCCTTGTTATCGGAGACACCACGGGCATGCAAGTCGCCGTCTATGGCTGTCAATTGGAAGGGCTCTGTTTTCCAGTCCTCCACCTCGTTGTTGGTAGCGTCAACCACGTCGTAATGAGCGTACCACAAAACACGGGTTGTTGGTTCGGTTGCATTTTTGCTGTTTTTCTTGAATAACGAGTACACTATGGGGTTGCCATTGGGCACAGGCAATAATTTTGTTTCCTGAGACCCCAATTCAATGAGCAATTTGGTCAAAAATTGAGCACAATGACGTGAATCTTCCATGTATAATGTTGGAAGTTTGGAAATTGTTTTGTAGGCAATGTACGTTTTCAAGGAAAGTAACATTTCTTCGTTGCTTAACCGTTTGGACTTGGTGAGTGGAGCTGGAGTAGCCAAATGTGAGTGAGCTTTGGAACCTACATTAGAAATATCCCAAAGAATTAAAGCTTTGCTTCCTCCAGAAACCAAGTAGGTGCCACCCTTCAAGTTTGAAAAGATGTTGACGGCCAAAACAGTGTCCGACTGTTTTTGAAAAAATGAATGGTTGAACTGGTCTTCTGGCGAGATGACCACCGTCTGCCCCTCGGGCTCTACAATCGTGGTTGCCGTTGACGAAGGAACATCAGCATGCATGCGCAACGTGAATTTCACCAACCCACCCAAATTGCCCGCCTTGAAAATGCAGTCGTTGTAGATTCCAAGACTGAGCACCTCATCATGCACATTTCCCTCCTTTTCTGCAAAATGAAACGACCTGATCAACTGGAACGTAGTCAAATCCCACACATTCACCGTCGAATCACTAAGCCCAACATATAGATAATCCTGCGTAGACATGGAAAGAATCGACTCGTTGTTCTCCAAAGATTTGAGTTTCACAAGTCTTAAAGGCTCTTTTTTACGAATCTCCCAAATGTTGATTATTCCGTCTCCACCACAGGAAATCAACACCTCATTATTTGGGTTGAGCGAACCGTCCTCCATACATAATGTGTGCGATTTGTCAAGAATATCCATACAGTAAACATACCCATTGTGGGCAAATCTGATGATATCATCGCCCCTAATTTCCACCAATATCGGCGACAGCGCGGTTTTCGACGGGCTCTGCTTGTACTTTTGGTGGATCGACTGCACTCTGTTCATGGACCCGCCCGGCCCCTTCGAGTCGAAAAACTTGTCGTAGCGGAGGTGCGGGAGCCGCTCGGTGGTCAGCACGCAGTTTTCCGTGTGGTTGTGGGCCACCTCCAAGTGGAGACTGGTCCACAAAATGGACGCATTCTGCGCACCAATGAATAACGTCGATAGTGGCTCCGACCAGGTCAACGAAAAAATGTCTCCAATGTCAACGAGCGAGTAGATTATGTGCGTACAGATAATTTCAGCCTCCGAATCGAGCGACCCAGCCAGAATATTCGACAAATCCCACACTTTCACCGTCGAATCGGATCCTGCACTGAACAAAAAGTTCTCATCAGCCGTGATTTTCAAACAGAGAACGGAAGGAGAACAGTGTTCCTCCGGTTTCAAGTTGATCCTGCACTTGAGTGTGTAGTTGACCATGTCGTAGACCAAGATTTTCGAGTCCTGGGTGCCGCAGAAGAGGAGGCCCTTGGATGGTGCTGCCACCACGCACAAAATCAGGTGCGTGTGCGACCATTTGTGGAGGAGTTTCGGCGACAGCGAGCGCTGGTGCGGCGCGAACGGCGACGACTCCAGGTTGATGGAGAGCGGGGTCTGCGGGAAAAGCGACGACGGAATCGGCGACAACACGGCCGACTTGGCACCGGAGTTGGCATCTGCGTCGGATATGCTCAAGTTTGGCGAGTTCAACCGGATGGGTGTAGGCGTCGCGGACTCGAGCCCGTTGATGTAGTTGTTTTTGGGTGCACTTGGGGTTGTGTTGGTGCTGATGGGGAGTGAGTGCGGTTTGGCTGTGTATTCTCCCTCATGGATGATGTCTCGTGTGTAGGGTTTGTTTCCCATGGTGAGTTTGGTCTAGAAACTGTAGCGAGTTACTGAGTCTTTATAGTTTTTGTGGAGTCACGTGGATTTATGGAATAGTGCCACCACTTTGGAGAAGGATTGAGGTGGAAATAGAGTGGTAGAGTATAGTGAGATTGGTGGGGTATAGTGAGATAGGTAGAGGATAGTGAGTTTGGTAGACGATAGAGAAATGGGGGCGTTTTTTTGACTCTAAGCTCAATACTTAATGAGAACAGAAATCAGTGGAAAATCTGGAATTTGCAACTTCTCTTCACAAATTCGTGTTCCTGTTACTCAGGCGTGTTTAGAGTTTTGGAGTGAGCGTACAATGAATTTTTCAGGTGTTTTGATTGGTTTCGGTGTAGGAAAGTGTGGAGGTGGTGATTTGTTGGGGTGGCTTGTGTTGCGTAGTCATGTTGAGGTTGGTGCTTAGAGGTATAATTAACAAGTGACTGTTGATTTACTGTTGGTGGTTAATTGATTTTTGGTTTATTGTGGTTAGCAGTTGATTTGTTGGAGACGCAACCACAATTCAACCCTGGCAATCGATTCCTCAGAGCAGAAAAATTGAATTGGAGGTGTGAAGGTGCGAGAAGAGGTAGGTTATTAGGAAAGTGATTATACTTATATGGTGAACATGTTTCAGCAACGGTGGGGTCTTTTTGATTAAACTCTACAATATGAGCAGATTGACGTACACTTCAAAATGTAAGAAGTGCATTATATGGGCCCTCGACCGATACTGTAAATAACTTCTATAAGATCTTTATCATAAAGAAGCATCCACAAGCTTCCTATTATAAAGAATTATCCACATGTTTTACTTCATTAAATAGGATTCGCAAGTTTACTTCATTAAATAGGATTCGCAAGTTTACTTCATTAAATAGGATTCGCAAGTTTACTTCATTAAATAGGATTCACAAGTTTACTTCATTAAATAGGATTCACAAGTTTACTTCATGAAATAGGATTCACAAGTTTCCTTCATTAAATAGGATTCACAAGTTTACTTCATTAAATAGGATTCACAAGTTTCCTTCATTAAATAGGATTCACAAGTTTACTTCATTAAATAGGATTCACAAGTTTACTTCATTAAATAGGATTCACAAGTTTACTTCATTAAATAGGATTCACAAGTTTACTTCATTAAATAGGATTCACAAGTTTACTTCATTAAATAGGATTCACAAGTTTACTTCATTAAATAGGATTCGCAAGTTTACTCCATTAAATAGGATTCACAAGTTTACTTCATTAAATAGGATTCGCAAGTTTACTCCATTAAATAGGATTCACAAGTTTACTTCATGAAATAGGATTCACAAGTTTACTTCATTAAATAGGATTCGCAAGTTTACTTCATTAAATAGGATTCGCAAGTTTACTTCATTAAATAGGATTCACAAGTTTACTTCATTAAATAGGATTCACAAGTTTACTTCATTAAATAGGATTCGCAAGTTTACTTCATTAAATAGGATTCACAAGTTTACTTCATTAAATAGGATTCACAAGTTTACTTCATTAAATAGGATTCACAAGTTTACTTCATTAAATAGGATTCACAAGTTTACTTCATTAAATAGGATTCGCAAGTTTACTTCATTAAATAGGATTCGCAAGTTTACTTCATTAAATAGGATTCGCAAGTTTATTTCATTAAATAGGATTCACAAGTTTATTTCATTAAATAGGATTCACAAGTTTACTTCATTAAATAGGATTCACAAGCTTTATATAATTAAACATCACATGCTTTATGTTCTCTTTCTGTTGCCTCCCACGTCTATTTTCCTCTACTCCTAATAAACCCCCTTTCTAATTTGCCTCTAAACAGTGTATTCACAGAAGTTTCTCCAACAATTTGCAAGCGGCTTATACAATTCATACACTAAGGCAGTTGTCAATCTTCACTCCTAAGCCCTGCTTTTAAATTTTTGCAGCCATTCTTTGCTTCCAGAAAATTTCCTGGAACCATTTGAAAGATAGCTTAGGAATTCTTAACTATGAAAGAAGAATCTCAATCAGTGCATTCTTCCTTTTTTATTTCACATTTATGATTGAATTGAAGTGTTTGTGTTGCATGTTCATTCTAAATGTGCATACTTATTCAAGGGACTAAACAACTGCAGAGTTATTCTGAGCTTCTAAGATCATAGAAGAAGTAAAATAAAATGAAATTGAATGGTTGAAGATCTAGATCCTGGAGGTTTTTGAATCTATTGGACATTCGAAAGGAAACAACTCGCTCGAGTAACTAAAACAGCACCCAACACCAGACAACGGCCGAGTCAAAAGACCCAAACTTCATTGGAGCTCTTGAGTTGATGGCTCCCTCGTGAGGTGGTGGTTCCCTAATACGTTGGCTTCTTCTTGATGAAAGTTTCTCCCTTTATGGTCATTCCCCTTTGAATTGACATTCTCGAGGTATCCCTGAGTTCAAAACCAAAACTTAATCTCAAATATCTCAAAATTTTACAAGATAAACCTCGATACACTGCCTAGAAATCTAACTACCCCTTCTCTAAAAAAACAACCAGGTGATCATAAATCAACTAAATTAAAATATATTTCCGTTCATTAATCCGTGTACGCTTCTATTAGAACCCACCCCGATGCGCATCAAATTAAACTCCTTGAAATAACAAATTTTCTTCCAAAGGCAACTTAAACTTTAGTTGAAGTCAAAAGCCGTTTAATAAATTTATAATTCCATCTCCGGTCTCCTTTAATTTGCACCTTACACCACTCCATTAACATCACGCTTCAACCATCAACCCACTCCAATCATCGTCCAATTACTCCACTCACAAAACAAAAATATTCTCTGCCGCAATAACAGCTTCATCTAAACAATTAGGTTTTGCTCCCCATTGGGCAGTTTCACTTACCAAATACACATTCTTCCCGGAAGCTCTCATCTTTAACCGCAGTTATTCTCCAATAGTTTCAATTGAATCTCGTACAGTTGCCAATTATTAGCTACGGCATTCAGCATTTAGTTTTCCAAATTCTTATAGCATAAAAATTATTGTACTCACCAAACACCCATTCCACCACCAATTCGCCGGATTGCTCGCCAAATCTCTCACCCGACCTCCTAACCCCAACCCACAGCTCATCTCACCAAAGAACGCCTTCTCTTTCCTCGCTCTTTCACTCCTTTTCAAAGGCACTTCCCGGAGCGCATCACAAAAAGAAACATATTCACTTTGTAAACATCCAGAATACAATACTGTATTCTCCCTGTCATCTCTATTGCTTTTCATGCTATGGTTAATTCCATCTTAAAGTCACACGAGTAATTACCGGATTCGATTTTTTTCATAGACTCCTGTCAATATTTAACTCAGCTAAATCCAGGAAAGTGTCACACGAGCCAAGTCGTTGCCATGAAATTCGAACATTCGCTTAAGTTTAATGCTGTTCCCGAGTGGCAGGACCACTACTTGAATTACCCTGCTCTCAAAAAGTTGGTGTACAAGTTGCAGCAAGAACAACTTATTTTGTCTGCAAATTCTCCCAATGATGGAGGGTACAACTTGGAAAAGGTCAACGAAACCACCGTTTGCGAGTTGTTTGACAAGTATCTTTTCAAGCAGGCCAAGGGTGAGCGTAAGGGAGACGAATCTGCGTCGACCACCACAATTGAGTTGGACAATGGGTCGTTGTCGGTAGCCGGTGCTGGTAAATTCGGTGCGTCCAGGTTTATGAGAAAGTTGAGGTTTGAGAAGGATGAGGAGGCCTTGGACGAAATCGTGGAGGTTGAAAACGAGGACGTTGACGATTTTTTCGCAGGGTTCTTGAAGGCATTGAACGAAGTGGGTTTTGCAGATGCCAAATCTGGTAATTTTGACCCTCTCAAGGTTTTCACCAGACTGTTGATCTTGGAGTTGTCCAAGATTTCGGGTTTCTACAACTCGAAGGAAGTCAAGGTGGAGACTGACTTTGATAATTTGCTTAAGGATTTGCAGGCCAACAGGGTCAACGTAGACTCGATTTTCAGGTTCACGCAGGTTTACAATGAAGATATTAGTGCTGTGAATTCAGATGAGCACCACCAGTACCATATCAAGTCGACTTTGTCGAGAACCACCACGAACGCATCGGTTTTTGACCATATCAACCATTTGGAAAACGATGTTGACTTGGAAAAACAGGATGATGATGATGATGACGATGACGATGACGATGATGACGAAGAATACGACAGCCAAAACTCGGTTTTATTGGGACAGACCGACTTTGACGTCAAGCAGCAGAAGAAAATCGCCTTGAAAAGGCGGTCTCTTCACCTTTTTATCGAACTTTCCGAGTTGAAGTCGTTCATCGAGTTGAACAAGATTGGGTTCACCAAGATTTGCAAGAAGTTTGACAAAACCTGTAATTACTCGATCAAGAGCGATTTCACCACCTCGTTCCTCCCAACGCACTCAAATGTGTTCAAGGAAGAAACTCTCAGTGCCGTGGACAGCAAATTGTCGCAAATTGTCAAGATCTACGCTTTCCTCAACAACAACTTGAATGCTAAAACCACAGAACAGGACTTAGAAAACATCAAGTTCGAGTTGAAGTCGCACTTGCGTGACCATATTGTGTGGGAAAGAAACACAGTATGGAAAGACTTGCTTTCTATCGAGAAGAAGTCGTTCAATATGAACATCACAGGCAACCCAGCTGCTAACAAAATGGGTGACGAGGCAAAACTCAACAACAACTTGATGTACTTGCAAATGAAGCTGTACAAGTTGCCATTCCGTGTCGGAAAATTCGACCACATCTCCATACCTGCTTCCATTATAACTTGGCAGATGTTCAAGTTGGTTGTTATCTCGATTGTATTTGCAATTTTGATCAGCATCAAGACGTTTAACGACCCTGTTCAGGGCCGTTGTTTGGCACTTTTGGTTGCCGCAGCCATGTTATGGGCCTCAGAAGCTTTGCCTTTGTATGTCACCGCCATGTTCGTGCCCTTGTTGGTAGTCACCTGCAAGGTTTTGAAGAATTCCGACGGTACTACCATGACAGGCACCGCCTCTTCCCAGTACATTTTGGGCACCATGTGGTCCTCGGTCATCATGGTGTTGATTGGAGGGTTCACTTTGGCCGCTGCTTTGTCCAAATACAACATCGCAAAGGTGTTGTCGTCGTACATCTTGGCATTTGCAGGCACCAAACCACGCAATGTGCTCATCACCATCATGGCCATCGCCTTGTTTTTGGCCATGTGGATCTCCAACGTTGCCTCTCCTGTGCTCTGTTACTCGTTGATCCAACCAGTGTTGAGAACCTTGCCTCCCAACAGTCCTTTTGCCCAGGTTTTGGTGTTGGGGATCGCTTTGGCCTCGAATATTGCCGGTATGTCGTCGCCAATCTCCTCCCCACAGAACGTCATTGCCTTGGGCGCCATGTCCCCCAACCCAGGATGGGGTAAGTGGTTTGCCGTGGCTTTGCCAATCAGTATCGTCGCACTCATATTGATCTGGCTCGAGTTAATCTTCACCTTCAAGATCTCCGGCACCAAAATCAAGGCGTTCAAGCCGATTAAGGACCGTTTCACCGCCAAACAGATCTTTGTAAGTGCTGTTTCCGTCACAACCATCTTGTTGTGGTGCACAATGACCGAAATTGACGACACTTTTGGCGAGGCCGGTATCATTTCCGTCATCCCCATCATTCTCTTCTTTGGAACAGGCTTGTTGAAAGTTGACGATTTAAACAACTTTCCATGGGCAATTGTCTGGTTGGCCATGGGAGGTCTTGCATTAGGTAAGGCCGTCACATCTTCGGGATTGTTGGCCACCATAGCAAATGCTTTGCAGAAGAAGATCATGCACTTTGACGTGTTTGTCATCTTGGTCATTTTCGGGGCCTTGGTCTTAGTGGTGGCTACGTTTGTTTCGCATACGGTTGCTGCGTTGATCATTATACCGTTGGTCAAGGAGGTTGGCGAGTCGTTGCCCAACCCACACCCCAGTCTTTTGATTATGGGGACTGCATTGGTGGCCTCGTCGGCGATGGGTTTGCCTACTTCTGGGTTTCCGAACGTGACGGCCATTTCCATGACGGACGAGTTGGGTAAACCTTACTTGACAGTCAATTTGTTTATCAGTAGAGGTGTTCCTGCCTCGATAATAGCATATTTGTGTGTTATTACCATTGGGTATGGTGTGATGCTGGCGATTAACTTTTAGATTTAACGATAAAATGACGATTGATTTGGGATTTGTATGTTTTTTTCTGTTGTATGTTCAGATGTTTTGGATGAATGGGAGATGAGAGTGGATTGGTTTGATCTGATTGTTTATATAGTTGGTTTGGTTATTGGTGTATTTTTGAGTTTTTGATAAACAAGAGTAGATTTTTGTTTACTTGTGTATGTGGATCCCATTCTGAACCTTTCTGGTAGTGTTATCGTTCTTCTACTTCTATTCGATAAGATGTAAGTGGTTTAATTATGTCCAGTGAGAAGTTCCTTTGGAAATCTGTGGAAGATTTGAATTTTTTCAGACTTTCTCTTATTAAGTAGTTTAGTGATTGTGGAATAGGTAGGTGATGTACATCTTGGAATAATTGTTTGTGAAAGAAGTGGATGTGATGTATATCCTGGAATAATTGTTTGTGAAAGAGGTGGATGTGATGTATATCCTGGATAATTGTTTGTGAAAGAGGAAGAGGTGATGTATATCCTGGAATAATTGTTTGTGAAAGAGGAAGAGGTGATGTATATCTTGGAAAAATTGTTTGTGAAAGAGGAAGAGGTAATGTATATCCTGGAATAATTGTTTGTGAAAGAGCAAGAGGTAATGTATATCCTGGAATAATTGGAAGACCATTGATGTTTGCTGGAAATCTGAAACTTTCCAATTCGTCTAATAAGTTTGCTCTCAACTGGTAAAAACAAGAAATAGTATATGATAGAGTAGTTAAAAGGTTAACTAACCATGGAAATATACAAACCAGAGAACTCCTTCCTCGACGAATTTACTTAAAAAGCACAAAACATTTAGGGCTACTACTCACACGCATAAGCAATTCAACAAAAAAGTTGGGGGTTCTGTTTATGGCTGCAAATTTTTGATGGACTTTTGATAAGGGCATAATGGCTCAAAAGACTGACGAAATACAATTGCTCGTCTCACAACAGGAACTTGAACTTTGGTTCAATTGTAATTCTGAAAGCAATCATGACTATGGTTTGTACTTCTGGCTCTCACACGAGAGGTTTTGAGGATCAGTGGTGCCAAACAACAAGCTTTTCGCCTTGAGGTGACCGCAACAAAACCCAAGGCGGGCAAGTCTTCCAATTAGCTATGCTAAAAATTCGTCTTGACCAGGCATAGTCAAAGTGAAGTCTCCCCCATGTCCACTTCCCCAGAAACAAGAGCGAATCCCCACGTTTTTGAAATAAAACCTGGAGTTAGATTGCTATTTTTTGACTGATGTTGGCTGATAGTGTCAAAAAGGTTTCCGTTGCACTTTGGTTTGCAACTTGGTTCAGAGCTCTTGTAATTTGCCGGTTGTATGCACTGGAATAATCTTCTGCGCTACTAACTGCCATGACTTCACCACTACCACAGGTTTGTTCACTGCTTTTACGTACGACTTTACACTTTCATACATGACTTTACCAAATTTGCGTGCTGGTTGTGTGAAAATGCTCGGAGTTCTCTGCGGACGTCCGTTCGAAACTGGTGTTTTCCACGGAGCTCAGGGTGTGAACTATGGCTAGTCCGTGCAAAGTTGTAGTACACTTCGGACTTCAAGGGTAGCCAAGATATACGATTCTGTGAAGTTTAATCGGAATTCAGTTGCATGGTTTTCCGTTCAAA
This sequence comes from Kodamaea sagamina, assembly GCA_030556545.1. Lineage (NCBI taxonomy): Eukaryota > Fungi > Ascomycota > Pichiomycetes > Serinales > Debaryomycetaceae > Kodamaea > Kodamaea sagamina. The sequence continues at coordinate 390,754 of JAKTUG010000004.1, forward strand.
ATTGTGGTCTGGGATTCCGTTTGGTTATACGGTGGTTTTCCGTTCAATATTATACGGTGGTTTTCCGTTCAATATTGATATGTTGCATGGTCTTCCGTTCAATATTGGTATGTTGACATGGTCTTCCGTTCAATATTGATATGTTGCATGGTCTTCCGTTCAATATTGATATGTTGCATGGTCTTCCGTTCAAAACTAGCGTTCTCTTCGGAGTTCAACTTTAGAGTGTGTTTAAGGGAACTTGATAGTGGTGATTGTTTTATGTTCTGTTAAGCTCAGGGTGAACAAATGAGGACCACCATTGCCGCGCTAGAAGTACTACGCGAAGTCTAATAATGAAACCACAATACACAAGTATGAACCACAACCCCATAACAAAACACTTGCAACCACATTAATGCCTGAAAAGAATGTATGACCAAGGCATCCAAGAGAAATATAAGTTCACTTGATTTCTCGAGGAAAGCAAACCCTCAAGGCCAAGATTGAGTATGAAATGGCCTATATAAGATCATATATTCCTTGTTTAGCTAGCTCTTTAGTTCAATACAAGATAAGAAGTTGACTAACCAACTACCACTTTTCCCAACATGAGTTTAGTATATAATCATTTTTTCTATCCAATTTGCAGCCAATTAATTGAATCTAAAGGGGGGTTGATTCTGATAATCCCTGATATAATCCTAGATGAAATTGATTTCACATTCATTGGTTAGTTGTCTTTTAGGTGTTGGGTGAGTTAGGTGCTGGTAAATGGGATTTCTATAAAGTATTTAAAAAGAATATAGGCTCTTAGGAGTTTTCAGTCACATAAGGAGTTGCCGGGCACACAAAGAGTTGTCAGTCACAACTCTAATTCATTCTATATCACTCGTCTTCTCATCTGTTTCTCCTATACAACAATCAAATTCCTAAGATTCTCTTGTTAGTACTGGTGTTTTTTCAACTTCTTCAAAAATTCACCAGAATTTTCCAAAAAGTGTACTTTAGGTAACCACATAGCTCCATCTAACACACAATCATATCCACTCCGCCAACTCAAAATCAAAAACTACACTAATAAAAACCTCAAAACTACTCTCACTCATCAAAGGTATCGTAAATTAATTATATCACTTCTTCGTTCCATATAGATTATTCTGGACAGTCTGGAAAACTCCAGCATTCTCCATTCTCTGGAAAATGAGAGCAACCGGTGGACTCACGTACGGGTTGGTCAACAACGATTCTGTGCCCTCCACCAAATATCCCTTCTTCTTGGCCCATGCGTATATCTGTGTAATGTCAATCTGATACAAAACACCCGAATTGAACACCAGGCTGGAGATCGAAGATATAATGGTCCCAAGATTAGGGTCCAGTCCAGTCTGCAACACTATAGGAACAAGGAGGTTTGTGTTGTTCAAGGCAACTAATGTGTCATTCACGGTGTTCGTGACAAGAGACGACTGGAGTGCAGTCCCAATCAAGTTCTGCAAAAACTGGAGAGCACTACCCAGGTAGTTGTTGCTTGCATCTGGGGCGCGGGCGTTCAAAACAACTTGCTTGCTTCTCGGCTGGTCCGCTTTGCTCTTAGTGTTCTTGATGAGGTCCGCAAGGTAGTTCCAGGTCAACTTCTTGTTGGCCGACAACCCGTTCAACAAGACAGGCAACCAGTACTGAGTCTCCAACTGCTTGCCCAACAAATCGGAGAGGTCGTCGCGGTTGGTATCGTTGTAGAGCAACTGATCCAAGGTCAGGTCGATGATGCCCGACAGCTTGACTGCAGCAACCAACCCGGCCAGCAGGTTGCCGCTGGTCAAATTACTCACGAGGTTCAAGATACCCTCGATTCCGCCGCCCAGTGCATTCACCGATGCCATGGTGGTGTTTATTCCCAGCTCCAAAAGCAGCGAGATCGTGCTTAAGGTCAGGTTGGACTGGGCTACCTGCGCCAAAACCTTAGGTATAAGGCCGGCTTCATAGACAGTTTCGATCACCTTTTCGATCGCACTCACGGTGGCACTATCGACACCAGTAGCCCTTTTGAAAAGCTCAACCCCCAAATCCTCAACGCTCCTCTTCACGGTTGCAAACTCGTCCCCGTAGCTCCTGTACACGTCGTCGACGGTGGTTTCAAAGAGCTGGTTGGCGGCTACACTGCTGGCAGCCACTGCAAAGTAGAATATCCTGGACCAACGCATTATAAACGGCTTGTTTTTTTTGTTTCTCGACGCTGTTGCTTCTTTATATTGGAAGAAATTAGGCATATGCTTAGGTCCAGAATTGCCTAATTGGGACGCTTTTCGTCTTCCTTAATAGGCAGTGATTCACAAACAATAAAACTCCCCAAACAACGAGTGTTACCAAACCAACCAGATGGGTGGGTGTGGGTGCGCTCTCGCTCGCATGCGAGCGAGAGCGCACCCACGCATACACCCACGAGCTGGATCGTTCAGTGAGCTACAACACCAATTGGCCATGCACGACTTGACAGGTCCCGTGACACTCAGCTTTCCGCTTAAAGGCAGTTGCAGCAAAACTTCCTCTTTGGGACATCACTTTAGCTACCCGAATACAGAAGTTCTAAAGTTGCAAATTGTTATGATTCGGTCCTGACGTGCCCAAATTGGACGGAAGCCATGTTCTGCGTCTCTTTATATAGAGCTGAGCAATTGCTGGTTTTTTTTGCATCTACAACTTTTGATAATGAGGTACTTGAACGTCTTGTTGTTGTTAGTGATGGGTGTGCTTGTGTGCGGGTCGCCGCACGCCATACCTGTTGAGAATACCAAGTTTGTCGTGGAACCGAGGGTGGTGAGACAGCTCGAGGCTCCAACGTTTTCTGCTAAGAGATCCACATTGGCACTGTTCAGTGAGAGATCTATGTTGAAATCGCTCGAGGCCAGCCTTTTGGCAGAAATGATGAGCCAGGTGACCAAAAGAGGAGAGTCGAGTCCAACCGTGGACTCGCTCGTCAAATTGGTTAACCTGTCGGGCATTATCTTTACTGTTTTGGACGCCTTTGCAGACAGTCCAAGTAGAGTGGCTACTTTGGCGAATTTGACGGGCGATCTCATTCTGTCGGCAGGCTCAGCAAACATCTCGTATGCCGATATCCTGCTTCTCGCTAGCGGTCTCAACTTCACCAGACTCTTGGACATTATTCTGGACTCGGGCTTGGTCACCCTGACCTTGGACGGGATTTTGCTCGACGAGAGCTACAGACCTGTCATCGTCAACTTGACCTACAACTTGATCAACGACAACAAGGGACTTATCAAGATTCTCATCAACACTGTTTTGCTGAAGCGTGACTTCAACGAAGACCTTGCTAAGAGAGCCTCATACCAGGGCTCTCTCACAAGTTTTTTGCTCAACTTTGCCTCGGGCTTTTTGGGCTCCGATATCTTCTACAACACCATTTCTAGCACCTTGAACAGTCTTAACAACACTGGGGTCTTTGTCTACACAATCAAGAGAATCATAGCGAACGAATCATACCAGAACATGGCTGGTGAATTTGTGCTGGACTTGATAGGAACGGGCGCCCTTTCCTACAACTTGCTGAGCTTGGACCTTCTGGGTATCTTGGGAGGCCTTTTGAGCGACACTTCGCTCATTGATGAGGGAATCGACACCTTGCTCAATGGAAACTTGACCCTGTCCTTGCTGGGCACTCTTGCCAAGTATGGCCCTGCCTTGGAGTCGATTTTGACTGATTTGCAGTCGACTGGCTTGTTCCAGCAGTTGAATGACTACATCTTCCCCTCGAGCAGCACGTCTGCCTCGAGCTCTCCTACCTCTGGCAATAAAAAGGCTGCGGAAACTAGTGCCCCTGCTACGTCCACCGCGGCCAGCTCTAAAAATGCCGCTGCTACCCACGGAACTAACTCTGGCATGATCAAAGCGTTGGTCATGATACAGTCGTTTGTTTTCGGAGGGTTCTTGATGTTTATTTAGGAGTTATACCTGGTGTAGATGTAATGAATGTGATAATATGATTTAGTAGGAAAAAGTGAGAAAGAATAAAGTAGAGATATTAGTTGAGAGGTGAAGGCAGTAGAGAGCTGGTTGTTATGTAGAACTGAACAGAACCTATTTAAGACCACATTTTTGGAAATACTATTAAAAATAGAGAAATGAAGATGAACTGAATTCCGTCATTCATCTCAAACTCAATTCACAGATACCTTTAAGTGGAAACGAGGCAAATGCAAATACTCGAAAGAGTAAGTGGAGAACGAAGCGTTGCGCAAGTCCGAGTAAAGCCACCCTTATCCACCCGAGTCGGAAATCTCCTACCTCTGATTGTACGCTTTTACCCCCAGGTTTTGGGTGCAAATGCCATTTATTCCCGAAAATTTGCAATAAAACTTGAAACAATACAGAATGTGAACGCATGAATCCGCAAGAATTATCAAGAAGTTGCGCATTAAACTGGCCAGTAGTAGATAAGTCATACTCCACTTTGCAGACACTCTACTTTTAAGACTTTTCTACTCAATTCCTCACTTTCTCAATGGTTATTCAAGTTCAAACTCGAAAGTAAGAGTAGAAAAGCTCTCACAAGAACCATAGCAAAACCTCTGAATCTCCGTTTTCGAACCCACTTGCACAAAACTCATAATCTTCATCTAAATACCATTCCACTCCAAACGTCATCTAAATACAATTCATCTCCAAACGCAGCTATTGTAAGCCCCGATTAGTTACTTTTAACCCCAATAGGAAGTAATATAATTAAATGTCAAGTGCGATTACACTGTCAAGGAAGGTACAGTCTCATGTTTGACATTCGCTTGCATGTGACGTAATGTGCAGTTGTAACGAGATGAATTAGTAGCGATGGTTGCAAATGGACGTAGAGATTGCTTAAACTGACGAGACTTTTACATGATTTGCGGCCAAGGCTGAAAATGATTACCAATGATTGCCAATATAGGTAAATGAAGGAACTCTACTTCTGAAGATTTTTGTAAAGTTTTGCAGCAATTGGTGATGAGGGTTCTAGATTTTGAGTGAACCTTTGATTTTTTATCTGAGAGAAATATGAATTCAGACTGATGAGAAGGAGAGAGAAGAACAGAGTACAGGTCTATGAACAGAGTTCAATAGCAAGTTTAGTTACTGAAAATTGACTCGAATGGTTAGGATTCCGTATACACTGGAGAGTGAAGTGACTTCGCAATGTATTTGATGATAATACCTGCCTGTGAATGCCCCTTGACTTTGTCAGATAATTACATTTTGGTTATGAAAGACTGGTTATCCTGACTTGGTTACCATGACTTAGTTATCTAGACTTGGTTTTCATAACTTAGTTATCTAGACTTGGTTTTCATAACTTAGTTATCTTGACTTGGTTTTCATAACTTAGGTATCTTGACCTGGTTATCATGACTTGGATACTATAACTTAGATATCACGACTTGAATTGGTTATCATGGTTATCAACTTGTTTATTATGACTTGGATATGATGACATGGTTATTAAGACTTGGATATAATGTCTTGAATTGGTTATCATGGTTTTCAACTTGTTTATTGTGACTTGATTATCATGACTTAGTTTCAACTTAGTTATCATGACTTGGATACTATAACTTGGATATCATGACTTGACCTGGTTATCATGACTCGGATACTATAACTTAGATATCATGACTTGAATTGGTTTTCATGGCTTTCAACTTGGTTATTATGACTTTGCTATCATGACCTGGTTATCATGACTCGGATACTATAACTTAGATATCATGACTTGAATTGGTTTTCATGGCTTTCAACTTGGTTATTATGACTTTGCTATCATGACCTGGTTATCATGACTCGGATACTATAACTTAGATATCATGACTTGAATTGGTTTTCATGGCTTTCAACTTGGTTATTATGACTTTGCTATCATGACTTAGTTATCTTGACTTGGATACTATAAATTGGATATCATGAATTACATTGGTTATCATGGTTTTCAACTTATTTATCTGACTTGGCTTTCAAAACTTAATTATCTTGACTTGGCTATCATAATTTAATTATCTTGACATGGTTACCTTGTCCTAATTATCACAACAGATTTCATACCAATTGGTTACAATCTACATTCAAAGGACTATCTCAATACTAAACTAAACGTAATGCAAGATTATCCACCATTAGTTACAAACACTGGATCCCCTCGAACCTTAACAGACCAACAATCCTCACCAATTCTGGTTACAAGAATCAACCTCACAATCACCACCAATAAATACGAACCACAATTTCCAACCTTTCCCAAATCAACCTGAAATTGGATTCACCTGCAGTGCAGCCTCAGATTCTACCCCATCTCGCTTCCGAAGCTTCCTTATTCTCCACTATCCCTTTGAAAAGCGCTACCAAAACCCCAACGTTTATATGTTACATAATCCCACTACCATATCCCAATCCAATGGTAGTATCCACGCTTGAAGTTGACACCATGGTAGGAACTAGTCTGAGACTCACCCCCCGTGCCAACTCAATTGACCTTTCCACATATTCCGGCGCAGCCAGAGACGGATTTCTCACACCAATCAAGTCCAACTCTTCTGAAGATTCGATTGCTCACATATTATCGGCTAGCTGGGATCCCCAATTCGAAAGACATTCCCACTCAGCGTTACAGCCGCTTGTGCGGAGCAAATCGCAGCCTGTGATTCCACACGTAGAAGTGTCCAACTTCAACAAATTCACCAGAAACTACATTATTCCTGCTGCTAAATGGGCGTATTCACCGTTGAAGCGCAACAAGGACCCTGAGCCTGAAATCAAGCACGGCTACAAGATCGAGTATTCTGTTTTCAAGCCGGTGCGCACTTTGCCGACAATAAATTCGCAGAAGGATTTGCATTTGCACTGGAAACGATCTGTTGAGCTGGAGACCCAGGAACCGTTCAGTTTCCCTGAGAATTACATGAGTCCTGGTGAATTTGGCAGATTGGTGGAGAAGATTGTAGAGATGATTGAAGAGGAGGATGTGCAGCCAGAAAGAATTGCACAAGGTTCCTCCGGAAGCTACTTTGTCTTTGATAAAAAGGTTATTGACCGTGCTACAGGTGCGGTTTCCACTTATAAAGTGGGTGTGTTCAAACCCAAGGACGAGGAACCGTATGGGCCGTTATCCCCAAAATGGACAAAATGGCTCCACAGAACCTTCTTTCCATGCTTCTTTGGCAGATCGTGTCTAATTCCGAATTTGGGTTATATAAGCGAAGCAGCTGCTAGTGTTTTAGATACCCAGTTGCTTTCTTACATTGTTCCACACACCAATGTCATTTACTTGAGATCGCAGTCGTTTTACTACTCATATTGGAACAAGAAGGATGAAGTGTGCAAACTCACCAAGAAAATTGGCTCTTTCCAGGTTTTCTTGAACGGGTACACAGAAGCACAAACGTGGTTCAGATTGCACCCAATTCCCGCGGACATATTGAGTCTTCCAGAAACTCTGAAGATTGTAGTTGGCGAGGGTGAAGAGCCGGCCTTCAGCTGGTCAAAAGAGAGCGTGCAGCAGTTTCGCGAGGAGTTGGAGAAGTTGGTTATTCTTGACTACATCATCAGAAACACCGATCGGGGACTAGACAACTGGATGATCAAGGTTGTTTGGTCGATAACCAACAAGGGTGCTGTGAAGATCGCACGGCCGACGCTCAAAATTGGGGCCATTGACTCTGGATTGGCGTTCCCGTGGAAAAGACCCGATGAGTGGAGATCGTTCCCTTTTGGCTGGCTCTTTTTGCCCATGTCCATCATCGGGCAGCCGTTTCTGATGAAGACCAGGAAGCACTACCTCACCTTGTTGACCTCCAAGTACTGGTGGGAGACCACTGTGGTGAGGCTCCGCAGCGTTTTCGAGCAGGACAACGACTTTAAAGAGCGTATGTGGAACAGGCAGTTGGCAGTTCTCAAGGGCCAGGCCTTCAATGTGGTGGAGATCTTGAAGTTGAGCTATGCTGGGCCTTTGGAGCTCACAAAGAGAGAGAACTTGCTAATCTGGGACGATGAGATGCGGATGCCGCATCTGATCAACTACGATATGGAAACGAGTTTTTATGAGTTTGGGGAGAACCTGCCAATCTTTTCGAGGAGGAAGAGTGATTATGGGAGTGTTCTGGCTCAGAATGATGAAGATGTGAGATTGACTACTGGGTATCAGGAGTTGGTGAATGAGGGTCGCCAGTGGGAAGAACATGATCATCGGAAGGTTATAATTGAGAGGTTGGAGAAGGTTCAGAGTAAGGAGCCTTTTTTTACGTGGTGTTAACCCACTACTTCTTTATGAGCTCCTACTGAAAAGAAGTGATCACGGGAAGGTTATTGAGAGTTTGGAGAAGTGCAAAAAGTGCCTTTTTTTAAGTGGTGTTAACATTGACCAAACTTATTCTTTATTGGTCACCACTGGGAGAACTTGATCACGGGAAGGTTATCATTGTTAGGTTGGAGAAAGTGAAATAACAAGCCTGTTTTCACGAGGTGTTAACATTGACCCACTTATTCATTAAGGGTTACCACCGTGAAGAACTGATCACAGGAAGGTTATTGAGAGTTGGGAGAAGGTGAAATAAGCAGCCTATATTTCGTGGTGTTAATCCTTATTATTTGAGGGTCACCATTGGGAGAACAGATCACCGGAAAGTTATCATTGAAAGGTTGGAGAAGTGCAATAAGATCCCTGTTTTTAAGTCGTACAAGTATTGACCCACTTATTCTTTGAAGGTCATTACCGAAAGCATCCTGATCACCGGAAGGTCATCATTGAAAGGTTGGAGAAGTGCAATAAGATCCCTGTTTTTAAGTCGTACAAGTATTGACCCACTTATTCTTTGAAGGTCATTACCGAAAGCATCCTGATCACCGGAAGGTCATCATTGAAAGGTTGGAGAAGTGCAATAAGATCCCTGTTTTTAAGTCGTACAAGTATTGACCCACTTATTCTTTGAAGGTCATTACCGAAAGCATCCTGATCACCGGAAGGTCATCATTGAAAGGTTGGAGAAGTGCAATAAGATCCCTGTTTACGTGATATAAGTATTGACCCACTTATTCCTGGTTACTACCGATAACTACCAATGAGAAGGAGAGCAATAAGATACCTATTTTTACGTGTGTTAATATTAACCCCCTTTCTTGTCTTATCAATCTAATGTGTATTCCTGAGATCAGTTATCTTGAACATGAAATTGATCACCCAGATTTTGCACCCAAATTTTGAAGTATTATACAAATTTACGATTGAAATCAAGTCCAAAGACTGAAAAAAGTAGCTGTAAGCAAACGTAGGCAGAAAATAGCCACGCCAAGTGGTTATGGGATTTTTAGCCGACGTTCGTATTGTCGAACCAGCTCACTTATGCTTCCGCCTTGGCAGATGTTGAGCCACATTATGTGGAGCTCCCTTCTAGGACGTCTAAAGCGTTTACGAAATGCATGCGGGAGCCGTTGAGATAGGTGAGAGAACTCATGTGGGTGCATTATCAGGTGGTGCAAGAATAAGAGAACCAGAACCACTTAAATCAAAGAGACAATAGTACATCCGAAGGTCTGTCCATCATGAAGAGGTACAAAAGATAAGGATGATCTCAATGCAAGGAATTTCATGGAAGGAATACCAAAGATGTGTGGGTCAAAATAAACATGAGCCAAGGCCGAGAGTGAGAATGAACAATGTCAGGTAATACCCCCACAAACTAAACACAGGTCCAACAACCCAGGTAAACGCACCTCACCACTAAACCCAGGACCTACAAACAAACGCACCTCACCACTAAACCCAGGTCCACAGGATTTATGTAGCAAGAGCTATGTATGGAAACCCAAAGACAAGCACAAATCCAGAATTATCGAAATTTGATTGGCGATGAGATGAATTCCAATACGGTATGTAAGTGAGGCAACGGGCTGCACAAAAACAAGCCCAGCGATGAGCCAATCGTGGGACTTTTATGACACCATTGCGTTCACAGCACACGTTGAGTTCCAGGTGATTTGTGTAATGGAAGAGTGAGTGCGGGTACAGGGATGATTAGTTAGGGGTTTAGGATGTTAGGATTAAGGGTGTATGGTTTTGTTGTTGTAGGTTTCAGTTGTTTATTATTGGGTTTTCTATGGAGGATATTGGTAGACTGAGAATAGTCAAAGTGAAAATTAAAGTGAAAAGTTCAATGTTAAGAAAAATTTAACTGAAGTGAAAAGTTCAGCTTTAAGAAAAATTCAACTAAAGTGATTAACAAACTTCTTGAACCAGATTCTCGCACCTTATTGCGGGAATACACCTTGAATTGTGCTCTTTATTACTGAACTTTGCTCTATATTACCGAACTGATTCTCTACACTCAACCGATTGTACACACTCAACCGATTGTACACACTCAACCATTACCAAACTGACACTAAACCCACCACTGAAACAACCCCTCGAACTAAACCTTCCAACGCATATCCTCACCACACCAACACGCGAACCGTATTTGTGTCAAACACAGCAGGGATACCTTACGCTGAAACACACACTAGGCGTACATCACGTCAGCATGGGAAATTACCTGCGTTGAGGCGCTCTGGTTGAGGCGATTAAATCTACATTGTACTCAAATTGTCTATTTTCGTTTGACATTGAAATTTTGTTTGACGTTGAAATTTTTGTTCTCCACTTTTCTATTCTACATAACCATTTTCCATCACTCTATTAAGTTCATTCATCACTCTGTTAAGTTCATACATAGTTCATTTTCATCACTCTACATAAAGTTCATTCATCACTCTGTTAAGTTCATACATAGTTCATTTTCATCACTCTACATAAAGTTCATTCATCACTCTGTTAAGTTCATACATAGTCCATTTTCATCACTCTACATAAAGTTCATTCATCACTCTATATTAAGCTCACTCATCACTCTATTAAGCTCATTCATCACTCTATATCAAGTTCATACTGCGTAAACTCCCCTGGTCCCAGATACGCAAAATAGTCCCTGCTCTGGATAATTTTCAACTCGTAGTACTTCATGTTTGCGGTATTGATGGTGCTGCTGGCAAGCACCGAGCCCGGGGAGTCTTTGTGGTGGGCCTCGACAGCGAGGCTGCGCGTGGTGGTGAGTGTTTTGGACATGATGGTGAGCACCTGGTTCACAGAGAGTGAAAGCACGTCGAAGTCGCTGCGCAAGCCCCCGTGAACCTTTTCCGATTTTTCACCTTCATGCCTGGCCCCGCCATTAAGGTTTGCATGCAATTTGTCGATCAACAAGCTTGAAAACAAATCGCCTACTCCGGTGAAATAACTGTCGATTTTGTCGATTTTGAACATTCCGATTTGGGTTGTTTCAGGTTTTGGTGATTTATCTGGAAGGTTTGTTTGGTTGATTTGGTTTTTCGTGTTGTTTGTGGTTTTGATATCTGGAATAGTATTTGCTTTACCATTAGTATGGTTTTCAGTGGTTTTGATATCTGGAGCAGTATTTGCTTTACCAGTACTATTAGTGTGGTTTTCAGTGGTTTTGATATCTGAAATAGTATTTGCTTCGCCAGTACTAGTATGGTTTTTACTAGTCTCGATATGGTTTTTAACGGTTTTGATATCGCCAATACTATTGACATCGCCAGTGGTATTTGTTTCGACAGCACTGGCTTCGATAGCATTGGCTTCGCCAACGCTATCTTGGCCAGTACTATCTGCGCCAAACACACACACAATCCCCCCCCCAACCTCAACACTCGTCACAACAACAAACCTCACCCCATACCCAATCATCCTCCCAATTCCCTCCTCCAAACTCCCATTCCCCTCCACCTTTTTTCCCACCAACAACTCAAACTCAAACTGATTCGGCGTCACCACGTCCACCAATCCCTCGCGCAAAATTTCCCTATACCTCCCTACACAGCTCTCGTCCACATACATGTAATTGTCGTCCCCCAACACCGGGTCCAAAAGATACAAGCAGTCTCTCCTTTTCTTGTACTCTCTCACAAACGAATGTACCACCTCTACAAGCTCATCATTCGGAATGTACCCCGTGAGCAAGTACCCATACTCCACACCCATCGCAAGCAACCCGTTCAACACACTCTCCATCCCACTCTTTCCAATCGACTCTCCCTCAAAAGACCCGTACCCCGTGTGGTTGCTGAACTCCACCGTATTCACGTTGTCCACGCTCCATCCCTGGCACTGCAACGGGAAGATCGCGGCCTTGCCCCCGACATACCCGTGCGCGACGTGCGACTGCACCGACAACAAGCTCTTCATTGCCAAATTTTTTCTCCCAAATGCCTGATTTTGTGGGTGGCCAGCGAGGAAAAAAAAAAAAACGCGAACTATTAATACCTTATCGCGTAAAAACTCCTATTGAACACCGCCCCTAAAAATAGGGTCGTGCCAGCAAAAGGAAAGAGGCGGCACAAACGAACCCTGTGCGACTTTTCTGCGTCGTGACTTTCTTTGTCCGCCGACCTTTGATTTTGCCCCAATGCGACTTTTGTGGTGTTGCGAGCAGAACAGGGCGCACCCAGGGACGTGCACCGTTGCCAAAAAAAGTGGCCGCTGCCCACTGGCGACTATTTATACGGGTGGCGATCCGCACCTTTTTTTGCCTCGACACCAAACACAACCATGACTGACTTACCCATCGATACCAACTTCAAGTCGACGCTTCCACCTAGGAAGAGGGCCAAGACCAAGGAGGAGAAGGAGCAGCGTCGTGTCGAGCGTATCTTGCGCAACCGTCGCGCTGCGCATGCTTCCAGGGAGAAGAAGCGGAAGCATGTTGAGTACTTGGAGTCGTATGTCTTGAAGTTGGAGGAGAATTTGAGGGATTTGCAGGCGAACCATGATGAGGCTGTGAAGCTTTTGAGTGCGGAGCAGCAAGAGGCGCTTGCGCCTCTTGAGTTGGCTGATTTGTCTGACTTGAAGGATAAGATCCACTCCAACTTGAGTGGATCCTTGAAGAAGGGAAAGGATGAGGATGATGAGGACGATGATGAGGTTGAAAACGAAGCTGAGGAGCAAGAGGTTCAGGTCAAGGTCGAACCCGCTTCTCCTAAGATTGAATCCAAAAAGAGAAGAATAAGTGAGGTTGACGAGGTCAAAGATGTATACTACAACTACCTCTCCCCCATTTCAATCAACTCGCCCATCAACTCACCCATCGACTTGACTCTCAAGAAGGGTCCACATTCATATGATTTATTGGGGCAAAATTCAGAAGTAATTTTGCGTTGCACTAGTGGGACGGGAAGTGGGATCAAGGAGTGCCTGAAAGGTCTCTGCTTGTCTTGAAGTCCTGTGATTTGAGGTTTGGTTGACCAGTGTCTGGCGACACTGCTCGCCCAAACCTCTTGTTCCAGTCGACTCGGGATTTATAGCATCGCAGACGTCGGCCTCCCCCACCACCGCCTCCCCTACGGCAACAACACCTGCAAGGTCTGCAGCACCAATCATCCCTGAATACATGGACTTTTCGAAAGACCCAAGCACTTCGCCCTCCGTCTCCACCGTCCTGACAGACACCACCGTGGACGACTTTTTGTTGGAAAACAACGAGTCCACAAACACCTCCATGTCCTCCATCACCAACAAAAACGACTTTGACGACTTTTCCCACGAACTGTCTGGACCGTTGTCGTTTATGCTCGACCAGCCCCAATTTCACCACCAACACCAAATAGAACCGGACTTTGGTGTCAACATTGAAGAGTTCTTAGCACTCTGAGTATTTATTGTCCGTTTTGTTTTAATATTGTATACTACTGGTTTGGGGTTGCTGTTATAGCGTTCAGTTCTTTATCTGGTGGACGCCGACTCTGTTGGTGTCGACACCAGACTCTATGTTTGAAAGGAAAAACACCTCCTAGAGGTCAAAAATTGAAAAAAATTGAAAAATTGATAAAAAAGCCCAAAAAAACGAGCTGTTTTGAAGGTTTGGGCTTTGGTTCTTTTGGTTATGGCTTGGTTGAGTCTAACGATCCCTAATGCGAACTGGCGCTCCTGATGTGACGCGACTTTTGCTGGAGGTGATTGAGATTGCTGAGTCTGACTGATTCTGTTCAGTTTGTTTTCTTTCAATATGTATTAGGTATAATAGATTACTCTGTGATTATTTGTAGATTCTGATTTCTGGATTGCTTGAGGATTTGTGGGAGGTTGTTCATATTTTAGATTACTAGGATACGCAGAAGATTACTCTGAAGGTTAAATCACTTGAGAATGTACAAAAGATTAGTTAAAGATCACTTGAAAATCCAAAAGACTACTCTGAAGATTAGTTTAAGATCACTTGAGACTGAAAATTTGTAGATCAACTTTTTCAGATCACCTTTTTGATCGATTTTTACTTCAATGGAAATAAGATTTGAGGGGAAGATCAGTGTTTACTCCTTTTGAGGAATAAAGAATCCCTTGAAGTATGAGGGGAAGTAGGACGAGTGAAAAGTTTTAACTCGAAAGTATGGAATTAAGACGAGAATTTGGACGGAATGATAAGAATGTTCGAGACGAGCCACAATATGACGCGGCATCTGATCTGATCCGATAATTTGTGATTTCGCGAGGATGTTAGACTGGTTATTGTTCGACAGGAGTTCTCGTCAATTTATTATAATTTCAACAATAGAGAGAGTGGCTATTTCTTTCTCCTTTGTTCTAAATACATGTAAAATATTCCTAGTTGTTCAGAGAACCACGCCTATCTACTTCAATGAAGACTACGTAACAGGGTTGGAATCTGCCTCATGGCACAAAAGTGCCTATTGATCCAGCGGATATTCTCCGTTTATTAGGTACTCCACGTTTTCGGTGCCGTGGTGGTGATTCTGCGGAACTTCGAAATTGGTGTCTATCTCAAAATGAATCGGTAAGAAGTGTAGTTTTGAATGCAGTGATTGAGAAGCATGGAGTGATTGAGAAACATGGAGTGATTGAAAAGCAGTGTAAATTCTGTGTAATGAGAAGATTTCCATGGGATATATTTGTGCGATCTAGTTTTCGGCATCTGGTAAATATTTGAAGAAACGGAATAGCAGATTTATGTTAGTTGCTGCGTTTTGCAACCAATGTAAGTCACAGTATTCATCAACGACAGCTTTAAACAGCTGATTTTACACAACAACTTAAAGCAGTCTAATGCACATTCTTCTCTCTGAGGTAGATGATTGAGCACTTTTCGTACTTCTAGAATGTTTCGTTTGTTGAATTTTAAGTTGGCTATAGCTGCAATTATGAAAGTTGTAATTAGATCTCAATATCGATTTTTATTTAGACTGGAGACTTTACCTACAAATCTATTTAAAGTCAATCCTAGAGTTTTCCAATAAAACTCTATAAAATTAATAGCTCCTAATAAAGAACTTATAGTTGTTAAATGTATAGCAAATATTGCAAAATCAACTGATGGACCTGAATGAGCTGATATACCTGATAATGGGGCATATATTGTTCAACTAGAGTTTTATTGGAAAACTCTAGAGCACTTAAAGTTAAGAGAAAACATATTAAAGGATCACCAAGTCACAAAAGAGTTTGCCAATTATAACAATACTACTCAAAAAAGTGTCTAGTCTGTTGCTTTAAAGTTCTCGTAGGCATTATTCTCGCCTGCGAGAAATGTCTAAGATATTTAAGTCACTACCAAGCATGTTTCTTGACTTGTTACCTTTTTACCTCGTTTCATGTCCAGCCAACATCGTTCTAATATTAGCGTACAGTTGTTAGTAAACATATCTACAGTAAAAATAGGCTTGCGTTCTTATTTTGCCACTAGTGTAGTTTCCTACGGTGCTACTTGTAGCTCAGCAAGTCATTAGTTGTGAACTAGCCTTCTAAACAGGTGGAGCAATTTGGGTGCAAAATTTTATTCGATTTGCCACCTCCCAAGGTACTCCTGAGTACTTCCTTGGGTAATCTTCAACCATTCTATTTAATTATACTTTCTATTGAACAACCTGTCATCACCACACAATAGTCACTTCTATAAGCTTCTTAGAAGAAACTAAAACTTTAATAGGGAGGAGGGCAAAACTAAATGGGATTTCAGAATAGGTTGTCGTTGATTACTTTGGACAAAAAAAATCAGTAGAGAATGTCGTTAAGTGAGAAAGTTTTGGTTCGAGGCCCTTCGCTTGACAGTTGTAACGAAATGAATTCCCAGAATAGTACAGATTAAGAGTCTTCTTGGCACCACCAGTACATCCTCACTATTTTATCACCAACACCAAACCACCCATTTTAAACTTACATTTACAATATACCCAAGATTTTCCTTCCAATCACTCAGAATCAAAAATTCACATCTCCCCCACAAAAACAATCCAATATCAAAATCATTGAATATCAAATCATTGAAAAAACATAAAACACCTTCTATGCCCCCTCAAATAGCATTCATAAAACTAACCCCAAACCAAGCCATCCCCATCAAACTCTTTGTCAAGAGAAAAGAAACCAGCCTCACAAACCAAACCTCCTTGGCAATCAACGCCAAGTCGTTGATCACCCTCAACAGCAACGACAACTACCAGACAAAGTTGTCCGACTCGTATCTCAACAAGTTGATCAACGAGATACTACGAGAACAACTAAAAACGCGTTTGCTTGTCACACCTCTTGAAGAAATGCAGAAAAACAAGGTCACCACTGTAAAGTATAAGGATAACAAGATTGAGTGTAAGATTGTTATAGACGTTGGATATTTGGTAGCACTCAGGCAGCATTTAGGGCGATTGGAGGTTGGAGACTGGCCGTTGTTGGGGGTGCGGAATAGCGATGAGTTGCGAAGTAAGTATAAGATGGGGAGGACGGGAATGGGGATGATGAGATGGGAGACTGGGGTTCAGATATTGGGAGAGGATGAGGATGAGAAGAAGGATGTGCTTTATAAGGTGAGGAAGGTTGAGGTTTTAGGAGGGATGGAGGGATGTGTTAGGATTTTCTTGAAGAGTTAGATATACGCGAATAATGCATTAGCTACTCTTATGATAATTAGCATTTCAGCTTTTCATACCCATAATGGGAATTTTCCTATAGTTTAAAATCAAGATAATCCTCAAATGATGATTGTTTCAGTATGAAGATAGTCCCAATACCATGATTTTCAATATCTAGATGATCCTAATATCATGATAATTTCAATATCAAGATGATCCTAATATCATGATTATTTCAATATCATGATAATTTCAATATCAAGATAATCAGATATCACGATAATTTCAATATCAAGTTAATCCTGATATGATGATAATTTCAATATCAAGATAGTCCTAGTATCATGATAATCCTAATATGATGATAATCTCAATATCAAGATAATCCTAATATCATGGTAATCCTAATATGATGATAATTTCAATATCAAGATGATCTTAGTATCAAGATAGTCTGATATCATAAATATTTCAATATCTAGATAATCCTAATCTCATGATTAATTCAAAATCAAGATATTCCTAATATCATGATAATTTCAATATGAAGATAATCATAATATCATGATAATTTCAATATCATGGTAATCCTAAAACCATGATAATTTCAATATCAAGATAATTCCTCATCATAATTCCTATTACTTCATAATACCTATTGTCATCAGAATCCTAATTCCATCATAATTCTAGTGTCATGATAGCTCCTAAATCATTATAATTCTAGTGTCATGGCAGTTCCTGAATCATTAGAATTCTAGTGTCATGATAGTTTCTAATTCATTAGAATTCCTAGTTACATTATAATCCAAATGTCACCACAATCCAAATCGCATCATACATCTTGTATAATGTCCCAGATATTCCCTACACCTTTGAAAACATCGAATGTATTCAATCATCTCTAAATTCTCAAGATCATCCAATGTAAAATTCACCTTTTATCATATACCTTTGCATATATAGTTACCACACTATAATGCTTCCTCACTTTAAACATTATTCTTATCCAAAAATCGATGGCAAAATTCCAACAAAATCAAATATAAGAATCCAAATCAAATATCAGTACTTAAAATCAAAAAACTACCATGATTACCCTCCGCTTCAGAAGTAAAAACGGTATGTTCCGCATCAATGCAGCCCCCACAGACGACTTCCTCTTGGTATTGGAACAACTCCATCAAAAACTAGGCAAGGTGGACGCCCAATCCATCACCATCAGCACCCAACCAAACGGCGCAGACTCACAACAGGCCAGCACTCTCTGCGGCAAATCCGTGCTCGACTTGGGGTTGAAGAACGGCGACATGTTGTTTGTCAAGTTTGAGAGTGCACAATCACCCCAAACCAGCCCCCAGACCACCTCCATCGCCATTCCTAAAACAGTTGACGAACTACCAGTTGACAAATCGCTCGAAAAGAAGGACGGGTTGATAAAACGTGCCAGAACAAAATACTGCAATCACGGCGAAAAAGGCATGTGCGAGTACTGCTCGCCACTTCCTCCTTGGGACGCAAACTACCACAAGGAACACGCCATCAAACACATGTCGTTTCACGCGCGTTTGAAGGAGTTGAACCAGCAGAGAAACAACAACTATAGCGGGCTGTCGTATATAGCACCTTTGGAGGAACCCAACTTCAAGATCGACTTGTCGTGTCACGAGGGCCACAATCCGTACCCCAAGGGCATCTGTTCCAAGTGCCAGCCGTCTCCCATCACATTGCTGTTGCAAAAGTACCGTATGGTGGACCATGTAGAGTATTCTGATTCGCAGATATTGAACCAGTTTATTGAAGCATGGAGAACAACAGGAGTGCAGAGATTCGGGATTTTATACGGTAGATACGAGGAGTTTGGTAAGGTTCCGCTTGGTATCAAGGCAGTAGTTGAGGCTATTTACGAACCAAAACAGTCTGGCGAAGCAGATGGTGTTTCAATTTTGGACGACCCAAAAGAGCAGGAAAAAGTAGACAAGATATTTGCGACATTGGGGTTGACACAAGTTGGAGCTGTTTTCACCGATTTGACAGACTCAGGGAAGAAAAACGGGTCTGTATTGTGCAAAAGACATAAAGACACCTACTTTTTGAGCAACCTCGAGATCTTGATGGCCGCGAGAAACCAGATTGCACACCCCAACCACACCAAGTTCGCGAATCTGGGACAGTTTCTGTCCAAGTACATCACGAGCGTGGTGAGCGGCGGGTTGAAGGGTGAGATCGAGCCCAAGTCGTACCAGGTGTCGGTCGACGCGGAGTCGTTGGTGCGTGCCGACATGCTCAGCGGGTCCACGCAGCCCTCGCAGCTCTACATCAACGAGAACACAGATAAGAGGTACGTGCCTGACATCTCGTACTTGCAGATGAACGAGTACAACTTGCAGGTGAAGACCACGGCGAAGCCCACGCTTCCCGTTGATTTTCTTCTCGTTTCGCTCACGGACTCGTTTCCGTTGGAACCGCATCCTTTTTTCAGCACTCCACGGCCCTTTACGATCGAGAACCGCGATTTTATGGGTGATTTGCAGGACCTCAACCTGTTAAAGAAGCACTTGCTGGGGGAGGCAGAACTTCTTTTGGACTTCCATTTGATATTTGCATTGGAGAAGATGGCTGTGTTGAGTGGCGAGGAGTTTGAGCAGTTGTTGAAGTATGTGAAGAGTCGGGAGTATGGGGATTATTTGATGTTGGTCGAGAGTCCTGGGTGGATGACCTTGTTGACTATTTTGGAGCATTCATAACTGGTGGGACTGGCAAGTTACGATAGTAGAATTGTATAGTTGAGAATCTAATGTTAACAGATTATACATGAGAATGAGATGGTTAACTATAATACTTGAGAATGTAATGTTAACAGTTTATAATGCTTGAGAATGTAATGTTAACAGTGTATGATGCTTGAGAATGAAATGGTTAACAGTATAATGGTTGAGAGTGTAATATTAACAGTTTCTAATACTTGAGAATGAATTGGTTTACAGTATATAATACTTGAGAATGTAATGTCAATAGTATTTGATACTTTAGAAAGAAATGGTTCATAATATAAGTTGAGTAGTTTAAAAGAGTAATAACAAGTAGGGTGGTATACGTGAATAGGGAAGAATACAAGAACTTAAGAAGTCGAGAAACCTTTAGAAGCATATTACAAGATAATTAGTTTGAACCCATAAAATAGATTTGGCTGCAAATTGTCTCAAGTATCGTTTCAGTTGAGTAATTAATAGTGTGGTCTTAGTTGAGCAATTAATAGTGTGGTCTTTGTTGGGTAATAAGCGTGATTTGAGAAGAGCAACTCAAAAGTAGAGAGCTATACCAGGATAATCCTGGAGCATGCTTGGTAGTCGAGTAACAAAAGCAGAAACAATTAATTTGTATAACAAAATAAAAACAATGGTTCCAAATTTATGGATTGAAGACAACGAATTCTAAGGTTGAAGTGCTAATTTTAAGTTATGATATCAACCAATAAACCAAATTCCACGAATTTTCATTGCTTCATAGAGTTGCAAATGAATACAAATCAGTATACTCAAAATTACGCAAAATGAAAAATGAGTAAATCTCATACCTGCTGAGGTCAGTCACCAAGCCAATACAGATGGATCTGAATGAGTGAACTGGATAGTGTGCGTTGGGAAATCCATTGAAAAGGATCGGCGAATGAGTAATCCTACCCTGGTACGCCACATTCACCTGGCCTTGCTGGAAAGACTGGTCTTTAATTGTGAGATTCTATTGGGAATGGTCAAACTTCTTGATAACCAATGAACAGATTCTTCTCAGAAATCAAATACTTCATTTAACAGATACTTTTCTAGAATGTTCAAATACTCCTATAACAGTCTTTTTTCTAGAATGTTCAAATGCTCCTATAACAGATACTTTTCTAGAATGTTCAAATGCTCCATTACAACCACTAATCAAATATCAAACACTTTTGTGTTAAAAATGATGGCTGCAAATTGACTTTTATCGTAAATGAAGAAAAGAGAGTAGTGAATGACACACTCTCCAAAAAGTACTCTAAAATTACTCTAAAATTACTCTAAAATTACCCTCTCATTACTCCATCAAAACAACCATACTTTGTATACCCATAGTACATACCTCCACCATCTTTCAAACCACCACCAACATAATATCCAATACAAAACCTCGGTACTTGTCAATTCAAATAACAAATCACCATCTGCACACCGTCAATACCCTTTTTCTTTTAATCCCTGTAGCAACAACAACTCCCTCAGTTTGAAAGTCAGATGACTTGTAGACAGCTCACTCATTTCACTGTTCTAAACCCCTCATAATTCCAGTCACTACACTATACATTCTCCGCCACCACCCTTCCATCTTTGTTCCTTCACTCTCACTTGCTAACCAACCACTATACACAGTACAAGCACTCCCACCATCCCAATAATCCCAATATACCCAACAAACATCCACCCATACACTAAAACCCTAACAATACACTCTCACCACCAATCCTCTACTCCCTCACTCCCCACCAACCTTTACTCTCCCTCCATCCAGAACCTTCTAGAATAAAAATTAATTTTCCCACGACCCATCACCCTCCCATTTAAAATCAAAATTTTCATCTTTTCCAACCATCAAACATGTCCACTCCCTTCGGCGTCGATTTAGGTAACAACAACACGGTCATCGCGTGTGCCAGAAACAGAGGCATTGACATCATCGTCAATGAGGTGTCGAACCGCTCCACCCCGTCGCTCATCGGGTACGGTGTCAAGAACAGATTCATCGGCGAGTCGGGCAAGAACCAGCAAACGTCCAACGTCAAGAACACGGTGGAGAACTTGAAGAGAATCTTGGGGTTGAAGTTTAGCGACATTGAGGCGGAGAAGCGTTTTTCGTCTGTGCCCTTGGTTGAGAGTGCTGACGGCGGTGTCAGTGCCAAGGTGAGGTTCTTGGGCGAGCAGCAGGAGTTCACGTCGACCCAGTTGGCTGCGCTGTACATCAACAAGATTAAAGATATTGCGGTCAAGGAGACTAAGGGTAACATTGTTGATATTTGCTTGAGTGTACCAGTTTGGTACACTGAGAGACAGCGTCGTGCTGCTGCGGATGCGTGTAGAATTGCCGGTTTGAACCCAGTTAGAATCGTCAATGAGGTTACTGCTGCTGCAGTTGGATACGGAGTGTTCAAGGCTAACGATTTGCCGGAAGACGAGCCTAAGAAGGTTGCTTTTGTCGACATTGGCCACTCTTCGTACCAGGTTTCGATTGCTGCGGTCAAAAAGGGCGAGTTGAAGATTTTGGGTTCTGCTTACGATAAGCACTTTGGTGGCAGAGACTTTGACATTGCGATTGCAAACCACTTTGCAAACGAATTCAAGGGCAAGTACAAGATTGATATTAACGAAAACCCCAAGGCTTTTTACAGAGTTTTGACTGCTGCCGAAAAATTGAAGAAGGTTTTGTCTGCCAACTCTCAAGCCCCTTTCAACATTGAGTCTTTGATGAACGATGTTGATGTTTCTTCGTCTTTGACTCGTGAAGAATTGGAGGAATACGTTCAACCATTGTTAGCCAGAGTCCATGTTCCAGTCGAGCAAGCCTTGAAAGATGCTGGTTTGACCACCGACGACATCGACTCCATCGAGGTGATTGGTGGATGTACCAGAGTTCCATCTTTGAAGGCGAAATTGTCTGAAGTTTTTGGTGGTAAGCAATTATCGTTCACCTTGAACCAGGACGAAGCCATTGCCAGAGGTAATGCCTTTATCTGTGCCACGCACTCACCTACCGTCAGAGTCAGACCATTCAAGTTTGAAGACTACAATCCTTTCTCAGTTTCGTACTTTTGGGACAAGCAGGATGAAGATGAAGACCACTTGGAGGTTTTCCCCAAGGGGGGGGCCTTCCCAGCCACCAAGATCATCACTTTGTTCAGAAACGGTGACTTCAACATGGAGGCCAAGTACACCAAGCCAGAGGAATTGCCTGCTGGCACCGACCCTATTGTCAGCAAATGGCAATTAAAGGGTGTTGTTCCATCTGAGGGAGAAACTTCGATTGCCACCAAATTGAAGTTGAGAAACGATCCTTCAGGTTTCTACACTATTGAGTCTGCTTACACCGTTGAAGAGAAGCTTGTTAAAGAGTTGGTTGAGAAGGAGGAGGAAGATGAAGATGCTGAGCCAGAGTACAAGGAAGTCAAGAAGTTGGTCAAGAAGAACGACTTGGAGATTATCCAGACCAGTGCTGCTTTGCCTGTTTCGGTCAGAGAAAAGTTGATTGAGAGGGAAAACGCCATGGTTCTGGAGGACAAGTTGGTTGCTGACACCGAGGACAGAAAGAACGCTTTGGAGGAGTATATTTATGACTTGAGAGGCAAGTTGGAGGAGCAGTATGCTTCTTTTGCGTCTGCTGAGGAGAAGGAGAAGTTGACTGGGATGTTGGCCAAGGCTGAGGACTGGTTGTATGATGATGGATATGACTCGACCAAGGGCAAGTACATTGCTAAGTATGAGGAATTGGCTCTGATTGGTAATATCATCAGGGGCAGGTACTTGGCCAAGGAGGAGGAGAAGAAGCAGGCTTACAGGAAGAAGCAGGAGGCTGCTCAGGAGGCTGCCATGGCGGAGAAGATTGCTGCTGCGCATGCTTCGAAGAAGGAGCAGGAGGATGTTGAGATGGATTAGATACGAGCGAGCCATACTTTCACTCGGAATACGAGCGCAGCGAGTATTGCGAGTGAAAGTATTGCGAGTGAGTGAGTAATTAACTAGCGAATCGAGCGAAGCGAGTGAATAAAATAGATCAAAGTGAATTACTAGTAATCGAGCAATACGAGCGAGTAATACGAGCGTAGCGAGTATTGCGAGTGAAGTGACCTCTAGCGAATCAAGCGAAGCGAGTGAATAAATAACTGGTGAGATCCAGCGATGTTGGTGTTATAAAGCTGGAAGAATGTGAAATTCATACGATTCTTAAGAGTGAGAATTTTCCGAAACATGAAGTGAGGATGAATTTTTATATGATTATCTTGATCTACTTGGAAGTATCAACATGATGTCGCTTTGTATATAGCAAATAAAGAGAATTTGAATAAATTTGGTCAAGAGAATAAAGTAAGGTTGCTGAATGTAGAATATAGAATATAAAGGTTGGTAAAATGCAGTTAAAGAGAATATGAAATAAATGCTAAGGTGTGCAGTGCGTGAACATGAAACAATTGGAGGTTGATAGGAAGAGCAGTGAAAGTGAAAAGAGGTACTAGAGTAGAGATTATGAAACTGTTGATAGAAAGTTGAATGAAGTGAATATGAAACTAGGTGGATAGAAGTGCGATAAAAGAGAATATGAAAATAAGGTTAATAGAATGTAAAATAGAGAATACGTTACTAAAGTTGAAAGAGAGCAATAAAAGTAAAATTGTAACTAAGGACGATGGAGAGCACAATAATGGAGAACATTATATATGTGTTGGTGATAAGGTGGGAGAATATGAAGGTAAAGTTGATAGAATGTACAATAGAGAATTTGAAACAAGGTTGTTGGAAAGTGCAGTAAAAATGAATTTGAAGCTAAGGTTCAAAGAATGTGCAATAGAGAATATGTAACTAAAGTTGATAGGAAGTGCAATATAAGAAAATATGATATAATTGCAGGCGATAATATGTACAATAAAGTGAATGTGAGTGCAATTGAAGTGAATATGAATAATTGTAGGTGATAAGAAGTGTAATAAAAGTGAATAGGAAACTAAGATCTTAGAATGTGCAATAGAAGTGAGTATGAAACTAGGCTCATAGAAAGTGCAATAAAAGTGAGTATGAAGATATAGTTAACAGAATTTACAATAGAGGGCATGAAACCAAAGTTGGTAGAAAGTGCAATAAGTGGATATGAATAATTGTAGATAAGATGTAATTAAAGTGAATGTGAGTGCAGTTGAAGTGAATGTAAGTGCAATAAAAGTGAGTATGAATAATAGTAGGATAGAAGTTCTATTAAAGTGAATATGAATAATTTTAGGTGATTGGACGTTCAGTAATATGAAGTAAATGAATAATTGTAGGTGAGATGAAGTTCAATGAAAAGAATATAAAATAAATGTGGGTGATAGAATGGAGAATATGAATAAATATAGAGAATAGAGAATAGAGAATATGAAATATAAGTAGGGGATAGAATGGAGAATATGAAATATAAGTAGGGGATAGATTGGAGAATATGAATAAATATAGAGAATAGAGAATAGAGAATAGAGAATACGAATAAAAGTAGGGGATGGAATGGAGAATATGAAATATAAGTAGGGGATAGATTGGAGAATATGAATAAATATAGAGAATAGAGAATAGAGAATATGAAATATAAGTAGGGGATGGAATGGAGAATATGAAATATAAGTAGGGGATAGATTGGAGAATATGAATAAATATAGAGAATAGAGAATAGAGAATATGAAATATAAGTAGGGGATAGAATGGAGAATATGAAATATAAGTAGGGGATAGATTGGAGAATATGAATAAATATAGAGAATAGAGAATAGAGAACACGGCATAAAAGTAGGGGATAGATTGGAGAATATGAATAAATGTAGAGAATAGAGAATAGAGAATATGAATAAAAGTAGATAATAAAGAATATACAATATGAATGTAAGCGAAAACAAATCTCAAATATTTCATCATTGACCGATTTCCCTCGTCATTTTCCACTCCTTCACTCTATCTTGCACTCTAATCTAAATATAACTTGGCTGCAAAAAGACATATAGTCCCAATTTGACGTCACCTTAATTTGCATTTAAAACGTACGTTTACGAATTCGTCCCGAGTCAATTCGACATAAACACAAATTCCACCTAAATACATCCAAAAGTAAGTGAGAACAAAGATTCAAAATGCTTAACATCTGCTGATTATTCATTCAATACCAGCCTGGTTAAACACGAATTTACACAGCAAGATAACACAACATACATAAATTATATAACATAATAAAAAGATCCTTATGAGTCTCTATACATGCAACCAAGGTCACTAATAATCCTCATGGTCGAAACCATCCACCCAATCAATAACTTTTTCAACAAATTAACCATAACTAACATGGGTGCAATTCAAACAACCCAAAATCATCTCCAAACCATCACGCTTCCATACCTTGACACCTCTTGGCAACTCAACCATGCTGCTTTAAATCTCGATCATCCCGATGCTCAAACGCATGATCACTTTGCCACACAACAAAAAACTCACCCACTAATACCTCCCTCAGTAAATCCTCACTATCCCCTACTATTCCCACCCATTTGTTCATTCTTTTGAGACTCCGCTTTTGTGCAACACCCATAATTTCTACGCTACCAAACACCAAACATTTGTAAATTTTTTCTACTTTTTACCAAGCATACCATAGAGTCCTACCGAGGAATATAGAGCGATCCAGGCGGTTCGCAAGTGTAACATTAGTGTATTATTGAGCGAGTCTGATGCCCGGAAGCGCGGGAACGCAGCGGTCGAACTTGTCGATCGCGATACAGCAGGCGGACGGCGCGCCCAAGCACGAGCCGAGTCCTGGGGGCAGCGACGGCGGCGTGAGCGGCACGGCGACGCCCGAGGGTGATGACGTGCACCGCGACTTCAAGCCGCTGCTGTTCAGCAGCTTGATGCAGCCGAGTCTGTCGACGGTGGTCACGTCGGCGTCGTCCGCAAAGACGTTCAAGCCGACCTTGTCGCAGTTGCGAACGACGTTTGATTTTGGTGGCGAGTGGGACGAAGCCGCGGAAGCGAGCGCAGCGAGCGAAACAGCAGCGAGCGCAGCGAGAGCGAAAAAAGAGCGCGCGAAAAACAACCAATTAGGGGACGAAAAACAGGAGCAAGACGACTCTGACAGCTCCGACGACGATGTGAATCCGGCAGAGGAGGAAGATCTTAAGGACTACGTTCCTGGTGGGTATCACCCCTGTTTTATCGGGGAAACCTACAAAAATGACAAGTATACGTTAGTGAGGAAGCTTGGGTGGGGCCATTTCTCGACCGTATGGCTTGCTCGCGACAACGACAAGCATTGTCATGTGGCCATGAAGATTGTGCGAAGCGCAAAGCATTATACCGAGACTGCTGTAGATGAAATCAAGCTTTTGGATAAGGTGACCACCCTGGACTTGAACCACCCGGGCCACCAGCACGTTATCCAGCTTTTGGATACTTTTACTCACAAAGGGCCCAATGGGGTTCATGTAGTTATGGTTTTTGAAGTTTTGGGTGAAAACTTGTTGGGTCTCATCAGAAGGTATAAGCATAGGGGGATTCCTATTGTTTTTGTCAAGCAGATTGCAAAGCAATTACTTTCTGCTATCGACTTTTTGCACCGTAAATGTGGAGTAATCCACACAGACCTCAAACCAGAGAACATTTTGATTGAAATTGGCGATGTGGAGCAGATTGTACGGATGGTAGAAGAGGAAGAAACACAGGCAAAATTGCAGAAAAAATTGAGAAGAGTAAAATCCACCTCCAGCAGTATCCAGCATATGCCTAGTTTGATCCAGGGTGTCGAACAACTGACTCCGATTGCTGCTACCAACACTGCCGTGACCAGCGGAATGAATCTTTCGCCGTCTTTAGGGCGAAACGGCCGCCGTTCGCGCAGACAAACCTTGATTACCGGTTCCCAGCCACTCCCATCCCCCCTCAGAACCTTCAACAAACTGTTCACCAACGTGTACGGACTCTCCACCTCCACCGCAAACACCCCCGTGCGAACATCCTCCTTCAACGGCATTCCCGAGTCCGCCATCATCAGCCCCGTCGGCAGCGTGCCCGTCAAGGAGAACATCAACATGGACGAACAGGCCGAAAAAGACATGAACAACTCGCTCCTGTCCATGTCCATCTCCGCCACGTACGAACAAACGGAGAGCGGCGATGTTTCCACCAACGACATCCTCAACGAGGACGAGTTGATCTCCGTCAAGATCGCGGACTTGGGCAACGCGTGCTGGACGCACCACCACTTCACCGACGAGATCCAGACGCGGCAGTACCGCCTGCCGGAGGTGTTGTTGGGCTACCACTGGGGCGCGCTGAGCGACTTGTGGTCGTTTGCGTGCCTCATGTTCGAGTTGCTCACCGGCGACTACTTGTTTGACCCGCGTACCGGTAAAACCTACACCAAGGACGACGACCACATTGCACAGATTATAGAGTTGATCGGGCCGTTTCCGCGCGCGATGCTCAAGGAGGGCTACTACACGCGCGACTTCTTCAACTCGCGCGGCGAGCTCCACCGTATCGTCAAGTTGAAGCCGTGGGCGCTCAGCGACGTGCTCATGGAGAAGTACAAGTTTTCGCAGCAGGACTCGGTGGAGATTGCGGACTTTTTGATGCCCATGCTTGCGTTGCAGCCCGAGGGCAGGGCCGATGCGGGCGGAATGGTCAACCACCCGTGGTTGAGTGATGCGTTGGGCTTGGAGAATGTTGTTTTGGAGCGGCCTGTTGGGGGTTCTGGTGAGGATATTCCTGGGTGGTCCAAGGAGAATAAGTATGTTTATCATTAGTGTTCTATCGTGGATATCTTGTTTGGATCATAGAACATCTTATTCGATCAGGAACATTTTATTCGATCATAGAACTTCTTATTCGATAATAGCATCTTATTCGGTTCATCGTTAACATGTCAGGTTCCATATTTAACAATTTGCCAGGTTATCATAGCAATTTATCAGGATATCAATTCTTCATCAGGTTCTTGCAATTTCATCATCAATTCTCAGGTTATCATTAACATTTCATCAGTTTTCATATCATTGACAATTCACAATTCCACCAAGGACAATTTACCAGATCACCAGTTCCATATCAATTAAAAATCATCGTCAGTTCCACCCCATTTACAATCACCATCAGTCCCACCCAATTAACATCATCAGTTCCACCCCATTTACAATCACCATCAGTCCCACCCAATTAACATCATCAGTTCCACCCCATTTACAATCACCATCAGTCCCACCCAATTAACATCATCAGTTCCACCATTAACAATCATCATCAGTCCCACCCAATTAACATCATCAGTTCCACCCCATTAACAATCATCATCAGTCCCACCCAATTAACATCATCAGTTCCACCCCATTAACAATCATCATCAGTTCCACCCAATTAACAATCATCACCAGTTCCACCTCCATTGACAATCATCACCAGTTCCACCTCCATGAACAATCATCACCAGTTCCACCTCCATTAACAATCATCTGGTTCCAATTCATCTTCAGCTCCATTATCATTTTTCAGGTTCCATTGTTTGGTTTCGTTAGGTTAGTCTTAATGTCGGTAATGAGATCTCTAAAGTGTCAGACGGTTTTAGGTAAAGTTTGAATGGCTGTTCACTCTGGACTCCTAGGATTCGTTAGATTAGCATGTGCGTGATATGTATGTTTTTTGTACGTTATAAACGTAATCATAAAAGTTATATGTTTTGTATGATGAACCTATTAAAGGGTTTCTTGTATGAAGGTAATCAAGAAATTTTGATATTTTGTATGCTCCAGAAACATAATCATTAAATTCGATGTCTTGCATGTTCCATAAACGTAATCATAGTATTTCTTGAATGCTCCATAAAATGTAATCATAAAATTTCTTGAACACTCCAAAACCTTCTTCATAAAGAATGTCTTGTGTATCCATAAACGTAATCATAATTGTTTGTCTTGTACGTTATAAACGTAATCATAAAAGTTGAATGGTTTTTATGTCCGTGAACATAATCATAAATTTGTATTTCTTGCACTCATTAACGTAAATCGTAAAAGATATGCCTTGTATTTCTTGTACAACCCTTGAACCAAATCATTAAAGTTGAAGATCATAAAAGATATAACTATCACTATTTAGAGTAAACTGGCAGAAATGTCTCTTTAAATCTAAAGATCAGTTGAACAATACACCGAGCACAGTCAATAGAGCTACGTCATACTGTCAAACACCTAAATGACGAAATGTCAAGAATGAGGTATTAATGTTCGATTATGTTGAAGGAGTAAAATGTGAGGCTTTATGGGGGTTTGTAGATCAAATAAGATGTATTCTGAGGGATTTTCATGTATATTCATTGTAGTTAGTTAAGGCTGCGAAAATTCACAGCTTCAGAGGAAATCTCTAAGCCTAGCAAAGGTGGGGCTGTTTGGTTCTTCGGTTTCCCAGGAATTTAGTTGTGAAGATTGTTGTAGTTGAGATTAAATTTAGAATACTGAAGTTGGGTACGAAAATGCCAATTGTGTTTACGTAGCTTTTGCATTGAGTGTACTATCATTGTGAGTGTTTTTTGACTCAATTAAGGTGGGGACTGTATTCAATTTCAAGGCCCCTCTTTCAAATCTACTCTTTTAGTATCTCAATCTGAATCATTTATACCAAAATATAATTTGATATACCCTAACTATTTACCCATGTATAAATAAAGTCTGGGTCAACACATTGTAAAGATTTACCTGGCTGCAAAATGTAATCCCAATTTGAAGTTTTCAACACAATTTGGTAAGCCGACCTAACTTGACCTAATTTTTAAATATAATCAGATCATTATCTTGGGACTGGAATTGTCGAAATTGGATTCACTTGGTCCTGCAACTGCAACTAGTATTTACATGAGTCTTAAAAAGGATCAGGTTGAACTACATCCAGTCAAAAAAAACTTGGAAAGTTAACGTCTTAACCTGAAAACTGAAAAACAAAGCAACAACACAACCAATTAAATGGCACACTATTCATCGAGAAAACACTCCAATCTCCCAATCTTCCAATCTCCCCAACAACAGTAGAAGAACTCAATCTCAACCACTGAAAATGAACTCTTCTCTGCTATCTACAATAATATCACATGACCCAGCACATGACCTATTCACATGACCCATCACATGACTTATTCACATGACCTATTGCGCCTACAAATTCAAAATCCAGCACCAAAAAACCACCAACCATGCTCCACATCGAACAGTACAACTTATTGATCCAGAAAACATTGACCGAACGAATCCTCGAATGCGACGGATCGTCCAAGTCCTTGGACAGAATCATCACAGACTTTGATTTCACAACGTACCACATCTCCACGCTCCCCGACAACAAGGACTACCTCCTTATTTCCATATACTTGAAGTGCTGGGACGACTTGGTCAAGTACGGGGTTGTGGACTACTTGAACGGCAAGTACGCCAAGTTCGCCTCTGGCGGATTGGCTGTGTTGGGAGGCAACGACATTGAGCAGGGCTACAATTACTCGTTGTTGTTGGACATGAAGGAGCTCGAGCTGCAGAGCGACGAGTTCAAGGCTGAGATCGTGGAACAGTTGCCGTATTTGAAGAGACACGCAATGGCCGCCCCATTTGAAAAGGCGTTCACGAGATACGACGAGTTGGCCGCGTTGCATGCAGGCAGTAACACCTACTCGGAGGAGGTGCAGGCCGAATTGCAGAATGAATCCGTGCTTGTGATCAAGTACAGAGGATCTGACGAGTGCATCTACATCAAGCCCTCGTTCGACAGAGTCACGGTGATATTCTCGACAGTTTTCCAGGACGAAACAGACAAGATCTTTGGTAAAGTGTTCTTGCAGGAGTTTGTGGATGCCAGAAAAAGATCTGTCCAGACTGCTCCACAGGTTTTGTATTCGCACACTGAAGCACCGTTGGACATTCAGAATGTAGTTCAGGGTAAGAGGGACGACGAAAACAAGGGCTATGTGACTTTTGTTTTGTTCCCCAGGCACTTGGTGAAGGGCGACAGAAGAGAGAACTGTATCTCGCACATTCAGTTTTTCAGAAACTACTTCCACTACCACATCAAGTGCTCGAAGGCGTACATGCATTCTAGAATGAGATTCAGAGTGAAGGAGTTTTTGAAGATTTTGAATAGGGCCAAGCCTGAGAATGTTGATGATGACGGTAAGGCGATTGAGAACAGGAAGACTGCTAGTGGGAGAAGGTTTGATATTGGGAGAGTTTAGGGTGAGTAGATTATAAAATTGAAGATTTTTGTGAATGTAAGGATTGTGTGAAGTGTAGGTTTGAAGCATATTTGAAGCATATAGAGCATATAAATCTGTATGAGTTTTATTTGTGTGAGGATTGATTTGTATGAGTTTTATTTGTATGAGAGTTCTTTTTGTATGAGAATTTATTTGTATGATTTTTATTTGTATGATTTTTAATTGTATGACGATTTATTTGATGAAGATTTATTTGTATGAAGATTTATTTGTATGAAGTTTTATTTGTTTGAAGTTTTAATTGTATGAGGATTTATTTGTATGAGGATTATTTGCATGAAGATTTATCTGTATCAGGATTTATTTGAATGAGGATTTGTTTGTACGAAGATTTGTTTGTATGAATAATTATTTGTATGATTTTTGATTGTATGACGATTTATTTGATGGAGATTTATTTGTATGAAGATTTATTTGTATGAAGATTTATTTGTTTGAAGATTTAATTGTATGAGGATTTATTTGTATGAGGATTATTTGCATGAAGATTTATCTGTATCAGGATTTATTTGAATGAGGATTTGTTTGTACGAAGATTTGTTTGTACGATTTTTAATTGTATGACGATTTATTTGATGAAGATTTATTTGTATGAAGATTTATTTGTATGAAGATTTATTTGTTTGAAGTTTTATTTGTATGAAGATATATTTGTGTGAAGATTAATTGTATGAAGATTCACCTAGATGAGTTCTCTTTGTATGAGTTTTATTTGTATGAAGATATATTTGTGTGAAGATTATTTTTATGAAGATTAATTGTATGAAGATTTACCTAGATGAGTTTTCTTTGTATGAGTTTTATTTGTATGAAGATGTATTTGTATGAAGATTCCTTTGCATTAAGATGCGATTAATTTGTTAGAAGCATGAACATTTCCTCGTTAACCGTTTATCTGTAGAATATTCGGAAAGAAATTAGTTTATCAGTTAAAGTTATATAATTGGAATAATCTACATTTGAAAGTGAAAGTCAAACGAATTTCACATATCTTTTTATCCAGTTCACAATTCTTTACTCTCCCGTTTCAGTTACTGAAATATTGAAACTTTACTAAATCATCACCCTCCATTCTACATCTAAATTCAATCTAATCAGTGATCCTCATCACATTCTATTTACATTATACCTACTTCTTAGGCATCTTAACTCCATACTTCGACCTGGAAGTAGACCTATTGGCAACTCCAGCCAAATCATACGCACCTCTCACCAAATGGTACTTGACACCAGGAATATCCTGCACTCTGCCTCCTCTAACAAGCACAAGTTGATGCTCCTGTAAATTGTGGCCCTCGCCAGGAATCAATGCCGAAACTACACTTCCGTTTGTAAGTCTCACACGAACACACTTTCTCAAGGCCGAGTTGGGTTTCTTGGGCTTGAGAATCATGATTCTCAACACAACGCCCTTTCTGAAGGGGCTTTTTTGCAAATCTGGTGCTTTCGACACATTGGCTTTCCTAGGCATACCTTGTTTTCCGTACTTGATCTGGTTGATTGTAGCAAATCTCATTTGCAAGTTTTGGAATGCAGTGTTGGTTTGTATGTTGGAGTTGATGGATGCCAAGTATGAGGTGGTGGGTTGGACCTTAGTGACTGGCTTGATCGAACCGGCAGATAAACGGCCCACAGAACCAGCCGTTTTGAGGCCACTCAAGAATGTCCTGAACATGTTGTGTGAGCTGAATTCGAAAAAAGCTTCAATAAAGTGAGTGAGCTGAATATAAACGAAAAATCTTCAATAAAGTGCGACATGTCGTCGAGCACCGTCCAAAAGGTCGTGTGCACACCGATGTCGCGACTCTCTGACGTTTTCCAGTTTTTTCTGAGCCAACCAAAAGCTTTCGATTACTTGGGCAAAGATGTTTAGAGCTTCGTTGTTGAGATCAGTGAGAGCGGTTCAGCCTGCTGTCAGGCAGCCTGTGCGCATTGCCAGCTTCATAAATCAGGGAGGCGTCCGTTTCTACGCCGGGTTCCCGGCCTTGTCCAGAGATGTCGCCAAAGAGAGAATCTTAGAGTTGTTGGAGGGCTACGACAAGATCAGCACCACCAAGGACATTACTGAGCAGTCTTCGTTCCTGCAAGACTTGGGCTTGGACTCGTTGGACGTTGTTGAGGTTGTGATGGAGCTTGAGCATGAGTTTAACATCCAGATACCTGACAATGAGGCTGATGGATTGAAGACTGTTGGACAAACCATTGATTATGTTCTTTCTCAGAAGGATGCTGTTTAGTAGATATGATGATTGTGAGGATTTTCCTGTGAATTGCATAGTTGTGTAGTTTATGAATAAATATAAGTAGAATGAGAGTGAACAGAAGAGTAAACAGACGGATTTAAGTGATTATTTGAAGTTTGATTTAGTTTTGGTTTTATTTTGACTATAGAGGAGGTTATGCTGCTGCTGAATTGATTATAGATCTATAGACGACTAGTTTATCGCAACTTTATGCTTTCATTTCTTGTTTTTGGGTGCAAATATTTCGTGATGGTGGAAATATCATAGTTTATGAACCAAAAGAAGCAGTGCAAATCGGTGTATTTGAAGTACGGTCCTGAAATTGGGTTTACCTGCTTCTCAAATACCTGTTCTGCACCTTGTCATTTGGAGTGATAACTCGGCACTTGTCACCCTAGTCCAAGTACCAGTATACCAAACCAACAAGTTAAGAGTTCAACAATACCTCCTAAAATGACTACTTCCCAAAAATGTTAACCACTCTGAAAGAATTACCATTCTGAATGAAAACAATCTTCGCTATGATACCCACCATGGATAATTAGAATCCAATGTCACTCAACTCCAATCCAATTCTCTCATCACCATTTTCTATTGAAATCGCTTACATAAGTATCCACGTGACTCTCAAACAACCAATCAAACAAACATAAATGTCAAAATTTCATTTATCGTTCAACTTATCATTACAAACTATGGTTGCAGTAAGTACCCAAATTCACGTTGATCACACCCAGTTGCAATACTAACATTCTCAGTACATTAAAGGTCCCGTCTACAAGACCGTATCCTCATTTGCGGGTGTTAACTTGCCACTTTTCAAGGCCTACTTGCCTGGTTTAGTCTTGTGGGGAGGTGCTGCTGGTGCTGCCGTCGCCACTTTCACCGAAGGTGTGCCATTGTTCCAGAAGACTTTCTACGACAAGATCCCATACTTTGGAAACCACTGGATTTACAACCCAGACCCAGAAGATGTTCCTGTATAAGCATAATAAATGTATTTATTGAGTGGTGTAAGGTGATGATTTGAGGAGTATAGGGTGGTTTTTAAATCTAAGATTTATTTGAAGAGTTTGTGAATAGTATTGTGTATGTTTCAGGTTTATCTTTATCAATGAGAGAGAATGATAGAACGTGGACACATACTAGAGTATTAATTTGGATGCTCCAATTAGAGTAAGTAGTTATGAAGCTTCAATTATTATGAAGTATATTTGAACTACTTTAATTATTATGAAGAAATATGAAGTACTTCAAATATCAAGTTATTATGAAGTATATATGAGGTACTTTAATTATTATGAAGAATATAAAGTACTTAAAATATCAAGTAATTATGATATGAGGTACTTTAATTATTATGAAGAAATATGAAGTACTTAAAATATCAATTATGAAGTATATATGAGGTTCTTTAATTAATATGAAGAAATATGAAATACTTGAAACATCAAGTAATTATGAAGTACTCCAATTAGTAT
This sequence comes from Kodamaea sagamina, assembly GCA_030556545.1. Lineage (NCBI taxonomy): Eukaryota > Fungi > Ascomycota > Pichiomycetes > Serinales > Debaryomycetaceae > Kodamaea > Kodamaea sagamina. Next base: position 426,455 of record JAKTUG010000004.1, read on the forward strand.
GTCCACTAAGCAAGAAACTCCAATCTGTAACCTACCATAAAAATGATGCTCTGCAACTTACGGTCCTGCAATTTTATTAATCAAGAAAGTATACCACTAATTCAAGCAAGATACTCCAAAGTATCAGTGTCTACCCGTCGTATATACTCATGCTGAACCAAATAGTCAATTGCAGACTTCAAATCTTTAATTCCAACAGGACCTCTCATCTTTAACATCTTCATAGACTCATTCAAAAGTCCAACAATGCTCACTCTTTTTTCACTTTTGCAAACTCTTACTACCGTGGCTCTCATTTCTTCTTGCCTGTTCTTAATAACATCTTTATCTGTGATTTCACTAATTGCACTTCTCGCATCTTTAGTATCCCTAGTGAAAGGAATTTTGATCTTGTTCGCCTTGTCTGTAAAGTTAGCATTAAATGCGTATTTGTTACCATTGACAAGAAGTATTCTGTACTTGTCACTGAGCGAATTCAACACTCTCGTCAAAAATTTGGACTCTAATTTTGTAATATTGTGAATATCAGTGAATAGAAGTTCATCATGCTCTTGGAACACCAAAAGAACCACTGCCTGGAATAAGTTCACACTCACTTCTTTACTTCCACTGGTAAAATTAACTGTCAAAACAACCTGGTGCAACGAATAATTGGTCCAGTCCAAACTTTGGTTCTTTAGTCTTTCTTTGGAGTTTTGGTAGGTCGTAGTAAACTCACCTAAAATGTTGGAAAACTGGACAGGTAAAACAACTTCATCACCGTACATCTTGGGTATGTCAGGCCAGTGTGTTTTGTTCAACACTATCGGGTTGAAATACGAACAGTTGACAAATTTGGTGAACTTGGTTTGCGAAACTTCCAAATCTTGGAACATGATATTGATCCCATCGTTCAAGTCACTTTCTCCAATTATATCAAGAAGTTTTTCAACTAACACCTTTTCTTGTTCAATATTCGATTTCCCATAGATTAACAACCTTTTGGATAAATCTTTCTTGTAGATTGTCAAAAAATCAGACTTATTGCTGATTAGTTTGTAGATGATCAACACGTTATCAAGAAACTGCGATAATGTATCATCTGGCTTTCTAAAGTACAGATCACAGTACTTGCACAAACTGTTGATAATTGTCGAGTTAGTTCGCTTATCATGATTAAGTGCCTTGGTAAACGATTCTCTGAGCTCAAAGTCGAACTTTTCATTGTCCAGGAAACATTTTCCAATAATACTTCTGAACCCATCATACTCTTCCACAAGTAAGTTGACTAAATTTCGGTTCAGTTTTTGCTGTTCCACAACTCCCATCACAGTCCTTTTAATTAACAAGCTCCATTCCAAAAGCAAACTCAGAATAGAGTCAAACTGAAAGTTCTGCATCGATGTGGTACATATATCGTACAAAGTCTTGAGATCCTCATGCTCAGTGCCCACCAAAATATGGAAATTTTGCTCCAACTTGGGTGTGAAATCACTGAAAATAAGGTTCCACTGGAGTTTGAGCAACAAGTCGCGAAGAAATCCGTTGGTTTTGCCGCATTCATGAAAAAAGCCGATTTCGCACGAGATCTTGACAAAAACCGTGTGGAAGTATAAATCTGGGGGATATTGTTCTTTCAACTGCGTATAATGCACCAATATCCTCTCTATGAGTCGGTTATGGAGTTTAAGCTTGTTGTCATAGTCAAGTTTCACCAACATGGCAGTAAAATCTAACGAAGTTTGGTAGTTGTTCCCATATTGCCTAGTTTGCTCGAGCATTTGCGTGTAATTTTGGTATATTGGAATCGATGTTTCCTTAGTTTCAAATAGTAATGTCTCTCTAAATAGGTCAAGACCTTGAACGTGTATCCTCTTTCGTTTAGAGTTCATCAAGTAGTTACGATCCAAGTAAAGAAACAATTTCGACAAAAGCTTCAATTTGGACTCCCATTCATTATATATCTCGACTAGTTGCAGGCCAAAAATGAACAATTCTTTCCCCATTATTGCATAGACTTTTGGTGCTACATCCTGTTCCATTGCCTGGTCCAACTTTGTCGAGATTATTCCAGACAACTTCAGCTGTTCTGAGTATTTTAGTCTGCACAAGGACTCCACATTGGAGTAGTAAGTTTGGTAGGAACGTTGCAACTTCTCTCCTTTGAGTACAGTTTCGACTAGGTTGTACACCATTTCGCGTACGTTTTCAACGTATGATGAAAGCAACTCGCCCAGTCGTCCGTCTGCCACTCTTTGCTTCTTGTTGGAACCGAGAGGCTCTGCGTCTGGGGTATATTCATCTAGATGGGAAGGGACCCGGGCTATTGAGATGTCGGATTCGCTTCCAAATGCCAGAATGGATCTTATATCGGACATTGTGAGGGTATATGTTGGAATATGGTGGTATTTGGGATATAAGGTACTTCTTTTCACTTAAAGTAATAGAACTTAGAGAATAAAATAGTGTCGTTATATTGATCTTGGAATGTCGTGAATAAAGTCGCATTGATTTTGTACAGGTGAACTAGTTTTCATTGAAGTTGATGAGGAAGTTGTTATTGAATAGGATGTTGATGAGTAGCTGGAGTGTGAGCGAAAAGGTATGCTTCCATTGATAGAAATCTAATATTTAGAAGATAAAGTTTTTCTGATATTTGGTAGGTTTTTTACAAAGAGGTATTCTTCAAAGAACTTGGGAAGTTAAAGCTCAGAGTGAGCTGTGATTTCGAAAAACAAGGAATATACTTTATTAATAGGACCACCATTGGAATGATTCATGCTCTAGATTATTTTGGCGCAATAATCTTAATACGTAGTAATATTTACTGATATTCATAATTGATAATAGTACTCAATTTGCCGTTCGCATACAAAAATACTGAAGATCAAAGTAACTAATGGAGAAGGTTGACGCGTATTAGAATTTGACTTCAAACTAAACTAGTTTCACTCTTGGAAAGTGAATTTTGTAAAGGAAGAATTTAACTTCAGTTTTGGCTGCAAAATTGAACTTAAATTTTAAGGGGACTGAAGAAAATGTGATGTTTACTTGACAATACGATTGTGATTTAGCAATTATCTTTTAGGTGCTAATTAACACATCAACGCACCACCTCCTTCAAGAGTATCTACACAGCTTATCTACTAGCTGCCTCAAAGTTTCAATTATGCTGATACGACAAACACAAGCTTAGTATACTCCTTCAAGAAATCTGGCCATCATTGAGCAAAAGTACACCACACGGAGGATCACTTAACCCAATTTAGATTAAGTCTCCTAAATCGTTACATGTTTCTGAAAATAATAAGACACTATAACGCTCACTCAACTCTTCAGATTCTTCAACTCTCGTAAAAAATTCGAAAAGCACTACAAAAAAGCTGCAAATCTTGAGAGCACAATCAACTGCGTTAAACATTCGCTCAACCACACGCTGAATACAGGCTCAAATACACACATTAATACACTACTGTACTCTAGAGCAACCCAATCCAGCAGGAAGCAAGACACTTCCAGACCAATAATCTTGTAGAACTGAAATTCATTCTTTCTCCATGTTTCAAATTGCTGCGAATTTCCTAAACAAGACGAGCCAATACAGAATGTGAATGCAAGTCAAAAATTAACAAGCAGTCAATAAAGATACAAAGAACTATCTCTATAGATCCGATTCTTTTAGGAAATTCTTTTGAAACTTCGAACACTCATATTCGTACTCTCGTCCCTATTTTTCGACTAATTCTCAAGCAATTTCAAGTATAAAAGGGCCAGTGAAGCCCAAGTCTAATCCATATTCCAAACAACAACTACAACAACAATGGCTGCTCAACAAACTTCAACTAACAACGCTTCTAACACTGCTTCTAAGTCCCAGAACGCTAACAAGGATAACAGTAGCAGAGTCGGTACCTGGGGTGTCAACCCATATGGATGTACTATTGTCTAAAAAAAGCGAGAGATGGTGTGTAGCTGATGGATGGTTTCGTACTATTTAGGTTAATACATGCTGCTTTCAAGTTCTTCGTAGGAGGAGTTGGTACAAAAAGAGTTTTGATATTGATTTGTTTGAGCATTAGATAAGAGAAACATTCAATGTAAGTGTGGACTGAAATGCAGACGAACCTTTTTAGGCATCAAAGAATAAATTCTTTAGGTGCTCCATGATTTACAAACTTCTTCAATTTTTGCACCCAATGTATCTTGATAGCTAAGAAATCTGAAAAACCTTCGTAATTGTTAAAGTCTGGTGAAATATTTGATTGCACAAGAGTTTTCGCATTTTTGAAACCTTTACTTTAAAGTTGAGTGTTTTAGGTATATAGATTTACGTTGATGGCAAATCGAAAAGAGAGTATTTAACTTGATGCGTTCAGTTCAAATTTGACACACTTCTAGAATTATGTACAAAGTCCCTCAAAACTATCTGAATTTAATAAACCCAAAATCTAGAGAAATTAGAAGCTGAGTAACACCAATGATAACAACAAACTGTACCTGTCTATTCCTCTAGATGTCCTTCTTCCCTTCCAAACATTCATCCTTACATTATCTATGTCGTGAAAGTCGCACCAAATCCATAGAACAAAAAAATCTTTACCAAAAACATTTTACCCCACGACTTATCCTAAACCTAATACCATTAACAAACTAAACTTCCTGATGGACTCGAAACCTCAAATCACAGATCCAAAACAAATAACCAATATCTACAAAAAGAATGGGTCGTTTGACAAACAGCGGAAAATTCTACTCGAAAACTTCAAACAAAGCGAAACACACTCAAACTTGCTCATCAAATTAAAACTCTTAGTTGAGTCAAAGGTCAAGAATGACCCTGAGATACTACTTAAAAACAAGGGTAAGGTAGGGGCCTTGATCCAAGGAGAAATAGTCAACTCCAAACTGAACGGGATGGATATATTGAATATGGACAACGATGATAAGATAGTAAAATCCAGTGAATTCCAGCAGTTATTGAAGACAGAACTAAAAGATATTAAACGCAAAATGCTAGGAATATCCGATGAGGACTATGCCGAGCAATTAGAGACTGAAGCGAAGGAAGAGGAACTTGAGAAGCAGCGGGTTATAGAAGTACAAAGAAGACAAGAGGATTTAGAAAAGACATACAAAAATAACTTTAAAGTGAAAAGCTTGTCCAAAGTCCTGAAACCCAGGTTTAATTTGAAGAAACCCGAGAAGGAGGAGAAGAAGATGAATTTTATGATGTATTAGTTGTCAAAGGAAATAAATGGGATATAATGAGGATTTGAATAGTGTATGGATAAGTAATATCCAAATAGTTTGGGTGCAATTGTTAATATTTTCATGTAAAGTTGGAACTTATTCAGACTTCAAATAAAATGAATTCTTTGAAACTTTCTGAATTCGAAAAGAGTTGCAAAATCTGAAGTTTGAAGCAGAAATGTAAAAACCCTGAAAATGTGACAGGATATTGAACGTTAGGACATGGAAGTTGTCACTTTTGCAGCCAAAACCAGCAAGAGAAAAACAAGGCTGTTTCTTAAGTGTCTTTCTTCAAAGTTAGCAAGAGAAAAACTAGGCTGTTCTTCAAAATTGATTTTGTTCTTCTTTGAATAGTGAGAGTTCAACAGACATAGGAAAGTTCAACAGACATAGGAAGGTTCAACAGACATAGTAGATTTATTGTGATGTTATTGAATTTAACAAACCTGGTTCTATAATGCACACACTTGCAAGTGTTCTTTTGACAACCTCAATAATGATCGCTAGATTTGATATTCAAGTAGTACTCATAGGGCCTTCTTTAAAAGAAAATAAAACGCTTACCATTGCCAACTAGTAGAATGACCAATTAGCCCTTCGTCATAATACGGTTGCAAAAGGTCTGTCGTTTCAACCACCCGGTCCACGAGCACATATCTCGGTTTCTTCCTATCAAATGACTCACAAATATTGGTGACAATTTTCACGTCAAGTTCCTTATTCAGAGCTAGAAGAATCATTCTAAGAGTCTCTCCAAATTCAATTCCACAAGGGATTTTAAGTTATTATCTTTCAAGTGTATGGTAACCAAAGAATTTGGAAGCACAAGCCTCAGAGAACCTAAGAATTCACCGAGATTATTGGAAGAGAGATCCAAACCCCTCAAACTGGCTATACTTGTAGGATCGCCTTTAATCAATGTAATAACTGAGTCTGTAATTCTAAATGTTTCCAAACTCAGTGGTAACTTGTCCCAGTCAAGTTCATCATCTATTCCATGCTCCACAACTAAATTTGTGAGGTTTGGACTATTCTGAAGTGAAAATAGTTTGAACGGGCAACAGTACAAAAACATTTTTGTCTAATGAGTGTAATTGAACTCAATTGGTAGTACTACCTTGATATAATTAAATGTAATAATAAGTCCTTCAATCAGATATGGAATAAAATTTATTGTCTTGAGTTCAGAAGGAAGTATATCATCTTCAGGAACAGTTAAATTTCCCAAGCTACAGTCTGACACATTTGGAAGGATTAGGTTATTGAAATCAAAAATCTGAGTGTTTAGCAAACTAATCGATTCCAATGTAACAAGGTCTCGGCGTTAAATTCAGTTATTATAGTATTTTTCAAGTTAATTGACTTCAAGCTTTTAGGCAAATCAGGCCCCAGGATTTCCTCAAGTTGCGGATTAAAATCTAGATTTAAATGTTGCAACTTGGTTAATTCTTGCAAGTTGTTACCCTTTATGTTTTTTAGGTTGTTCCTAGATAAGTTTAGTGAGGAGAGGTGTGGTGGCCACAATACTTCCTGAAGTCTATTGATGGAAGAGTTTACAATCGCCAACACTCTCAATGTTTCGGGAAAGTGCACTAACACAGGTTGTGCACGCACTCCAGTCAATTCAAGCGATTTCAAAAATGGAGGAAGCGTGATTCCTCCTATATAGAATGTAGGGTCTGCAATGCGTTTTCCTTGGAGATTCTCTAAATAGAATGTAGGATCTGCAGTGTGGTTGCCTTGAAGATTCTCTATATATACTGTAGGATCTGCAATGTGGTTGCCTTGAAGATTACTACCCTCCACTTCCCGTCCATTTAGCATAACTAACAACTTAAGGTGTTGCAAACTAAGAGGGAACTCGAATTGGGTGACATTTGACCTTAAATCTAGTCTTTTCAAACTCAGAAGACCTGAAAAGGATACGGGGGTATCCTCTATATAGATTTGTAACAACTCAAGGGTTTGGGTAAGTTTAATGTGACCAGGGTTTTTAATTGGGCCATTGTAATGATACGTTTGGAGAAGGTATAGCTTTGTTAAGTCCCAGCTGACAGAAGCTGTACTAGTATATGTGAAGTTCACGCAAGTAAGGAAAGTTGAACTCATGGACTTCTTCTTCCGCCTGCAACGTTATACTCAAAAACTCAAGTGTTTGTGGAACAGATTTCAATTCAGTGTCTCTTCATTTAAAGTCAACGTTGTCAACATCTCCAATTGCTACGTTTTGAAGGTGAGTGAAGACCAGGGTATATGCAAAGGTTGGAGCTCAGAAACAGGGCGAAAACCTGTGATTTGCTCCATTCCAGTGAAAGTTATCGTGGAAACATTGAGGTTCTGGAGAAATTCATGGGGAATTTTCAGCGAAACCCTTTTTGCGAAGTGATAACGCAGGTAGATTGGTGTGAGGATGAGGTTAATGGACTTAGCTTGGTTCAAAATCTCAGGAAACTGTTTGTAAAGTATGTTGAGGTTAGAAGCCAGTTCAAGTCTGATTCTATTAGGCACGTAGAGTGACATATTGGCTTTTAAAAACTCGATGAAGGAAGTGATGGACGGGAAATTGTTCTCTATTGGAAGGCCAAACTCATTCTCATAATTGGTGGAGTAAATTGTCACCGAAGTATAATAGCTTGCAAAGACATAGCGTCCAACCAATTGCAGTTCAAAAAGATACTGCTTCTCCTTTAAAAGTAGGATGTCCACAATCCTGTGTAAAACTTCAATTGGTATGTTTTTTATGGATTCAGTCATCTGTTTAGTTTTCTATCCTCTAAATTTGGTTTTCTTGGAGCACTTTCTTACTCCTGGATTATATAAACCATTAGTATGGAAAGTTTTCTTAATACTGATAGAACAAATAGGTACGGTATTTGGGAAAAAGTACACCTTTGCCAACTCTTTTCGTGGTGCTTTAGATTTTGTTAACAGTTTAAGGTGATCTATCAGGGATTGGGAATCACCTGTTTGCATGCTTGGAAGAATTTGCATAGCTAATGTTTAGTTGTCATACTTAGTTGACTGGATACGTAGTTGTGATACTATGTTGTCTAGATACTTAGTTGTAATACTTTGTTGTCTAGATACTTAGTTGTCATACTTTGTTGTCTAGATTCTCAGTGATCATATTGCAACCAATGTGTTCTAAGTTTTGGCTTGAATTTCTTGAGAACTGGCTAGCAGATATGATTTGAACTTTTTGTTTTCCAGTTGTCATACTTTTTCAGTAGTTGAAATTTATTTGGTTTTTTATAATTTTGAGAGGTGAGCTAATAGTGGTCTACTAAGTAATAAGTGCTGATTTTTGAAGTGCTCAATAACTATAAGGTACTGAAAGGAATAAAGCACGCTTAAAATGGTAAATCAATGTTTTTCATACCCATTACTCTCAACTTACAAAATCACCATAAATGAACAGTGGAAACTGATTAGGCAACTTAACTATCTCCTTTGAACTAATAACTAAAACATAACCCCTTTCATAAGCCTTTTACTACCCCTGTAGAGGCCTAGATCCTGTGTCCATAACATGATGGTGAAGCTTATACTACCTGCTTCACATTTCAGTGTGATTGTAGTTCATATTTCAATATGATCTTACCTCATATCTTATCTTTATATTAGCTCCTTTATTGTCGTCACGTAACCTAGCTTTTGCCAAAAAGTACCACCAGTGTCCTCAACCTAATAAAGAGAACTCGAAACCAACCTATTATCTAAATTACTCATCTGCTCATACAATCCTCAACCTAGACAACTATAATACACTAATCATCCTTCTCAAAAATCTCATCCGCAATTAACATCAACTCCTCAACAACCTTGCTCTTGTAACTCAAATCCTGGGGACTCATTGAATTGTCGTTCAAAATGGCCGGCCCCCAGATAATGGCCAAACTCTTGGCGGTCATTCTATTCGTCGCCTCATGCAGTGCCACCTGGTTCAAATGGAAGATTAACGCTCTCAACGTAAAGTACGCCCCGTCCGGAAGATGGTACACCAAGTTGTGGAGCTTTTTGGCAATCAAGGACTGGTCGGTCAGCTTGACGGTCTCCATGAACGAGTTGAAGTACTCCTGGGTGAGCAACGGCTGCGGCAAGCACGAAAAATAGAGCTTTAATAACAGCGCAACGCAGTATATGTCTGCATCTAAAACGTTATTAGGGTCGATGTTGCTGCCAATGAGCAAGTAGTCTGTGAATTTGTTGTCGATGGAGTCTTTGAGTTGGTGTACGGTGGCTTTGCTTCCACTGGTTCTGTAGATACCCTCAATATCGAGACCATAGGTCTGGATCACCTCAATACATTTTTTGACGACTAGCGGCACCTTTTCAATGCCGGCATACTCGACCAAGTCCTCGATGGGCACGCCAAAAGTGGGCTGCAGAAACTGCGACGGAAACGGTTTTGGTCCGTTCAAGTCGGGGGTTCTCTGTGGGTCGAGAGATGAGTACGCAAAGGAGCTCTGGGTGACTGAGGGTGAGGAAACGTGGAAGGATGGGGAGGTTTGCGAGCCTGACGACAGATTAAAGTACTGTTGCGAGTTTTGTGAGTTCTGTGGTGCAGAAATGGACGGAATTGCGTTTGAAGGACCCACGGCCGCCAGAATGTTGGTGTGGTTCGTGTTCAAAAACGGTTTTGTCGAGCTCGTCTTCACCCCACGGTTCAACAGCGGATGCACAACATACTCTACCGGCACCAAAGTGCTTGTTCTGCTCGATTTCTCAAACTTCTTGATGTAGCTGTACAAATCCTTCTCGTTATCGATCGCCAGAGCCAAACCCTTCATCGAAGCACCCTGATTAGCATTCAACGGACTAATCAAAATACCACAGTTCATCACTAAGTTCTCATTATAAGTGGCAAACTTCTGGAGCTGCACATTCATGGCAATATCCAACTCCAAAATCAAGTTTTGCAACTTTTTCGAGTTTGTAGGACGATGAACCACCAAAATTTCATCCTTGAGTTTCTTACAAGAAGTCACCCTCAACTTGTAATCCTGATCAGCCATATCAACTTTCCTGTGCAACTCATCCTCCTGCTGCTCTACCGTCTTGTTTTTCAAAAAAGACTTCTTATTGGGATCCGCAGCCTTCAACTTCTCCAAGTCCTCGCACAAGTGGTTGTACTTTTGTTTCGCTTTTTCCGCGGCCATAATCGCATCCGAACACTCTTTTTCCTTGCGTTTGCCCTCGTCCTTGATCAATTTTCGCGAGCGCGAAACCGTCGCAGTTAGCGCCATCAATTCGTCGTACATCGTGTTGAGTGCGCCTACAAAAGAACTGCCCACCTTGAACAACTTCTCGTCGAACTCGACTATCGCGTCGAACTTGCTGATGAACGAGTCGTTCTTCAACTTGCCTGATGTTCCGCTGGTGCCCTGCTTGACGGATGTCCTCAAGTTGCTTGCAAACTTCTTCAACTGCGAGTAGTGCTCGTCCTCAATCTGCGCACGTTTTTTGATGTACCGCGAGAACTCGTCGCAGGTGTTCAAGCTTTGTTTCAAGCGGCCCAAGAGAATGTCCAAGCTTGAATCGCTATTGAGAATGGTCTTCACCACGTCCTGTTCGAGCAACGCTTCAGACATGATGACAAGTGTTTTTTGTGCGGAGAAAAAATGGATTTATTAGATTTTTGGTTTGGTTGGTTTATGATTTTATTCGATTTTATGATTTTGTTTAGATGATTTTATTGGTTTTATTTGGCTTGATTTAGTTGATTTGAGGGGATAGGAAGGTTTGGATTTGAGGTTTCTATGGTGTAGAGATGGCGGATGTGGGCTGCGATAAGGATGAAGAGGGGAATGCTCGGTGGATCTTAAATTTGCTTGATGATAACATAATGGTATGGGGTGGCCTTGGTGATTACACTTAAAGTTTAGTCTGTAAACGTACATGATTCAGTTAAAGAATCTGTTAAAGCCAAATGTTCGGGGTAGTCACGCAAACATAGCCCTGTAAAACACAAACAAGCATCTCATGCTATTATAAGCACTCGTCAAGCGAGGCTCTTAATCTGTTCTGATTAGCAAAGTGTACAGTTTGGGCTTAACTTGACGACAACCTGTTCCGTTGAGTTTTCTGGTTCCATTTTGCTGCTTCCAATGACTTTTCTGCTTCAAGGGCGATAACGTTGTCATGTTTGCACTCTATTGTGAGGCTGGGTAACCTTGGAGACTGGCCTCAGCAGGTATGAGAATTACGCACGATTGGATTCTGGGTAAATTTCAGTTGGTACCACTAATGACGTCATTTCTTTAGCACCAATTTTCTCAACTTCTCATCAAGCCTAAGTGTTTAGTCAAAGAACAATCAAGATTGTAGTCGAGAACAATCAGACTCGTATTGGCTTGTCAGATTTAAGCGTTTATTTTGATTCCAGTGTTTTGTCATCTTTAGTCTAACAGATGAGCTAATGAATAGCCATTTTGCACCCCTTGATTGAGATGACTTGGGGTTACCAAGACACTTTAGAAGTTGGTATGTTCTTTTCGTGGAGACGATTGTAAGGTGTAGATTTAATCTAGAGATATTGTAATTTAGGCATAGTGCTGAGAAAATAAGATGGCTGCAAATTGTAGTTGTGGTGGAGTGTGAGGATGGGGAGGGCAGAATTTTAAAGGTAAAGGTTGGTTCTGGAACGTTAATGTTCATGGTTTTGTTTGTTTGTAAATCAGGGTTAAGCCAAGAAAGTTGGGGATGTGATTAGTTCGGAAGAAATGGAATCTTTTAGGGCTGGAGAAGTGAAGTTTTTGGAGGAACTGAAATAATTTGGTTAGAAAGAAGTGGAATCTCCTTGTATTTGGAGGAACCGAAATCTTTGCTTCTGGGTAAAGTGCGGAGCCTACACGGCAAACACACCACTCAAGAACCTAAAAGACCCCTGGCATCACCTGACCCTCATCTCTTAAAGTTTCCAACTTTAAGCCTTCCACTACTTCATCAGAATTCAAATCAAGTTAACAAGTGTGAGGCAGAACCAACATCCGATTGGACTAACCAAACCAACGGCTGAAGCGCTGACTTCCATCTGTTCAACAAAATAAAGAAAGTGCTTTTCAAAAAAATGACCAATTTAGGGGTGGTACCTGAAAGTTGACCGAAACGTATTTGCAGCCAAATTTTTAAATGTAGTCTAGATTTGAAGATAATTTGGATTAGCGTAGATAAAGTCGTAGGAGTTAGTGATTGTAATTGTATGTGATTGTATATGATTTTATTTACATGTGAATTTGAATATGATTTTATTTGTATGTGAATTTGAATATGATTTTATTTGTATGTGAATCTACTTCTAAATGGTTTTATTTGTATGTGATTTCATATATACATGATTTTTTATGTATGATTTTGTTTGTATGTGATTGTATTATCATATTTACATGCGTTTCAGTATTCTCTTCACGTCAACGCCATTTTAAAATGTCAATAATCTCAATTATAAAATTTATCATCCTCATATCAATATATCAAACCTTTATTCCCTAATTAAAATAAACACTAGCCCTCTTCTCATCATCATGACCAAACTGATTGACCCCCTGCTCCACATTCGCAACCGAAAACTCCAAATCATCACTGGTAATCATATCCCAAAACTTGTATATCATCATGATGGTGAACACATTGCACAAGGACGCAAACAACAAGCCGTCCACATAGTGCAGCGCCCCCTTGCAAATGTCCTCACTAAATGCGTACGTCAACAACTGCCCCGCGACAAAAAAGAACACCCCGAGCACTATCGCACCCAACGACCAGTAGTTGTCCAACGCAAACACAACCAATATGACCTGCGAAACAACATAGAAAAACAATATGATCGCATTCATTACGTAAACCACCACGAAAAGAGCTACCGTTTTGGAATCATCCAAAGACGTGTGCCAGCCCTTAAACGTGATGATAGCCACCAAAAAATTAGCCGCAAACCACAAGAAAGTCAAGACACGGAGCAGCCACATGGACTTGCGGGTGCCGTCCTCCCAAAACTGAAAGTACAAGATGCCGTTGTAGAGCAACGAGATGCACACCGCACCAGCAAAACCAATCTGAACCGCAACAAAGTACGCGTAACTGTCGCTCAGCGGCGGAGACACACCACAGTCCACCACCAACGAGCTGACAATCAAACCAATCGACAAGTACAAGAAGTACAACATTTCTGTTCTGCCAATGGCCGTGTATTTGGCCCTGACGTTAAATATGATGATGAGCAAGATGGACAAACCACCAAAGTGGACGAAAGCATTGCCCACCTGGAAGATCATGGTGTTGGCCAACTCGACTGAGCGCGCGTAGCACACTGGCAACATTCCCCTATCAAAGGGGCCCGTCAGGTTCTGCGCTGCGATCACTGAGCACAACGGTAAGCCCACTGTTTTGCAGATGTCTTCAAAGTCCCCGAATCCCATCGTGTTTGAAAGTAATAGATTCTTTAATTTTTGGAAACTTTTTTTCCATCTTAAAATAGATATGATTCTTTTGATCAGGCTTTGAAATGGTAGTCAGTTTGGTTTTTGGACGAGGATGGGAGGGAAGGGGAGGGAGAAGGTTGGGAGAGGTGGGTGAGGCGATGATGCGGGTGTTTTGGTCGGGGGTATAGTTGGTGGATCTGGCACCCCTTTATGCAGAGTGGTTAAGGTGGTGGGGCGGAACATCTGCTACTGCTGATGTTGCTGCCGTAGGCAGTAGCAGAAGTGGTAGCAGAGGTAGAAGAGGTGGTAGAAATAGCAGAATAGCGAAATGGTAGTACATTTACTCTTCTGAATATTAGTTTTGGCCAGCACAAAAGAAATTAGAACGAAAATTTGCACCCAAAACTTGATGACTGAGATGTGAGAACGATGTAGTATGATGGATGAACGATGGATGAATGATTGACGAATGATATAACTACATATGAGTGGGTAAATAAGATGTCAGTAAATGACAGTAATAGCTAAAAAATGAGACGTAAAGGTAATGAAATGTATGTATTCTAAGAATAAGATACGCTTTTGGATTGTTGCGTACAAATGATTGTTACATACGTAAACAGTGAATTGTAAACAAAGTGAATATGGTGGTGTTGGTGAGAATTTAGTGGATTATATGTGTGGAATTATACGTTGGAATTAGGGGAATTGTGGAAATGGTGAGATAACGTGAAGTGAACTGAGGGTGGTTTTATACGGATCAACCAAAGACTTGAACAACGGATAAAGAAAAGGGGTAACGGATATACAGGTGAGTTGTCAACCTAGTCTAACTCAACTCAACTATTCAAAAGATGAATTCGAGGTTGGTTCTACCTGAACTTCCTTCATTTTGTAAACATTCAGAATCGGATCGTTAGATCGTAGAATTTTTCTGTTTTGGTTTGTATTGGATTCGCCGGATTAGGAAAAATGGTGTAGGTTAAGAGTCACATAACTTTTGGACTAGAGGTTGCAATCCACGAAGTCTACCATCTAGTTTGACCCACCTTTATAATTCTCTCCTCAATTTAAAACCAGCAGTTACAACTACAACCTGAGTACTTTTTCAATATTTAGGTGTACCCCCACCAGTCTAGACCTCGTAAAATACTCTATTGTCTTTTTTTAACGAATTACGTTCTAGTAGCCACAGCAATTGAGTTTACTACCTAAGAATTAGAGTTTTCGTAAAAAGATTGTTAGGTGAATCAGGCGTAACCAATGTGTGATTGGGATAAATCTGGATTCTGGTCATCACTCCTTTAACATTTGATTATTGTGAGGTTTATTCAGTATGGTTTTCTTAACAAATAATGTTAGGTTGAGGGACACTGGATGGATCCCCAGTATCCTAGTCACATGATCCCGGACTGACTAATGAGGTTGTTAGCTCATAAAAATTAATGGACTTGATTTTTCAATAGGATGTTTGGCTCGTACTACTGTCGCACTGCACTGAATTCTGACTTGTTTTTCATTGTAACGTGAAACTTTGAATATTTAAAGGTAAATTTTATTATGCAGTCTGGTTTTCTTGGTAAATGACAAATTTAATGGACTTGATTTCTCGATTGCCCGGCTGGTACTGTACTTCCGATTTTATTTCCAATTGAAAATTAGCCTTCTATGTGAATATTGAATTTTCAGTATGGAGATCTGAATGTTAGCAAATTTCCAAATTAATGAATAAATATCCCATTTATGAGCTCTTTATACTCACACTACTGTTGGATCTGCACTAGCTTTTATTATTTCTCATTCAAACATGAATGTTCTTTTTGTAGAGTATGTTTTTAGTTACAGTCTTCTTTTTTCTCAATGATAATTACATAAATGGCCGTACATTAAATTGTCGTTACTTCACAATCTAGTATTGGATTGCTTCTACCTTTCGTTATTAATGCTCACAAACATGAACATTGAATTCTCTAAGTTAGTTAAACGTTGACTTTTCTCACCAATACATTTACATTAAAGTTAAAAGTACACTATACGTTGACTTTTAATCTACTTTTATGAAACCTATCACACTGATTTTTCATTAATCACAATTCTAATGAACCTTTATCCCTACACTTAGTGCTCGCTACGCTCGCTCTCATAAATCATTCATAAACAACACCTCAGCGTTGTACCATAATACATAACCCAATAAATACTCTATACCTGATAGTACGGTGGAGGAGAATCAAACACAGTCCGAAACTTCTTCCCACTAATCTTCTCCAACCTTGCATTCTCTAACTTAATCGTGTTAAGCTTCGAGTTGATCTTCTCTATGTCGATATAATTAATCGACTTGCTTTCATTTCTCTCCTTCATCTTACTCTCATTTCTTTCCTCATTTTTTTCCCTCATCTTAAACTCCTTACGTATTGGAGACGTCAGAATTTGCTGGTTGTTCGAAAAACTAAACAACCCACTGCCGAGTCCCACGTTGAGCAAGCTGCTGGCACCAGGGGTCCCCACAGACGGCTGGCCCTCTGTAGTCTGGTATGCTTTGATAAGTTCTTCGTACGTGTCTTTGGATATCCTCATTGGTCTGGGGTGCACCAACGGACTCACGGGGCTGCTGTCCTGCGTCAGCAGCTTCAGCATGGCTGCCAGCTCGAGGTGTTCCTCGTTGACGAGTGTCGACACGTCCGAGTCTTCCAAGACCAGGTTCATCGACGTCGAAGGCGTGATCTGCGCAGATGTAAGTGTCGAGGAAGCCGCAGAAACAGCAGATTCAGAAGGTTCTGGCGTCGTGGGCTTCTTCCTTCTCATTTTTATGGTTCTTCTCTTTGGTTTGACAATATTGTTGTTGTTGCTGGTCAATTTATAGTAACTGTTTGCCTGAATCGAAGAAATCTCACGCACAATATCCTCAGTACGGTCAAAATTCCTGTTCACCAATAATTGAATAGGGATACCGTTTGTTCCATCCAGTACAACACCTACAATATCATCCATATTCTTACTGTTCAAGTTGCTGTGCAACGAACTCAACAAATTTGGCAAGTTTTTGTTGAGCTTGTTGCAGTGAGTTCTCTGGATAATGTTCTTGAACCTTGGCACATTCACCTTAAGAGTCTCACGCGAGTTGAACAAGGTCAAGTTTTTACGCAAGTTCTGCGACGAGTACACCGTGTTGGGTATAATCGCAGTTGCAGTTGCACTGCTGGCCACGTCTGCACCAAATGCCATGTTAGTCAAGTCTTCAAGCGAAAGATAGCTGAGCGACATTTGGTGGATCAATGTCGGCAATGTCTCCCGGAATAAATCTCTAATCTGGTTTTCAATCTGGGTCTGCAAAAAGGTGGCAAGCACCTGGACCGTGTCAAAAGTCGACGAAACCTTGATTGAATCAAGTGGATCGTTGCGGAACACCAACGTAAGACCCTTGGTTTTCGAAAAGACAATAATTCCAATACCGCTGATGCGGATATCGCTCAACTTCAAGTCCATAGGCAACGCAAACTGCTCGTTCGACAACAAAAATTCAGGTGTGACAAACAGGTCGCCCATGAGTTCGCGTTCCAAGCTGTTGGAGCAGTAAATGTTCAACGGGTTGGCCTGCACCTTGGTGTGCAACGTCAAGTGGAAGTCGCCATCGTAGTTTATCTTAAATATGCCGCGGAAACGATCGCGACCCAACTCTCCAATCTCAAGAATCTCGAAATTTGGCGCTATCTTGCCAAAGTTCAAGTCTTTGATTTGTATCTCAGAGGCGAGTATGTTTGGCGACTTGCCCGAGTTAAGGGCCTTTGTCAACAACTCCTTCGTCCAACTGCTCAAGTTGTCCGTCTCGAGTGTGTTCCAGTTCACCTTGAACGACATATCACTGTGTAAAATGAACTAAGGAAAAGAACGGATGTCTCACTTTATATTCTTTTATCTTGGTGCGCCCCTTTTGTTTATGTAAAAATTTGTTTGACTCTGCGTCTTTTTGAGAAGAGAAAAAATGATGCGATTGTGCTCCGGGAAACTGGAGATTTTTCTGTTTTCGATAAAATTGACGTTTGATTGGACGAGTGAATAGCCGAGTATTGGGTGGTTTGGCAATGATTGTGCTTGGGTTTGTGGATCTGGGGTATGCGATGGGGTAAAGTTGTTGTTGTGGGTTGGTTCCGTTTAGTTGTTTCCGTGTAGTTGTTTGCGTTTAGTTTCTTTGTAAGTTTAGTTGAAGCTCCCTAAGGCTATGACAACCGGTGTTTGGATCTGATGAGGTAAGAAAGTCAACAAAGAGGATGAATGGGGTTGGTTATGAGTTTGAAGGAGTAGTGTGAGTTTAGGAACAAGAGTTTTGATAAGGTTTGTGCTTGGAACAAATTTGTGGCCGGGATATGACGTAGGTGGAATGAGGGTGAAAGTGAGGGTATTAAGATAAAGAACGTGGATGATTAATGGACAGAATGTATGAGATTATTGACGGTTACCAGTAAAAAAAAAGACTCTACCCAAAATGTTCATTGCTATTTCACTAGTATTTGAGATATGGAGTTTAGAGGTGCAGGTACGCGATTATGGGAGATTAGATTGAACCAGTATGGATTTTTAAGGACCAGAGAATTTTGGTGGAGCTAGATTTCTACTACTCTTGAGTATACTTTGATATAACCATCTTTTGGTACAGAGAACTGAAATTTCGGCGAGATTGTCAACTTTCAAGTAACGTTAATTTCACCAAACGTTGTTTTGGCTCCAAAATCAACAAACATCGACTGTAATATAATACCCAATATCTACCATGCCTCCTTTAGCTTTATTATCCTAAAATCATTTTGTCATACCCCTTCTACATCTCAAACTAATCTACTAATCTACTAATCTTCTCTTCCATTCAACCAGCACCGCATATAAGTTATCATTCCCCACAAAGTTCCTATTCCCGCACTCTAAACTTCTAACTTTGGAACAATATAAGTATCAACCACAACACTGAACTGAACCACCGATGGAGATTTCAATGGAATTACTACGCAAATCACTTTGCACACTCTGGCTACACAAGGCTAGGTTTAGGAGTCAGCTAATAAGTGTGGAGGATCCTTTTTGGTCCAGTTTACCAGAAGTTAAAATGGGTCCTATCAGGAGTTTAGATGCTGAAGCTCGATTTTTTGGACTGCTGGACAGGTGGGTAATTTCAACAAAGGGGATTCACGGAGTTGTTTGATGACTTTTAGTTTCTGCTGGACAGAGACGTGTTTAAAGAGCTGGTAGTAATAAATTTGGAAGAGTTTATGATGTTACTTATTTCGCTGATATTGTTATTGGTATGAACGATTGGGTACAAAGAGTATCTTTGGTGTAGGGAGTTCAAAGAATTTACTTATTGTGAACATATTTTCATGCTTCAGGTTTGTAAGTAACTCGTAGAGAACATCTTAGTCAGTTTAGTTCCCCTTGGCTGGTATTTTTTTGCCCCAGTTTCTCCACTTTTTGCAGCCAAAATTATCATTCAAAGAAACACAAAAAGTTTTATGTGAATTGAGTGTAATGGAAGTTACAAGCCGAAAGCTCTCAACAACTAGTACGCTGAAAGTGAAACAGAGTATGCTTTTCTCTCTTAATATTACGCCATCTGAGAAGTTCATCGTGAGTATAAAATGATAAGTAAAATCAGGTAATTATGGTTGGTCTTATCTACGTAAAAATCAAATTCTAATAGAAAACAACCAATGAAAACAAAAAATCCATTTATTCCACTTGTATAGATTCCACTATCAGGCTCAAGAGGCTCTAAATACCCAAATCAACCAATCAGTCCCCCCACATACTGAATTCACGTGGTGCATAGTTTATCAAACAGTAATCAACATCGTCATCATTCGGATGAACCCTCACCTCCTTCAAATTTTCTCGTATACTCTTTGCTTCAGCCAAATCCCGAAGTGTCCCTAGCTTCTTCACCAGTTCTCTAAGCTCTTCATCAGGCAAAAACCTCTTGACAAGTTCTTCGTTTTCCCACCAGCTTTTCTGCTGAGGGGGAACCACGGCCGTAGAAGATACTTTATCGTTGTGCGGGTCCACCACAAATAAACACAAGAACTTCACATGGCCAGGTTTTGCATTGTCTTCCAACTCAAAATCATCAAAATGATGGTGATGATAGTTGGGAAATACAAGCACCCTATCTTCTTGCATCTCAACAGGACCATAAAACTTGACCAACGAATCCCCATCCTCCAAACCATAGAAATGCTCACAGTGAAACGTATCGTCCTCTTCAAAATCAGGCTGGTCTACAACATTTCTGAATGAAATTTTCAGACTTGTGATGTTAGAAACATCATAATAGTAAAGGATGGTTGCAACTATATCTTCATTAATGGCACCTTCGACATGCCAGGTTCCACTATCGTACTCTGGGTTTTCTGGTGTCAATTCTATGTTGGTCATTTTCACTACCACTTTGAGCTGGTCAAAGTCTGCCTTGAGGTCTACAGGTTTATCATCTGGTGGTCCCAGAGTGTAGGTTGGTGGGTATTTTACCGCATGCTTCTTCTTCGCCTCGAGAAGAGCATCATCGAAGGAGACTTCACCGCTTTCTCCTATATCCAAAAGTTCTTCAACGACGTCATCGTAATCGTCATCGTACGCACACCCAATCTTCACTCTAGTATAAGTCTTCAGTGCGTACCTTGACAAAACATAATCCACTTTTGGAATAGCGAAATCTAAAACCTCTTCAATGGTCTTGTATAAGCTCGAAAATCTGATTGGGTCGAGATTATTAATGTACGACTCGAATTGATACTTTCTTTCGTCATTCAATTTAAGCAAACTGGGTAGCCACTGATAATATTTGCATATTCCAAAGTATTGAACCAGGTACTTATTTACCAAGTCTTGCGAAAAATCAATAATCTGTGGGGTACCATTCTTGAGCACCACTGTTTTCCCATATTGCAACGGAAACAAACATGGATTCACCAATTCCACCACAGTCTCGTCAGGATGGTGGTCCAAAACTTCAAAACTTTTTTGCAAGTCAACCGACTCTTTTTGCAACTTATCCTTAATTAAAACGTCTTTTTGTTCTGCAAAAATAACCAGTTCGTCAAATGCTACCAGCATACCGAACCTTTTCTCAGCTTTTTCGTACCATTCTAGTTCTCTGAAGACGTATTCAATAACCTCTTCGGCATGTTGAGTTCTGTCTTCAATGTTGTCACGGATTTCCTTCTGCCACTTTTCTGAGAAAGCTGAATCTTTGTAGTTTTTGTGCCAGTCGGGCCTTGCTCGGATTGAATAAGAAATCTCAATCACTAGTTCTTCGTCCTTGCACCTCATGTCAGGTCCAAGACCATCGTAGGAAGCCCAAAACGGGTGTATGAAGGGAGATGTTTGTTTCTCCATTAGATAGGTCGGGCGCATTTTAACAATTCTTTTAGGTGGATTTCTGGAGAAGAAGCAGTATTTGTATGGAAACGGTGTTTGTGATTCTTGGCAGGTCAAGGAAATTAGACTTTAAGCGTCTTCAGCCTGCCTCATGAATTGCAACAAGACAAACAATAGCAAAACTCGTACCTGTTGTGAGAAAAGGACCAACACTCCTAACCGATTTCCTGAAGGTCATTTCTCCTTTTGCACAGCTTTTTAGTTGAGTGTTCCCAATTCTCTACTGAGAATACCTAACTTTCTCTTGAATGTTGACTCGAAACCTGAAACTTTCAGTAGCCATTTTCCAAGAGCAGCCTTGTTGTACAACTACCTGAAATCACTATAATTTAGTGAAGTTTTAATCATTAGTGAACGGCAACTTTGTGATTTCTTCTTGAGGAATCATAGAACCGGGATTAGCATAGTCAATGGTAGATGGAGAATTATCTATAAGACGGACCACTCTGTAAGATATTAGGAATGTAGCAAGGCATCTCATTCCAGATTTTAAGATTTAGTTTGCAACAGATCTTTGAGTTCGACAATAAGACTTGGAAAGAAAGATTAGAAACAATTGAAGCACGAGCATTCTCTATTCCATAGACAAGTGACAATTGTTTCAGTGATAGAATCACAGCAACCAACCAGGAAACTCGAGAGCGTTTTGGTATATATACGAGTTGCAAGTGACCTTGCTCTTGTGAGCATTGCTGTTTAAAGTCATCAAGGTATATTGAAACATTGATTCTCATCTCAGAACTGATGTCAAAATCAAGCAAATTAAACCGAATACAGTTGTTGGCTGGGAAGTTTTGTTCCTTCGTAGTATTTCAATACTGGACCCACTTATAACTAAAACGAAAGGTATTCCACTTTCTAAGTCATCGTGGTGAGAATTGTTCCATGATCATGAGGAGCAACTTGGTGTGTCATATGGCTTGTTAGGGTGAAGAGGTGTCTTTGTCTCTACGTATGGAACTGTAGCATAACTAATCCTACATAAGATACAAGTGCGTAGTTTTGATTTTGATAGTTGAAAGTATCTAGTTTTTATAATTCCAAGAAATACTCACAAAACTTTTGGCTGCAAATTTTATTGTGGAAATCAAGCAGAAGAGTACAATAGACTTTAGCTATGGGATTATAAATCCTAACCATTTCTGTGTCGAATGAATTAACATCCCAGTATGTTCACCACATCCATACCAACAATATAATAACTTCACCGTATCCAAAGATGAAGGAAAAGAAGTTATAAACTAGTAATAATACCCTCCAAGAGTGGAAACGGGGCTACTCCTCAGCTAGGTTATTTGGAATGGAAGGATTTCTACGTTTTCTCTGGAATAATCCAACCAGGGCAGTGACGTAAATCTTTGATAGTTTCGTAACGGAAATGTGAATAGTCTATAATTTCATGAGGAACAATTCCACTAAATAGTAGCTAAAAATGTGTGTCATATCTCGTCATCCTCATGCTCCAGTCAACATAGATACCTTAGAAATGCACCGAAAGTTGTCTCATATCTGATTTTAAAAAAATTACTTGAGCTCTCCAACCAGATTATCCAATGTTTGCGAGACATTTACAAATGTGTCTTGAACTGAGAAACGATTTTTATGACCTATTCAGTGACAATAGTTACAAACAGGTAATATAAGCGTTTCTTGACCTGCTTCATTAACATCACAATCCTATAAAGCATTGTCATCATGAGGTTTTAGGCAGCTTGAAGAGTTGTACTGAAAATTCAAAAAATGTACAATTCTGTGATAAATCAAGATCTAAATATTAGACTTCTCTCTGTTCTCCCAATAACCAAGGACTTTTACATTCTTATACTCCATGGCTTCTAACAACGGGATCGCTTCCAATGTATGGCCAGTTTCCATCACAAATGACCGGTTCAACATAATTTGCACATTTCACTTAAATGGCCAAAACAATTCAAAAGTTTCAAAATTCAAACAAGTTTAATTTTGAGATTCACTAACATGTAAATGCTTTGTTAAACAAAGTAATATCCATAAGCTTTGACAGCCAGCTTCATCATCTTATATCTGAGATCTAATCAACTAATCAACTTGGTGAACTACCAATTCCAACATGACCTCATCAAAAAGGGTCTGTTTATCCAAATTCAAATACCACAATGATGTTCAAATCATGCTGAACTTGATCAAAAGATTCGACAAACTTATACAACACAAAGTACTCGATAATTTACCTAAACATCTTGTAGGAGGTCTAATCAATCACCCAATTGTAGGTGACCATGCCTTCCATCAATACTTTTCAACTGTAGAAGTTGGTTGGATAAGTTCCAAAACTCCCTTGGAGCCAGAAGACTTCTATTTCCAAGATCGATTAGAAGTTGAGCAGTCAGGTGGTGATGACCTTAAACTGTCTTTCAAATCAGTGAATGGATTCATCAACTTTGTCAAAACAAGTAAAAGGTACATTCCTAACAAAATATACTTTGAACTGCCGTTAGACGTGTTTTGTATTGCCAATCTTGCTCCAGAAGTATTGGAAAAGGCAAAGTTTATACACATTTCAGTTGCTCGACATCTGGAAAATTTATATGAGTACTTCCTTCAACTTTGCAGTTTACCATACAATATCAAGGGAATAACGATTTACTCAGAAGTTAACGATCACTCCTTCAGCTTTCCATCGGGTATTCTAGAGCTTGATTTGAATGTAGCGGATGCAGATTTGAAGTTTGTTGATACTTACTTTAATGAAACCAATGGTGTGTTAGATAATTTGACCTCATTTCTGATTACAGGAGTGGAATCCAGTGCAATTTTCGAACACCTCCCATCGAAACTCAGGAAGCTTGAAATATTGGAATCTCGTACTTCAACAATCAAGTTGACTCATTCAAGATTACGAATCCTCACAATCGGGGCTACAAGTGAAAGTTTGCAATCAATTGATTTACTGGGACTCTCTACTCTTCAAAATTTGGAACTCTCCGATGTTTATTTAACAACTTTCAAGGGTTTACTGCTTCCAGATTCATTAATTACCTTAAATATTGCAAGAGGATATGATCTAGCTGATTTGCATGGACTTCAAAAACTAACCCGGTTGAAAGCGCTCACCTTGGAACTGTGTGAGAACATCCGAAATTTTGAAATCCCCTGTAACTTGAGAGAGTTGACATTGTCAGGATTTATGACTGGAAGAGCTACAACATATACTGAAGAGATAGAGGAGGGAAGAAGTATAGACCCTTCTAAATGGACATTTTTCGACTGTCAATTACCTTTTAATTTGCGAAAGTTGGACATCCTGATGAGCCCACTGTTGGTGATTGGCAAACTAGAACTTCCAGAGGGATTGAAAGTACTACGTCTAAACTTTTGCCTGTTTTTGGCTTCTCCAGCAGTGTTGAGGTATCCAGAATCGTTACAAGTGTTGAAGTTGTCACGACTTGGAATAAAAAACGTACACGAGTTCAGTTTCCCATTTCAACTACAAGAAATAGACCTTTCTCAAAACCTTTTGGAAGAAATTCCAGACTTCCATGAGTTAACCGAGTTGAATATTTTGAATTTAAGTGCTGATCCGCTTCGGAAGGAACTGAAATGCGAACAAAGCGTTCTGAAACTCTTTTTGAATTCAACCGTTTTACCTAGCTTTGATGGTAAAAATTTCCGCAACTTAGAAGATTTGGAGATAAAGACAGCTGAAAGTTCCATGAAATTGCTGCTACCGAGAACCTTGAAATCACTTGTGTATTCAAGTAAAGAAACTCCAATTTTTATGGATGCTTCTGGAAACCAACTTGATTTTTGTGAAGGTATTCCAAGGGAAATCAGAGTTTTAAAATTCGATTGCGATTGGAATCTCAAAGGCATAAGCTTAAATCTACCCAAAGTGTCGCACTTTGAGATTAGAAGTGGGAATATTTTGAACACCAACTTGAAATTTAACAATTGCGTTAATCTCACCACTCTTAAACTTTCCAACTTGCGTTTCAACACACTTCTGTGGAACGACCTCCCAGCTACGATTTGCAATCTATATCTTGAGGCAAATATCAAATCTGTTAGTGGAGATCCAACCAAATTAACAAGTTTGAAGATATTGAGCTTGAAGAATAACAACCTTGGGGAATTCCTTGGTGAATCGCAGCTTAAATTTCCACTCTCTGTGGTGTACTTAGACCTAGGCAACAACTCGTTGCTGAAAGTTGAGAGGTTTGAGTTTGGGAATTCAATTGTGGTGGTTGATTGAGAGGTAACAACAACTTGGAGTTGGGGAGTATTGCAAAGGTATGTGAGGAGCTAACCGGTGAGTACAGTGTTGTGCAATACAATGTTGGCAGAGGTAAGCACTCTGAAATACAACAAAAGTTGCTGAAATACCTTGATAAAGGCCAATTGAGAATTATCTGAGAGTTATTATGATTGAGTATCTGAGAAGAATATGATTGAGAATTATCTGAGAGTTATTATGATTGAGTATCTGAGAAGAATATAATTGAGTATCTGAGAGGTTTATGATTGAGTATCTGAGAGGATGAATCTAATGAATATCTAACCAATTGAGAATTTCTCGCCATTAGTCAAATTTCCACTGGTTAAATGGAAGAAAGGAATGAATTTCTCTGATTATCATGTTCAGTTTATCCTAGTACTGCCCAGCAGATTGAGAATGATAGCTTACCTTAATTAGTGATTTAAACGGAGTTGCTACTGGTGTTGAGTGTACAATAGAAAAAATCTGTGAAGTAGTGAATTCAGTATTCAGAATTCCACCTCTTTAGGTACTTACTCATTCACTTTTCATAATTCCACTCAATTAGGTCAGAAAAGTCTCCAACATATCTTTCTAGGGATAGTTATATTCATATAGATTAGACAAACCAACTGCAGTGTTAACTATTGCTGTCTCCATTCACTTCTCACTATCTTTACCTTTATCTAAAAGTTTACCCCACAACATTGCCTAAGAAAGCGATTTTCAGGTTCTTGAAAACTCCATTGACGTTAAATATAGACCCCCCTACTTCTATTGAACAACTTCTCCCAAATTAGAAACATCTCACATCAACCTCAAATCTCCCATACTCCAAAACTTTTCTGATTTTTGCTCTTCATGATTTTTGCTCCAGAGAGACAAACAAAAATTCAAGAGTTTACTCAATGTCTTCATTCTACGCGTTTCTGGCCCCAGATACCAGTGGAAAAGTTGTCAATTTTGACACATTCACTGGGAAAGTTGTCCTTATAGTGAACGTAGCAAGTTTATGTGGATACACACCTCAATACGCAGAACTCGAGAATTTGTACAAGAAATACCACGATAAAGGATTGGAGATAATAGCCTTTCCAAGCAACCAATTTGCGCAGGAACCGTTGCTGGATAACGAAATCGAACCATTCACGCGGCGGAATTTCAGAGTTTCGTTTCCAATCATGCACAAGTGTCGAGTGAATGGCAGAGATGAACTACCCTTGTATACGTTCTTGAAGCTGCAGAAGCTGAATGAGTTTGGGTTCAAGGGAGTGAAGTGGAACTTTGAAAAGTTTCTAGTTGACAGGAAGGGTCAGGTGGTGCGAAGATTTCCTAGCTATATCACTCCTGAGAGTTTTGAGAATGTAATAGTGGAGTTGTTGGAGTGAAGTGAGATTAAGGTGCTGAGAAATTTGGGATGGTTTATAAAAGTTGTAAAATTGAGTATATTAACGTGGGGTTGGGTGTAAGATAAGGAGAATGAACTTTCTAGCTCACAAATTGTTTAATAATGTTAGGAATAATGTGTTTTTACTTTTAGATGATTTGGTGGATCGAGAGTATGTTGGTTTTGAGCTCATTAACCATCAGTGCTAAAGAGTAACGCCTCATAGTGATACATTTCCATCCGTCAGATCCGGAGTTGTGCATTCTTTTAACCAGATGAGTTTATTTTGAATGCTAGGAAAGGAAGATTTGAGTGAGGTTTTCATGAATGGAATATCAAATTTGGGTGTAAAGTGAGAAGGATTTTCAGGTTGATTCTGTAAGTCACGAAAAATTCAGTATTTCACTTCAGGAGTACCTGAACTATCTGGTTAGTTGTTCTGAGAGTTTCTAGGTTGTCTATTACTTAACTACTTTGGTAAGCGACGGAGAATTACTATAAAAATGTAGTTTTGCACCCAGATTTCACTTCCCTCAGCGACTCTTGGCTCTTTTATATTCATTTCTTCTAGAATAAACCTTCTATTCCCACAACAAAGCTTTATTCTGAGTAGACAAATGCCTAGTATTTGCTTCTCACCTTGGAAAAATATGTTCTCCTCATATGACACTACAACAGGTTTGGTTGCTCAAGAGGTTATAGGAACCCAAAAAGTGAAACAGTCGCAAATAACTTTGGAAAATCACAGAATAAGTACAGTCGTAGATAACTTTGGAAAACCACAGAAAAAGTACACTCACGATGCTAATAAAATCAGTTGGAGAACATAATTCCGACTCCACCTCTTGAGTTTTTAGAAATTCAAAATTTTAATCTTATTCATGAAAGAATTGGCTGCAAATTCAACGATTAGAAAAAAAAAAAAAATCAGGAGTATTTTCCTTTAGCGTTTATACTGGTTTGATACACTTTTCAAAGCGATATTCAGTCGAGATCTGAGTTCAATAAGTAAAGTTGGTTTCAGCCATCGAATAAGAAATTGGCTAAGTTCATGGTTGAAAATTGCATTAGTTAAAGTTACCTTCTTGCTAATTATAAAAACCTTATATCTCATCCATATCTAAATAGTTATATTATTACCAGAAGTTCCTCTTCTCAATTTATTTATTAAACATATAATACAAGTCAATTTCTTCTCGTCATCTCAGTTTCTTCTCTTCTCTCACCTTCTTCTCTTCTTCTCGCTTTCTTCACTTATTTTCACCTTCTTCTCCTCTCACTTTCTTCTCTTATTTTCACCTTCATCTCCTCTCACTTTCTTCTCTTCTTCTCTTATTTTCACCTTCTTCTCCTCTCACTTTCTTCTCTTCTTCTCACTCTCCCTCCCCTCAGCTCCTCTCTTGAACGCCTCAGGATTAATCTCCTTCTGAATACAAGCCAACAAGGTGGAACACCTCCTCGCCAACTCCCCAGCCGACCTGCTCTGGAAAAAAAAGTCAAATTGAAACAAAGGCAGATCCCTAATGCTCTCCTTCACCCTCTCATACACCTCCGGCCTGTCCAAACCAAACCGGTACAACTGCACAAGCAAGAACCTGTCCTCTTCGTCACTGTACACCCTCTTGTTGGTGGACGCCGGAGGAAACTTCAACACCAACTCCTGGAGCGGGAACTTGTACATGGCAATTTTCCTGCGGAGCGCCTCCTTCTGCATCTTCACCTTCAAGATCTTGACCTCTCCGGCCTCGATCTGGCTAATATAACGTTCATAGCCGTCGATTTCCTCAAAGTTCTGCCAGAAGGCACGGCAGTACTCGCGCACCAGGTCTATGGTTTTGTCCTCGAACTCGGCAGTGATGGCTGCCAACAGATTGCGGCCGTGTTTGGTCACCACGCTGATGAAGTGGTTGAAGTCGCGGCGGTTCCAGTTGCTGTAGCCTTGGCCCATCAAGGACTCTTTCTCTGCTTTTTCTTCGTCTGTCAACGGCCGCGCATTGTCGATTTCCTGCTGCTCCAACTCTTTATCCTTGCCCAGAGGCTTGTATCCAGTCTGCTTCTTGTACCAGTTTTTCTCCAACTCGTACAATTCGATGAGTTTCGGGGGGTAGAACTGGTGGTCGTACAAGTTGAGCTGCTTGGGGGGTCTGGGGCCGGAGCCGTTTTCCGCTGGGGTGGAGGAACGCCCGGTGTTCAACACGTCCTTGTAGTACATGTCGATAGAGTAGTTTTCCTTGCGTTCGCGTTTACCTGGGTTGATCCAGGCGTGGCCGATGTTGGTGATGGCAGTGGGTTCTTTTTTCTTGAAGTTTTCTCCGTTCCATTCATAAACGGACTCATCATTGGTGAAGTTTTGCAAAGCACTTAAATCCAACTTGGCGTACTTTTTGTTCAACTGTTCTGTCTTGTTTTCCAGAGAAATCAAAAGTTCCTCGATATCTACATCCACGTTTTTGTCGTCTTTCTCAAACATTTCGCTCGCACCGTGCTGGATCAAGTCCAACAAGTCGTTTTTCTTGTTGTCGACGTTGCTTCTGCCTTGTTGGATGACCAACTGGTCCAAACGCAATTTCTGGGCTGCGCGTTCCAAAATCTTCTCTTCAATAGCATTGTCAGTGACAAAACGAAACACTTTGACCTGCTTTGTTTGGCCAATTCTATGCGCACGGTCCATCGCTTGAAGGTCTGCCTGCGGATTCCAGTCCGAGTCGAACAAAATCACTATATCGGCCAGGGTCAAGTTGATGCCGAGGCCGCCCGCACGCGTGGTGAGCAAAAAAACAAACTTTTCGCTGCCGGGCCGGTTGTACTCGTCGATCGAGTTCACTCTGTCCGCATGCTCGGTCTGCCCGTCTATCCTACAGTACTCAAACCCGCGGAAAAAACAGTAATCCTCCAAAATGTCCAACATTCTGCTCATCTGCGAGAAAATAAGCACCCTGGAACCCTCACTCTTGAATTTTCTGAGCAACTTGTCCAAAATCACCATTTTCTGCGAATTGAATACCAAATGCTCGTCTGTAGTGAATGGTGGCCCTGGCTCAGCACCTTCAAAAAGATACGGATGGTTACAGCACTTCCGCAACTGCATCACAATATTGAGCAACCGAGTTTTACTCTCACGCTTACCATTCGCACCATTCACCGCATCGATGTCCTTCTCCAAGATCTTCTGGTACCACTGGCGCTGCATCGGCGTCATCCCCACATACACGTTCAACTCTTTTTTCGGCAAAAGCAGGCGCTCCACGTCGGCCTTGACCCTCCGCAACAAAAACGGCTGCAACACCTTGTGCAACTGCCCCACCACATTCCCCTCGTCCTTGCCCAGAAACCACTCCCCAAACAGATCGCTATCTGCAAAAACATCAGGCAATATGAAATTAAGGAGTGCCCACAATTCCTTCAAATTGTTCTGAAGTGGTGTTCCTGTAATCAATAAACGGTTTCTCGAGTAAAACACCCTGATAATCTGAGACAACAACGACTCCTCATTCTTGATACGATGAGCCTCGTCGATGATAATGTACTCCCACGCAAACTTGCGCAATGTGGCCTTTTCCTTGATCACAATCTCGTACAGGGCCACAATCACGTCGAAGTCGCAGGTCAAAACGCCTTCCTTTACGAGGTTCGCACGCTCGTCCTTGTCGCCCTGCAACACCAACACACGAATCTCCGGCACCCAGCGATGAAACTCACGTGCCCAGTTGTCCAAGGTCGACTTTGGGGTGATCACAATGTGCGGTCCGTGCGTGCGCTTGACAAAACGGAGGTATCCCACGAACGCGATTGTCTGCAACGTCTTGCCGAGGCCCATTTCGTCGGCGAGGATGCCGGAGAGGCTGTTCTCGTGGAGCCCGACGAGCCAGTTGAGGCCCTGGACCTGGTACGGGCGGAGTTTTCCGTGTACGTAGCTGGGTGATTCCGTAAACTCTGTGATGGTTGTGGATGGGGTCTGCTCGTCCTGCAAGAGCTCTGCGTCTTCTTCCTTTTCTGATTTGCGTCTGCGCGCGTTGGTTGTGTGGAGCAGGTCGGCGATCTGGCGGAAAACGGGGTCTTTGGCGGCCTTGGCGTCGATAAAGTGCTGGAAGAGGTGCGTGAGCCCGAGGAGGTACTGGAAGCGTTTGGTGGTCTGGGGGATGTCTGTGGAGGGGGGGGGGACTGAGAAGTAGTGGGAGGTGGAGGGGGTGGGGGGCATGGCTGTGGGAGTGGTGATGGTGGTGGTGGAGTCGTCGGAGGGGACTGACTCGTGTTCGCTTGTCATGGTTGTTTTTTTGGTTTGAAATGGAGTGAAAAATGAAAAACGCGAGCAAAGTATCGCGAGCGAGTATCGCGAGCGAAGCGAGTGATGCGAGTGAAGTGATTGAATTGTGACAAGTGAAGTGATTGAATTGTGACGAGTGAAGTGATTGAATTGTGACGAGTGAAGTGATTGATACGAGAGGAGTGATTGAATTGTAACAAGAAAAGTGATTGAATTGTGACGAGTGAAGTGATTGAATTGTGACGAGTGAAGTGATTGATACGAGAGGAGTGATTGAATTGTAACAAGAAAAGTGATTGAATTGTAACGAGAAAAGTGATTAAACTATAACGAGAAAAGTGATTGAACTGTAACAAGAAAAGTGATTGAATTGTAACAAGAAAAGTGATTGAATTGTAACAAGAAAAGTGATTGAATTGTAACAAGAAAAGTGATTAAACTATAACGAGAAAGGTGATTAAATTATAACGAGAAAAGTGATTAAACTATAACGAGAAAAGTGATTAAATTATAACGTGCGAAGTGATTAAATTGTAACGTGCGAAGTGATTAAATTGTAACAAACTAAGTGAGTATAAGATAACAATCGAAGTGTAACGAGAGAAGTGAGTGTATTAGAACTATCATATGAGTCTATTAACTAGACAAGTTAATGTATACTAACGAGAGAAGTGAGAGTATAATAACTAGCGAAATGAGTGTACGAGCAAAGCGAGTATATAATAATGAGCGGAGCTAGTGTATAATAACTAGCAATTTTTAATGTAGATAACGAGAGAAATAAATGTATAAAAACGAGCAAAGTGTATAAAAACTAGTACGTTAGTGTATAATAACAAGAAGAATGATAACGAGATAAGTGGTTGCTTAAAACCGAGCGAAGTGAGTGTAGAATAACAAGCAGAGTGTAGAATAACAAGCAGAGTGTAGAATAACAAGCAGAGTGTAGAATAACAAGCAGAGTGTAGAATAACAAGCAGAGTGTAGAATAACAAGCAGAGTGTAGAATAACAAGCAGAGTGTAGAATAACAAGCAGAGTGTAGAATAACAAGCAGAGTGTAGAATAACAAGCAGAGTGTAGAATAACAAGCAAGTTAGTTTATAAGATCGAGGAGTATAATAACGAGAGAAGTGAGTATAAAAACGAGCGA
Source organism: Kodamaea sagamina (assembly GCA_030556545.1). Taxonomy (NCBI): domain Eukaryota; kingdom Fungi; phylum Ascomycota; class Pichiomycetes; order Serinales; family Debaryomycetaceae; genus Kodamaea; species Kodamaea sagamina. The sequence goes on from JAKTUG010000004.1 coordinate 458,566, forward strand.
GTGAACGATAGCATAATAACTAGCATGTTGGTGTATAATAACTATCAATTTTAGTTTATATTAACATGCGAAGCGAGTGTATAGTAACGAGTGAGCGTATAATAACGAGTTAATTATAACTAGCACAGCAATTGTACGGTGGAGAGTTAAAGGAGTGTGTAATAATAGAGTATGTATAACAACTAGTGCATATAAAAACGAGTAAGTATAATAACGAGTGCGTATAATATGGAGAGAGTAATGACGAGAGAGTGAATAATGAGTGTAATAACGAGTGAGTATAATAACGACTAAGTATAATAACGAGAATGTTTAAAGTGATTGAGAATTAACGAGAGAATAGAATAACGAGATTGTAATAACGAGAGAGTAGTAACGAGAAAGTAATAACAAGTGAAAGTAAAAATGAGTGAGCAATAACGAGAGAATAGAATAACGAGATTGTAATAACGAGAGAGTAGTAACGAGAAAGTAATAACAAGTGAAAGTAAAAATGAGTGAGCAATAACGAGAGAATATCTTGCCATTTAGTGCTCGACAATCTGAGAGATTGACCAAAAGTGTTTGCTTTGAAAGCAGTACAACTATAGAGTTGTTAAGTAGATGAGAGTTTTGATGAGAATTGGTTCCTTATACCAGATTTGCCTTCCTAGATCTCTATCACTAAACATTCTGTGATGACTGAAATGTTCTAGCATTTGGAGGATGAAAAGTTTGAAATCTTTTGGCTGTGGGATTTTTATGAATTGAGTTGTGTGATTGCTTATTTAAAACTGAGATGGTCTTACTACAAGTGCTTTCATATATCATTTCGTGATGCTCATCTCCCAGTTGATTTTGAATCTCCATTCTAAAGAACCTTCTTCGTCTTCTTTGAGTTGCAAACACTGCTTGACGGAATTCCATGTTAATCGAATTCCATAAAAATCGATTTATTCCGAATTTGTAATATAAACTCCACTAATATTGAACTCCGATCTCGAATAATATCGAACTGCATTTATATGTATTGCACCTTTATCAAATTCCACTCATAATTGAATTCCCTGTGTTCCCTTCAATTCAAATTACACTTAAAGTTGATTTCCTTTTTAATAGGTTTCCTTTTGGGAAGAGTTACATTTGTAGTTGAATATCCACCTTAAAATCGAAACACGTTCACTCAACTTGAATCTCATAACTCCAAATCAATCTCTTCCTCTAAACTACCAAAACTACTTTTAACTTTATAGTTGCTCGTTAGATGTTCTGATTAAACTCCAAACTCAATACCTTATCGCAAAACTGAAATCTCCATTCAGAGCTAAACTTAAAAAATACTCACCTCATTGGTTCAGCGAACAATCATCGTGAAACTTGCTGAACGTCTGTAACGTTCTCTCATCACCCTTGAATTACCCTCTAATGCGTCTTCTCTTGAAGTTTGGATATTTGATGCACGGAAGACACAATCTTTTTTTGGCTGCAAATTTTGACAGCTATTTGATTGATGGGGCAGCAGACTGATTATTATTTGTGGTGATTGATTCGTGAAGGTGTTAGCGACTGAGTTCAACCTGTATTACTTTACGACGTTGGATATTACCTAAAGTTGTTAATGGAGCAACTTATTTTCTTGTATTGAACTAATAAACAACTATACTCCGAATCTGTTCTCATTTCTGTCAATGTGTATCAAGGAATTATCCTAATCTCAGCATGAACTCCAGGATCTCCAAGACATTACCTGTTACCTGGTCTTGTTTGTGTGCATGCTAATATAAGTATGAATGAAGTAAATGCACTGCATTAGCCGAACTGGCTATACGGAAGGAATCGGTGACAAGAACTTGACCAATTCTCGAAAGAGATTGGGTATAAATGAGTAGTGTTCTACAGAGATTTTCTAACTAGCTAGTTATATACTTTTTTGAAGCAACAATTTACTTCACTGTCAGGTAACAGATCCGTGACATTCACGTAGTGTAAACAGTGCCAGTTCTCTGATCCTGTCAATGATTCTAGTTAAGTCTCGCCATCTAGAAACTGATCTTTGATCAGCTATCTTCTCCATCCATGTCCAACTCTCCATGTTGGACATTTATTTGTAATCACTGTAGGTCCGACCGATCCTTGAAATCAAAACTTTTGGTAGTGCTAATTTTTTCACTTAGTTGAGGTGGTTTTCTAGATGAAGCAATATAACCCTACTTGGTGGCACCAGTACTTGTCAGTCAATTTCCCAAGCTATCAATCTTAAAATTTTACCTATAGAGTGCCATTTTTTGATTTTATAACTTCCCAAGCAACTTAGATACTTGTACTGAAACTTATCTCTTTTCATCTAGACCTCTCTACTTGAGTTTCTCGTCAAAAACTCTCCTTAGAAGCAACTAAACATATGGAATTATGTATTTACAATCAAAAACCAACAATATTCACTTAGATCTGCTAATCTGTTCATTATGAAACATCACTCAAACCCATCAGTAATCTCAAACTCTCCAACCTTGAACTTAACATTCTCCTGCTTCTCATATCCAGGCTTATTATGATAATCAGTAACCCTCTTTCTCACATAATCGGTACCAAAAACCGGCTCAACCTCCCTGTAAAGACCCAATCTCTTGAGCAAAGGAGAATCCGCAATCTCAATCTTCGCCTCATCTCCAGGACGAACAAAGTAGAAGGCACCTATTCTGGGTGCATCGAGCTGGTCCGAAGGAGGCCTCACCACACGGTGAATTGTCGTCTTGAAGTAGCCTCCCGACCAAAAGTTCAAAGTGTCGCCAATGTTGCAGATAAAAGCTCCAGGAACGGGCTTCACATACTTCCAAGAACCGTCACTCAACTTGATCTGAAGTCCGGCCACCACCTGATTGAACAAAAGCGTGAGAGAGCCAAAATCAGTGTGGCCTCTGGCCCAAATGTTCTCGACTTTCGCATCATCTTCTGCGGATCTGGGATGGTACCTCATAAAACGAAGCGAACAGTCACTGGGATCGTCAAAAAGGTGCTTGTCTACAAAATAGTTCTCGTCCAACTCCAAAGTTATCGCAAAAAGTACCAATAACTTCCTCACAATCTCAAAAGCACGCAACTGGATCTCTTTCAACTTTTTCTCATGGTTCTGGATAAATTTGTTCTGCTGGAACTCCGTAAAGTGCTCCTTGTCAGTGAATTTTGCAATATTCAAGGTCTCTGTGTTGTCGTAAACATCAGTGCCGAAAACCTGCTTGTTCCCCCTGCTCTTGTACCCAAAGTAATTGCCTGTAGCGAAATCAACCTGCACGGCCTTCTTTTCCTCCAACGAGTAGTCCTCGAAAAAGTGTCTTCCGTAAGAAAAAGTTTCGTTGATCAAGTCCTGGTCTATTCCGCCGTTCACCACTGCCCAGAAACCGTCGGATTTGCTTGCTTCCTGGAGCTGTGCAGCCAATTCCTGTTTTCCGCCTGGCAGATCAAATTTCCCCAAATCGATAACGGTCAAGTCAGCCCAATCGAGGTTTTCGTTTGTTTCTTTGGGTGGTGTCCACGGTTTCGGCGCTCTAGTATCAGGAGTGTCTTTAGTCATAATTAGCTTCAAAATTCAGGGAGATCGGTAGCTTATAAAGGTAGTGTGGCATCTGCCACAGGAAATTTGCACCCAATCTTAATTAATACTTCAAGCTAGCACGTGCAGTATATGGAAGGATCGGAACGGAGTTGATGTATGGGGTAAAGCATAGAATAGAAGATGATTAATGTTGATGTGAATGTTGATTGTATTTGAAAAAGTTGAAATGAAGAGATTTTCAGGTTGTAGTGATTTGTTTGACAGAATTCTGGGGAAGAGGGAAGCCGTTTTTGGTTTGCTTTATAATTCCACATTGAGATTTGCCAGGTTTTAGGACAGATTCAATTACCAGAGTTGACTAAAATGAAGGGAATGTCGTTTCGAGCCTTAGTGTTTCATGTTGAGGTTTGCCAGGTTCTATGATCGTTTAGAAATGTCAAGTGAATTGAAGAAAAGCCGTTTCGGTTTGCTTTGTAATTCCATTTTGAGATTTGCCAGGTTGAAGTAACGATTCGTTTAGCAATGACTAGTGAATGAAATTTCGACTTGCTTTACAGTTCCCTGTTAAGGTTTGCCAGGTTGTATTTCTGATTCGTCAGTAAAACTGTGGCATCTAAAGGAAGGCCGTTCGACTAGCTTTAGAGTTCCCTGTTGAGATTGACAGGTTGGAGCACAGATTGGCAAAGTAGGGTGAAAGGAAGGTGAAAGCCGTTTGCTTTAGAGTTCCCTGTTGAGAATGACAGGTTGGTAGAGATTGGTTAGCAAGGTCGAGTGAAAGGAAGGTGAAAGCCGTTTCTGGTGCTTTAGAGTTCCCAGTTGGGATTTCCAGGCACAATAATAGCCGTATTAGTAAGATAAACTAATCGGAGAAAATGCGGGGGGGGTTATCAGGGGAAGGATCGATCAAGGGAAGGTGGATCATCAGCTGAAATTGTAGATCTATGGTGGATATTGTGGCGGGGAGGGAAGAGAAGGTACTGGCGAAGAAAATAGTGTGAGATATTTTATTTGGTTTGTGAGTTGCGAGAGTGAATTTGGAGGTGATAAATTTGGAGGTGATAAATTTGGAGGTGATAAGAGTTTGCGAGATTACGGCGAAGTTGTAGGTGGAGTGTGATATTGAGATAGAGTATTCGGGTTTTTCAGAAACTGGTGAATAATTGAGTGTGAATAAGTCAGACGGGTTTTGAAGTGAAACATTATGTAATTTTTACTCAAGAAGTAGACATGAAGATGTCGACTTGATTTCAACAGGTAGACAAAAAAACGAAGACTTGACTTTAACAAGTAGACAAAAAAACGAAGACTTGACTTCAACAAAAAACATCACCAGATTAAACTATTTCATCAATCCAGCCCAAACATTCGATCCAAGATCTCCATTCGTTTACTCTCAAAAATTCAAATTCAAACTTAAAATCAACTTGAAGAAAATCTCTCCACAAACCACTATCTTTATCTCACTCTAGAGTGTAAATTCCAGGTGCATCCCTTACCTCAACATGCTCGAAGCTTACTCGTTAAGAAATTTTTGAAGCAAGAAACTTTACTCGAAATGAAACTTTACTCGAAATGAAACTTTACTCGAGATTGAAACTTTACTCGAGGCTGAAATCTTATTTGAAGCAAGAAAGTTTTATCGATAATCCGGAGCAAAGGGAAGTAAACTCGATAATAATCCAGAGCAAAGTAAACTCGATAACGATCCAGAGCAAAGTAAACTCGATAACAATCCAGAGCAAAGTAAACTCGATAATAATCCAGAGCAAAGTAAACTCGATAATAATCCAGAGCAAAGTAAACTCGATAATAATCCAGAGCAAAGTAAACTCGATAATAATCCAGAGCAAAGTAAACTCGATAACAATCCAGAGCAAAGTAAACTCGATAATAATCCAGAGCAAAGTAAACTCGATAATAATCCAGAGCAAAGTAAACTCGATAATAATCCAGAGCAAAGTGAAAGTAAACTCCACTAGGAAATTATAAGCAGTCTGGAGAAGTTCACCTGAAGTCGAAAATTCAAGCTGAAATGTTAGTAGAAGAGACAACAGCACAGGATACAAAATATCAAACTGAACGATGATCATCTAATCCTTCACACAAACAAACATACACCGCATATACCCACCATGAAGTCAACTCACCAATAGCCATCATCTCATTCTCAAAATCGTAAATCCCTATAAATCCGAACATCTCCAAATCTCCAACCCTTACATCCATATAAATGTCTCGTCCATTTACAACCAGCACACAATATCTCACATACAAGCACATTCTACATCACAAACTCAAAGGAAACCCAAACCTTCTATCTGACCAACGGTCGATGGTCATAACGAAGCGCAAACACGAACCAATATTCCCCAAAGCAACGTCGAAACGCAGCAAATGACAAAATGGACCCAGAAATGAACAAAATGAACAAAATGAACAAAATGAACCCAGAATTGAACGCCGTTCGACTCCTCCACAACGATGCTCCTTTAACTGCCAACCTTATTCATTGAGTTGGGGGATCCAAGAACAGGGTGTCCCCCATACTTTGATTAATTATGTTTCAGTTCCCAAATAAGAAATGGTTCCAAAAGACCGAGGTTTGAGAATGATCATTACTAGATAATGATCATTAGTATTTGCTTTAGAGTAGTGAATGAATTTTAGATACCTATTTAATTGAATGGTCTGAATATTAGATATCTTTTGATCGATTGTAGAGTAATTCGTACTCTACTAATCACTCAAGTGGCTCATCATATAATTCATCACCCTTTCGGTATAATTGAGCTATCAAGTACACCCTTAGTAGTATTCGAATAGGCGAGCGATAGCACTGTTTGTGAGCGATCGTAGCAGGCGTTCGCAACTCTCAGTTTGTGAGTGTTGTGAGTTGGTATTGAAACGGCCCAAAGTGAGCAATAAAATAGTCACAAATCATCTTCCCTTTGAAACACCATAAACCCATTAGTGCTCCGAGCTCCTTTTCAGCTCCGGTTTCAAGATTTCGGAAACCGGAGTAGTGCTCCAATTACCAGTCCACCGACGCTTCTCGCTGTCACACTTCCACGCCTAGATCATCGCTATTTCCGTATTTTCTGGCGGCCGCCTTCCTACATGAAATACGAATCGTAAACGCAAACTAGACCAGAGAATATGTAGCGCTCACATATCGAACGCCACAATTACCGGCAATATAGCTCGCACTGCATGGATCTCCCAGTCTTAAAACAACGAATTGCCATTGTTACATCTTTAGATCTCATCGTTTACCGGTTTGGCCCAAAAATACCCTAAACCCGCTGCCGGACGTGCGTTTGCATGCCGGCCTCTTCGTTTTAAGGTATGGGGCCATTTTGGTTGCAAAATGCCCTTTGCGTGGTGCTGCTTAGATGACCCTTCTTCCTTAGGGGCTTTTCATTAGTTTATCTAGCGAGTCATCCCAACCCACAAAAATTGCCCGGAAAATATCACCATCAACGTTTCATGTATTTCCGTCATGCTGGTTGCAAATATGGATCTTCTTTTTTTAAGCATGATGGAGCCTTGATATTTGGATGTAACGTAAAGTTTAAAGTTTAAAGGAGTCTATGGCTCATCTGTTTCATAAAATACTTGGTGATGGCTTGCCATGGAATTTGTTTTCATGTTGCGTTGAATTTACTTCTTTCCTTTTTAGTTCGGAATTGTGATTTACATTTCCAATTTGTTTTAGTGATTAGTCAATGGTGAGGAGAGTTGAAGATTGGGTAACATCTGGTAGATCACTACTCTGATATCTACTGTTTCGAACGTTGAGTATCTTGAGTATTCATACTCTGATATCTACTGTTTCAAATGTTGAGTATCTAGAGTGTTCATACTCTAATATCTACTGTTTTGAATGTTGAGTATCTTGAGTATTCATACTCTGATATCTACTGTTTCGAATGTTGAGTATCTAGAGTGTTCATACTCTAATATCTACTGTTTCGAATGTTGAGTATCTTGAGTATTCATACTCTGATATCTACCGTCCCAAAGGTTTTGAGTATCTTTTATTGTTAATTATCTAATACCTACTGTTTCAACCGTTTTGAGCACTTGAATTGTTAATTACTATAATATTACTGTTGCACGTTTTGAGTACTTGAAATAGTGCACCATTCTAATATGGCACTGTTCTAAACATTTGGGGCACTTCAAATCGTTTGGTGTTCTACTATCTCTGTTCTAAAACATCTTGATTACTTTAAATTGTTCACATATCTTACTCTTCTAAAGCATCCGAATACTTCAAATTGTTCACTACTCTGATATCTTACTCTTTTAAAGCATCCGAATACTTCAAATTATCTACTATTCTAATACATTCTAAAACTTCTAGAATACTTCAAATAGTTACTATTCTGTTACCTTACTCCAAATCATACTGAATACTTCAAATTATTTACTATCCTAATATCTTACTCTTCTCAAACATCTAGAACCCTTCAAATTGTTCACTACTTTAATATCTACTCTTCTGAAACATCTTGAATACTTTATATGATTCATTATTCTAATTTCTTACCCTTCTAAAACATCTTGAAAACCTCATATTGTGCTCACTCTAATATCTTAACATCTTGATATCAATCACTACTCATTGAATATCTTACAATTAAACCATTCAAACCCCAAAAACTCACTACTCTCATCGTATCTACACCTCTAATCACCCGAACACTAAATCATCAAATATCAATCGTTACTCTAAATAATACATTATGACCTTTTCTATTATCCTAATCTACCTCTCCCCCTCCGCAAATTAAAACTGCTCCCAGCATTATTATGAACCAACTTAACATGCCTGGTCAAGCTATCCTTCCGGTAAAAGCCCTTCCTGCAATCAGTATACTCACAGGTGTATATGATCTTGGCCAATGCTTGGCTGTACTTACTCAACTCCTTCACAATGTACCCCCTCGTGTAGTGGTGGTTGACGCAGTGGTGCCTCAAGTTGGCCTTTTTGTCGTACCCAATCAAGTGCATCGGGCAGCTCTCAATCGGACATGTGAACACCCGTGGACTTTTGAGAAATAGGTCTTCAACGTCGTAGTGATCCACCAACTGCCCGTAGTTGGCGAATTTCAACAGACAGTGCGGACAGCTCCTGTCTTTGTCCACCAAACGGATGTCCTCAACTTGCTTTTTGGTGTACCGTTCGTTGATCATCTTCTTCAAGTTGCCCTTGATTTTGTAGACTGGTTTTTGGGACTGGCCGTTCATTGCTTTGGTGGCTATGAACAAAGCGGTCGACACATCCATGTCGTTTTTGGCCACAGGTTCTATCGGACTGAGGTGCACCTTGGGTTTTCTTCTGTAGACTGTTTTGGGCGAAACGGGGCCCAGAAGGATATCCGACGATGGAGTGGAGGGTTTTGTTTCTTGGGAGGTTTGTAATTCTTGGTAGATACCTTGGAGGAGGATGTTATTTTGGTTATTTTTGTAGTTGTCGTACTCTGAAGGTAAAGTTTCGTCTGTTTTGTAGATGTAAGGTTGGTAGGGGTCGTGAGGATGGCATTGGTCGTGAAGTGAATTGCTATGAATATTTTGCTCATTATGATCATTATGAACATTTTGCACATTTTGATCAGTATGAACAATTTGCACATTATGATCATTATGAATATTTTGCACATTATGATCATTATGAACATTTTGCACATTTTGATCACTATGAACAATTTGCACATTTTGATCATCATGAATATTATGCACATTTTGAAGTACTACTTCAACATCATTGAATATTCTTTGCGGTACCGAAGTATTCTGAAACTCATTCCTCACTCTCTGAGCAACACTTCTTCCCCTCCGTGCAATTTGATATCCCTCCACATCTCTAGTCATCGAAATCTCCGGAGCAGACCCATATCTGGCCTCCTCACACCGAGGAACCTCACTTTCCGGCTCGAATCGCGACACCACCACCGGCGAAATCATGCTCCGAAACTGTGCACCAACATCATACAGCGCATACTGCGATGCAACGGCTTCGTTCACATTGTAGGCCCTGTTGGGCGATTGAACGTACCCCATGTCAAAAACATCAGCACTGTAAATTCCGCTGAAGGGAAATTGTGGGTTGCTAGTAGTCTGGTAAGTGCCTTCATACACTGGATTTTGGTATGCCAGTCCCAGAATTCCACTTAAACCAGCCAGTGAAATGCCATATCCACCAACAATTCCACTCAGTGCAACCCCCAATCCACCCAGTACAACTCCCAATCCGCTCAGTACAACCCCCAATCCACCCGGCGATACTCCATATCCACCCGGCGATACCGAATATCCCCCCAGCGATACTCCATACCCTCCAACCATCTCCTGGTACATTTGCAACTGCCGTATCAGCTCCTGGTGCAACGCTTCCTCCGTCCAGTCCCCACCCATCTTGAGCTGGAGATTGATATTGTCTCTAAAGTGTTCTGGCATCTGTTCTCTTATTTGGTTCTGTAGGTATCTTTCTGATATTCCGTCCATGTTGGTGGATTGAGGACCCTTCGGAGGGTTCGTGCCTTTATATACAATTTTTGCAACTGCATTATTTTTCTGGCCCAAGATCCGTAAAGTGTATTTTTTGAATAGGGATGAAAATAAGTGCATTGTTTCAGGAAATGGCACAAGATGTTGGAGGCGTATGACAAGCCACGAGCCAACGAACGAACGGAGTGAGTGAATTGGCGAGGGAGAATAATATGAAAAGTGAGAATAAAAGGGAGGAGTAAAGGGAGAGAATAAAGTGAGAGGAATAAAAGTGAATAAAAGTAAAAAAAAAGTGAGTGGTGAATAAAGTGATTAAGTGAGAAGAAAACAGTAGACAACAATATGAATAGAAGAATAATGGGCGTCCATCTCTCTCATCTCTTTTCCTCATTTTTCCTCCACCATTTATCTCCTACGCCTCACCCAGTTACAATATCGCCTGTCACTTCCAGTTACAGCACAGTTATCGACGAATATTACCAAATCACAGTTGTCAAAAGTTATTATTCTTATGTAAGCGTGTAACTGATGATACTGCAACTTCTCCTTTGCAGAATTATTATCCACCGGTGGAATAAGACGGGACTCATACAGGACTGCTAAAAAAATCTAAAAAGTTTAAATATCGCCAAATTAAGAAGCCAGCCAATCGTATAATTTGATCGAGAGTATAGGAGTTTGGATTAGCTCAAAGATTAGGTAGCAACGAAGGTAAATCTCAAAAGTCCTCAAAAGAGTTTTGTATGTATTACGATTTTCATCTCTCACTACATCTTTCCAGTTCTACCTTCCACTAATATCTCTCACCCATCTCTTTCACTCACCTCCTTCCACTCAGCCGTAATTTCACTCCCTAAGCCAATCCACGTCAACCATCATCCAGTTATCAAATCCATGCCCAGCCACCTATCTTGACGATTTTTGCAGCCAAATCTTTACCCTTTCTGCTTTTCGCCGGACTTACAATACTCAGTTTCTACTTGGATCGGCAAAAGCTTCTGGCGAAATTGTGACACCACAGCATTTGCGTAGTGGGATGAGCCCAGCGGAACAATGTGCATATTCTATGTAAGTGAATTTTAGGTGGCATTCTGTGATTTGTGGTGCAGTTTTTTCAGTGATGAGTTTCTCAATGATCTTTAAGCTTTAAGGTTTGATGGGATCTTCGCGGTGGTTTGTGGGTTCTGTTATTTCCGGTGATGGTTGAATTTCAGCTGCGGAATTTTATAATATCTCTTATTTACATCTCTTATTTACGTCCCACCAGGAAAGCTCGCCAGCAATTCTCTTCTCAGTCAACTGCAATTACTTTACTTGTTCATCTGAGGCCTTTTGTACTTTCTTTCTGCTTTGTCCTCTTGTCCTACCTAAAGGCCTAGTCCCAAAGCCTCGTCATGTTTCAGTCACCTTTTCTTATCCGTTACGTGATATGGTGATGGCCAGTGTGTCAGTGAAGGTTTGAGCGAGCATCGAACTACTTTGTTTTGTGAGGTATCCTTTGAAGTAACGTAGAGCATAATAATTGCTACACAGTTGATCGGGTGCAAAATGAGTCTACTATGGCGAGCAAGGGGAGCCTGCTGGTACGATTGATCTCGTAAAGTCGATGGACCGAGTCAAGTGAAATTCTAATAACTAGAAAGGTGGTTTGTGTTGTAATATGGAGGTGTAGAATGTAGGATTGGATTATCTGTGAGATGTTATTGGATAGAGGGAGGTGTGGGGGAGTGATATGGTGATACTTTATGGTTGTATTATATAATTTATTAAGTTTGGGAAAATGTTCTGTGGAGTGAGTAGAGGAAGAAATAGCGATTACAAATTGAAATTTCAAGAGCACATTATAGTTTGGTTGGCATTATTTGAGGTAAAAGGTTGGATTGTGAAAAAGAAGGGTAAATCAGAAAGTGCTTCATTTTGTATGCTCTCTAGTGTATAGTTGAAACTCAAAAAGTGAAAGTGAGATTACTTTGGTTTGGACTTGTTTTTTTAATATTTTAGGATCAGTGTTGACAGTGTAGTGTGTTAGGTTCAGCATTCACAATGATAGAGTGTATTTTAGGATCAGTATTATGTTGTCAGTGTTAGAGTGTTCCATAGTACCCTCAACAAACCAAATCCTTTATACTCATATGTGAGTACCTCTTCGGTTTTAATTCATATACGCACAACTTTTTGCTAACCTTGGCATTTTATGAAAATGTTGAATATATATTCATCTTCCAGCACTCCCAAATCTTCCACACCTCTCCAGATCTTTCAAATACCAACGTTGACCCTAACACTTATAACTCCAACACTTAAAACGTAAAAGCTAACGTTTTGACATTTTATTACTAAAAATGACGTTCCCAGATAAAAGAAGCTCATGCACAACAAAACAATAGACATAAGAATCTCAATTACTCCAAAAATCAAAGTCTCTTGATCAAGTACGTGTCAAGTTTTCTTTGCTATCCCAACTGAGAACTAACCTGGAAATTTGCAGCCAATTTCTGAACACAAACAAGTTGTTGAGGAATTAGTGAACAAATTCAGGTTTATCTGTCGTCAGGTCCTTTTTTGTTGTCAGTTTGAAGATCTAAGGTTCAGTTCTTGATTATGTTCCTGAAACTTCATAGCTGATGTCCGGTATGTGTATTCAAGAAGAAGCCTGAGAAGAATTGTGCTGGTAAGAATCAAGCGATTGAGAGTTATAGGAGAAAAAAGAATAAATTAGACCTATGATACAGAACCATGGGTGCATGTATTTGAAAAGTTGACTTAAAGACCCCTGAAGAGATTTATGATCTTTTACTTCAAAACTTGCAAATACAACAATAATACAACAATGGATGACAAAGAGAAAAGTGTATACTGAGATCAGATACCATTTCAAATGCTAAAATAGGAGATTTAACGTTACTACATTAAAAATTCGAATTGAAAACTCATTACGTACCTAAGCAATCTCACCTTCCTTGTTAAATTCTTATCTCAATCCCCACTTTTAAGGTTTGGTTCCTCGCGTGTAGAAAATTCAGATGCTCGACTCTACAACTCTTATCAACCTCAGAATTTCACTACTCAACGGCATACCCCTTACTGTTGAACCAAAACGGCAGCCTCGTCCCTGAAATTAACAAAAGAAGGTCAAGAATTCAAAGTAGAGTATTCTTCACGGTAAAATCACATTCACATGAAAGGTCGCTCGATTTCTGGTACCTCTCAATTTGCAAAACAGGCTTCTCAAGCACGCAATATTCTAATTAAAAGTAACCAACTCAACAGCAAGCGAAGGAACTCCCTTTCACCCACTTTGCACCCGTTTGCACCCATAATCCACAGTTGTAAGCGAAAGCTACTTACAAAAAATCTTTTAGTATCATTGAACGAATAAAGTTATCGTTAAAAAGTCTTCAGGTATTGAACGAGTAAGCTACAGTCAAAATGTCTTTCCAAGTATTCAACGAACATCTCCAGTGAAAAGTCTTTAGTATTCAACGAACAACTCCAGTAACAAGTCTTCAGTGTTCAACGAACACTAAAAGGACTTCAGTATTCATCGAACAACTCCAGTAAAGTTTTAAGAATTGAACAATATCCAGTAATAGTCTCACTGGAGTATTGAACAGTCTCCAGTAAACTTTTACTGGAGTATTGAACAATCTCCAGTAAAAGTCCAAGTATTTATCCACAGTATAAAAGTCATTCCTAGTATGAACCTACAATAAAAATCATTAATATTATCATTAGATTAAGCCTCAACAACATCCTTATCCCTAAGATCTTTACGCCTTCCAGCATCCAAATCAACCTCAGCCAAATCAACAAGCTTTGTCCGGTTCACCAACTTGAAAAAAACATACAAAATACCAAAGAATGGCAATAGTATGTACGAATCCACAAAGTTCTTAGCATCGAACGGCTTGAAATACGACCAACCCTGCACAAGAGCCAAAAACAAATTGAGAGTGATACCAATAATAGGCAAAATAGGGAACAAAAAGCCCTTGTAGGGAATTTCGTCTAAGCTCCTCCCCTGTATCTTCCACGCCTTTCTAAATCTCAAGTGGTAGAGACAAACGTTGCCCCACACAATAAACACGGCCACACCAGAAATGTTGACAATGTAATTGTAGGCACTGGCAGCACCGGTGCTGACATTCATCATGGACAAAAATCCAAAGCAGTTCATCAAGATGATGGCGGGGTATGGAACGCCTCTCTTGTCGACCCACTTGAAGATCTTGGGTGCGGCACGCTCGTTCGCCAAGTTGACAATGGTACGCGAGCCAATATATATGGAGCTGTTGATAGCGCTGATGCACGTAATCAAAATGAAAGCGTTGATCAAGTGTGCACCACCAGCCCAACCTGCCCTTGCAATTGCAATAGTCATGGGGGACTTCAAAGTCTTGGTTCCGGCAGTCAAAGCTGGGTCGTTATACGGCACAGTCATACCATAAGTAACCGCAATACCCATATAAATAATCAATATTCTCCAAAAGGTCTGTCTAATTGCAATTGGAACCGCACGTCTAGGGTTTTCTGCCTCGGCCGCAGAAACAGCTACAATTTCCGTACCCGAGTAGAAAGTACTGGCAAAAACAAAAGTGTTTGCAACACCCTTAAAACCGTGGTTAAACGGACCTGGATCGTTCCAGTAGTGGAAACCAAACGCTTTATGGTGTTTAATACCCCCAGCAACATAGATAATAGCAAAAAGGTAAAATGCAACGATTCCTACAATCTTTGTGAGTGCCAACCAATATTCGGCCTCGCCAAAAGCACGCACACCCAAAAACTGGAACACCAAAAAAGCTGCCCAGAATATGAGAATGTAACCGTACAACGGAACCTGGGGGCCCCAGAACTGCATAATAGCGGCCACCGTATTGTACTCGTTGGACAAAACCGCAATCCAAATGATGACGTAATTCCAGCCAACAGCTGCGCCGTAGGCAGGATCGATGAACTTGTTGCCCAAGGTGGAGAAGGTGCCGCCAGTCGGGTACAAGGTGGCCAATTCGCCCAAGGACTGCATCATGATGAAGGCGATGATGCCAATGACACCGAAACCGATGATCAAACTGGCGGGACCGTTGCGTAAAGCGAGCGAAGAGCCAATGAGAATACCGGGGCCAATAATCCCAGCCAAAGCAATGAGGGAGATGTGACGGTCCTTCAACTTGCGTTTCAAGTGGGTATCTCCGTCCAGTACTGAAACGTCATCTATGCTGTGTTCTTTTGCGTAGGAACTTTGTTCGAATTCTTCTTTCGACATTGTTCTTTGGTGGTTGCAATTACTGGAGAATGGTGCCTTTATATAGCTGAGGGCCGGAACTAATCCAATGAGCTGCAACTTTAGCAAGCGCACGTGATCAGAAGCTAATTTGCGCGAGAACCGAGGAGAAGGATATGGGAGCCAGAAGTAGACGGCAGAGTGCAAAACCGGGTGAAAAGAAGCGTGGAATAAGCTGAGTGTATTGTTGAGCGAGGCTCTGGAAGATCAGCCGTGCTTTGGGCACCACAGTCCTAGCAATCCAAACTGTGGTTCCTGATTGCAAATTTATTTCGGTGATGCAAAAGTCTAAATACGGATTGGGAAGGAGAAGAGATTGATTGGGACATTATGAACCGCAGGATAGCCAGGAAAGATGGTAGGTGGGGTACTCTATAGGTTGGGCATAATCTAGAGTGAAGTGGAAAAGACCTGCCAGGCGAACTGGGCAGGGTTTGGTGGCAAGGGTCTCCCCTTGGAACCCTTGTGTTACACAAAGCGCCGTGGTGTGAGTTGCAACTTTTAGGCCGTAGCAATTGAGTGCATTCTCTAATAAATGTCTTGGGAGGGCTTTTATTGGTTCAGCGGGGTGCGTGGTGTGATGTAGTTATGGGTGGGTGACTGGACATTTTAGGGTGTTGTTAATTTAGGGTGTTTAGTTATGAGAGTTCGCATGTAGGGTGAAATGGTGGCCATGGATAGAATGGTTGTGGTTTTGGCGGTTAGTTATGGAGTTATAGAGGTTTTGGATAGGGGGTGGTGGAGTGGTGGGTGGGAGGTGATTGAAAAGGAGATGGGGTGGATGGTGGGCGAGTGGTGGGGAATAAATGAACAATTGATTTTTAGGTTGAGATTGACTTGAGTGCTTGAATGTTAGTGATGAGTGAGAGTGTTTGAATGTTTGAGTGATCAGTGATCACCACACTGGTGCACATGTGAACTCAAAAATTTGCAGATCAAATAAAGTTTGCAATCATAAATGATCGATTGACCGGAAAAGTGAATTGGAAAACACTAAACTGGGAATGAGTAGGAAGTCTGTAAAATGGAATTGTGAATGCGGAAAACGGCAGAAATGGTGGAAATAGCCAAACGAAATGAGGTGTGATGAGTGAAAACGTAATATGTTGAAAGTGTGGAGCTTGTTTTCACCTCATAATTTGTCTTTGACTTAAAATTGGCTGCAATTTTGTGCTTTCATTCTATTTTCTGAAGATAAGCCTCTCTACATATTGCACTATTAAGGTGAATTCTTCTAATTCTTTGGTTACGAATGCTTCACCTCAATTGTCTATTCACGTAACAAACTATTGAATTTTCTTCTCTCAGATTATTCCGTGGTTTGTTTGTCAAAATCACTGACATTCAAGTTGGTCAGAATTTTAAAGTTTCCTTTTAGGGTACTAATTCCGTGATTGAGTTCACTTGGTGTTCCTGAGTTGTTTTTCAGCTTGGTGAGAAATTTGGGTGCAAATTTTCATGTATTCAGTAAGAGAATGTTGTGAAGTTTCAAGTGTCCAATTTTCAAACTCTGAAGACTGTTGGTGTTTCTCCGGATTGGATATTTACGATTTCGATGAAAACTTCACTTACTTCTGTTACTTCCAGGAACCCCTAACTTAACTTCTCTCTGTATTAACTTAACAGGTAGAATCACAGCTAAGTTTCTGTTAGTCAATATGGACCAACCAATATATCAAAGTACTGACTGAAGGAATCCCTGACTTTTAATGAAAAATTTCCAGCAGATTCACTGGACCCTGAATCACAAACACTTAAAAACCATCCAGCCTATGCAACTATACAATAGTTTGCCACCAATATTACTAAACATCCACCTTCCTATCCCCGAGTCATAAACCTACAGCCTCATGAAACCTTATGGTCCTCCATTACAAATATATCCTTATTCGCAGCCGATAACCCCACGTTTGTCAGCACCTTCTCGAAACATCGACCAGACCCTGAAATTTATCAAATCACTATAAATGTAGATCCGAATCCATAATCCTAACTCAACATCACATCATGATTCAAGGCTACGCTATTACCTACGAAAGCACAGGAGAACTCCAGAAAACCCTCCATTCTTCGCATTTCTCCATCGACGAAAATAAGTTGAAACCAACTCAGTATGTTTTGAAAGCCTTGGCTACTCCACTCAATCCTTCTGATATTTTGCAGATTGTTGGCTCGTACCCAACCCCTTCCATTCGCCAGAGTATTGATAACACTCCCAAACAAACACTTGTCGGTGGTAGTGAGGGAGTTTTTCAAGTTGTTCATGTTGGTTCTGAGGTCACAGAATTTGCAGCCGGAGACAGAGTTATCCCAATTGTTTTTGGTGCAGGTACTTGGAGAAATTACATATTGGCAGACATAAAGAGCAACATCAAATATCTTAAGTTGGACAAATCCTTATCCGTTGAGCAAGCTGCAACTATCCTTGTGAATCCTTCAACTGCCTACGAACTTTTCCATAATTTTGTGCAAGACTGGACTAAAGGAGACTGGATTGTTCAGAACGGAGGTAACTCACAGTCGGCCCAGTATTTGACCCAGATCGCCAGAATTAATGGAGTGAAGACGTTGCTGGTTGTTCGTGACGGTAAATCTGAAGCTGAAATCAAAGAATTGTATGATTTGGGTGCAACAAAAGTTATTAGTGAGTCTGAGTTTTTAGACAAAAGCTTTCTTGAGAGTTTACCAGAGCTTACGGACAAAGGCCGCATCAGGCTTGCTTTGAATAATATTGGAGGAAAAACACTGGCCCAGCTTTTCTCTTCCTTGAGTCACAGCGGAATTCTGGTCAATTATGGTGCTATGTCTGCAAATATAGAAGGTCAGTACTCTATTGCAGAACTTATCTTCAAGAATTTAAAGATATTTGGGTATTGGATTGGATACAACAGTGAGGTTAATGTTCAGGATCATATTGATGCTATTGAGGCTGTGAGTGAATTGTACAAGCAGAAGAAATTGCAATTGCCTCGTGATTCTGTTAAAGAAGTCAGTTGGGATGGAAGTATTGATGATTTTCTTAAGAACTTTGAAACTTCAGGAAAGGTTGTTATTAAGTATGATTAGTAAAGTGGTTTACTGATGTTTATTAATTGAGACTTGAAACTTGATTGTAGTTTGATGATGATAATTAAGTTGCCATAGAGTATTCATGGTGAACTAAAGTTCGACTTGTACCTCTTTGAGAATTGAACTCTCAACAGCTGATTAATACATAGCAATATCATGACATGCACATGTATTTTCACTCAACATATCATGCGTTTGAATGACTGTCTAGAGATTCTTGTTTCTTGGTATTTCAAATCTATTACTGTGACCAGCTCCCCAAGGAAATAATGGACTGATTTCAGAAATGTAATGTACTTTTGTCGCTCTACAATCATCAAATATTCGGACCCTTGCAATAGAGTTTAACATTTGAAAATCGATTTGACTTGAACTCAACAGGCATCTCAAGTTTTTGCTTTAGAAGCCAACAGGGCTATATTTTGCTGTAGAAACTTGCATAGGAAACAATTGCATCTTTTTGGGTATTACAATCCACGGCACTTTCAGACTTGTGCTCGCAAATGTTCGTCAATTTACTTCCATGTTCTTTTGTATGCTTGAAAGAGATGCAAGTAAGTTAAGGCTAATTTAAGATTTCCTAGTGGACTTGAACGCTTTAGGCTTGGCTAAAGCAAAAGTTTCTTTCTTTCGAATAATCCACTAGAGTGAAAACTAATTCAGTGAGAAAGCGGTGTCAAAAACTTAAATCTCCGTAACTCTCAAAACATAAAGTCTACAATTATCTAAAATATAGTGAAAACACATCAGACCGTCCTGCTATGAGCAAGCCAGCCACGCAAGGACATGCCTCCACACGATCCTACCAACAGAAATGGACGAAGTATCAAATTGTCCATGCCCGTTGAAAGGCTTGTTCTTCTCCGTAAAAAAAGGATCCGTTTAGTCTATTGGGGAAGACCACGGAGCAGAAACGGGAGTGGTCTTACCTCCACTAAGCACTCTCCAAAGTGTTTATTGGGGGTAAGGTTGAGGTTGAAAAATTGAGAATTTTCCAGTTTATATAGAATTTGAAGAGTTACCCGGACATTTGAGATGGGTTGAGGCTGGAGAGTTGGAGAGTAGAGTTGAGTATGAGCTGAGTGAGTCGAGTGGTGATGATGTTGTGTTAGTATCTTTATTGTGGGTGAGTTTGTTTGAAGTAGTTTATCTTTTACTGGTGCGATATTGCTGGATGTTTGCATGTTCTTTGTTAGTTTAGTTGAGAGGGTTGTGGAACATAAGGTACTATTCAATGGGATCGGGCTAAAATATAATTGCCTATTAGTAATTTCTTATTAGAAGTGTAACGTATAAATTTGACTGTACATCCTAAAACTACCGAAAGTACAAGAATTTGGATTCCATCAATTTTCAGAATTTGCACCCAATTGATTTAGTTATGAAAAGTAGAGAACAGCTACATTAATGCAGCACCAGAGAAAACGAAGTATTAGTTCTAGAGTAAAAGTGAAATGTCTAACTGTAACCAACCAATTCAGATTTCATGAGTACTACTTTTAGGTTTATTAGAGGGTTTGGTTTTATCTAACTGTTAATTGGACCAAATAAAGGACAAGAACCACTTAGAACCCAGGGAGTACAATTCTGAGTAATGTATCTTTCTTTCTTTCAATCGAACTATCACAATTACAAAACCTTGTTTCTACTCCAAATCCTACCTCACTATCAAATTTCAACACTCAATCAAAATTAGTATAACTCTTCAAGCAGGTGAAATATTATCCTCAAATTTCAAACGAGTAGTTTCAATATCAACCCAGAAATTTAAATGGAAACGAATTTAACACAGTTGAAACTTTTCATAATTCTTCCAATTAAAACTGAATTCTCAAACTCACCACTCTTATTTTTACACTAATTATCACGTACAAAACACTCACGTTTTTAGCTTTCACTTATAACTCTCCCATTTATAACTCACACTTACATCTCTCACATTTACAAAAACCCCACTTCAATCCCTTTAATCACTTTATACCCACTCACCACTACATCCTCAAACAAACGTGTATATTAATAAGGAATGAACTCTACTCATGCTCAGGTCTCATGTCCGACCTCTTGGGAGCCTCCAACGGATGTAACTGGGCCAAATACGTAATTGCCCACATCAAGTAGCACATGGCCAACGCCAATATCACCGAGGACCTCCAAACAGTCCTGTTTTCCTTGGGTGCAAGCATCCAGGCCAATACTGATAAAGCAACGGTGAAGATAAACACGACAACAACAGTGTAACTAGAGGTTAGTAGGTGTGAGGAGTTGGTAGCGGAGGGTTGCCTAGTGTTTAAGGTGGCCAATTCCGGATTTTGGTGGTGAGGTTGGTACATACCCACTCATAGTGACGTTTGATTGATGGAAGAGACTGGTGGACACGATAATAATGGATACGACATTGAGTTTGGAAGTATGCGACATTGGGAGAATAGAGAGATAATGCGACATTGAGAGAATGTATTGCGACATTGGATATTAGAATGTCTGAGATTTTACGACATTGGATATTAGAATGTCTGAGATTTTACGACATTGGAGATTGGGAAAAAAGATAATGCGACATTCGACATTGATCCAAGATAGAAACGAAACCTTACGACATTCAATTGATCAATGGCTGAGATCCTGACACAGGTGGCCAGCTGGCTCTACAACGTGATCGAAGCTCAATACACACACAAGCAGACAGTGTACACACACATCTACCAGTTTTTACAAGTTCACTTGAAGCAGGGACTTCAATTTCGCATCAAAACCAAGGTTCACACCTCGAGCAGCACCGGGCAGTCCACGTTATTGGTCAACTTATTTGCCACTATTCGCATCAGTGATGAGGTGAGCGTGCCGGTAGAAATGTGGGTACCGCTAAACTACCCATTTGTCGATCCGTCCAAATCGCACGAATTGAATGGGGTACCCTTGGTGTACGTGGTGCCAGACCACTCCAAAAACTGGTACTTGAGTTCGAGCAACTATATCGATACTCTGGGTAGGTTCTACCATCCGTACTTGAGTGAGTGGTATAGTAATTGTAATCTGCAGACGGTTGGGAAGTATTCGTTGGTGAATTTGGTGAATGTGTTCTATGAGTTGATAGTGAGGGATCCGCCTATAGTTGAGAGAAGTGTGATTCTGCCTTTAATTCATGCTCAGGTTGGTCTGAATGTGCAGGTTGGTCAACATAGTGGACAGAATGAGGAAAATGTTGGGTTTCAATCGCATGTTGAGCATAATTACCACCAACAAACATCTCCACAGTTTGCAAATCAGGTTAAACAAGGTCAATTTACACCTCAAACAACATCCCCACATCAATACAATTCTCAGATCGCATCTCCACGCCAATATCCTTCACAAATCTCGTCTCCAGGGCCCAAATTACCACCCAAACCAGCAAACATCTCGCTGAGAGAGCCAATTGTTCCACCAAAAGTTCCTTTAAATGCTCCTGCTGATAAATCAGCAGTTCCGTTAAAGTACCAGACCCCACATCCGTTGCCTTTTGAGGGAAATCAAGGATTTCGTCAAAGTAGTGAGTTTAATCGTCAAAGTGGAGAGTTTAATCGTGATGTTCAAGTTGGCTTTGGAAGTCAAATTGAGAATGCAATGCAGGGTAGTCAATCAGGTCAGTCTATTCATGGTCAATCTTTTCATTCTGGTCAACATATACACAATACTCAGACTGGCCAACCTATACAAAACACACATACCGGTCATTCTTTGAAAAATAACCTCACTGGACAATACCAAAACCGTCATAGTGAAGAGTTTGTCAGTCAAAACCGCCAAAGAGGAGACTTTTCCCACCAAAATCGCCAAAGTGGAGACTTTTCCAACAAAGATCACCACACTACAGACCTCCACCACTCAGCAAGTCCACGCAAAAGTCACCAGAATCTCTCCCCACACAACCCACAGTCAACTCCATACGCCCACACCAGTTCCACGAACCTCCAGGCAACTCCATACCCCCATTCCAGCTCCACTTCACCACTCCGCACCCCAATTTCGCCAATTTCACCGCAGAAATCAGCACAACCATCCCCCAGCATCGCAAACTTGATGGACTCCGACGACAGAAACTCCTCACCAGCACGCTCCATCAACACAGAGGTCCTCCGGATCCTTTCGCAAAACATCAACCTCTTCTTGGCCTCCTCAAGCACCAACATATTGCTCCCGCAGATCAACCAGAACGGCTTGAAGGTGCACGCCCTCTACTCGCAGTTGCAACTGCACTACCAGAAGGCCCAGGCGAACTCCACGTTGTTGGACGACCACTTGTACCAGCTCACGCAGCAGCTTTCCAAGTTGACCAACCTCAATGTGCAGTTAAAGGAGTTGGACGCGTTGAATGCTGACCATTTCGACAGGGTCTACACCAGCACAACTCTGAGTGTTGCGTTGGACGACATCATCATCCCGGATCTGCCACTAGTGAAGCAGCTCTATGAGACGGTGCTGGAAATCAAGGCGATCAAGGACACCATCAATGTGATTGCTGGCAACTTTTCGACTCAGCCGGAGATTATCAGTGATTCTCGAGCGGATGTGTGTGTGAAGACGGTTAGGAATTTGGGGAGAGAGTTGTTTTGGTTGGAGTTGACCAAGATGGAGATATCTAATGTTATGGGGTTGGGTTGATTGTTGATTAGTTTAATATTTATTTATTATTTTAGGTGAGAGAGTTGTGAGATATATATATAGGTTATCTATTGGATGTAATATCATTGACTTGAAATTTGCAAGTTCCTCTAGTTTGGGGATACTGAATTCCTAAAATAGATGGACAGGTATGTATACTATTACTGTATTTAATTAGAATGTAGAGAGTATCGTAGATGGAATACTCCTATTTATATCATTTGTTTGAAGTGAAATATCCAACAGATGAAACATCAATTATAATTATCACTATAATTCGAAAAAAGCTGCAAATTTTAGTTAAATTCTGGGACGGAAGGTTTGACTAAAACTGGAGTGGTTGTATTTAGCTCTGTATTTACTACCTAGCTAAGTAACTAGGTCAAGGCGGCTCCTTTAATAGACTAATTTGGCTACTCGTCTACTGATTTTTTCCAGTTGTTGGCATCTGAAACCCAGAGTCGATGTGCGTATCTTATTCGTTTCCATCAACTGGAAAGAAAGTTGAAGATTTACAAACATATACACTTTCCACTTTTTCAATCGTGAGAAGTTAATCTAGTTCTGTCAACGTGTATCAGGAAGTTATCCTTCATGATACTTGCAACTTTCCTGGACCTCCATGAAAACAAACCTTAGTAATATGTAATATTAATGACCAGGAATCTACTCAGATACAGTGTTTCCCAAGGATAAATCGCAACTCTCTACATTGAATGTCGAAATGCTCAATAAAAAATGAACCAAACCTTATCCTAAATGGCTCGACTCAGAAAATAGTTATCTTAAGTACCGATTCTAAAATCTAGTTCTTTTAACTACTTGTCGGCAGAGAAATTTACAATTGAGTTTACAGGAATTTGAAATGGGGCATTCTTTCCAGCACATGTCAATGAGCTGAGTAAACTTGTCGTGAAATTGTAGGTAGAAAGTCGCTAAATAGCACCAGCTTGACTAAAGCAACTCAAAAAAATATCATAATTTTCGGATTCACAACAAGTAGCAAAAAAATTCGCAACGTCATGATAAACTTAAGCCAATTAACGAAAGTAGTATGCCCTGTAGATGTATCACAAGTCGCAATAAGCCATATAATTCATAGTCAGGAATATCTTCCTCTCCGACAAGTTGAAGATTCATGCAAGACAACTCAAAAAAGAGAGATTTCTATCGAAAATCTCTGAGAAACTCATTCCTCAGAGAAAGACATTTAACTAAAATGTATGAACAATTTTAGTGACCAATTAAACAAGTTCAGTTTCTGATTCAGTGATATTTAAGCTGACATGATGAGAGAGAACTGAGGCAAGATTCAAGTAACCCTAGGATAAGATGGTCAGCAGATTGGAGAAACCCAAATACGCTGTACGATTTCATGTATTCACTCAAACTAATTTTCTATTTCAGTATGACCTCGCGACAATTTCATGGACAGAACAAAGGCATTACGAGAATAGGACCCCACATTCATGATACGAGAAAGACTTTAGAAAAATATTAATCAGTGATTCTACTATCACTTTAGAATAGGTTTTAAAGCTAATATATTTGCTTTCACTTATATTTGAGTTAGAGCAGGCTTATTATTGCTCTTTTAATCTTTTCAGTCTCCTTGCTCTTACCATTTACTCGCTACGCTCATACCTTTCCTCCACTGTTCAGTAGCTCATTTCACACGCTTTTCACTAGAATTCTCCGTGGAAGAATTTTGCAGCCACAAGACTAGTGTTCTTTGCATGGAACTTTTCACTAGGGCTTATCAATCTTCACAACTCTTGATTTTTCAGTCACTTCGCTTGTATCTTTTCACTAGTTTCAATCATTTCACTCGCTTCGCTCTAATCTATTAAGTCACTACGCTAGAACCATTACACATCGTTCAGTAGACCTCATTTTACAGTACTTTCACTTTGCATTTCAGTATAACTCACTCAACTAATTCTTTCATTAGATCTTTCTTGAACTTATCAATGGGGCTTAACATTGCTCTTCACTATTTGATCATTTCACTAACTTATATTCTTACTCACGACGCTCGCACTATTACACTATGTAGAAGAACTCACTTCACAACACACTATACTTTTCTGTGAACTTGCTTTCACTAATTCTTCTAAGAAATTTTCAAAGAACTTTAGGGCTCATTGCTCATCACAATCTTTGACCACACTCGCTCTTTTGATTCGCTGCGCTCTTATTTTTCACTCGCTACACTCGTACTATTACACTACTATTCATTCACAATTCACTGTTCAGTAGAACATTACTCTTCTATTCTTTCTTTGGATCTTTTCACGGCTTTTCAGAACTTTTAGGGCTTATCATTCTCATCATAATTCATTTCACGGTTCTTACTCTTTTGACTTTCTACGCTCGTACTACTACACTACTACTCATTCACAATTCACTGTTCAGTAGAAAATTACTCTTCTAATTCTTTCTTTGGATCTTTTCACGGCTTTTCAGAACTTTTCACTAGGGCTTATCACTCTCACCACAATCTTCAACTACTCTTAAAATTTCACTTCTCTTACTCTTTTAATTCACCACTCTCGTACTATTACACTGCTGGTCATTCACAATTCACAATTCTGTTCACTAGAACTCATTACTATTACTCTTCTAATTCTTCGTTAGAACTCATTTCTATTACTTTACTGATTCTTTCACTGGAACTTTTCACTAACTTTTCTTCACCAGGGCTGTTCCATCACTTTAATCATTTGACTCGCTACGCTCTTATATTTCACTCGCTAGGATCGTAAAATTATACTACTGCTCAGTGAAAATCATTCAATGCTATACTTTCCCTATTCTTTTAGTATAACACTCACTGCCACTACTAACTCTCTCACTAGAACTTTTCAGAACTTTTCTTCACTAGGGCTTATCATTGCTCTACTCTTATTCGTTTAACTCGCTACGCTCGTACAATATTACTGCTCAGTGAAAATCATTCAATGCTATACTTTCCCTATTCTTTTAGTATAACACTCACTGCCACTACTAACTCTCTCACTAGAATTTTCAGAACTTTTCTTCACTAGGGCTTATCATTGCTCTACTCTTATTCGTTTAACTCGCTACGCTCGTACAATATTACTCCTCAGGGGAACTCATTCCAATGATATACTTTTACTATCCATCTCCCTAAAACTAACTACTATTATACTGCAAATTCATTACAACTTTTCACAGACTTTTCCCTTTACTTAGGGCTTATACAGTCCTCATTGCACCTCACTACTCTTACTCTTTCAAAACTCCTAATTTCACTAGCTACGCTCACAGCTACGCTCGTACTATTACACTGATCATTCACTACATTCCCACTACCCATTTCAGTAGAAATCCTCTAACACTAATTCTTTCACAGTTTGAAAACCACCACAGCTACGCTCGTACTATTACACTGATCATTCACTACATTCCCACTACCCATTTCAGTAGAAATCCCCTAACACTAATTCTTTCACAGTTTGAAAACCACCACAGCTACACTGAACGTGCTCACAAATGATGTGTATGTTTCATATTCCTTTAGCATGCATCCTAAAGAATATATCCTAAAAGATGTATCCTAAAGATATATCCTAAAAGATGTATCCTAAAGGATCCTTCAGATTATGAAACATCTACGAAACTCTGACTACCACAATCACAAACTATGTTTCAAATAACCCCCAGAGAAATGTGTAGGGAGGTATCGAGTGGTCTATTTAAAGGCATTGAATCTCTGTTTCTCTTTAGATAGAAGTTGTTACTATTTTACTAACATGTTTTGCTAACTTTTCACTGAAAGTTTTCACTAGGGCTTCTCACCAGATATAGTCTTAATTATACCTGACTTGTTATGTTATTTTCTTTGACTTGCTGCTATATATTTGACTTGCTGCTTTGACTTGCTGCATAAATATTTGACTCGCTACGCTCGTATGAGGACTCCTTCGCTCGTATGAGTACTCCTTCGCTCGTATGAGTACTCCTTCGCTCGGACTTGACTCTTCTCCCAACTCGCTCGTTGATAGAAGAGTCCCAAAAAGGATATTTTTCTCGCCGCACGATGCCCTTCAAATTTTCACATCCTCACCAAAAATTAAAATCACCACCATGTCCACCGACTACGTAATCAAGCCGGAAGCAACCCCCCCCTCCAACGACACCTCCGAGTGGCCGTTGCTCTTGAAGAACTACGACAAGCTCCTCGTCAGAAGTGGCCACTACACCCCAATCCCCTCCGGCTCCACGCCACTCAAGCGCGACTTGAAGTCGTACATCTCGTCCGGCGTCATCAACTTGGACAAACCATCCAACCCATCTTCGCACGAGGTTGTCGCGTGGATTAAGCGCATCTTGCGTGTTGAGAAAACGGGCCATTCGGGCACCTTGGACCCTAAAGTCACCGGATGCTTGATTGTCTGTGTCGACAGGGCCACCCGTTTGGTCAAATCGCAGCAGGGTGCTGGTAAGGAGTACGTCTGCATAGTCAGATTGCACGACGTGTTGAAGGACGACAAGGACTTGTCGCGTTCGTTGGAAAACTTGACTGGTGCGCTCTTCCAGAGACCCCCATTGATCTCTGCCGTCAAAAGACAGTTGAGAGTCAGAACCATTTACGACTCCAACTTGATTGAGTTTGACAACAAGAGAGGTTTGGGTGTTTTCTGGGCCTCGTGTGAAGCGGGCACCTACATGAGAACCTTGTGTGTGCACTTGGGCATGTTGCTTGGAGTTGGCGGGCACATGCAGGAGTTGCGTCGTGTGAGATCCGGTGCCATGGGCGAAAACGACAACTTGGTTACGTTGCACGACGTCATGGACGCACAGTACGTCTACGACAACACCAGAGACGAGTCCTATTTGCGCAAAATTGTCCAGCCTTTGGAGACTTTGCTTGTCGGATACAAGAGAATTGTTGTGAAGGACAGTGCGGTCAATTCTGTGTGCTACGGTGCCAAGTTGATGATTCCTGGGTTGTTGCGTTACGAGGAGGGTATTGAATTGTACGACGAGGTTGTTTTGATGACCACCAAGGGTGAGGCTATTGCCATTGGTATTGCGCAGATGACCACCGTTGATTTGCAGGGCTGTGACCATGGTGTTGTTGCCAAAGTGAAGAGATGTATTATGGAGCGTGATACTTATCCTAGAAGATGGGGACTTGGACCTGTTGCGCAGAAGAAGAAGCAGTTGAAGGCTGACGGTAAGTTGGACAAGTATGGTAGGAACAATGAGAGTACTCCGGAGACTTGGAAGAAGGAGTACAAGGACCATGATGACGCTCCTGCTCCTGCTGTTCCTGAGTCCAAGTTGGTTGCGCCTGAGGTTCAACTTCCTAAGAAGACTTTGATTGAGGAGGTTGAGGAGCCCAAGAAGGAGAAGAAGAGAAAGTTGGAGGATGGTGAGGAGAAGAAGGAGAAGAAGGAGAAGAAGAGAAAGACGGAGGAGGGTGAGGAGAAGAAGGAGAAGAAGGAAAAGAAGGAGAAGAAGGAAAAGAAGGAGAAGAAGGAGAAGAAAGAGAAGAAGGAAAAGAAGTAGTCTAAGATGCATCTTTACAATGACGGATGTTGTTGTTTTTATACTGTATATTTAATTAAAATTTGTGAGTGTTGTAGGGGTGAGTTTGTGAGGGAGTGTTTTGTGAGGAGGAGTTTGATATTAGTGGTAAATGTTTGACGTTAGGAAAGAGAAAGTTTGATATTTGTGAGAAGAGGAAGATTTGATATTTGAGTTGATTTGAATTACAGATATATCTGAATTAACCCACTCATTGTAATTAAGAACTCTGAAGCTAATTAATGAAAACAATAGATAATTATATTGTAAAATTATTGGAATTCAAAAAGGAGTTTATATTTATCAATATGAGAGTTTGGGCTTTAAAATTTGAAAATCGTAAAGCTGAAATGAGTTTGGAGTTTAAAAGAATTCGGTATTTGTAAATTTGAATTTGTTGCGAGTGCTTGTAGTTTAAAGGCATTTGAAATTAGTTTGGATTGTTTGAGCTCAAAGGTTGATATTTGGAAAAGAATTTGAAAAGGGTTCACTTTGGAGTATTTGGAGTTTAAATGGATTTGATAGTGATACGCATTTTTGAGCGCTTTTGACCATGTGAAGTTGTTTGGCTAGAAAAGTATGAGTTGGAAGTATAAGTTTGAACTTTGCAAAAGCTGGCTCTTAATCTGCACTTTCTTTCAGGTTGAACTGTTCAGAGTAACTACAAATTTATACAGTAAAACTCCACACAGTTCACTAGTATTCACAAAATAGGTATACATGGCCCGATTTCAATAATCTCAGTTTTTTTACTTCTATTTCTCTTCCTAGTTATACCTTCGAATCTTCAACTCTATCGTAACTTTTCTTCAATATGTACAGTTCCTTTCTCTATGTTCGCTCAATTTCTACCAATTATCAATATCTCAATCAATAAATGTCAAACATCAACATTATGCATCTATTCCCATTAAAAGTCAGCTTTCTCTTTCCCCATCTAAAATCAACTTCTCTCAATATAATCTAAAATCACCTTCTCCATCAAATTCTATTAAAATTCCACCCTTCTCCATCAATTCCCATAAAAATTCAACAATCCCCATAAATTTCTATCAAATATCAACATTCTCCATCAATCCATATCAAATATTAACACTATGCATTAATTCCCATCAAAAATCAACTTATCTCACAAAAATCAACTTATCTCACTAAAATCAAAAATCAACACTCCTCTCCATATTCAAAACTCATTCTCGCCGCTATAATCAAAGAGAATTATCAAAAATCAACATTCTCCTTCAAAAACTTAAACTTCTCAGAAAGAGACTTGTGAAAAAACTGCAACTGAAACTCAGCCATGCTCATCTTATCATTCTCTCCCGTGTCCCTAAAATACTGCACCAAACTCTTCAATATAAAGGTATTCACAATCTTATCATTGTCCGACTCGGTAGCAGTCGATATGATTCTCAAACACTTTTCCAAATAAACGTTCTTCTGCTCAATGTTGTCAGTGCCAACGTAGATCAAATAACTGAGAAGACTGATGAAGAAGGGAAAATACGGCGCATTCTGTAGACTCTCGACCGTTCTGCTCATATCCTGTAAAAGAGCCTGCCCTGGCTGGCCATTGAAAACACTCAAAAGCAACTGGTACGTCAACGCTAGAAACCCGTTGGAGTTGCAGAAGTTTAGCGCAAAACTGTTGCTTGTTGGCTGCGAGCTCAATGCACGCATCAAGTCCTCGTGCAACACCAGCTTCAATCTGTAGTGGTCGCTTAATTTCGGACTGGAACTCGCCATTTTAGACACCTCGCCCGACTCAAACTCTACCAACACCAACAAGTTCAACGACGCAAACACGTACAACTCGTCAAACTCGTTTCTGCCCTGGAGTGTGCCCGCACCCATTCCCATATTTAGCTGCGCAAACGACTCAGCAACACTTGTTTTGAGGGATCCACTACTGCTAGATGCCAAGTTTCTCACCTTCAAGTAGTAGTACTTTGCTGCTTGAAGGTCTCCCCTGTAATGGTAATGTACAGCAAAAAGATAAAGAATTCTGGGTAAAAGGGCCTTGAAATAGCACAATGTTTCGCTGTCAAACCCACGATTGTAGTCCAGCATGAACTCATTCAAGTAGTTGATATCTTTGAAGTCGCTACTTATGAATCCAGACCATGCCTGGTAGTAGTGGATATTGTACCGAATGTACCTCAATCTGATTCTACTCAGTTCCAAGTGCAGTTTTGAGAAGTTTCGCGACCCATTCCCAGCCAAGTCAGCCAATTGTTTGTCTATAATCTGCAAGCACCTGTCAAAGACCTTTTTCGACTTTCTCTTGCCATTTGCAGCCTCGTTTAATAAGTTTATTCCAGTGAGGTAGTAGAACATAATGACAAACTCGTCGGAACTGAGCCAGGATACTTTGTAGCTCCAGAATCCCTGCTGCATTGGAATCTGCACACTAAAAGAGCCATCTTCATTCCACGACTGCCATCCTGTTTTCTGCTGTGTGCCCATGAAAGTGCTGATCGTCAGCATACACTCTTTAGCCTGTGCTATATTGTTTGTCTGGACGAAATTGAGGAATCTCAGTAGGTAAAACATGGCAAACATCTGGACTGGATACGCATTTGGCTGTACTCTCAAAAGCTGATTACATTCTATCAAAATTTGGTGCGATACAGACGGTGACCCTCTATACAAATGCATATTGCTTTGATATAGCAAACAAAGTAGGCGAGTTGGGGGGTCTAGCATCGGGTTTTTGGTGATGGTTTGTAACACTATTAATCCTGTTGCTGGGTCTAGCACTAGCATGTTGTTGATCAAGTACAACTGGAGCAAGTTGGCATACTGGAACAAGCCCAACGATACGTATGCTTGCACCTTGATGTTCAAGAAGTTTGTGAGGAGGTTGGGGTTGGTTTGAGCGAGGATCTGTGCAGCCAAAAACTCGCTTTGGAACCGGATCTGCATCAAGTTGTTTCTTGTTGAGATCACTATTGCTTTGTTGACGTATTCGTCAGCTTTCTCGATGTTTTCTGTCTCTTCATAGTAGATTTTGGCTAGTTTGTAGTAGATGTACAGTTGGGTTGGGGGGTCCAACATTTGTTTGTACTTTTTGGCTACTATGAGGAGCGATGTGATTGCTGTTTTTATCATTCGGTTGTAAGATTCTGGGTCTTTGGTTACTGATTGGTGAGCTTTCTCGAGGAAGAAGGAGCTTGTGATGATGTGATTGTGGTAGATGAGTTGGTTGGGTTGGTTTGGGTAGATTTGGTTTGAAAATTCAAGGTTTTGGAATGGGTAGTCAAGGTTTTGGGTTGGGTAGTCAAGGTTTTGGGTTGGATAGCCATGGTTTTGAAGTTGGTTTTGGATTGGATAGCTTTGATTTTGAAATTGGTTTTGGTTTTGGAATTGGACTTGATTTTGATGTTGGCCATGGTTTTGAGATTGGTTTTGGATTGGATAGCCTTGATTTTGGTCTTGATTTTGAAGTTGGCCATGGTTTTGAGATTGGTTTTGGATTGGATAGCCTTGATTTTGGTCTTGATTTTGAAGTTGGCCATGGTTTTGAGATTGGTTTTGGATTGGATAGCCTTGATTTTGGTCTTGATTTTGAAGTTGGCCATGGTTTTGAGATTGGTTTTGGATTGGATAGCCTTGATTTTGGTCTTGATTTTGAAGTTGGTTTTGGTTTGGAAATTGGCCTTGATTTTGGCTTTGGTTTTGGAAATGGATTTGGTTTTGAAGTTGGATTTGGTTCGAAATTTGGCCTTGATTTTGGAATTGACCTTGATTTTGAAGTTGGCGCTGGTTTTGATGATCTTGATTCTGAAATTGGCCTTGGTTTTGGATTCCATTGAACTGTGGAGGTTGATTTTGACCTAAAGGAGCACTAAATTGTACAGTTTGTTGGTGACTTTGATATCCCATAACAGGTTGTCCATGATCACCTTGCAAAATTTGACCTTGAACATGATTAACTTGCCCTTGAACATTCTGATTAACTAGCCCTTGGATATTCTCATTAGTTTGAATATTCTCATTAGTTTGAATATTCTCATTAGTTTGAAAATTCTCATTAGTTTGAACATTCTGATTAATTTGCCCTTGAATATTCTCATTAGTTTGAACATTCTGAGTCATTGGACCTTGAACATTCTCAATAGGCTGAACTTGTTCTACATCCATACCTTCAGTTCTGGCTTGTGCACTCCGATTATCATCTGTAATCGCAACATCGTCACCTAAATTAACATTCCCTCTTCGCCCACTCACTTCCCCAACCGACATCTCTACATTTCCTCCATATTCACCAACTTCAAGACGCGTTGGTCCACTCTTCCCACCCTCTCCGTCTCGTCTTAGCACCGTTTTGCCCTCAAACCCCTGCAACATCGCACTGTTCGCACGCTGGTACTCCTCCCTCTGCTGCTTCGACTGTGCTGCGCGTTCCTGTCGCACTGCTATGTGGTCTGCTCTCGTCCCAGCTCTCGCTTTGTTCAGCTCGCTGGCTCTACGGTCCTGGAACCCTTCCTGGAAAATCTGCAGGTAAGACTTTTTTCTCTCGGAACGTTCTGATTGTGCGAACGTTTCTGGTTGTTCGTTTGTCATTTCATAGTTTGGTGAGTCTTTGAATGCGATTTTTATGTATCATTGAATTAAATGAAATGATTTTAGTATTTTTCTTTGAATATAAATTTATCGATTGTATCTTAAAGATCCTATTGTAATTAATTATGTATATACAGTTGATTGTATGCTATATACTTCCATAACGGATACTGAAGTTAAAAGATTTATAGTCATTAAGAATGTTAAGTATGAATTTTGTTCATTTTGGATTCGTTTGGTGTTTTAGAGTCTTAGAGTCTTACCTTTGTTCATATTCCTTGTAGTTTATCAAAATGTTCAACCAGGTAGGAGAGAAAAACATCATTACATATCTAATGGTTGAAAAGAACAGTATTACATTAACTCTTGCTTATCACCTGATCAGTCTAAGCTTCTGGATCAAACTATCAACTCAATCAGAATCCTGGAATAAGAAGATATCTAAACCTTTTGATAGGATACCCAAACTTTTGAAAGATATCAACCTCAGAAAAAAAGATATGAACATATTTTAAAAGATGTCAAAACACCAGCTTGAAAGTTATAAACTTCTGTCAAAGTTTAACTTAATGATACCACATCTTTAGTAGTTATCATTCCAGTCTAAAAGTTATCAAACCTTATCATAAAAATATAAAATTGTCATGTTTATAGAAATAAAACATCATCCTAAAAGTAAGCAAACTTCCAAGTTTATTAGCTGATTCCTTAAAAGTTATCTTTAAATAAAAGTGCAAGACTTATCTTTAGAAGTATCAAATTTAGCTTAAAGATATAAACGCTTAGCTTAAAGACTATCAAACTTAGCTTAAGAATATCAAAACTTAACTTAAAGGATTTAAAAACTTAGCTTAAAGACTGTCAAAGTTGGTTTAAAGATATCAAAACTCAACTCAAAGAATATCAAAACTCAGATTAAAGATATCAAAACTCAGCTTAATAAAACTTACCTTAAGAATATCTTGAATGTTCATCACCAAACATTTCCATAAAGTTATCAAACTAAAGAATTATCCTATAATAATCTCAACCATATACACCCACCCAAAACAACCCTACTCATCAAACTCTTATCTTATATTACACGAAATGAAGCAACTAGAAAATACATAGGCCTCTATAACTCAGCCAGGAGAAGAAAACAAAAAGTATCCGACAAACACACCCAACAAGCATGCTATCACATCTACTTCGACTTCAACCTCTCAATCTCCAGCTGCAAATTCCTCCTCCGTACGCGCTCCTCACTGAGCTCAACCTCATACTGGTCATGCATGTCGCTGACGATTTTCTTGAACTCCTTCCTCAAGATGCCGTTGCTGGTGCCGGAAGAGCCCCCACCAGACAAGTTGACGGACGTGGGCCGCGTGGACCCGCTGTTTATCAGGTGGAGGTCGTCCTCGTCGCTGTGGCCGCCCGGGAGCTCCGGCACGCCCAACGAGTCGGGCGTGTGGTTGTGGAGGTTGCTCACCAACGACGTCAGCGACCCCAGCGTGGGCGCATCGTACACGCCCGGCGAAGAAAGCGACATCCCCGTCTTCAACCCCAACTTTTCAATCTTGAGCAAGTTCAACTCTTTGCGGAGTCGCGAGATTTCCTTGTCTTTGCTGGCTATCGAGTCGAAATCATTCACACTTAAAGAACTCCCATTTGCGTGGATTAAACTGAGCGTTGGGTCTGTTTGTTGAAACGTGGATTGTCCATCCTTAAATCTACTCAATTCTTTTTCTAAACCCAGAATCTTGCGACGATACTCGTGAATCACCTTCATGGAGCTCTCTCTGGAGAGTTCGTACTCTTTTGTGAGGAACTGGTGCGAGAATCGCAAGTCGTTCAATGCTGTTTTGTATTCGGCCAATATACGCTCGGATGCACTGGCTGTTTTATAGTAGGTTGCATCGCTGAACGAGTCTGACTTGGCCACGATGGTGTCTGAGGTTGTGTTTGCGGTGGTGTTGCCTGTGTTTGCGGCGTTGCTGAGCAACACCGCGTCGATGCACTGCTGGGCCCACTTTGTGCGGGACTCGATCGATTCCGCGTCCGCCAGCGCCGGCTGTGGCAACGTGACGTCGTTCTGCACCGCCACCGACGCTATGTGCGCGAAAAGCAAGTCAAACTGCTTCAAAAGTGTCTCGGGAGAGTGCTTTTGGCCTCTTGTGGGCGACAGAAATGGCGATGAAACCTCGTTTCCAAGCGCAAATTTCGTCTTTTCAGACGACAACTTGACATCTTCTACATACCCCAACACCAAACACGCCATATTATGGTTGTTCAACTTGGTGGTCATCTCATCCAACTCTGCAGTAACCTTAAGCATTTGGTCCTGCAAAGTCATATTCAGTTTCAAGATCTTGATCAACAAGTTCAGGTCTAAAATGTCGCTGTCATCCTCATCATCCTCAGGATTTTCATCCAACTTGAAAACAATGTTCGCTACAAATTGCTGCGAAATGTTAATCTTCGACACAAGATAATGCTTCAAGTCCGTTTTCTCCTCGATTCCTTCTTTCAACACCTTCAACGCACCCAACAGAAGAATCAGGTCCTTGTTGATTTTGGACGTATCCAAGATGGAGTTCTCGATGAGCACCTTCAAGTTGAGGTAGGTGGGTTTGTTTGAGTTTGTCAAGATGAAGGAGTCGATTTCAAAGTCGTCGGACACGGTGGTGGGCGTGGAGCTGAGGCTGGGCAACGACTCGCTGAGCGTGATGTTGCCTGCGTCCAACCCCGACTGGAGGTGCGAGTTGAAGGAGTCCTCCAAGAAGTGCGAGTTGAGCTTGTCGCGGTCGGGTTCGTCGCCCTTGACCTCGTTTATCTTAGTTCGGTACTGTTCCTGGAGCTGGAACTTGAGCAAGTCGGGGGTTGTGTTTGCCAAGTTGTAGCTGGAGGAGGAGTCGTTGTGGGTTATGCGGAAGGGTGAGTTTCTGATGAATGTGTGAGTGTCTATCATTATGGTTGGGTGGAAAATGGACACTGATGTTTGTTTTGGGAAGTAACTTGAATTTGATATCGTTTGGTTGAAGTAATCAGTGGACTTATTTATAGTTTATGGTTTATCAGTACTTTTTCTGTTCGGTTTTCAATTAGTACTTATTTTGTTCGGTTTTTCAATCAGTACTTATTTGTTCAGGTTATCAGTACTTATTTGTTCAGGTTATCAGTACTTATTTTGTTCGGTTTTTCAATCAGCACTTATTTTGTTCGGTTTTTCAATCAGCACTTATTTTGGATTTTTCAATCAATAACTTATTTGAGCACAAGTTTTTCAGATTATTTAAGTTCAAGTTTTTCAGAGTGTAAACTCAAGTTTTTTTACACCAGTAAATTTAAGTTCAATAATCGTCTGCTAAACTTTTAGTCACTTTAAATATTCTGTGAACTTTGATACTTCGTTTTCAAGCGTTTGTAACAATCAGTTCAATATTTCAATGTTCACGAACTAGTAATCAGTCACGTAATCAGGTCAAGTTGAAATTCAAGTAAAGTTCAAACTTTAAGGAGTTGAGTAATTCACTTAAGTCACTAGGTTTTC
The DNA here is from genome assembly GCA_030556545.1 of Kodamaea sagamina. Classification (NCBI taxonomy): domain Eukaryota; kingdom Fungi; phylum Ascomycota; class Pichiomycetes; order Serinales; family Debaryomycetaceae; genus Kodamaea; species Kodamaea sagamina. Next base: position 495,262 of record JAKTUG010000004.1, read on the forward strand.
AAGTATTCACGTAATTTACCACACGCAAATAGCAGTCGAATCAGAACTTAATCTAACTGAGTATAACTCCTAATCGAAAAGATTGTAATTCAAGTTCTAAGTATTCAGTGATCTTGAGTGATCAGTCGGAATATCAGTATATGATGATCAGTCAATATATAATGATCAATCAGAATATCAGTATATAATGATCAGTCAATATCAGTATATAATGATCAGTCAATATCAGTATATAATGATCAGTCAGCAATACTAACAACCAATCAAAAGTGATCAATCTTTAATAACCAATCTGTTACTAACACTTTCAAGTATCAGCAAGATCAATCAGTAATCTGAAATGACAGCTGTCAATATAGTTGTATTAGTCGTTCAGAGACTAGTATGTCCTCAAAAGACTGTTAAAGCACTCAGAAGACTCGCAATACAAGTTCAGAAATGAGTTAATTCTTCTATTTCAAATCAAGTACCAATACCCAATTATCAACAGTCAATACCAAGCTTACACTGCACTCTTCTCTATATCAGCTTAACTGGTGGACTTGGATAAAATGGCGGCTAACAAAATTTCATGCGCTCGGGATTTCTGGGCCGCGCACGCCCCCTTCGCACGCGTCTCGGGCTGGTTATTTGTCCGTTTCAGGCGCAGTCGCAGCTGGCAACCGGCTGGTTTTTGTCTGAGTGTCGGCAGGTGGTTGCAAAGGTGTTGGGAGGGAAGGTTGCACGGTTGCAGGGAATTGGAGGGCTGGATGTTCAAGGACTGATTTGAAGGGCTGGTTGTCTAAAGGCTGGGAGTTGAAGCGTTGGGTACTCCCTACTCCAGACGACAATCTCACCAAACACTCGCCTGTAGGTGCGGTGCCGCCGTGTAGCGGGCTGCTCAATTGTTCGCTACTCGACTGTTTCCAATGTGGGTGACAAACAGAGGTTTGCTTTAGACGGGAATGTGATCTGGTGTGTGCAGGACGGGTTTCTGGTCTCGGTTTTGTTTATTTATTTTGTGTTCTGGATTCTGCTTCGGGTACTGATTTTTAGATTCTGGTTCTGATTTTGGTTCTGGGTTCTGATTCCTGTTGTTTTCTTTACTGATTCTGATATTCTGTTACTGATTCTATAATCTGTTTCTGTTATTTACTGTAATTCTGTTCACTAATTCTGGTAATCTTTCATTGATATTCTGTTCATAGGTATTCTATTCATTGGTATTCTGTTCATAGGTATTCAGTTCATAGGTATTCTGTTCATAGGTATTCTGTTCACTTGAATTCTGTGCACTGATTTACTTTAATTCTGATTACTGATATACTGTTTACTGTAATTCTGTTCACTAATTCTGGTAATCTTTCATTGATATTCTGTTCATTGGTATTCTGTTCATAGGTATTCTACTTACTGATATTCTTTAACTAAAACTCTGATAATCTTTTCATTTTGTTCATAGGTAATCTGTCACTAAAATTCTATTCACTTAATTCTGTCACTAGTTCTGTTCTATTAAAATCTATTCACTTAATTCTATTCACTTAATTTGTCACTTAATTCTATTCACCTTAAATCTGTACATTAATTGTTAATGATATTCTCTTCATTGATATAGTTCATTGATATAGATCATTCATATAGTTCACGATATTCTATTCACGATATTCATCATTTCCTGTTTAATCGTATCGCTTAATATTTTGCATTCTCTTATATTCTTTATTCTGTGCTATAAAAGTCCATTCTGCACTGCAGCTCACTACTAAACTCTTACTCTACCATAAATTGTCCATAATTCTACACTCCAAGTAGTCTCATTTTGACGGCACTGCAATTTACAAATCACTCACAACGTTTGTTCAACCCCACTCAATTTGCATTCACTATCATCAATTCCATTAAGTTTTACCTTTAAACTTTAGTGTCTGCGATTTTTGAAAGTTTCATTTTATTTGACAGATTCATTTTACTATTGCATTCTCATTAACGTGTTTGTCATCTCCATTTGTTCCGTATTCCTTCCAGTCAGCATTTCAGTCATCTTTCAGTCATCTTTTCTGAAATCCTTCAGTCATCTTTCAGTCATCTTTTCTGAAATCCTCCAGTCATCCCTTCCAATCATAATCTTTCCACCTTTTTCCTCACCCTTGTCTTTTGTGAACCTACCAACGCATTACTGAAATCACAATCGCGCACAAATTCTTCAGCCAGACCCATTTATGCTTCCATAGGCTCCAGATTCCCACGTTATTTCACCCTCCACACCCCTGTGTGCGTGCTATACCCAATCTCACCATTTAAACTAAATCCTATTGTTAATGCACAACAATTTTGGCTGCAAATAGATCGTTATTGTAGGCTGGTGCAGGTTTGGGTGACAAACACGCCTGTATCTGTTCTGTAATCGCACAACAGTGTTGCATGTCGGCTGCTCCGGTGTCTGGATGGTACCCCACACGATACAAATGCCGGCCGTGCTGCGAATCTTCTTTGATCTAGCACAAGGGCGTTTTGCGTTGGGCTTCGTGTATTGCTAGCAGAAATGTTGCTGTTGGATCTTAGACGAGATGGTTGGAGTGGCAATGTTTATTACTTGGTGAACGTGTTGGTTTTGATTGGATTGGGTTAGTTGGTTTTGTATAATTAAGGTTTTCAAGCTAGGTATTCTAAATGCTAGGTACTTGAAAATTAAGGTATACTAAATGCCAGCTACTGCAAAATTAAGGTATTCTACAAAAGTTAACTTGAAAGCTAAGATTCTACAAAGGTTAATGATTCTACAAAAAAGGTACTTCAAAAGCTAAGGTACTCTTACTAGGGTTACAATAACCAAGGATTCTGCAAAAGTTATAGCGTTCTTCAAAACTGATTATTCTACAAAAACTAGGATATACTTCAAAACTAAGGATTCTTAATATCTTAAGGTATTCTCCAAAAACTTGGGATTCTACCACATCTAAGCTCTCCTACAAACTGTCATCTGAACTTATGGTCATTCAAAAACTAAGTTCGCTTTAAATCTAAAGATTCTGCAAAATCTAAGGTAGGCTTTAAAGACTAAAGATTCTGCAAAAACGAAGGTATTCTACAAAAACTAAGGGATCTAAATTGCTTAAGTTATTCTTCAAAAATCAAGGGTTCTGAAGAGGCTAAACTCTTCTACAAACTGTCACCAGAACTAAAGATTATTCAAAAATAAAAATACTCTCAAAACTAATGATTCTGAATAGACTAAAGTATACTTCAGAAACTTAGTATTCTGAATTTCTAATCCCTTCTACAAAGAGCCACCATAACTGAAGATTATTCAAACCTAGGTTACTCTTCAAAAACTAAAGATTTTACAAAAACTAACGTATACTTCAAAAACAAAGTATTCTTCAAAAACTATCGTAGTCTACAAAATCATAGAATTCTACAAAAACTAAGATTGCATGAAATTTTAGGTCTCTCTCTTTGTAGCTTACTACAATTCACCTGTAGATTTCAATCTACTTGCGCCAAAAGTAGAGCTGTTTTTCAGCTTCACCATTCATATACAGAGGAGCAATTTTAGAATACCAATACAATCCCAGATATCTCTCATCTAGTTCACCATTAACAAATCATCTAGTAAGATTATTCCCCCTAATATGGAATATAAATCCCACCAGAGTGCCACCCACTCGCAGTAATCGAAACCCACCTCCCAGGATCACGCGGACTACACACCAAACAAGGAGTACGAAGAGTCAACTGCCGCCTGTCAATGTCCGGCACACCCTCATACTTGTAGATTTTCTTGAGGTTCCCCGCCCCAAGACACCCACAGTGCGCCGACTCGGTCCCCCAGCTGAACACCCTGCCCTCCTTCGTCAAGGCCAAAAAATGGTAGTCGCCCATGGCGATCGCCTTGATGGTCTCGTTTTGCAACTCGTGCAGCACCTGCGGCTCGTGGTCCACGCCCATCGCCGCCGCCACCCCGAAAACAACCTCGTTGCGGCTCGTGGTCAACGCAAACGATTTATAGCACGAACTCAACTTTAGGAATTTTGGCTGCAAATCGCCTCCTGCACACAGCCGCAACCATTCATTGAACCTGGTTACTGGTGCTATTCTCATGTAGATGTGGTCGTAGGGGATGTTCCCACCGCCAGCCACTCTCTTGGCCAACCTCTGCGGCGATAGCCCCTCCAACTTGTACAACAATCCGTCGCCCTGGATGAACATAATGAACCCTCTTCCGATTGTAAAGTCGATAACGCGGGTGGACTGGGGGATGGTAAAGTGGTGCACGTTTGATATTGCGTTGCTGCCCATTGCCTGCGTGATGGCATCGCGTCCAAACCAGATCACCAACCCCACATTTTTAATCATACACCCAGACATGTCCCACCCAGCATGAATTTTGCCAATTTGGCCCTGCTCTATGCCAGAAAACAGTAACTGCACCGCCATGTTGCCGTTTGTCCCTGTATCCCAAGTGTACAAGTTGTTCTCGCTGTCCAATACCAAAATGTGCTGTCTGCCTGCCGATAGAGACACGATTTTTGCATCTTGCCTGGGTAGCCTCAATCTCGACATATAGTTGTATTGTAAAGGCAGAACAAATTGGTCAGGATTCGAATCAAAATGCCGAAGCTGTTCACGTAACATTACCATTCGAGGTTTACGTCCAACCAGATGAACAGTGTGCTTTGAAATCCGCCAGTTGCCTTCTTTTACCCTAGTTTCTTTGCTAACTTTCAAAGAATGAGTTAAAGGATACTCAATATGTGTTTGGAATGCAAAATCCTTTTCTTCGTAGGGTCCTGGGCTACTATATGTCGACTGTCTCCACGAGCTGCCAGTGTAGTACATTTTGTTCAGGTTGGTCAAGATGATGAAACTGAACCCATTTGCAACCACGTCAGTAATGATACAGTAGTTGAGGCAGCTCAAATTGGTGGGAATACTGCGGTTTCGGCAGTCGGACACTCCCAAGCGTCCGTTATCGTTATTGCCCCACGTATAAACTTGCTGTTTGATGCTTGTGCGAGTTTTGAACAAGGCCCTCCAGTTCACATCCACCTCGTTGGACAACTGTGTGTCCTGCCGGTTGTTTGTGAATAGCTTGTTGTATAATATTTTGTATAAAGTAGTGGTTTGACTAGATTCATAAAAGATTATGTACAATGCTTTGTTTAAAATGGAGAACATATACGTTTCCTGTGGTAGCAAGTAGTGAGGTATTATACTCACTAGGATATCGGGACCCAAGTCGAGGATTTTCATTACATGGCGAGTGTTCTAGAAGGATGTTGAGAATTTAAGTATTAGTTCAAGTATTGAATCTTGTTATACTTTCCATAGTTGTTCTAATTTCCATTGAAGACGAATATCTGGAGTTTACTGAAATTTCCATCTCTGAGTATTGATTTGAAATCTGGAAGCTTTTCATAGCGGATAGACTTGAAAGTTTCCGAAACTTTGCTTCGGTTTCCTGGTTCTGTTTAGTGTAGAGGATAGGGAATTCACGTGTATTGATTTTGAGTATATTTGAGAAGTTTTAGTGGTCTGTGGGGTATTGAGGGTAAGTATTGACATCATCTTGATCAGTTTACCGGAATCAGCGACCTTCATAGACCAAATCAACCGCAACAGCCTATTTCTCTACCTGAAGGTTTATGTCTTTAGTTTGATGTCCTGCATACGTTTGGGTGCAAATTCATCTTCACTATATAATAAGAGCATGCAATAAAGAGCACTTGACTTACAGAGTCAAACAAAGGAAGCCAAAACGACCATCCGTTCAACGAGGAAGGTAAATACTTTCCAAAATTTCTATACTTCATCCTGTAATATCACCTTCATCCATTCTTAAAATCACATAGAAATTGCCAAAATCTTAAAATCACATACAAATCACCAAGACCACTAAAACCACCACCCAAGCCTCCCAACACCTCATCACTCGATCTTCAAATCACTAAACTAAAACCGTGATCCCAAAAAACCTAGTAAACGAGACGAGACAGACAATTCTTGGCTTAACTTTTATCTTTATCCTTCACCACACCCACCAAAATTCCTCACCAAAACACCCTCCATACCTCCCAACACTCAGCCACCACAAACCAATAACATACTCAAGCCCATCCTCGCAAAACAGCCAAAACCATCAATACAGCATACCCAAATTCCATTACCCGTTTGAGAATCGCGAACATAAAAAATGAACAATAATGAACAAATCAAACCAAAGTTCAAATGAACCAGACACCAATAGTAGACCCCAAAACATCACAAAAGACCGTACGATATGTCTCCTTTAACGTCAATGGTGTGAACACCTTGTTCAACTACAGTCCCTGGAACGAGTTGAAGAACCAGGACCTCAACACACTATTCAAGCGTTTGGACGCGGACGTCATTACGCTCCAAGAATTGAAGTTATCAGCTAAAAACATATCCTCGATAGTTCCTTCTATCGGACATCTCGAAAACTACAGGTCTTTCATCTCGCTACCCAGAGCGAAAAAAGGTTACAGTGGTGTAGGGTTGTTTATACGTATTCCTAAAGAAACAGATACTTTCGCTACAAAACAACATTTGACAGTTCTCAAGGCAGAACAGGGACTTACGGGATATTTGCCCAGCGAAAGTCTAAATGGGCTGAAAATTTATAGGGATTTACCCGAAAATCAGACTATTGGAGGGTATCCTGTTGATATGGACCGAGAAACAGCACTAGAATTGGACTGTGAAGGTAGGTGCGTAGTGGTGGAACTCGCGTGTAATTTGGTGGTTTTTGCGGTGTATTGTCCTGCGAATTCGATGGGGACTCCCGAAGGTGAGGAATTTAGGCTTTTATTCATGTCTACATTGCTCTCCAGGTGCCGCAAATTGAAGAACGATATGGGTAAAAACGTTATGATTATTGGCGATATCAATATTTCACTAGATTTGATAGACCATGCTGACACTATCGATACTTTGAGCAGAGCTGGTACTGTTCATTCTGGAACAACCAGAAGTGGTACCCTTTTTGAGACTGAAAACTATAAAGAATGTATATGGTTCAAGGATTCCACACCAGCGAGATCATTATTGAATTCTTATGTCTGGCCCACCCTCCATTATGAAACTGAAACCAAGCCAGAGGTATTTCTGGACAAACCGCAGTTCTTATATGACACTACGAGGTACTGGGAAGGCAGAAGAATGCGTATGTACACTGTTTGGAACACATTAACCAACTCCAGATCGATAAACTACGGTTCCAGGATCGACTTGTGCTTAATAAGCTGTAATAAGTTGCTTGGGTGCATTTCTAAGGCAGATATATGGCCGTGGGTATTGGGATCCGACCATTGTCCTGTTTTCACTGATTTTGACTTGCCTGATATTGGTGAGTTTGAGAGCAGGAGCAGTAAGTTGGACTTTGAAGCAAAGTACTTTTACAAGTTGTCGAAATCGAAGGATATTGCAACTTTTTTTGGGGATACCAACTTGAAGAGAAAGAGAGTTGAGGTTGAAAAAACTGACAGTGAGAAGAAGTTTGTTTATGTGAGTAGGAAGGTGAAGCCTAGTCAGAAGTCTATCAGCAATTTTTTCAATCAGAATAGTCTGTTGAAATGAGATGAGTGATTGACATTTTGATTTGAAGTACAGAATGCTAGACGAGATGAACCTGATTGGGTTGAGGTGGAAACTGAGAGTGAGAAGAGGTTTGTTTATGTGAGCAGGAGGTGAAGTCTAGTCAGAAGTCTATCAGCAATTTTAATCCGAAAAACCTGTTGGTTTGAGATTATAGTGAGTAATTGAGATGACTATAAATGGATTAAAAAGATTATGGTGGATTCAGATGATTGTGAGTGGATTGAGATGTTTATGAGTGATTGAGTGAACATGAGTGGAATGAGAAGATTAGTGGAATGAGAAGATTAGTGGAATGAGATGATTAGTGGAATGGGATGATTATGGTAAATTGAGATGATTAACATTAGTGGAATGAGAAGATTAGTGGATTGAAATGTTTGTTTATGTGAGCAGGAGGTGAAGACTGGTCAGAAGTCTATGTGCGATTTTTTAATCTGGGTGGATAATCTGTTGGATAAAGATGATTAACAGTGATCAAGATTTGTTTAAACGAAAATGAAATTTACAGAACCAAGACAAAATGCCTGATGAACCACATTTTCATGACATTAATGAGTAATAACAATCACCTACAAGTGTTTTTGTCGTCTTTCATTCAACTACATTATGTACCCAAAATTTGCATCCAAAATTTGCACCCAAAATGTACCCAAAATTCGCACCAAACGCCTAATCATATCAATCCACCACTCTCCTACACCAATTACCCATTAATTATTTATGATACACCCATGCCCACTATAATACAAAACCTAAGACTTACGGAATTCGCTCAAGACCGGATAAATGGCCTCGAACGCAGCATAAATTTCTTCTCTTTGCTTAGCACCAGTCAAAACAATTTTACCAGAAACGAAGATCAACAAGACGATTTTAGGTTTGACCATTCTATAAATCAAGCCTGGGAACAACTCAGGCTCGTAGGACGAGAAAGTTCCGTGCGAGAAGGCCAAGCCCTCCAACCGGATGGGGAACTTGACGTCACACAGGCCCACAATGTTCTGGATCTTGAAGTCTGTGAACTTTGCGTTGAAGCCCAACTTTTGGATGATTCTAGCGTACTTTCTCAGGGCCAACTTGGAGTCGTCCTCGGACTTGGCGCCCGTCACCACCATTTTTCCCGAGGCGAAAATCAAGGCCGTGGTCTTGGGCTCCCTGATTCTCATGATAACGGCAGCGAAACGCTTGGGGTTGTACTCCGCGTTACGCGCATGCAATGCGATGGTCTTCAAGTCGAGGCGGCAGTCCAAGTTGACCGTCGCCACAATGTTCTGCAACGTGGGCACAATGCCCGACGTGGCGCCATCGTCCTCGTCCTGCTTGGGCTCTATAAAGTCCGACGCGGCAGGCTCCTCCTTCTTCACGATCGTCTCCTCCGCTGCCCCTGCTGTCCCTGCTGCCTGCGTGCCGTCGGCGTGCGCCCGCCCCTCGCCGTCAATGCCCTGCGGGAAAATCAACGAGTCCGGCGCAGTGAATGCCTTCGCACGGGCAGCTGTGGTGGGTAACTTCAAAGAATCCATTCTATTATTCCGAGATCAACAACTAAATGTATCTCTTAGTCCCTTATACAAAAGTGCAAAACCACAAATCAAAGCTTGTGTGCAGGTTGCAATATCAAGACAATTTTTTCAAAACTGGTGCGAGATGAGCTCTATTTATACTGGGGCCCGTCCTGCAGGCAGTCCCGGGAAAAATCCGTTTGTGGACAGCGAGCAAAGGTGGCGATTTCCAGGGGGAGGACAGTGGGACGGGGACTGGGGCACAGTGTGAGGTTTCTGAGGTCGGGGTTTGGCTGTGATGGGGTCCAGTAGAGCATTTCTCTCTTTTGCTGTGTCTTTTTGTCGTTTCTCCATGGAATTGGAGTGCCACCATTGTTTGTTAGAAAAAGGGGGAATGTCAGTGGAGGGAGAAGAACAGGGGAGGAACGTGGAAAAAAAGTATGATGATGAGGTTGTGTGGGCATATGTGTATCCAGTGTCGTCAATACTCATCAATACCTCTTTTCTCCCGTGATCACTACCCTCTTGAACCACTAGTTCCACTCATTTCACTCATTTCACTCATTCTAAAGAAAAGGGATGAACAAATTTGTCAATTTTTCTGGCTTTTCTTTACCAAAAAAATGCGGTGCGGGTTTTTTATTGTTGATTTCTTTGGAATGATAAGAATGGTTTTAGGGTAGTAGAGTATTAGTATGGAGCGGAGTGGAAGTGACTAGAGGAATGTGAGTTAGAGGAGTGAACATGTTGGATGGAGAATGCATGGATTCTAAGGTAACTATGGATAAGTTAATGGATGAATTTACTCTTTTTTAGGGCTCCCATTTTAATTTGGACGCGATTGTTAATCCTTTACCCACCGAAAATTTTCACATCTCTTTTTCTTAAATATTCACGTTCAATAACGTTTTAGCTCATCGTCTTTCTTATCTTTTCAATATTCTCGCAGACTTCATTCAACGTTATATTCTTCCGTTAATATCACTAAATCTTTATTTCACAAACGGATCATTTTGCGATGAGGTGTAATATGTAGGTAAAATATGGAGGTGAATATATGGAGGTGAATATGGAGGTGAATATATGGATATATGGAGGTGAATATATGGAGGTGAATATGGAGGTGAATATGGAGGTGAATATATGGATATATGGAGGTGAATATATGGAGGTGAATATGGAGGTGAATATATGGATATATGGAGGTGAATATATGGAGGTGAATATGGAGGTGAATATATGGATATATGGAGGTGAATATATGTAGGTGAAATATGGAGGTGAATATATGGAGGGAAAATATGGAGGTGAAATATTTGGAGGTGGATTATGAAGCAAAATATATGGAGCAAAATTTATGGAATACCCATCTACAACTCTAAACTTAATGATTTCTTAAACATACGAATAATAGAAATGAATACCAATGACCTATGCTCTTTATAAAACTCACATTTCTGTGCTCCAACACTTTTCAGTGCGCTTTCAAATCTCAAATCTCTGTTCCAACACTCATTTTCTGTGTTTTTCAAATTTTCTGTGTTCTTCAATTTTCACAGTGCGCTTCAAGATTCACTGTGAACTTTACTGTGCTCTTCAATATCACTGTGCTATTTACTGCTCTTCAGTATCACACTGTACTCTTTACACTGTACTCCCCAACACTCATCGTTAAGTTCGCTTCGCTCACTTAGCTTAACGCTCCTTCAACATCTTATTCCTCTTCTCCTTCCTCTTCAACCTATCCACCTTCTTCGCATGCATCTTCGCAGCAATCTTCTCATACCTCTCCTTCTCCTCCTTCGCCTCTCTTCTCTTCTTGTTGTCCTCGATTCTCTGCGTTCTAACTCCCTCCTTCTCGTCCTTCAACTCCTTCAATCTCGCCTTGTACTGGTCCTCCATCAACTTTTTTCTTTCTCTGTCCTTGAAGTTGCTCATCTTCTTGACACCCAAGGTTTTCACTCTGAAGGCGTCCTTCTTCATTTTCCATTCCTTTCCGTTGACTCTGCTTCCCTCTCCAATGTCCTTGGGGGTGAGTGGGTTGCTGTACTTCTTGGGTATGTCCTCGAGTCTCATATCTGCGGTTGCACTCATTGTGGGTATGGTTTTTTTGAGCTTGGATTTTTAACTTTGGTTTTCGTTAACTTTTGATTTTTGAGATGGGGTGGTCACAAATGAAGGTTAAGAGTGATTTGTGACGTGAATGAGAGGGATGGTTAGAGATAAAGAACTGAGGTGAGGATTTAGGGGATTCGTAGATGGGTGTAAGATGAAGTGATTTCTAAAGTTTTTTTGCAATTTATTCATTTTTAAAGACAATCAAGGTGGACTTATGATGAAGGCTGAAGATGCTACCTACGATGGTTACTACAAATCAAAAGCTAGATCTGATTCAAGGTAGGTGACTTGTGTAGGGACTATAAGAGGCTGAGAGTATTCGAATCCACAAATTTTAAAATGGAAGCAACCTTAAGAAGCATACAGAGCAACCTTAGGTAGTTTATTAACACCCAACAAAGCTTTCCTCAACACTACCCATGAAAGTATATTTAAGTCGACCTACTCATCCCTTGGTTCTATAATTCTCAGAAATCTTTACCCCTGCAGCGTATAAGGAAGAAGAATTGGCTTCTGCTTTTCAAGGTTTTCAATATTCTTGTTGGAAGAGAACTTGCTAAAAGTCAATCTTTTATATTCCAATCCAATATTGACCAGAACATTACATCTGATCCCCTGGAAACCACTCTGACCCCCAAATTCTCTATTAACAGTGTACACTTCTCCATAGTAACAATACTTGACATAAGTATCCACCTCAAATTGACTTTCAGCTACTCAATTTTTGCAACCTTTTTGCAGCCATTATTGGGACTGAAGAATTTTACGCATATGAAACAGGAAAGTACCTGGAGTTTACGCATATGAAACAGGAAAGTACCTGGAGTGGATCTCTGCACTGCGCATTTTTACTTAATTCTACTCTGGTAAGTTAAATTGAACTACCCTATATCTTAAACTGTATGCTAGGCAGAGTACTGGTGGACCAAATGACCGCCATACTCGAGAAACTACGTTTCGACAAACATGTGAAGTAATACCTCAATAAGGAAGAGAAATAGTTAGTTTTGAAGATAAATGGATAAGCTTTGAGAGAGCAATGGTTAGTTGGAATGGGTAATGGTCATTCAGTCAGGGTGATGGTATATTTTAAGTGTCATAGAGACTTTGTTAGTTGTTTGGTTAATACAAGATATTTGAATTGTATAATTAGCATTCTTACCAGTATAGTTGTAATTAACTTTACTTTAAAAGGAAATCATCATCAGGTTTATATTTACACACAAGTCTTTAATCTTATTGAGTTGACTCTTTAAGTTCACTTCATGGTACACTCAATTAAATTTTCTGCATGCTTCTCTCCATTATGCTCTGCATGATTCTCACCACAATGTACTCCATTAAATTTGCCTAATAATTGTCTTCATGATACACTCAATTAAATTATCAACATAATTATCTTATAATTTCCTCCATAATGCTCTTCATAACTCACCATTAAATTCACTCCGTAAATCTCTCTTAATTCTCTCTAATCCTCTCTTATTCTCTCTAATTCTCTCTAATTCTCTCTAATCCTCTCTAATTCTCTCTAATTCTCTCTAATCCTCTCTAATCCTCTCTAATTCTCTCTAATTCTCTCTAATCCTCTCTAATTCTCTCTAATCCTCTCTAATCCTCTCTAATTCTCTCTAATTCTCTCTAATTCTCTCTAATTCTCTCATATTCTCTTATATTCTCTCTTTTATTTCCCTCCAATCCTCCTATATTCTCTTATATTCTCTCTTTTATTTCCCTCCAATCCTCCTATATTCTCTATATTCGCTCTTTTATTTCCCTCCAATCCTCCCGAATCCCACCTTTACTACTATTCTCAAAATCCATAATCTCCCAAGTTTACTCATCATATATAGTATCCCTCTTGTTAATCATCAAAACAGCCTTTCTAGTCCACCTCCTACACCTAGTATACTTTGAAAACCCATCCGCAAACCCCTCATTGTTCCACGATCCGTCATAGTACCTCCACCCATCCTTGTGCGCATTCTCGTTGTACGCAGCATCCAAAACCCACTCTTCATCCACCCAGTCCCAAACATACTTGAACAAATCATTCTCAAAAACAGGGAACGGAAAACGCTCGCCCTTGGGGTCGTCCTTAATCAGAGGCACCACATTAAACGACTTATCAAAAGTGTAGTGCGACCGCTCGTTCGGCAACAACTTGTTGGACCAGCCAAGCCCAAACCAGCGTCTTTCGTTCTCCAAAACCTGAAACAAGATCACTTGTCTCAACTGAGTGGGCGACACAATGGTCTTTTTGAGTATCTTGAAGTCGCTCAAAAGCGAAACTTTGGATGCCTCTTCTGTTTCACTCAGTTCCGGGCTCTGCAACTTCAGCCCCGACTGTTTCCAGTCCTCGTCCCTGTTTCTGGTCAACTTGATGTCCAAACCGGTGACGTAAACGGCAAAAATGCGGAGGTATACGGACCTCCACAAGAGCCTGCGCACCACAAACGACCACGGCGAGTGGTACGTCAACGCAAATAGCCCCCACACCCACACGTAGCGCTGCGGCGATATCACCCGCTTCAAAAGCTGCGCGTGCAACGGCGTGAACACCACGGCCGCGGCCACCAACTTGGCGTAGTTGCCCTTTCTGAGCGGAATGTGCTGCACAGGCCGCAAAAGCATCTCAAACCGCACCGTGATGTTGTGCAACGTGTGCAACACCTCGTCAACAGTCGGTTTTTCGTCGTACTTGGAGTCGTACACCACCGAGCTCACCAGCCACACTATGCACGAAAACGAAATAGCCATGCTGATGGGCAAAATCACCAAACTCCACACGTGCCAGTACATCACCACGACCAGGTACATGACTATGAGGAGGAAATTCTGGTACGGGTCGTCGTTGGTCCAAGTCACCACCTCTAGGAAGTTGTCTATGAGGAGCAAGTAGGGGAAGATCTGGGAGAGTGCGAGTGCCAAGAGTGGGAATTCGACCAAGAGGTTGTTGTTGGAGGATGCTGCTAGAAGCACCGGGTCGGATGGTTCGAACGAGGCCACTAGTTTGTGGTTGTACTTGTCTGGCATGAAGAAGAGTGAAATGGAATGGATTGATTCTCATGTGCGAGAGAAAAAAGTGGGGAGGATTACCATTACCCAACGAAGTTGGGTAATGGTATTGAGTATACTTGGTTAATGGTATTGGTTTGGATAATGGTATTGGTTTGGTTGATTGGAATTGAGTGGAAATGTTGAAGTGGAGCTAGTGGAATGGTATTGGATTTTTGGGGTAATAGTGTAGATATTGTTGGTAGTGATGAAAATTGATTTGAAGGTGGGTGATGGTATTGGTGGGTTGGTATAATTGGGTGATATTGTTGTAATTTAGTTGGTCAAATTGGAGGTATTGGATTTTGGGTAGTGTAGATATTGGTTGGTGATGAGAAGGGAATTGGAGGTGGGTAATTGTGTTTGGTATAATTGGGTATTGGTAAATTGGTTAGTTGGGTGAAATTGGTTTTACTGAGTTAGTGGAATTGGAGTACTGGATTTTGGGTATTGTAGATATTGGTTAGTTGGATATAGGTGAATTGGGTAATTGGTTAATTGGTAAGTTGGATAATAGGAATTGAGTGAAATAGATGAAATTGTTAGTGGAATTGGAGGTATTGGAATTGATTGGAATTGTTGTAATTGAGCTGGTGGAATGGAGGTATTGTATTTGATAGTAGTGTAGATATTGGTTAATTGGGTATTTGTGAATTGGGTAGTTGGATAAATGGTAAATTGGTTAATTGGTTAGTTGAGTGAAATTGTTGTAATTGAGCTGGTGGAATGGAGGTATTGTATTTGATAGTAGTGTAGATATTGGTTAATTGGGTATTTGTGAATTGGGTAGTTGGATAAATGGTAAATTGGTTAATTGGTTAGTTGAGTGAAATTGTTGTAATTGAGCTGGTGGAATGGAGGTATTGTATTTGATAGTAGTGTAGATATTGGTTAATTGGGTATTTGTGAATTGGGTAGTTGGATAAATGGTAAATTGGTTAATTGGTTAGTTGAGTGAAATTGTTGTAATTGAGCTGGTGGAATGGAGGTATTGTTATTGAATAGTAGTGTAGATATTGGTTAATTGGGTATTTGTGAATTGGGTAGTGGGATAATTGGTAAATTGGTTAATTGGTTAGTTGAGTGAAATTGTTGTAATTGAGCTGGTGGAGTTGGAGATATTGTTTTCAGGTTAGCAGTCTAGATGCAGTTGGAAGTTGGATATTTGGGTATAAATGATTGTTTTTTGTGCCTCAATATGTCTTGATTAATTGGTTAATTGGTTAATTGGAATGAGTGGAATTGTAGTAATTGAGCTGGTGGAATGAAGTATTGGTTTTTGGTTAGCAGGTAGATATTGTTGGTAGTGTATATATGATTAGATATCTGGGTATGTATGATTGTTTTCTGTGCACGATGGTTCAATATGTCTCGGTTTTGGTTAATTGGTTAATAGAGTGGAATAATTGGAATGAGGTATTGTTTTTTGATTAGCAGGTAGATATTGTTGGCAATGATTCATTATCTGCCTGTAGGTGATTGTTTTCTGTGCACTGAACGTTCAATATGTCTTGGTTTTGGTCAATTGGATAACTGAGTGGAATAATTGAAATGAGGTATTGTTTTCTGGTTAGCAGGTAGATATTGTTGGCAATGATTCATTATCTGCCTATAGATGATTGGTTTCTGTGCACTGAATGTTCAATATGTCTCGGTTTTGGTCAATTGGTAATTGGTGAATTGGATAATGAAATTGAGTGATATTGTTGTATTTGAGCTAGTGGAATGAGGTATTGTTTTTGGCTAGCAGTCTAGCTACAGTTGGCACTATAATTGATTTGTTATCTGGATATATTTGATTGCTGTTCTGTGCACTGAACGTTCAATATGTCCTGTAATGCATTTTGGAGTATTTCCCCTAGTATCGTACCATAAAGATGTTTTTGATCTCCAATGCATATACAATGTATGTGAAAAATAGATGATCTTTCTTATAAAGCATACAAAGTACTAATTTTAAATTCACTAACAATCTGTTATTGAGTCTTAATTAATTCTTCATCATCAGTTGTTCATCAACAATACTTTATCTACCAAAATCCATCTCAAATACTCATTTCCAACCCTCACCTCCAGCCACCTTCCCCAATTAACATTTCCCCATCAACGATCAAATTTCCAAATGATGACAAATTGAGCTGCAAGTGAATGATTTAGTGAGGTATATTTGATAGTTACAAAAACAAGTATACCTCGGTTGTTCTACATCATCAACACATCGCTTCTCTGTCTTCTAATCGTACAACTTGCTTCATTATCCTCTTATCAAACACCTTCGCCTCTATCTTCCAATAATACACCATCTTTCTACTATCTCCCAAGCATACTTCTCTCTCCGGTTATTCTCTCCTTTCTCTATCATCCTATTCAAATACATAATCACCAGCCCCATCAGTCACCCATAATCACACCCACACATAACCAACAAGGCTGAAACCACGCCAAACACCACGGCCAAAACCACGCCAAACACGGCCACCCCAAAAACAACGGCCACCCCAAAAACTCTACCAAAATCAACAACCACACCGATATGAGCGAAGGCCCTCCCAAGCTTGTCAAACATATCGCTCGGCGATAGCCAACACAGCCGATTACCAAAAATCCTTCGTCCATTAGTAATGCTCCATATCCATGGCGAAGCATGGAACAGTTTACTTCCGAATTGCAGCCGTCCGAATTTCAGCACTACAGGAGATCAGCTGCTGTTTTGTGTCACCCGTTCGGCTGAAAGAAGGCACTCCATCTCCATGAGAAGCCCCAGCGACAGCTTCGCCCCGTCCAATCAATCTGCGCAGATCATATGTCCAACGCAAACCTTTTTTTGAGGTGAGGGAATGTTATTATTGCGGATATCCAGCTTTAGCCCTCCAAATCAACGGGCTCCTGATGAAGGGAGGGTTAAAGTTTAAAACAGCCCTGCTTACCTGAAATGGAATATATCTGGAAAAGCAGCACTAAAAGAAAGATTCTGTATGAAAAATAAAGTGCACAAATCCAATTGCTGCGAAAAGTACGTAAGCCTGAATTTGGCGATAATGGTGGCTGTGTTTCTAGCTTTACGCTTGTGTTTGGGGCTTGCGAACGTTCGTGCGCCCTTTGTGGAAGAAGTTTGGCGTTGAAATGGGGAGAAGCAGAAGGCTGAGTGCAGCCCCCCGCATGAAAGCCGTCAGTGCTGTCAACGACGTATTCTGCCAGCATTGACAGTCTGGCACCGGGGTGGCCTGTATCGGGTGGGTTTCCAGGGGAGTGGGTGCCTGGGGTGCTCCAGCGGGTGCACCCAGACCTCACACGCTGCTCAGCGTGCCTAAATCCAAAGACGTCACCCAAATAATCGTCCCTTGCAATGCACAAGGCTGCCGCAGAATGGAGATCTGCATGCCTTTTTGCAACCGTCCGATTGCTATTCATTAGTGCTTGCAGTGTATAATGCTGCTCATTGTGGTAGTCTTCTTTGGCATTTACGGCTATAGTTTACGTCGGTTCGGCAGTGTCAGTATTTGTATAAATATACCGATATCGATGGCCGATTTGCAATTATCAACCAGAAAATGAAGATCAATTACTCTCTTGCCTTTTTGCTTACTACTGTGAGTGCGGCACACAAGTTTGCACATAAAGCTGACTTTGCTTTTGCTGCGTGCGAGGCATCCATCACCACGGCCGCACTTCTCCCCCAAAACCAGACCTATTGCAGTGTTGAAGACCAGCCGGCCTTGGGTTCGTTGGCCCACTGCTTGATAAACAACTTTGAGCCGGCGGAAAAATACCTTCCTGCGTTTTTGGCAAGTTGTGGTGGTGCATTGACATCGCAGCAGGTTTTTGCAGCCTATAAAAACGCTACCCAATATATTGTCAATGCCACCGAAGTGAATGGCACTCTCGGTCTTTTTCTTCCTGTTTCCGTTCCTAGAGAGAGTGTCTTGATATCCTACGAGGGTCTCTGGGCTCCTGCTAAGAACGACAACTACAGTTGGTATTATGGTATTGTTTTGGTGTGCTACTGGGGTATTGTTTTAATTGTCGCTGCTTTATTCCACTGGTCCTACTATTTGATGCCTAGCTTTGTTAAGAGTTTACATGGTCCTATTTCCAATTCTTTCAGAAAGCACATTGTTCTTGCACCTCTTGGATCCAAGAACCATGCTCAAACTAGAAAGTTTTTTGGTGGTGTGCTTGAATATCTTCCTCCTCTCAGATTTGAGGCCTTGGTTTTCTTTGGATGGCTCGCTTTGGCTGCAATTTTTGCCGGTGTTGATATCGAAAAGACCGCAGGGGACATCAAAGATCCCGTTGCTCGTCGTTGGGGTATCTTGGCTGTCTTTTCCACGCCGCTTTTGATCCTTTTTGGAGGAAGAAACAACTTTCTCATTTGGATGACTGGCTGGCCGTTCTCCAGATTCCTTACTTTCCACCGCTGGATCGCTAGAACAATCACCTTGTTCGTTTTCATGCACGCAATCACTTTCAGCTTGGTTTTGAGCAGCTTCAAGGCGTATGCCGTGACTCTTCAGTCGCCTTTTGGAACTTTTGGTGCGCTTGGTATTACTGCTTTATTTGTGATGTGCTTCCACTCGTTGAGAATCCTCAGAAACCGCAACTACGAGATGTTTGTGTTGTTCCACAACGTTGTGGGCATCATCTTTATCGCTGCCGGATGGAAACACACCTCTGGCTCGTTTATGGGCCACGAATTGTCCAAGTTTTTCATGGCCTGTACCGGTATCTGGGGCATTGACAAGATTTCCAGGTACGCCAGAGTTGCTGCTTTTGGTTTCCAGGATGCCACTATCCTGTTGAAGGCCAACGAAACGTTGATTATTTCCGTCAGGAAACCTCGCTACTGGAAACCTCACCCTGGTGCCTTTGCCTTTGTCTTTTTCCTCAGACCAACCCACTTCTGGCAATCGCACCCATTCACCGTGGTTGACTCTGCACTTGAGAAGAACATTGTTACTTTCTACGTCAAGGTCAAGGACGGTGTCACCCGCAGTTTGTACGAAGAATTGGTCAACTTACCAGGCCAGCAAATGAAGCAAAAGGTTGCTATTGAAGGCCCATACTCTGCTCCAACTCCCGTGCACAAGTTTGACAATGCCGTTTTCATTGGTGGTGGAACTGGTATTCCTAGTTTGTTCTACCAGGCCACAGACTTATCCAAGAGATTCTCCTTCGACCCTGAGAGAAGGATCAAGCTTTACTGGGTGATTCCAAAGTACAAGTCTGTCACCTGGTTCTACAATGAGTTGATGCTGCTTAAGGGTTCTGCTGTGGAGGCAGTCGTTTACATTACAAGACCTGATTCGGACTCGGACTCGGACCCAGAAATCAAGGAAGATAAGCTGGAGGTTCAATGGTCTTCGATTCTGACACTCAAGGAGGAGTTGAACCACGTTGAGTTCAGAGAGGGCAGACCTCAAATGCACCAGGTTGTCACGGATGAGGTGAGAGAATCCAGCAAGTCGGTGGCTTTTGTCAGTTGTGCTGGTGCTATCATGGTTGATGAGGTCAGAGCTGCTGTCAGAGAGTCGATAAGTTTTGACACATCCAAGAGAATTGAGCTTTTTGAAGAATCTCAAGGGTGGTAATTCATTCAGTCTTCAGTTTGGGGATTGTTCACTTCTTTCATTCATTATTATTGCGTATAGTGGGATCATTTAATAAATATAATTTGCGATCATAATGTCGGTCATCAAAGTTTTAAAATGATTGGTTTGACGGTATGGTGAATTATTATAAGTTATTTTAAGTTATTATCATTGTATTTAAAGGTACGGTATCACATATTACCGTTGCTCTCCCGAAGTAGTGAGAGCAACTTGAAATCAAATCACAACATAATACTCGAACAAGTAAGTCAACCACAACAGTTCATAAT
This sequence comes from Kodamaea sagamina, assembly GCA_030556545.1. NCBI lineage: Eukaryota > Fungi > Ascomycota > Pichiomycetes > Serinales > Debaryomycetaceae > Kodamaea > Kodamaea sagamina. Next base: position 515,416 of record JAKTUG010000004.1, read on the forward strand.
ACTCGAAGAAACCACAACAGTTCATAATACTCGAAGAAACCACAACACTCCATAATACTCGAAGAAACCACAACAGTTCATAATACTCGAAGAAACCACAACACTCCATAATACTCGAACAAGAAACCACAACACTCCATAATACTCTCAGAATTAATAATCATTATAAATTTTAAATCACCATGCTCCGTGTATGTTTCTATGTTTGCATAAATTTGCAACCGTATGATGGTTCGTAATAAATGTCATACCATGCAACCCTATGCGTCCCCCACTAGGAAACCTACGAAACATATGCACTCACCTGTATCCTCCACTCTCCCAAACCCATGTGAATCTAAAACTCAAATGCACCCCGTACCGACTCACTTTATCATAAATTTGCAGCCATACGCGTAAATCTCAAACCGGTAACTCTCAGTCCACTCACTTTTTCAACGTTAAAACAGCGAGAGAAAAATTTTCATCTTTGTTTTTCAAATCATCTTCTTTTCAAAATGGTATGTTACATCAAAACGCTGGACAACATCCTCCTGTAAGCTCATAAACCCCTTCATACGAAGAACAAAGGTTGTGCGCAGGGAGTGATGTCATTTTTTAGCATCTCTTTAGAATGTGCCATCACTTCTTGTGCACAGGCTGAGTATCTTACGATACTGTAGGGTTATTGGTTTTTAAGCAGTTTGTTGACGATATCCGAGAACACTTGAAACTAACTATCCAATGATACAGCCTTCCTCCAAGAAAGTTGCTCCAGCTCCATTAGCCACTAAGTCCAAGGTCAGTGCCACGCCCTCCAACCCATTGTTCGAGTCCACCAGGAAGAACTATGGAATTGGACAGGCGATCCAGCCAAAGAGAAACTTGGGTAGATATGTCAAGTGGCCGGAATACGTGAGATTGCAGAGACAAAAGAAGATTTTGTCTTTGAGATTGAAGGTTCCTCCCGCTATCTCCCAGTTCCAGAACACCTTGGACAAGAACACCGCCACCCAGGCACTCAAGTTGTTCAACAAGTACAAGCCAGAAACCGCAGCTGAAAAGAAGGAGAGATTGACCAAGGAGGCCGCAGCTATTGCTGAGGGTAAATCTGCCAAGGACGTCTCTCCAAAGCCAGTAGTGGTGAAGTACGGTTTGAACCACGTTGTCAGCTTGATTGAAAACAAGAAGGCCAAGTTGGTTTTGATTGCCAACGATGTAGACCCTATTGAATTGGTTGTTTTCTTGCCAGCTTTGTGCAAAAAGATGGGAGTTCCATACGCCATTGTCAAGGGAAAGGCCAGATTGGGTGCTTTGGTGCACCAGAAGACATCTGCGGTTGCTGCGTTGACCGAGGTTGTTGCTGGTGACGAAGCTGAGTTGGCCAAGTTGGTTTCGACCATCAATGCCAACTTTGCTGAGAAGTACGAGGACTCCAGAAGACACTGGGGTGGAGGTGTTATGGGTGCCAAGGCCCAAGCCAAGGCTGCTAAGAAGGCCAAGGCTTTGGAGGCCCCAACTGCTTAGGTACCTTTGTTCTGTATATTAGTCTACGTTTTTGATGAATTCCTACAACGAGCGAAGCGAGTTGTAAATGTAGAGAAACGAGCGAAGAGTTGTAAATGTAGAGAAACGAGCGAAGAGAGAAACGAGAAAAGCGAGTTTTAAAATCTAGAAACGAAAAACCAGAAACGAGAGATGTTAGTTCTGTAGAGACCTACTGATTAGTATTCTCAATATACCAACATCTAATATCTATCAATGTAGCTCATCATTCTCATTTTGCAGCCAATGAATTTTTCAAAATTACTGTTTAATTGACTTCAATAACTATGATACTTACAAACCTTTTACATCACGAAATGTCTACTCTACTCCACATATAATGCAAATACAAACAGTATCAGAACATCAAAAGAGAGAACTCCAGTATCAGAACATCAGTACCAGAACATCAGTACCAGAACATCAGTACCAGAACATCAGTACCAGAACATCAGTACCAGAACATCAGTACCAGAACATCAGTACCAGAACATCAGTACCAGAACATCAGTACCAACCATCATTACTCCATCTCTTCTCATCTTAGGGCACGTACCCTGGAATAACGTCCCTCACGTGCTCACGCTTTTCAAAAAGACGTGTCTCTAACGAAAAATTCCCGAAACGAAACCTCGCAGTTTCGACCTGTAAAAAAATTTTAGCTCAACTCTTTTGTTAGTATAGCAAATCGTAAGTACCGTTGACCCTGTGGAGACCAAGTTTGGAGGGAGGTTATCGCACGAGTGAAGAGAGAACAAGAAGAAACATGTGTGGATGAATGCGCAAGAAATGAGCATTGAATTTGAATGAATATTATATGATATTATGAATATTAATGAAGGCACATTGAATAATGAATGAGAAAACTGAACGTATCGAATCAAAATTGATTTGCATATACATTGATAGAGGAACAAGCCAAACCAGAAAACCCTGAAAGAACTCCACACCACATCACCAAATACTAACCCCTACAGTAAAATGTCTAAGTCTAAGAACCACACCGCCCACAACCAGACCAGAAAGGCTCACAGAAACGGTATCAAGAAGCCAGCTTCCCACAAGTACCCTTCGTTGAAGGGTGTTGACGCCAAGTTCAAGAGAAACCACAGATACGCTTTGCACGGTACTGCCAAGGCCTTGGCTGCTGCTAAGAAGGCTTAAATTTGACTACTGAATGACAATATCCTGGTATTGTAATGTATTGTAATAATCTTTTGGTGTTAGATATTAGGTTTTAATAAACTGAAAACTGTGCTAGTGTAGTAGGTGAAAAGTTTTTTTGAATGGAGTGAATTTTATGTAAGATAACAAATGATGTGAGTTTTATGTTAGTTCATTAACAAATGGGTGCAAATTTATATCAATAAGAGTGTATGAGAGTGGGAAGGTGTGTGTAAAGATCTCTTACAGTCATTATGTATAAGTTGTGAGACATGAATTCGGGATAGCAATAGAAAGAATCCATTCAAATGGAAAATGATTCTCTAACTCAAATAGTAGGCTTATCTCTCTACATCACTTACCTTCAAAACCATTGTCATACAACCCCTCAAACACCCATTATTCAATCAAATTCTTATCTCTACTTCACCCCACTGTTTTCTGTATCATTTTAACCCATTTGTAAATTTCCATTTGTAAACTTGGCTGCAAAATTTGGCTGCAAATAAAAACCAACACCCGCCAACAAACTTAAAAACTAAAACTATGTCAAGCAAACACCGCGTACACATTAAAAACATCGATTACAACACCACTGAGGAGGACTTAGAAGCATTCTTTGAAGCATTCACACTGTGAGTATTCCATAATGATTGTTTAAAACCGCCTACTAACCATCGCAGTCTTGGTTTGTTGATTCCATCATACACCGTTAGGTTTTCTGGAGCAAGGAGAGGACTTGGAGTAGCGTATGCTGAGTTTGAGAGTGAGGAGGTGGTTGAAAAGGTTATCGCTGAGTTGAACCACACGACGCTCAACAACCGGCGTGTTCATTTGAGAAAGTATGCACCTCCGCCTACGAAGCCAAAGAGTGAGATCACCGGTAGCCAGAAGACATTGGATGAGAGTGATGAGGCTTCTATGAAATCAAAAAATGGTGCTGGTGACGCTGATTTGAAGGTCAATGGTAGAAAGAACTCTAAGATTGGAGGTAACTGCAAGTCCAAGAATTCAAAATGTTGTGAAGAGAAGACTGAGGCAAAGAACGCAAATTCTGAACCAAAGAAAGCTGAATCTCCTACAGTTTCACCCAGAGAAGTGTCCGAAAACACCATCTTCATTCGTGGTCTCTACTACAAAAGCACCAACGAAGAACTAGTGGACTTTTTCAAAGAGTACTCTCCAACCAAGACTGTGATTTACCGTACTAGGTTCAGCAGATTTCACTTCAAGTCGGGGAGATACTTTGGATTGGTTGAAATTGTGGTTCCTGAGGGATCAAGTTTGAAGCAAGTGATTGAAAGCTTGAAGGGTAACAAGTTGAGAGGAAGTAGGTATCGTATGGCTCCTGCTTATAAGTACAAGGTTCAAGAGGTTTTTGCGAAGGCTGAGAGGGAAGAGAAGAAGAAGTTGGCTGATGCTGAGAGTGTTGCCAAAGTTCTGGAGGTTAGTGAAGGGGAGAATGGAGATTGTGAGTCTAGTTTGACGTTGAGGGAGGGTTCATTTAAGGTAGATGTTGAAGAGGATGTCAAAAAGGAGGAAGGTTCTGTTGATTTTGTTGAGCAGGGTCATAAAACAGTTGAGGTTGAAGCAGCTCCAGAAATTGAGGTAAATGAGGTTCCAACTCAAGAAAAGTTTAATACTTTTGAACCAGTTCAAGAGAAAGTTGAGATAATTGAAGTGTACTCTCAAGAAATTGTTGAGGTAGGGGAACCAACTCAAGGAACTGTTGAGAAAGTTGAACCAACTGAAGAAACTGTAGAGAAAGTTGAACCAACTCAAGAAACTGTTGAGAAAGCTGAACCAACTCAAGAAACTGTTGAGAAAGCTGAACCAACTCAAGAAAGAGTTGAGTCAGAAGAATTGCCATCTCAAGAAACAGTTGAGTTAGAAGAATTACCATCTCAAGAAAAAGTCAAAGATGAAAGACCACCCCAAGAACCAGTTAACTCTTCAACTGAAAAGTCATCCCATCCAATTGAACCTTTAAATGAATCTCAAACCAAAATTGAAAAGGATCTCACTCAGGTTTTACCATCTCCCCAAGAAACCCAAGAGGAGGAAATCCCAATGGCGGAAACCAAATCTGCACCAACTCAATCTACAACTCTCACCAGCCTCCAGTCCTCTGATTTCTGCCATAGTTGTGAGGGTTGTGAATGTGGAACTGAGAATCCACCAGTTGAGATTGCTCAGGTCACTCCAACCCAGTCAATTGAGGATGCATTTATTGCAGCGGTGGAGAGTTTCAGTCTTCCGGAAGGTTCTGAAGAGGGGATTGAGATTTTGGGTAGTAAGAGTGGGTGAGCATTGAGAGTGAGGTAGCATATCATTGTAAGAATGTATATGAATAAAGAGAGTGAGGTAGCATATCATTGTAAGAATGTATATGAATAAAGAGAGTAAGTTAGCATATCATTGTATGAATGTAAAAGAGTAAAGAGAGTGTATTAGCATATCATTGTATGAATGTATATGAATATTGAGGTAAATTGCAAAATTAGTCATAAGAATGAAATGAACATTGAGGGTGAATAGCAAGACTAGTGTGTCGTTAAAAGATTGAATATGACTATTAGAGTAAATTGCAAGATTCGTTTGCAGTTGTAGAAATGAGAATGAATATTAAGAGTGAATTGCAAGACTGGTGTAACGTTAGAAGAATGAATATGAGTATTGAGAGTGAAATAACAAGATTGGCGTACAGTAAATCGAATCAGTATGAATTTTGAGAGTAAACTTGCAAGATTGGTGGTAATCTATTGTTGTATGAATGAACATGAAAATTGAAAGAGTAGGCATGTAGGTGGTTATCTTTCATTTTATGAATAAACATGAAAATTGAAAGAGTAGGCATGTAGGTGGTTATCTTTCATTTTATGAATGAACATGAAAATTGAAAGAGTAGGCATGTAGGTGGTTATCTTTCATTTTATGAATAAACATGAAAATTGAAAGAGTAGGCATGTAGGTGGTTATCTTTCATTTTATGAATAAACATGAAAATTGAAAGAGTAGGCATGTAGGTGGTTATCTTTCATTTTATGAATAAACATGAAAATTGAAAGAGTAGGCATGTAGGTGGTTATCTTTCATTTTATGAATAAACATGAAAATTGAAAGAGTAGGCATGTAGGTGGTTATCTTTCATTTTATGAATAAACATGAAAATTGAAAGAGTAGGCATGTAGGTGGTTATCTTTCATTTTATGAATAAACATGAAAATTGAAAGAGTAGGCATGTAGGTGGTTATCTTTCATTTTATGAATAAACATGAAAATTGAAAGAGTAGGCATGTAGGTGGTTATCTTTCATTTTATGAATAAACATGAAAATTGAAAGAGTAGGCATGTAGGTGGTTATCTTTCATTTTATGAATAAACATGAAAATTGAAAGAGTAGGCAATATTGGTGGTTGCCTCTCTTTATATGAATGAAAGAACTGAAGACTTAGGAAGATTCTTATCGAACTTTGTATATAAAAATGAATATTGAAAGGTAACTCTAGATTAGTCATCATAAACCAATAATCTAAACTTCTCAAATCTCCTCAACTAAACTTTCCACTTTTTTGCAGCTTTTCAACAAAAAACGAAAAAATCATTACGTCATAACGGTCCAATTATTGGACCCTATAAAACGATATACACCCAACCTCCAAAACAATTCTACAATTCCACAATTCTACAATTCAACAACTCAACAACTCACTCACCCACACAATCACCCACACAATTACCCACACTATCACCCACACAACAATACCACCACCAACCAACTAACCATCCCAACCCAATCACCCCACTCATCACCAGTCGAAAACTCGGAACATCTCAAAATTTAGTCAGTTCTTCCGATCATAAATTTTATGCTCTAATAAATTTTACCTTATAAATTTTATCTCAAATTTACAATAACTTCCAATTTAACTCAACTTTCATAAATTTATCATTTTATGCTACAAACAATATAATTTATTCCATATCATCTCATTCTATTAACAATATAAATTTATTTCATCTCCCTTTATTCTATAAACAATATAAATATAAAACCAACGCCGATCAAAAAGTTTTACAACCAAAATGACAGAAATAATATGGCCGCCAACCAACTCCACAACAATCTCCCGAAGCAGCACACCGTTGAGCGACGTGCGGTGCAACTACGTGGTGTCGAAACGCAAACTCGGCGACGGGTCGTACTCCAGCGTGTTTGAGTGCAAAAACACGCGCACCGGGTCACACTACGCCGCGAAGAAGTACTCCAAACGGCTCGTCTACGGCCTCGAACAGATGCTCCAGAACGAGTTTGCAGTGCTCCAGAGGGTTTCGATGGCACACCCCAACGTATTGACCTTGGTGGACCACTTTGAGACAAGAGACTGCTTGTATTTGGTGACGGACTTGTGCAGTGGTGGTGAGTTGTTTGACAGGATAGTGAACGGACCTGATGAGAGGTTATCTGAGTCTGTTCTGCGGGGTATCACGGCGACACTAGTGTCCACGGTAGAGTATTTGCATTCACATAACATTGTTCATCGCGACTTGAAGGCGGAGAATTTGTTGTTTCAGTCGCGGCTGGGCAATTCGTTGTTGATTGCTGATTTTGGGATGGCGAGGGTTTTGAAGCAGGGAGAACGGTTGTATGATGTTGGGGGGACTCTCAGTTATATGGCCCCTGAGTATTTTGGGAATTTTTGTGAGAGTGATAATATCGAGAAAGAGGAAAATGATAGAGAAATGAAGGAAGAAAATGGTTATGATGAGTCTGAAAAACAAGAAAATGATTATAGAGAGACTAAAAAAGAGAAAAATGATTACGATAGAGAAATGAAAGAAGAAAATGTTAACGATAGAGAAACAAAAAAACATGAAAATGATTATGGAGGAACGAAACAACAAAATGGAAATACCAAACCAAAAAATGAAACCTATGGACATGATTACGCGGTAGACGTATGGGCTATCGGCGTAATAGTTTACTTTATGTTATGTGGATACATGCCATTTGACTGCGAAACAGATGAAGAAACAAAAGAAGCCATTTGCAGCGGAGACTTTCACTTTTCTCCTCCCGAATACTGGGATCATATCTCCCAAGACGCTAAAAACTTTTTGCGCAAATGTTTTGTGGTGGACCCTTCGAAACGTGCCACTATCGGTGACTTAGCGGTCCATCCGTTCATCTGGAGCATGCGCAGCAAAAGCAGCGGGTCCAGTTTGAACTTGGCACGCTTGAAAGAGTCGGTGGTGCGGCTCCACCAGTTGCAGAGCTTTCCACTGCCTGCAGTGCTGCTGATGCAGACTCCGTCGCGGTCGCACTCGCAGCTTAGTAGTATGATGCTGACGAACGCGAGTTCGCTGCTTGCGTCGCGGCTCCTGCTTTTGGAGAAGTCGCGCAGCAATGCGATGGTTGAGGGAGTCAACTTGAAGGGGGCTCTTTGCACTACGCCTGACCAGGTTTCGCAGTTTACGACGCCGATCCACTCTGGAGTGAACTCGGCGGCGGCCTCGCGCCAGATTTCCATGACTGAAATGCTGCTGATGATGCCGAGTGCGTCCATAGACTTTGAGTTGGAGAGGTCTGGAGGTGCTGCTTTTTTTATATAGATTATGGGTTTTCTTAAAGGTTTAATTAGAGTTTATTGTATTTTATTATGCTAGATGTGTTTAGAGATAAAGCTTTAGAACTTTTATTCTTATGAAAAGGTCTCTTGAATATTCAAAAGATCACTTAGAAATTTACTTAGGAGTCTCGAATATTAAAAACCTACTTGAATTTTAAAAAGTTCGAGTATTTAAAAATCTTTGAATTGTATTTGAGTTTTTGAATATCTAAAATTCTACTTTAACTTTATTTAGCAGTCTCGAACTAAAATCCACTTCAATTTTATTCAGAAGTCTTGAATATTTAAAAGTTCAATTAGAAGTTTATTCAGAAGTCTTGAATATTAAAATTCTCTTGAATTTTTCTTAGTCCTCAATTTCTAATAAAGATCACATTAAGTCTTATTTTAAGGTGCATTTCATTTTTGATGGTAATGACACATTGCAGAGATATCCCAAGATCAGCACAATCTTTCTTAAAATAGACTTAAGATTTTCATGGAGCTGATCTTGGTGGGAGATCTTGCGTAAACTTTTTGGTTAATTTTGATGTACTTGATGAACGCACTATAGATGGATCGATATCTGATCGTTTCATACCACCGGTTAATATTGCTATTGAGGACAAAGTAGTGTGATCGACATCTTGGAAATTAGTGGTTCAACAGTGAATATTCTTGTGGATCAGACAATCATGTAGATAATTGCAATCTTTAAAATGCATCTGGATCAGTCAATCTTGGAAATATTTATTGTTCAGTGGTAAATCTTAAAGTTATGGATCAGTCAACCTTGGAGATTAGTAATGAGTAAGGGAATATGAAATTTATTAGTGGGCAGTGTATTGAATGACGAATGGATTACAATGGTTAGACAATCAGAAAATGTACATCAGTGTACTCAATCAAGAAAATCTTAGTCACAATCAATCTTGATATTATGATGGAGAGTGCGAAAACTTTATAACGAATGTCTATCTTGAAATTTATATTGAATCAGGTATTCAATGAAAAATTCATAAGGAATGTCTATCTTGAAAATTATATTGAATCAAGTATTCAATGAAATTCAGAACCAACGTCTATCTTGAACTTTAAAATGAATTTGGTATTCAATGAAAAATTCTTTGCGAATCAGTCTATCTACAAATTCATAATGAATCAGTGTATTCAATGAAAACCGTACACCAGTGATTTTTACATATATTTGTACTATAAAGGAACCATACTCGTAATGTGTCAATCTTGACTCATAGCCAATCCCTTAATTTTTGAGCTAGGATCTAAAATCATAGACACCAGATCTCTTCATATATCTATAATATAGATATCATAAAGAAAATTAATAGGAATCACTAAAGATCAAAATTAATCTGACATTTGAAGTCAAAATTTTCAAGAAATTTTCATCGGATCAAAAATGTCAAATTTTTCAGTGTTTTCAATGACTCCAAAACCCATGGAGTCAAAGTTTAACCAAAACTCTCACCTTAAACCTTACTCACCCAACCCAAACCTCTGCCCTAAAACACCAAAATAAAACCCAGCACCCCCAAACCCAATTGAAACACAAGCTCGTCAACGAAAATCACAGGAAAACGTCAAGCCCACTGGTGACTACAATGGCCATGTGAAAGCGACCCGATAACCAGGTGAGGCAGGCTTTTCGCAGCCAAGAGCTTAAAAGGGCGCCGCCAAATGTGCCATTTATGTACGATTTAAGTGCGGAGCCAAGGCATAATCAGCGTACACAGGAGGTCTACCAGGACGCTCGCCATGCAAACACGGAGAGGGAGGTGCTGGAGTGCAACACGCGTTTGCATTGAGATCGTACGAGACGCAGTTCGGTTTTTTCCGATTCGTTTATGCGCACAGTTTGGCGGTCGAGGCCAGCTGAAGGTTAATTGAGGTCCAAAGGGTGGCCCGTGTGGAAATCGTAGCACATGTTCGGGTGTAGACGAGAAAATAACTAAGCGAGTGCGGTGGGCGGGTTTATTCGTGTAGTCGGCCATAGCACATGCTCGAATCAGCTGCCTTCGTTGCGTATAAGCGGTTTTGCGTGCCGGCTCGTGGGAGTTTGGAGGCTCCATGTTATGTTTCAGGATGGAAAAAGGTGGATTCGGATGTTTGGGCCATGGGGTAGGTGGTGGAGAGGGTGGTTTTGTGATGGAGGAGGAGGAGGGCTGATTTGTAGGGCTAAATGAGGATGAAAATGGCAGCCTTACATAGATAATATGGAAATAATAAAGGTTTAGACGTGGTTGAGTGTATTGTGGTGGTGAGACTAAAGTTTGAGTGGAAGTCTATTATATGAGTTTTAGGTGTATACAAGATAATATTGATGGTAATTTTGGGTGTTACTGGTTGATAATATGATTGACAATTTAAATTTAGATACTTTAGTTAAGATAATTTAAGAGATGATTTACGATTCCGAGACATACGAATGTTTGGAGTTAGTTGAGAAGAAGATTGATAATGGGAATTAGGTAGACACAAATGGGATTGAGTATTAATAGATTTGTATTAGGCGATACTTACACATAGATGGAGGTTATAGGAGATTTGTGTTTTGGAAGGGTGGGCCAATTGTATATTGAGAGTGAACTAATGGATGGAGAAGGAGATGGATAGAATGAATGGATGGAGAAGGAGCTGGATAATGGACGGAGAAGGAGATGGATAATGGATGGAGAAGGAGCTGGATAATGGACGGAGAAGGAGCTGGATAATGGATGGAGAAGGAGCTGGATAATGGACGGAGAAGGAGCTGGATAATGGACGGAGAAGGAGATGGATAATGGACGGAGAAGGAGCTGGATAATGGACGGAGAAGGAGATGGATAATGGATGGAGAAGGAGCTGGATAGAATGAATGGAGAAGGAGCTGGATAGAATGAATGGATAATGAAGGAAATAGGTGGAATGAAAAAATGCAATGGAGAATAGAAGGACCAATGGAATGAAAAACTGGAATAGAGAAATGATGGACTAGAGCAAGGGAGAATCAAATGAAGAGAATGAACTAATGGAATGGAAGTAAAGAGAAATGAGGACTAATGGAATGGAAATTGAGAATGAGGATCAATGAATACAGTAAAAATGAGGATAAATGGAATGTATAATGGAAAGAGTGAGAATTAAGAATTAAAGGAATAAAATTGAGTGTATACACATCGATATAGACAGGAAAATATATAGAAAACAGAAAAGACCAAGGTATTGGGTGATATTGGCGCAGATTGTAGATGAAGACTGTTGGAGAAATAAGTTTGGTTACAGTTTGGTGAACAAATTAGGTATAGATGCACAAAAATAGAGACTGAACATATGGAAATAGAAAGTTCTGGTTGAACTGAAGAATGAGATACATTTCTACAGAGAGAACAACCATCTTACTGTAGACTTTAAGCTCTTAAGACGTAAGAGAACACTATTTAGAGTACTGAATTTTTTTGTATGTTTAACGAAAGGATTGGCTGCAAAAACAAGGCAAAATAGGCTTTTTAGTAGACTTAATCGGGTACTAAACACTAGCGATCTGAATAAAAGGTAGACACATATACACAAGGTACAGACATCGGAACTAAAGAGTGGGAATGAGGGTGTATTGCACTGGGATGTTACTTTTAGCTTGATTTGAATACAAAAACTAGAACTACTTAGAAGTGCAAGTTTTAAGAGTAGAGACTGAAGAATAGTGTCCTAAAGTGATGGGATTGAGCAGTAATTTAGATATACAGACTAATAGAATTGTAATTGCATAACTAAAGCTATCGTATAATTGTATGAATCAAATGAGCACTAAATCTGAGGAGTAAAATTGTGTGAATCAAATGAGAAATATATCTGAGGAGTAAAATTGTATAAACGGTAATTTAAAAAACACTTTTCAAACTGCTTTTACAAATTATTAAGTTTATACACCACAACTTTAAAAAAACCATCATCAATCAATCATTTCTAACATTATCGTTTGATTATTATTCACCATCATCAAATATAGTCAACAAAACATTTTCCAAACATTATCATGAAATCACTCAAAACATTATCATCAACACTATCATCAACATTATCATCAACATCATCATCAAACAGTATCACCAAAAACTTATCACCAAAAACTTATCACCAAAAACTTATCAAAATTATCTTTGCTGCAAAAAAACAAAAACCAAATCAAATCAAATAATCAAATCAATCGTCAATCAACAACCAAATCATTATAGATAACAGAAAAAACCACCCAATATGATGGCCTACGATACAAAACCACGAGAAGAACGCGACTTTAAAGAAATCTATCCAGATCTAAGCGAAAACGACCAACTCCGCGTGTTCATCCAAAAACAACCGACCGAAGAACCACCTCCACCACCCCCAATCACCGTGAATGGACCCTCGTTCAAGCGCCTCAAGACGCACGAGACCCAGGAAACACGTTTCCCGCGTCTGCTCAGCGAGTACGGGTTCAAACTGGCCGCCACAAGCGCAGCGTCCGCCGCACAACCCACCCTCATACGGCCGTTCCAGGACGTAGATGTCGCCAAAGCCGTCGAACGACGCCGAAACCAGGTTGATTACGACATGGACGAGCAGGATCTATTGTACTTGGAAGAACGCAATCGTAGCAGCACCATCCAGTTGACACCCGAGATCTTTGAGATCTTGGTGTCGGTATTGGAAAGTGAGTGGGATTTGCTAGAACATCAAATGAATTCGGTGGGAATGACCGCAACACCAGCATCTAGCGGAATGGAGATTCTCACTCTCAGCACAAATAACGACCGCTACGCCAACGACGACGGAATCGTCCCAGGGTCCATCTACGACCAGAAATGCGCCGTCTGCAACGACAGCGACTGCGACAACACCAACGCAATCGTCTTCTGCGACGGCTGCGACATCGCCGTGCACCAGGAGTGCTACGGCGTGGCGTTCATTCCCGAGGGCCAGTGGTTGTGTCGCCGCTGCATGATCAACAAGAGTCGCGAAACACACTGCGTGTTCTGCCCGTCCACCACAGGTGCTTTTAAGCAGTTGGACAACAGTTTGTGGAGCCATGTGGTGTGTGCCATGTGGATAAACGAACTATACTTTGCAAATCCAGTGTATATGGAGCCCATTGAAGGGTTGGATCTGATTCCACGCAGTAGGTGGAAGCTACTTTGCTATATATGTCGCCAGAAGACCGGTGCATGCATCCAGTGCACCAACCGCAGTTGTTTTCAGGCGTACCATGTGACCTGTGCGAAGCGGGCAGGTCTTTCGATGCAGTATACGCAGGGAGTGGGTGCTGGGATCGGCAACAAGCAGACACTACGGTCGTTTTGCGACCGCCACGGGCCGATTTCCGACGCGGAAGGTATACGCAAGACCAGACACTACTTTCGCGATACCAAAATTCTCAAGGCAGAGAATGCAAAGTTGTTCCAGGACCAACGAACTGCCAACAAGTTGAACATTTTCAAGTGGCGGACGGAAAGTGCTGCTCCGGTGGCTCCCAGGGCGATGAGCGACAAGTTGTTGCTGGTATTGGTGCAGTTGAAGGCGGAGCAGACATTGGGGGGCAGTAGTGAGATGCGCGAGGTGCGCGAGTTGAGCATTCCGCCGAACCGGCCGCGTAGTGAGATTGAACGTGCGCTCCGCAGAGTCAGCGACGAGGTCTGCAGGTACTGGTGCCTCAAACGCGAGGGCAAGGGGGGGCCCTTGGTGCGCCGCAAGTCCGAGGGGGCCTCTTTGTTGTACGAGGGCGGTGACGGCGAGACGGCTGCGCAGGACCGCTTGCAAAAGTTGGATTTTGCGCGCCAGTTGGTGGGTGATGTTGCGAAAATCACGTCCATGAATGAATTGGTGATTGAGAGGCAAAAGGTGCTGCGGGATCTTTTCGGGGCGCTGATGCGTGGGTTGGAGGCGGTGTATTTTCCCGTTTCCGTGGGGATATCTAACGCCATTGCTAGGGTGAATGCGAAACACGACCCGCAGAAGTTGTTTTTGAACTTCAAGACCAGGCTGGCTGGAGTTCTTGGGTTGGCCGAGATTGCCAAGAAGAACCAAGAGTATGGGTATTTGAGTGTGGGTGAGGTGACGGGAGATTTAACAGTATTGCATGAGCATATCTTGGAGGTGAACAAGCCTACGAATAATATCGTGAGGGTGAGTACGCGGTGGATGGTTAAGTGGAGGGAGGGTATGAGAGAGATGGAGGAATTTGAGAGGGGAATTCAAGAGAGGTGGGTGAGGGAGGAGCAGAATGAGATTTTTCAGAATGAGGGCACTCAGAATGAGATTATCGAGAGTGTTCATAAGATTTCTCAGGATAAGAATATTCAGAATGAGGGCACTCAGAATGAGATTATCGAGAGTGTTCGTAAGATTTCTCAGGATAAGAATATTCAGAATAAGCGTATTCAGAATAAGATTTCCCAGAATAAAGAAAATCAGAATAAGACTACCCAAAATAATGAAATCCCAAATAAAAACCACAACCAAGATAACCACCATAAAAGGAAGATTACAGCGAAAGAAAAGCAACTGAATACAGAAGAAAATGAAAGCTCCACCCAAAAACCTGTCACCAAAATGGCTGCGAAAAACTCGCAAAAATTTACGAACTTGGAATACGGATACTTGAAAATGCCCCATGTAGAAGTGCAAGGAGCTAAGGTACGTTTTCAGAAACTGCACCCGAAACAGATATTGGAGGAGCAGGAGTTGAGTGAGGTTGAGCTAGATGAGAATGGGACGAATAATAGCATAGACACTGAGGAGAATGTTAAATTATTGGAGCGATTTTTGAGGGGTGAGCAGAGGTGAGAGGTGAGGTGAGAGGTGAGATGTTGAGGGGTTGGGATAAGTGGTTTGGCATTGTGATTGGTGGGTGGTTGGGTTGTATTGTGTTGAGCATTAGCGTTGGAAATGCGGTGGTGATGTGATGGAATGAGATGGTATAAGTGGTTTGACATTAGTGGTTTGGCATTAGTAGTTTGGCGTTAGTGCTAGCATTGTGGTGGGGCATTAGTGGTTGGGCATAAATGTTAGAAAAGTATGATGGAGACTGAGGTGGAATGGTATGAGGAAACGATAATGAAGAATGATGATGGAAGATAAGTGGGAGGATGTTGAAAGGGAAGAGAGTGATAGGGAAGAGAATGACAGTGGAGAAAGACAGTGGAGAATAACAGCTAAAGAATAAACAGTGAGAAATGAGTGAGAATAACTGAGATGTTAATTTGTTGAGTATAATTCGGATAGAATATAATACAATGAGTATAATTCGGTGAGAATATAATGCAGTGAGAGAATAAACAAGAAAAGCTGTGAGAATGAGAGAATAAACTGTATAAACAGTGAATGACAGTTAATAACATTGAATAACAGTGAGTAAACTGAGAATAAATTGAAAATGAACAGTGAATGAGCAAGATAAAAAGTGAATAAACTGAGAACTAGATCACCAGACCAAATAACCTCCACCAAATAACCAGTCCAAATAACCAGCCCAAATAACCAGTCCAAATAACCATATTCAAAATAAAAATATAAACAAACTGTGAATACAGTTATGTCACTCGCAGAACTAAATATTAACAGACAAATTTCCAAAATCACCAACACTCCAGCACATAATATCACACCCAGATCATCAACACCCATACCCCAAACAAAACTACCCAAACTAGCAAATTGCAGCAACACCGCCCCAAAAGCCTAAACCAATTTCACCGTACGCGAAAAGAAGTCCCCCTTCTGTGTGGAACAGTGGAAACAGCCGTAAACGCAGTGGTATGTGGATTCCAAGCTCTCACAGACGACCGAACCGTACAGTCGACGCACAAACCGTGAGCTGCAATCCGCTGCAAAGAACCAGCTTGGCTGCGGATCCGTCGTCTGAGGTGAATACACGAGGCTGAAGATTGGCGTTAACGAGTTTAGGGAGATTTAAGTGGTTATGAATTGCAGGAAAGGTTAACAGAAGATTAGTGTTTGGGACAATTGATTGACAGACAATTGGATTGTGGACATTGCTGTTACAGGTGGTGATAATTACAGATTGCAGCTGGATAATTACAGATTGGGTACGATTACAGATTCGACAGACAAGATGAAGTAAACTACCGGTTAAAGACACAATTAAACAGAAGAATATGAACAGTCTATTCATTTAACAAGTATACCATCACAACTAAACCTACATTCAACAGATAAACACATAAACACAACTCAAGACAAACAATCCCTAAACACAATAGGCTAAACAGTCAAAACAATTGAACAGAGATCTCAGATAAACATGCAAGCCAACTCCACTGGCGTATTCTCAATCAACCACCAAACACCGACACTACGTAATCGTGCAGACCGTCAACAAAGCTTAAATCTTGGGTAGCCGGCAGAAGCAAGGGCAGATCTCAATGCCATGTAACGCAAGGCCAGCATGGCGGTCCCAAAGCAGAAAAGGGGCACCACAACGCCGAGTTACCCAATGTTGCTAGCGAGCCCAATCGCCGTTCAAATCAGCTGATGGTTGCTGCGCACAAAGGCAGCTAACAATCAGAGCAAGCAGGACCAGATCACAGGAACCGAAAAATATGCCGTGGCCGAGGCCTCCACAAAGACACCAGCCGATTCTTGCGAAGGAATACTTGCGAGGGTGATATCCGTGGTGGAATGTTCGGGGAATGTTAACGGTGGTTTGGAGAGATTATTTTTGGGAACGGTTGGGAGAGGAGTATCAGAAGAGGAAGACGAGTTTGGTGTATCAATTTTTTAATGTCATCTTTGTTAATTAGTCTACTTGTCAACTTGTCAACTCTGTCATCTTTGTCATCTTTTACCATCTTCCCTCTTAAATCTTCATACATCTCACTTTGTAGTTAAATCTTTGTATCTTCATCTTTGTATTTCATCTTTGTATTTCATCTTTGTATCTTAAATCTACCTTTGTATTTTATCTGTATACTTTGTATCTTTCATTTTATTTGTACTTTTGTATCTTTGGTTTTTGTTTTTGAATTTTACGTTTTTCATCTTTTGTATCTTAGGTTTTTTTTTGTAGTATTCAGTTTTTGTATCCCCATTTTTTATATCTTTCATCTTTAATATCTCCCATTTTTTCATCTTTTGTATCTTGTATCTAACATCTTCCTCTCTTTGTATCTTTGCATCCTTATACATTGTCAGCAGAAACCACAACATAACCCAAGCAGCATCAACGCCGTAGTCAGAACAAGACCAACAATAGCAGGGTCTCCCAGTAGGCTGTTTCAGGTACGATTGTCTCGAGTCGAGGGACAATGGGCCTGGCCAGGCCAATAGCCCTCGTAAAGGCCATTATGTGCCCCGGCAAAGCAAGGGGAACCAAAATAAGGCTATTGTCCGAGGCCAACGGCCCACGAACACCCAGCGAAAACGCCGGAAAACAGGCCAGGCAGCCAGAGAAACCGCCGGAAAACAGGCCAGCGGGCCAGAGTCTGGCCAGAAGGGCACCGCAGCACACTGCGCGCGCACAAACAGGCGCCTATCGGGCCCAGCACGGGCTACGTGCACAATGGAAAGTGAACAGACACGCGCGATACCCTCAGAAAGCCAAACTTTAAAACGCTGCACAAAGCTACGTCACCTAGAAAGTGATACACTGGCATGGATGGGCCTGAGCGGTGAGCAGCGGGCCAGATATCCGTTTTTTTTTTGGGGGGGGGTGGCCCCGTTGGCGAGCTGCCGTGGGTGCGTTTTTTTTTTTGCACCCAGTGTGGGAAGTCTTGGTTGTGTGCAACGGGGGCCGGGGAGCACGGGAGGGTGGAGTGTATGTGGGAGGTGTGCGAGGCGAGTGTCGGCCGGGAGGTATTTTCTAGATTTAGCTTTTTAGGGTTTGCAGGGTACGAATCTGGCGTTGGTTATGAGAGAGAAGATCTGGAGGTTTTTGGATCAGTATTTAGTGGAGGAGTTTATGGTGGTTTATTGATGGTGGTTTATTGATGGTGGTTTATTAGTGATGTAGCATTCAGTGGTGGTGAAATAGTGATTAGTGGTGGTTTTATTAGTGAAATAGTGATTAGTGGTGGTTTTATTAGTGAAATAGTGTTTAGTGGTGGTTTTATTAGTGAAATAGTGATTAGTGGTGGTTTTATTAGTGAAATAGTGGTGGTTTTATTAGTGAAATAGTGTTTAGTGGTGGTTATGTAGTTTAGTGGTGAGTATGTAGTTTAGTGGTGAGAGGGTGAATGCTACGTTATGAAGTTAATTGGAAGCTGGGATGTTCAGTGAAATGGTGAAAATCGAAAAATGAAGTCAGTGAATATTTAGCTGCGAAAATTAGGCCAATTTGTGCCAATTACCGTGAAAATTAGGACAGAAAAGTTAATGAGCGATGATGAAATTGTGCACTGATAAATGATGGAAAACGATATTAGGTTGCAATAAAACTGTGACTGAAATTGAAACTTACAACGGTAAAAACTTTGACCAAATCACTAAGAAACATTATCCAAGAGTAATAAAACTGATGGAGTAACTTATAAACAAGCGTAGCAATAAACTATCTAACCATTTTAGAAGCAGAGAAACATTAACCATCCAAAGAAACATTAACCATCCAAAAAACATTAACCATCCAAAAAAACATTAACCATCCAAAAAAACATAAACCATCCAAAGAAACATTAACCATCCAAAGAAACATTAACCATCCAAAGAAACATCAACCATCCAAAGAAACATTAACCATCCAAAAAAACATTAACCATCCAAAGAAACATTAACCATCCAAAAAACATTAACCATCCAAAAAACATTAACCAACCAAAGAAACATTAACCAACCAAAGAAACATTAACCATCCAAAAAAACATTAACCATCCAAAGAAACTTAAACCATCCAAAAAACATTAACCATCCAAAAAAACATTAACCATCCAAAAAAACATAAACCATCCAAAGAAACATTAACCATCCAAAGAAACTTAAACCATCCAAAAAACATTAACCATAAATTACCAACCTCCAAACCTAATAACAAACCTAAAACTAATCGAATAAACTTAATAAACTCAATACTAATACCTAATGCTAATCCAACCAAAATCTTACTCAAAACAACACAAGTAAATCTCATAAACCTCATAAACCTAATAATCTTAAACCTCAAATCAATCAGCAAATTCGTAACAACAATATCCGCATCCATCCAGTCACAAACTCTAACCATAAAGCCTTGCAGCCAGCTACGTTTTGGGCCATAAACATATGCTTGGTGCGCTTTTTGATGTTATTTTGTCTGGGATATTTTCTGTGCCTTGGTGATTTGGACTGGTGGTTTGGATGGTTTGAGGTGCAGATTTTTTGATTTTGGAGATGCGATTTTTGCATTGGTATGTGCTTATACTTGTGTATAGATGCTTGTCCACATTTAACGAATAATCACTCTCCTCGCTCCGGTCGTCGAGGGCCGTCGCTCGTCGCTGCGCTCCTCACTCGTCCTTTGTCCCACCCATATTTTCCCGCGCCTAAACCCATGCACCGCATATGCAGCACCAACACCTCCCGTATTTTCTGCTGATTTTGTTTACTTTTGCAAACGGCTCGTTTGAGGAAGAAATGATATGGAATGGACCAGCTGGGCAGTGCGCAGCTGGCGCAGAGGGAAGCAACCGCGGGAGACGGACTCAGACGGGTCTTCCATCCACACGCAGCGCAGCTCCACCGCCAAAACCAGCCGCCTCCCACCCCAAACGCCCGCAAACTCGCTCGCAAACTCGCTCCCCTTTTTCTCGCAAAAATCGCAAAACCCCCAAACAAATGCGACAAAAAATTACGCCGTAGCTATATAAAGTCGTCTTTTCCCAGAATGAGCACTAGCCAACAGAACCTTTTGCATCGACTGCAACCTCGAACTGCTCATACAATATATTTGTCGCTCCTTTATTCCCAATATATCTTGTACGAGTTGTTCTTGTTTCAGTGCCCACTTTTTCGTTCCTTACATTGCATTGGATAGTTTAAGTTAGAAGGATCATAGAGAAAGAGGTGCTAATCGGATACGGAAGATATCGAGATTCATAGATATCGAGTGCCAGACAGAGATCGATCAGACTTGTGGAGGATCATTGATTGCCGATCAAAAGTGCGATCTGCGTGAGTGACAGAAGGTGATACGTCGATTCATATCTCGTCATCACTGTTTGATTATACGATTATACGATCGATTATACAATCGAGTAAGATCGACGATACATTGGGTAATACAAACGTGTTATCTGTTTCAGATTCAAAAATTTGTTGTTTCAGAGTGATAGCCAAGAGGTGAAAATTGTTGATAATCTAGTGTACATTACGTTACTAGTATTTTCATTAGTTTTCCTGGTATATTATCCATAGTATCATACTACTAGTATTATTACTAGTCTACCAACTAGTTCTAGTGCAACCACCTTATATATTATTACTAGTCTACCAACTAGTTCTAGTGCAACCACCCTACATATTATTACTAGTCTACCAACTAGTTCTAGTGCAACCACCCTACATATTAATACTTTACAGTATTAACACTAGTCCAAGTGCTATTAGTACTCCAACTACCATTACTAGTATTCTAGTACATCCAACACTCCAGTCTAAAGTTAAAGGTATTTATCATACCTTATTAAAGAAGAAGTACTTTAAAGTGCCTAATCCTACCATTAGACGTCTATTAAGTTCATAAACTTTAGTCTACCATTAGACGACTATTAGAAGTACTTATACCATTCAGAGTACTTTTTTAAGTACTTAGTCTCAAAAAGTACCATTCATCAAAGTACCATTAGTACCATCAAAGTACCATTAGTACCATCAAAGTACCATTAGTACCATCAAAGTACCATTAGTACCATCAAAGTACCATTAGTACCATCAAAGTACCATTAGTACCATCAAAGTACCATAAAGTACCACTACAAAAGTACTTTTCATTGTTGTGCAAGTCAAAAGTCACAAAGTACTTCTACAACCAAAGTACCAATACTACCATAAGGTACCACCAAAAGTACTACATTGTACTTCTACATAAAGTACCACCAAAAGTACTACATTGTACTTCTACATAAAGTACCACCAAAAGTACTAAGGTATTCCACCAAAGTACCACCAAAAGTACTACATTAAAGTACTTCTACATAAAGTACTCCTACCGAAAGTACTACATAAAGTACTCCTACCGAAAGTACTACATAAAGTACTTCCACCAGAAAAGTACCACCAAAAGTACTACATTAAAGTACTTCTACATAAAGTACTCCTACCGAAAGTACTCTACCAAAGACCACCAAAAGTACAAAGTACTCTACCAAAGACCACCAAAAGTACAAAGTACTCCACCAAAGACCACCAAAAGTACAAAGTACTCCACCAAAGACCACCAAAAGTACAAAGTACTCTACCAAAGACCACCAAAAGTACAAAGTACTCCACCAAAGACCACCAAAAGTACAAAGTACTCTACCAAGTACCAGCACTCCAAAGCAGACCAATCTCTGCACGCAAAACACCCCGATCCCCTGGCCTTTTTGCCCGATCCCCTGGTCCTTTTGCGTTCTGCAAAGTCGTCCCCACGCTTTTGGTCGTCTGCAGGAGCCAAAATACGGAACGCTTTTTTGCATCCTTTTTTCTTACGCTTCACTTAAATAAGAAGCGGATTCTGGGTTGATGCTCCAAATGTCTCCCCCGGAAAGTGCCCATGAACGTGGGCACCGCGACAAGCTTCCGTTGATTGTCGATATTGCTATTGACAGCAGTGGAAAACAGTTGTACCAGGTGCAGCTGAAGCCAAGGAGTGAGAATAGTTATGCTAACTTGCCAGATACGTTGGTTTCTGAGGTGGGTTCGTCTGCTGCTCCCTACAATAGTGCTAATATACCTGCGTTGTCGCTCGACTCGTTTGAAC
Source organism: Kodamaea sagamina (assembly GCA_030556545.1). Classification (NCBI taxonomy): domain Eukaryota; kingdom Fungi; phylum Ascomycota; class Pichiomycetes; order Serinales; family Debaryomycetaceae; genus Kodamaea; species Kodamaea sagamina. The sequence continues at coordinate 537,637 of JAKTUG010000004.1, forward strand.
TCGCTCGTGAGGAACGCACCCCGATCCGCAAAGTCTTGGGCACCATCCTGCCAAGCACATTGAACCAGAAAAAAGTGCTTGAGGATGAGTATGATGAACCTAAAGATGAGGATTACTACCAGGAGTATCTTGAAGATGGCGCAGAGAAACCAGCAGATCAATATGATGCTTACCAGACCGGGCAGCCCCACGGCTTGGTGCTCAATGTGTTCCAGGACACACACACGCCTCAGCCCGACTCTGTACCATCGCTGGCGACCTCGACCGTGAGCACGTCGCTGTTTTCGCGTGCCCAGGACAACGACATCTGGTCCGAGGACGTCGAGCAGGCCTTCGAGGAGGTGCTTCTGATCATCCCGAAGAACGGCTTGAACAAGATCAAGATTTCTGGTCGTTCCTGTGGTCGCAACGAGCTCATTCTGGACTATATATTCACCAAAACGGGCAAGTTCCGCACCCGCAAGCAGGTTAGTTCACATATTCAAGTCATCAAAAACTTGGGTCAGAAGCACGATGTTATTCAGCTCATCAATGATGGTCCGTCCTTCTCCTCCGACGAAGAAATCGCCAGAAACAACCGCAGATTCGAGGACATCTTCTCGAAAATCAACTTGAACAAGAGCTTGGGCTTTGCCGATGCCCCAGAGGAGAAAAGAAGGAACCTGGTGGGAGTCAAGCGGTCCAGACGCAAGCCCCAGTTGCATCTTCGGAGCCCTGCGCACTACCATCCGTATACTCCTGGGCCCAGACTGGTTCTGCTTCTGGGACCGGTAGGTTACATTCCCATGGGAACAGTTCCTTCCATTCCAATGGGAACAGTTCCGGTAGGATCTGTTCCTATGGGAATGGGTTCAATTCCGTTAGGTTCAGCCCCAATAGGTTCAGCTCCTTTACCGAGTTCTTCGATTTCAGGTATGGGTCTTTCTGGACTTTCTGGTACTTCAGGTCTTTCTGGACTTTCTGGTACTTCAGGTCTTTCTGGACTTTCTGGTACTTCAGGTCCTTCAGGTCCTTCAGTACCTTCAATTCCTTTGCTGGTTCTGGCCCCTCCAGGGCCATTGGGCCCAATTGCAGCCCCCTCTGGCCTGGATTATTCCTGCCAAAACTTCTTCATGTCCATCAACCTGTACCCCCCCACCATCATCTCCATCCAAAACAACGACGAACCCCGGCAGTTGCGGGTCAACGCCAACGCCAACATCAGCACGCGTTTCCCCGGGCTCCCCGAGTTGGCTGCCGTGCCCGTGGTCCACAACATGGTGCGCGTCTTGTACCCGCAGGCCCCCCTCGACGCCTTCAAGAGCAACTTCCAGCTCTGTGCGCCCTACTCGCCCCATGAACTCGCCGTTTTCACCTGTATCTACTCGTTTGGCAAGGAGGTGCTCAAGTTTGGCGAGGCGTTCGCAATCAACGAAAACCGCCCGTTTTTGCCCAAGTTCTGGACCTTTTTCATGGGCAAGTTGCACGGTAAGGACCACCATGATGTTGCGGTTGCGTTCAAAGGCTTGACCATCAAGCAGATTGTGTATGAGGCGCCCCAGGTGCAAGAAGTGCCGCGCCTGAAGATCAAGTGTGTTCTTTTGTGGGAGTTTGCGAAGGTGGACGACTTCAAGGAGGCCACCACGACTGCGAGCCGGTTGGTTATGCCTGATTCGTGGCGGGAGGGGGGTTCTGGCGACGCTGGTTCGCCTGTGGGAGGGTTTTCTGGGGGCGTACTGGGCAGCTATGACCAGGGGCCAGCCCTGGCGCCGCCGCTGATGCCTGTGGGGGTGCCCATGGTGCCGGTGGGCGGTCCGCCGGGACCACCAGTGGCCCCGCAGGTCAATGTCCAGCGCAAGTTCCAGCTGTTGCAGCAGCAGGGCTACCAGATGTATGGCTACCAGGAGGACGACTATCCGTATCAGGAGTATCAGTTTCATGAGTAGTTTGTTTGATAGAGGTATAATGAATGAGAGATAAGGTGAGTGTAAGAAGAGTATGAGAATGAGTAAGAATAGGAATATAAGAATGAGAATATAGGAAGAGAATCAGAGTATATAATGAGTAAGGATATTGAGAATACGTGAAGGAATAGGGATGGAATAAGTGAAGGAATAGGGATGGAATAAGTGAAGGAATAAGTATATGGAATAAGTATGTGATATGAGTGAGAATATAAGAATGAGAATCTAAGAATGAGAATATTCTGAGAATTCATGGAGAATATAATAAGAATGAGAATATAATAAGAATAAGAATATAATAAGAATGAGAATATAATAAGAATGAGAATATAATAAGAATGAGAATATAATAAGAATGAGAATATAATAAGAATGAGAATATAATAAGAATGAGAATATAATAAGAATGAGAATATTAAAAGAATGAGAATATAAAAAGAATGAGAATATAAGAGTATGTAAGTGGGAATTTATGAATAAATGAAAGAATAAGGGTAGAATTATGATAGCAATGAGAGTGTAAGAATTAGAATAGAATGAGAAAGAAGAATATCGTAAGAATCTGAATATAAGATTGAGAATATAATAAGAATATAATGAGAATTTGATATTTTAAGAACATAATAACAATAAGACTGATAAGAAGAGTAGAGTGAATACAATAAGAATGAATATGGTATAAGAACGAGAATATGAGAAAAAGACATGAAAATAAGACACATTAAGAACAACAATAAGAACATGACATTAAGAACAACAATAAGAACAATATGAGGATAAGAATATGACTTTAGATAGAAAAAGAATACGAACTTGAGTTCATGATCAGAATAAGATAAGAATTGAATGACAGAATAAGAATAAGATATAAGCTTAAGTCGAGTAGTCATTGAGTGGTGTTTCCATGCAACAATATGGTTAGAAGTATAAGTGAGCGAATAGTTATACATTAAGGCCATTAACCTTTGATTACAAAATCCAAGTAAGTAAGTACATCAACAGTAATTACAAAACCAAGTAAAAGCAAGTACATCAACAGTGATTACAAAACCAAGCATAACCAAGCACATAACGTAATTACAAAACCAAGTATAACCAAGTACATCAACGCAATTACAAAACCCAAATACATCCAAGCACATAACGTAAATACAAAACCCAAGTATAACCAAGTACATCAACGCAATTACAAAACCCAAATACATCCAAGCACATAACGTAAATACAAAAATTAGTCCCCAATTATACGCGAGAACATTTAAAGAAATACCAACATCAAATCTCTCTTCCTTTGTCTTTATTATTAGACAGTTACAACCTCTTAAACTTCCCACTCCAAACAACGCATTCAACTCACAATAAACTTAACCTTGTTCTGTCCCTGGTGTTACCCAAACCCAAAGTACTCATGCTTGCTTCATATGGACACATTCCCTACTTTTGGCACCGTTCGCTTCTTTTACTTCTTTTACCATTCCTTCTTTTGGCCGTCCATTCCATTAGCATTTCCCTCTTAGGACCATTCTCCTCTGGATCCTTCGTTATCTTTTTCCTACCAGCTCTTGTGGCCCTGGTGCCCCCGAGGATTCGCAGCCACTCACAACCACAAACGGCATTTCTCCTACAAATAGCAGAGCTGCGTACTAGGAGTGTCATAGTCGTTTTCTGTGCTACGTTGCCCTGTCCAAAAAGGTATGTAACCAATGTCCATGGGGAAATCTATGGGAGACAAATGTCAGATATTGCGGTTCTAGTTGCTTTCACGCTTGACAGGCTTTAGGGTTTCAGAGTGCATTTGGTTGCTGGGCTGTGCTTTAGGTTTACGTCTTTGGGTTTGTTTCGTAACCGTTTGCTTGTGATTATGAGCGAGAATGGAATGATTAAAGGTCTAGTCGTTTGGGTGCAAATCGATGAGCGAACGAACAAACGAGCGAACGAGCGAGCGGAGCGAGTGAGTTAGTAAGTTAGTAAGTTAGTGAGTGAGTAAGTGAGTGAGTGAGTAAGTGAGTGAGTGAGTGAGTGAGTAAGTGAGTGAGTGAGTGAGTGATCTAGTGAGTGATCTAGTGAGTGATCTAGTGAGTGATCTAGTAAGTGATTTAATGGCTATTCTTGCTATTTCAATCAATTGCTCCCCAATTGAGTTGTGATAAGAGAAGAATGAAAATATTAGGAGACTTAAATAGAGAGAAAACTATGGAAAGGAGAGTGAAAAACTCGAATGAATCGTCACGAAAGAACAGTGAAAACTTCAAAAGGGGAGCAAGTTCCTGGTTCATAGAGGATTGTGATTTTCTGAGTTGTTAATCATTAGATTTGCTGGTTAGTTATCAAATCAGTTATCAAGTTACCTGATAAAAGCTACCACTTTACTTGATTCTAGATCTGCAATCAATGAAGGTTATTTCCCTAAGCGTTTTCATCATCACAGCTTTCATTTTGGATTCATCAGAGTTGATGATAGAATTAACTAAAACCAGTTGTCTTTGGTTCGGTTTCAAGGCCACCAGAGAGTAAAATAGGTTGCAAAATTGGGTAGCATTGTCTTATCCTTGTCCAGATGAAGTTTCTCCTGTGGTGTGCTGGTCTTGAACTGTGTCATAGAACCAAAATCACAACGTTTGGAGTAAAGGTTAAAGAATGCCTATTTAATTTAACTTGAATTCAAAACTGGATCACTGTTAATTTTGAGATTATTTAAGGTAAAATAAAATGTATATATGCATACCTTGGAAACAAAACCAAGGAAGATTGTTCATTTTGAGGTCTGACTTGAAAGCAAATCCAAGTATGCTACATTTTGATGTCTGACTTGAAAAAAATCCAAGTCTACTGCATTTTGAGGTCTGACCTGAAAGCAAATCCAAGTATTCTTCATTTTGAAGTCTCGAGTCAAAAAATTGGTTATTTATGCACTCTTAACCTACACTCCATCCACGGCTCAAGCACAAACACCACCAACGTTTGTGACTTCAACTGCCACTGTTAAACCCAGCAAAAAAGAAGCTTCGATACCGGGAATCGAACCCGGATCTGCTCGGTGAGAGCGAACTGTGATGACCATTACACTATATCGAATTGGGTGGTTGATTTTTGGGTATGTAGTATGTGACCGTGCTTTTTGCTTTTAAGGCTAGAAATGCTCATTGATTTATTGTTCTGTGATTCCATTACCATTCCACCATTGAAATTCACTCTACATTGATAGTCAGACCATAACCAAAATAGATAGTAGATTTATCTTTCAAGAGTACGAATTCTGAAAGACAATATTGGCTGCAAATTTTCAGAAACTAGTAACAAACACACAACGGTTTTTTCTAAATCTACATTCATCCTACTATATACTAACCATTTTCGAGCTACCTCTAAAGTCTACCTTGAACCTTTCCAGTTTTAACACCAAAATTGAATAGCTGCAATTTCTTACTCCATAAGTATGACGATGATGATTGTTAGGTCCAGCGAACTGGTGGACTTTGAAGGCCACCACATCTACTCTGAATGACTCCGTGCTTACTAACGAATGTGTATGTTTCATACATCCTAAAAGTTGTATGAAACATCTACGAGACTGACTCTCACTCTTATGAAACTACGTGTTAGTTGAAACTTCTATAAAGCTGTGACTATCACAATCAGGAAACTACTAGTTGAAACAACACCCAAAGAGGTGTGTAGTACTCTGTCTGGAATGGCCTATTTAAAGGGCCATTGAATTCATGTTTAGTTAGCTCTCTACTCTTATAGAATATATTAAACTAACTTAATCACCCAACAGGCTGCAATTTTTAATACCCCATAATGCTGATGGTGATGATTAAAAATGAACATAGAGTGACTTTTAAAACAATTTAAGTTTGGATATGGTAATGAATAGGTTTTCATCACAATAGTATCATGAGAGTATTATTCACTAAATTCACGATCTATAAGAAATTCAACGAAAGTATACTGAATTCACAGAGTCAAATATCTACAATAAACCCCACCCAATTACCAACCCAAAATCAACATCCTAATTAACAAACCACCATTCACTCAAAATATCATCCAAATCTCCACCCACCTACCCAAATCTTCAAATTCCTCATACTCACCCAAAACCCATCTCATCATCATCATTTTTACTCCATTTTCCAATTAAATTTAATCATTTTTCAGAGTCAACTACTTCTCCATGGACAACAAAACAGTAGGTATCTTAGGTGGAGGCCAACTCGGTCGCATGATCGTCGAGGCAGCCCACAGACTCAACGTCAAGACACTCGTTCTTGACAAAGGTGAGTCTCCCGCCAAACAAATCAACGCAGCAGCGCACATTGACGGTTCCTTCACGGACTACGCAGCCATCTCGGCTTTGGCAGACAAATGCGACGTTTTGACGGTGGAAATCGAGCACATCGACGTCGACGCGTTGGTCCGCGTGCAGAAAGAACACCCTGGGTTGCAAATTTACCCGTTGCCAGAGAGTATTCGCTTGATCCAGGACAAGTTCTTGCAAAAGGAGCACTTGATAAAGCATGGGGTTTCTGTGGTGGAGTCCATAGCAGTTGAGTCCACGAGTAAAGGGGGTGATCTTGCAAGTGCAAAGAGTGAATTGACAGCAATCGGGACCAAATTTGGGTACCCTTTCATGTTGAAGCTGCGCACATTGGCATATGACGGCCGTGGCAATTTCGTGGTGAAGAATGCCGGTGAGATTGAAACTGCGCTTACATTCTTGAAGGACCGCCCGTTGTATGCCGAGAAATGGTGTCCATTCACCAAAGAGTTGGCGGTGATGGTGGTGAGATCGGTTGACGGTGCTGTACACGCCTACCCCACGGTCGAAACGGTGCACCAGAACAACATTTGCCACTTGGTTTATGCTCCCGCACGCGTGGCCGGGTCCGCAGCACTGCGTGCTGCGCTTTTAGCGAAAAAAGCGGTCCATTCGTTCCCTGGTTGTGGCATTTTTGGTGTTGAAATGTTTGTTCTTCCCTCTGGCGACTTGTTGGTGAACGAAATCGCCCCACGACCACACAATTCAGGCCACTACACCATCGACGCGTGTGTTACTTCACAATTTGAGGCTCATGTACGTGCCGTTGTCGGTTTGCCGATGCCAAACGGTTTCACCGCTTTCAGCACGGCCACCACCAACGCTATAATGTTGAATGTTTTGGGTGCTTCTGAGCCCAATGCTGAATTGGACACCTGCCGCAGAGCATTGGACATCCCGCATGCTTCTGTCTACTTGTACGGCAAAACCACCAGACCCGAGCGTAAAATGGGCCATATCAACATTGTAGGATCCTCCATGTTTGATGTTGAGAACAGATTGCGGTACATATTGGGTGAATCCGACACTGTAGAAGAGTCCAAACAGCCTGCCAAACCCGTCATAGGCATCATTATGGGCTCTGACTCGGACCTCCCGGTGATGGCGGTCGGGGCCCGCATTCTCGACCTGTTTGGCATTCCGTACGAGCAGACCATTGTGCTGGCACACAGAACACCGCACCGTATGATGCAGTACGCTGCCGAGGCGCACCAGAGAGGCATCAAATGTATCATTGCTGGTGCTGGAGGTGCGGCGCACTTGCCGGGCATGGTTGCGGCTGCGACTCCGTTGCCGGTGATTGGCGTTCCGGTCAAGGGTTCTGTGCTTGACGGAGTGGACTCGTTGCACTCGATAGTGCAGATGCCTAGGGGAATTCCTGTTGCTACTGTTGCGATCAACAACAGCACCAATGCTGCGTTGTTGGCGATCAGAATAGTTGGTGCGTTCAACGGGGAGTATTTGACCAAGATGGCGGAGTATATGTCTAGAATGGAGGAGGAGGTATTGGGTAAGGCTGATGTTTTGGACGATATTGGGTATGAGAGGTATTTGAGTGAGAGGTTGGGGAAGTAATATGTTTATAATATTTTAAAATCTAGATGACTATAAATTTTGACTATTAATATAATTTTAAGGTAGGATATGGAATGTTAGCTTTATCAGATGTGTGATCATGAATGTGCAGATATATATCAATGGTATGAATGGATTTTGGCAACCATGAGATGTCATGTAGGATGAGGGGATTTTTCTAATGATGCGATGCAAAACGGGAGAGAAGTGTGAAGTTGGATGTTCACGTTTTAGGTACTCTGATGATGTTGGATATTCACATATTAGGTACTCTGATGATGTTGGATATTCTCGTATTAGGTGCTCTGATGATGTTGGATATTCATATATTATGTACTCTTATGATGTTGGATATTCACGTATTAGGTACTCTGATGATGTTGGATATTCACGTATTAGGTACTCTGATGAAGTTGGATATTCATATATCAGGCACTCTGAATAAAGTTGGTTATTCGAGAAGTTGGGCATATCAACCAAGTATTGATATTCTCACATTTTATGGATATCTTTTTAACCTGTCATACTTTTGGCTGCAAATTTTGACGCTTTGGGAAAAATGAAGATTTGAAATGGCTAGGAAAGTATGTGAATAGTGATTTCTACGAAGAACAGTTTCTGGCTGGTGCGAAGTGTTGAGTAGATGATTAAGAACTCATTGTACTTCTTTCAAGCTTAGATTTACTTTTATGTTAATCATAAATTTTGGTTGATTAGTCTTCAATCTCATAATTCTCTCCATATCTCATTTAATATCCAGTTACTTAGTTAGGTTGAACTTCACTGTTCATTTAATATCCGTTTACTGAGTTGATTTGCACTTCATTGTGATTTAATATCAAGAAATCAGTTTACTCATTACCCATATCCAGTCTGTTAGTATTGCTCTCTTCAGTTCACAATACACAGCCACTTTCAAATACCACTAATAAACTTAAACTATTTTAATTCCAACCAACTGAAATTCAAACTCAATGCTAGTTTATTCAGTCTCACAGACAACTAATACTTCTAGCAGACTCTAAACTATAATCAGACCTCATAATATACTCAGATTTCATATTATATTCAGACTCTAACTATAATCAAACTCCATAATATAGTCAGACTCTAAACTATGTCAGCAGACAAGATGTTCAAACTTTCTTCACTCTAAGGTAATTTTCAGTCACTCAAAACAATTAATACTCCAAATAACTTGTATCCTACCTCTAAATAACTAATATCAAACCTCCATATAACTAATATTCAAACTTAAGGTAAATATTGAGTACAAATCTCTCACTCAGAAGCAACTCACCCAATTCACTCACTCGCTTTGCTCGTGAAACACTCAACCCACCCACTCGCTTTGCTCGTGAAACACTCAACCCACCCACTCGCTTCGCTCGTGGGTCGGTTTTCGTGAGATCTAGACCACCTGTACCCTGCACCACAACCTTCTACAAAGCACTCCATGCAAACAACCTCACTCACTCTTGTGCAAGATCAGCACATCTGCGCGCCCAATGTTGCAAACTGGAATGTCCGCTTGTGCTACACTATGAAACAACACCGGTCATGTCAATCACGTCTTGTGTTCCAGTGACATCAGACTTGTGGCTGTGCTGGCTGCAAATTGAGACATGAGACACCACCAACTACGAACGCATCGTTAACGGCAACTTGTAAACAAGTGAAAATTCATGAATTGGTGCTGCTGCATATTTTCAGCTCCGTGATCTGGTGACCTCTAGGAAGCTGCTGTTCCTCTTGTTTGTACACGATTGTTGTATCTACAACAGGCTCTTCAAAGCTGCGAACTGTTGCTGGCCGGGGCCCACAAAACGCGGAATTACTAATACTTACAAACTTTAGCGTGGATGCCTGGTTGATTCTCAATAATCTCTAAGACACTCCACATATATAGCACGTCGCTGAATATTCATTGTGAATGCTAGTTATTCGTGCGTGCAACGTTCCAGTTCTGTCGAATCCTCGTATTCGATTTGAGTGAATTATTTGGGGATTAGAAGTGGATGAATAATAAGCTGCGAGGGTTGTTTTTGTATGATGTAGGGGAGTGAGAATGAGGGATGGGCTGAATAGGAGGTTTGATGGTTTTGTTGATGATTTTGTTGAGATTTGATTTGGATACATTTTGGAGTTTGTGAACGTGGTGTTTGTTTTGGGTGCAAATAAAAAGGTACCACGATTTTGTTAGCGAGGATTTCAGAGAAGTGGATACTTTGATTTTGGAGTTGAGGATGTTTAGTGTGGATTTGATAGAGAAGAGATTGATGGGGGATGGTGATTATTCATTGAATCTACTTTTAGTTGATTTACTGATTTAGTGATTGATATGCTTATTCAATGATTGATTTACTGATTCAATAATTGATTTACTGATTCAATAATTGATTTACTGATTCAATAATTGATTTACTGATTCATTAATTGATTTACTGATTCAATAATTGATATACTCATTCAATACTTGGTTCACTCATTCAATATTTGATTTACTCATTGATTAACTCATTGTTTTACCCATTGATTTACTCAGTAATTGATATGCTAATTCTAATTGATATACTGATTCAATGATTTACTCAATAATTGATATACTAACTCTAATTGATACACTGATTAAATTATTCACTCAATAATTGATATACTCATTTAATGATTCACTCAATTATTGATGACTCATTAATTAATTGATATACTCAATCGCTTATTCAATCGCTCAATACTCAATCGCTCAATACTCAATCGCTCAACACTCACCTACTCACTACTTACTCATCCAATTACTTACTCACTAAGTCACTCTCACTAAGTTACTAAGTCACTCTCACTAACTTACTAAGTCACTCTCACTAACTTACTAAGTCACTCTCACTAACTTACTAAGTCACTCTCACTAACTTACTAAGTCACTCTCACTAACTTACTAAGTCACTCTCACTAACTCACTAAGTTACTCATTCACTAAATTACTAAGTCACTCATTCACTAACTTACTTACCACTCATTCAATAACTTACTAAGTCAATCATCCCTAATTCATCCTTAATATTCATTTGATAATATACAAAATGCTAAAATACAATGCAATAAAAACTGAAACCCAACATGCGTGTTTATCGTCCAGACCGGAGAATCCTAACACTCAGTTTCAACAAAGATACTCAATTTGAAACTCTGATATCTCCCATTCAAATGATCTTCATCAATGCAGTCAACAAATTTCATTGTCTAGTGGTTCAAAATTATGATAATTCTTATCTGATCCAAACCTCAATTCAAAGTCAACCCATTCTTTTCTCTTATCAAATGAGTTCATAAACTATCAATAACCTGAATGTTATCTTCAATCTCAAATCTCAATTCTTATCTCATCTCAAATCCCCAAATCTCTAATCTCATCTCAAATTCCCAAATCTCTGATCTCATCTCAAATTCCCAAATCATCTAAACACCTCAAAACCTAGAAGTAACCTTATTCTTCTTCCCCTTACTCTTCTTAAATTTCTGAGAATTACTGGCCCTCCACCCAGAAGTGCTCACCTTCTTCTTATCCTCGTCCATCTTCTCCTCAACCTGCTCCTCCTTGATCTCCCCACTCTCAATCATCTCCTTCTTCTTCAAAACAGCCTCCTCACGCTGCTTCTTCAATTGCTCCTCCACCTTCTCCGAAAGACGCTGGTTTCTCCCGTCCACAAACTTGGCAAACTCGCCCTTCCTCTTGACGCTCTTAGCTCTCAACTTCGACTTGGATCTCAACGACTTGGCCATCTCTGCTCTAACTCATTTTCCAAAAGGGCATCGCCAATTTTTCGGGCGCACGTCTCATCGCGCGCACGTGTCATGTTTTAGGGCTGAGACCTCGTTTTTCACGGACTGCACACACTCTCCCTCTCCTCATGTCGTACCCAAGTGTAAATGTCGCGCGGTCACACTACTTGTCGCCACCCCAAATGTCGCGCCCAGCGAGCTTCCAGGGAAAATTTTTCTACAAAAACTTTTCGTTTGCCTGATTCTTCTTTTCCTTTAGCAACAGATAACGAAAATGTAAGTAGAGATGAGAGATATAGGTTGATGTGGGATGAGGTAGAGGATGTGAGAGATCTAAATACTTCCAAAGTATTGCTTGATTGAAATGAATCCACTGATATGGAATGAATTGAATAAGTTGTTGATGAATATAATCCCACTACCTAACAACCAAAACATAAAACTCATACTAACAAATACAGGGCTAACCTCAGAACTCAAAAGAGACTTGCTGCCAGTGTCATTGGTGTCGGTAAGAGAAAGGTTTGGTTGGACCCAAATGAGACCACCGAAATCGCCTCTGCCAACTCCCGTCAGGCTATTAGAAAGTTATACAAGAACGGTACCATTGTCAAGAAGCCAGACACTGTTCACTCCAGATCCAGAGCTAGAGCTTTGTTGGAATCCAAGAGAGCTGGTAGACACATGGGTTACGGTAAGAGAAAGGGTACCAAGGACGCTCGTATGCCTTCGCAGGTCTTGTGGATGAGAAGATTGAGAGTCTTGAGAAGATTGCTTGCCAAGTACAGAGATGCTGGCAAGATTGACAGACACTTGTACCACAGCTTGTACAAGTCTGCCAAGGGTAACACCTTCAAGCACAAGAGATCTTTGGTTGAGCACATTATCCAAGCCAAGGCCGAAGCTTTGCGTGAGAAGACCCTTAAGGACCAAGCCGAAGTTAGAAGAGTTAAGAACAGAGCTGCCCGTGAAAGAAGAGCACAGAGAGTTGAGGAGAAGAGACAGGCTTTGTTTGGCGATGCTAACTAAGCGTGAGGATGTATATTTGATAACTGTATGCATAATAGATGTGTATCTTTCTAATAAGATTGATGTAGTGAATGTGTGGAGAGAAGATTATTGATGATTGTGAAAATTTGCCAATTTTGATGTATTTTTCATTTTATGAAAAGTTGAGTTAGTTAGCAAGGGAAGAATAAACATATCGGAAATGATGAATTTAGTTCCGTTTAAGTAAGAGGGTGAATGGTTGAGTGAAGTGAAGTCTAAAATTCTGGATGTGAAATGGTGAAAGATAGAGAATACAAAGTTCATATAATTCTCTGAGAAACATTTTAAGGTGTAAGGCGCGAGATGGTATTCTCGGTGTCGACACATTCCGAACTCTAGCCTGTTTCACTGATAAAAAATCAGTACTCTGAATACCTGGAACCTCATATTTCAGTATAATCTTAGTATGGCTGCGAAAACATTAATCAAAAAACAGTGAAAATCAATGGTTCTGGATTTGACAGAATGTGACACTACATACAAGAAGATAAATACGTTTGAAAATAGCTAAAAGGACGGTGCCATCCTTTAAACTGCCCTAAATCTTGTTTTGGTGTCGCTTTCATCCTGTTCAATTTAAAACTACTTGAAATTTTTTCAAGTGGTAGAGTTCTACGGGAGAGATAGATTTCTACGGGAGAGCTTTCTTGCTGAACCACTTCAAATCCTGATGAGCGGATTATTAACGAAGTTGCCATTATCGGTTAAACGTTAGTTTGCTGGGGTTCGCAAGTTTGGAAATCTGAATTTTATCACTTTATAAGAAGACTTTATAAAGAGATACTTTTTTCGCAATCGATTTCGTATACTTATTGAGGTACATTCGGAACTCATTTCAGATTCAAATGTCGAAACTGTTTTAATATTCTGATCTAACTCTTGAAATAAATGCCTTTGGGACATACTACTGTCAACTGACAGAAAAATCAAATTGCTCCTCTTCATCTCGTACCCGTAAACCAATATTCATGTTCAAAAGTCGACTTCGTTTGACTGGCCCTGACCAGAAACGTTCATATCGTCAAAACCCCAACCCCAATAAACTGTACCACTAAAATCCAACCTCGAGCATATTAAAACTCAAAACACGTATACCTCCGCCAGAATTTACTGACAAATTTTGACGGAAAATCAGGAAAATCATTAGTTTATGGTTACGGAAAACTAAACCCATCTCCGAAGTAATTTGTCATCCAGTGACACCATCCTAATTTCACCTTTATCTAGGTCTTAAACTAATTCCGAACTTTAAAGCGACTGATAAACCACCAGTGCTAAACTATCTGAAGCTCTTACACCCATATTCCACACTTTCGTGCCTCTACAAATGGCTGCAAATTTACTTACAAAAGTAGCAACTACAAAAAACATCACGACATATTAAGCGATAGCCATAAGATCTCATAATGTACATTCAAAATTTCTTAAGATAACCTCATAATAACTAAGAAAACTCAATAACGTCAAATCTTCAACTAAATCCCATATCCAGTAAAAAGATACCTTACCAAAAAACCAACAAAACCCTCAACTCTTCCTAAAATAACCAACCCACCAACCCAAACCACTAACCCATCTCACTAACCCAAGCAACCTAACCAATACAACAATAGAACATTCCCAAAAACATCAATCTGAATGATACAAAGCTATTCGGTGTTTGCTTTGCGGGGCCATCCGATAAAAAATTTAACCTTTGTCAACTTCTATTCAAATAATGTCCGACTCTTCTATGACAGCATACCAAGGGTCAGATAGAACGGATCCCTCGTCGAAACTACCAATGGAAACACCCAAAGTTGAGAACTCTCGTGAAGAAACGCAACATCGGCCCCCCGGAATCTTCTCAAAGGCGATGAGACCGGCCGTGCTAACTATGGCCAAAAACACCCTAAAGAACTACTTGATAATGGGTGTTTGCATTCTAGGTATATTCCTATTGTACTGGGGGTCCATGTACAAGAGAGATGCTCGAGTCGAAAACATGAAAATGGTGGCAGTAATTGCAGATGATGGTATTATAGGACAAGAGATGCTGGAGTACTTGCAGACCGGATACGCCCGACTCAACGGTGACTGGAAGATAATGAACCATAGTAAAATCACCGAAGAGGCCGAGAAACATGGAAACTCACTCGAAGAGGAGGTACGAAGGCTAGTTCACCACCAAAAGTATTGGTATTCGATTTACGTCAAACCAAATGCTAGTGAAAATTTCAAGCAGGCCATACTTGAAAACAATTTGCAGTACAACGTATCCAATAGTTCGATAGTTACCTTGTATGAAACCGGTCGTGACTTCAACACTATGTTAACATTCGTTACACCTGCAGTTTTGGCGGTACAACAGCAATGGTTAATTGAGTATTCTCCCAAAATAGCCAGTTCGTTGTATAATGGTACGGTTAATGCTGTTCTGAGTACCCCTCTTACGTTTACTCCATACGACTTGATTCCTTTTGTTGACCAGGTTGTTGCTGCTCCTATTCAATTTGGTTCCATCTATGTTGTTATCTTGACCTTCTTCCAGTACAGCTTTTTTGTCGAGATCTACAAATCCATGTCGATGCTGGGGTTAAAACGGTCGCATTTCCTTGCGTATCGCTATGCCTCTGCAATGCTCTCATTTTTGGTTGTTTCCTTGTTCTTTTCGCTAGTTTCTTTGGCCATGCAAGTTGACTTTACCAAGGCATTTGGAAATTCGGGGTTTCTTGTCTACTGGATGGTCACCTATTTGGCGTGTGTGGCTGTAGGTTTGGTCAACGAGATAATGGGGATGCTCTGCATAGTCTACTATCCATCCATGATGGGATTCTGGATGGTTTTCTGGGTTGTTCTTAATGTGGCTCCGACCGTTGCAGCCATGCCGTTGTCGCCCAACTTCTACAGGTTTGGCTACGCCATGCCGGTGCACAACTCGAACGAGGTCACCAAGGTGGTTTTGTTCAATACGTGGAAGGGTAACTTGGGGAGAGAATTTGGGGTATTGGCGTTGTGGATAGTGATTAGTAGTGCGCTTCATCCGGTTGTTGTTGTTTTCTTTGGGAGGAAGATGAAAGAGCAGGCTGAGAAGGCTTCTGGGAATGTGAAACTTGAATCTGTTCTGTCGCTTGAGGAGATTTCGAGTGATTTGTGAGTTTAGAGTATAGAGATTGTTGCATAATTATAGATGTTAATTTTGATTTAGTTGCAAGTATTTGAATAATGTGAGTGAATGGTGGGAGATTTTAAAGTTTGAAAGACATTGGAAGGGAGTAGTAGTTTAGGTTCATTAGGAACATTAATGTATGTTTATTCTCATGTTGGTTGGCTTCTTAGATATAAATCGTATGAAATAATGGAGAATTCCAAAATTACGAAAAATGGCTGCAAATTTAGAGATTTTGTACTAAGTTTTACGAGCACCCCATTAATCGTACTTCTATGTTTAGATGCAACCACTTCAGTTTACTGAAGGCTACAAAATGCTTTTAATAAGATTCGTGTATGCGATTTGATGTATATTCTCCATATATACGCATAATTGGAAAGTTCCGAATAGAAGACAACAGTGTTTGAACAAGAAAGTCAAAGCCTCGCCATACAATCTCTACAATGACCTGACAGACATGTCAGGACCTGAAAGAGTTCTGCACGGATCATAGACACCTTTGAATACCTGAAAGTGTTCTGTGATGTTCATCATCATATTCTGTTTCATATACTCTTCCTCGAACGAGATAAAGGTAGTGAGTTGGAATAGATGTTGAAATTGATCGTTTTGTCTAGTTGCTCTGGTGTTTCTGTTTAAAAAGGTGTTCTTATTGGTATATTTCTTCATTGGCTCTTCTTAGATTTTGATTTTAATCTACTGAGACGTATGAAAGATTTGGTATACTTTCTATACTACTTGTCAGGCTAATGGTGGACAAAAGAGGTCCACCATTGCCGCGCTAGAAGTACTACGCGAAGACTAATAAACAAACCTCATTACATGAATATGAACCACAACCCCATAACGAAACACTATGAACAACATTCATGTCAGAATAGGATTTAAGACCAAGGCAATCCAAGAGAAAGGTAAGTTCACTTCATTTCTCGTGGAATGTAAACCCTCAAGGTCAAGATTGAGTGGTGAGATGGCCCATATAAAGGGTTATATATTCCCTGTTTACTTAGCTCTTGAGTTCAATACAAGATAAAGAAGTTGTCTAACCAACTACACTTTTCTCAACATTACCACTAATTTTCATGGACTTCTAAAGATTATACCACTCATATTCTTCAAAGTTTTCCTATAGATTGTATTACTTCTCATTTTCTTTTCTAAAGTATTACATTTCTACTCATCTTGTAGACTATATTACTACATATTGTTAAACATGCTTAATATACTAAACTTACCCATATTGATTTAAGATTCTGGATCAAATTTGTTCCTAAAGCATATTTACTACTGAATGGCCTTACTGTATCATAAAAACAGTTCAAATTACTTAACTTTGATGATCTTGTTACTGAATACCTATGAATCTTATCCCTGAATATCCTATCCTTGAAAGTACTAAGAAAATTCCCCAAATGATTCACAGAACTCAAATCAAAAATTAGTTAAACACTGACAATGTAGAAGAAAATGAACCATTTAATGTCAGAGACATCTAAAAGTGTCATCAAATCGAGACGTGAAAACGGACATGAAAACAGAGAAAAAGAAAATGGCCAAGGCCACTACAACTACCAAACCAATCTTATATTAATGCACTATAGCCGGTGCCCCGGAACCAAGCAAAACAACACCGTCAACACCGCAGTGAACAAGAGAATCAAAAACAACACCCAGAGCGACCTCTTGAGCAACAATCGGTGTATAAAACGCTCCCTTATAGGTATCAAGGACCTTCGTCCGCCCGTCTTATCTCGCGAAAACAGCTCCAGGAACCCGATCCAGACCAAAACAGGGTCGATCAAGTAGATGGACAGAATCAAGCAGTAGAATGCAATTAGAAAAGGCACTATGATTACAGGCCGTATGCCCTTGCGGTAGTCCAAAAAGACGAAGATGTACGAGATCCAGAAACCCACAAACAAGAAAAAGAACCCTGCGATGATGCGAAGCGTGTTGGAGTGGTTGATGTTTCTGATGGCCATGAAGTTGAGGAACTTGGGCAAGTGGTCGTTCTCAATCTTGTTGAAGATGTAGATCTTGACGTTGTTGAAGACGTCCGGGTCGTCTCTGCCCTCCACTTCAATGGACCTGATGATGAACTCGTTGAGCTCGCGCGGCAAGTTCAAGTTTTTCTCCGAGTCCTCTACAAAGTACTTGAGCAAAAGGTTGTGCGACGATTCCTTTAATCTTTCTCTCGTGATGAAAGAACCTCTTGATCCTGGTGAGTCTCTGATCAATCTTTCCAAAAGTGAAGGACTAATGTTGGAGTTTCTCTTTTCTTCCGCTGCACTTGGGGTCTGGAACGGATTGTTCAGTGCCGTCTTGATAGAAATATACTTCAGAGGACTGGCTGGACGATCTTGTTCAAACAGATTATCTGGAATGGTGTGGTCCTCAAGAAGTCTCGAGTTTGAGGAAATGCGTTTTTCAGACATCAGGGTGATGCGAGGTGATTCTGGGGGGAAATTCGTGGCTGGGTTTAAAGATGTGCTGGCGTACTTGCTTACAATGCCCAGCGATATGCGATGGTCGTCTCTTTCTTCCGAATTGTAGTGCTCAATCAAGTCTTTGAGCTTGGGGTCGATGTTCTCCATGTTCAAGTCTCCACGTAAAAACTGCGAAAGCCTGTTCGAGTCGTTATCCTCCAATATGTTGTCATTAATGATCAAGTCAAGCAAGATCGAGGAGCTGAGCGACTTGTGTTTTGTTCTGCTCAGGTCGGAATTGCGGTTATCTTTGTTTTCGTTCAACTGGGATTGTCTGGCTATGGACTCACGCAAACCACGAATGTAGTGTTTACACAAGTTCAAGTGGTTGATGAGCTCGAACCAGAAGTCCAAGTAGTCGACTTTGTTTTCGACATCGCGCATAAACTGGTAGAAAGTGCCCAAGTCGACCGGCTGCTTGGTTTTGTTAGCCAAAATCTCCCCCAATGTGGGGAGTCTGTTGAGTGATATCGTCAGATTCGTTTGGTTGAGGTTGTTGAGGTTCGAAAGGTAGTGAGAGTTGGGATAATTGCTTTGGTAAGCCTCTCCTGATTTCTCGTTCATGGTGGAATGTTGTGTGTATGTTTCAGGTGGGTGGTACGACTATTCTGGGTTCTATAACGTCAAATATTCTCAATAATCAACTATTCTCAATATCAACTATTCTTAATATCAAGTATTCTCTTCAAGTATTCTCTTCAAGTATTCTCTTCAAGTATTCTCTTCAAGTATTCTCTTCAAGTATTCTCTTCAACTATTCTCTTCAACTATTCTCTTCAACTATTCTCTTCAACTATTCTCTTCAACTATTCTCTTCAACTATTCTCAATATATCAACTATTCCCAGTATCAACTATTCTCTTCAATCCCAATATATCAACTATTCAATATCGTTCAACTATTCTCGTTCAGCTAAAGTATTCCTTCAACTATTCTCTTCTATTCTCAAATGAATCGCCAACTTGTCTATAACACGCCTATCGATCAACCCTCACAGGAGTGCCAAAATTCACCCTATGATATTGCGAGTTGTTATATGAAATCAAGCACAGGTCGGCGTTGCTGCTATACCTGAAGGCTGGTTATAAGAGTCTCTTTGCGATGCGTTGGGATGGACACCGCTGGCTGGCTGGTAGTTGTCGTGTTTACCTTTTAATTTTGTAAAAGTTTTTTTCTTCGTGAACTGGTCAAAATGCTGGCTGTTGCGGACTGGGTTTTTTATTGTTACAGGAGAACGGGGACGAGAGAGCAGATAGAGAGGGACGGGAGTGGTTGGGAGGGGGATGTGTGGTATTCTGAGTGTTGGGAGGGGGATGCGTGGTACGGTGGATGTTGAGAGGTGGATCTATGGTGGCTGGTTAGGGAGATGTAGCCTTGAAGTTGATGGAGCATAGGGAGTGGTCTGTTTTGGGAATGTTTGTGTTTTTAAGCGAGACTAGAAAGTTTGAAAGATTTGGCGATTTAGTATATGATAAAGTTATGATTTTGATTTTTATACTTGTGGGATATGTAGAGTTAGTTTATTCTGTTTGGTGGATGGTCTTTAAGTTTGGGATTGTAATCTTTAAGTTGTAATCCTTAGGTTTAGTGGTTGTAATCTTTAAGTAGCAACCTTTAAGTTTGGTGATTGTAGATCAAATGTTGGGATTGTAGTGATGTATGATTTTTTTGATTTGGTGATTCTTGAATATGCTTGCATACCAAAATTTGCTCCCCAAAATTTACATACTCAAATCAAAAAATTCATGCCATTCCTGCAACAAAACAACATAAGTTTGACCTTCTCAGATGATCCTCAAACAGTCTTATCTCCAACATGCGAGCACAAAGTGTCATTGATCCGCCTCAAGTGAAAGTAACCTGAAATTATGCGTGGAAGATGTCAGATGTAGAGAAGATGGATGGTTGTTAGATCGGTGGACTTGAAAAGACTACCCAATTACGATTCTAGAGCCATTCCCCCTTCTCACCTGCCACACCCTTACATTTCCGTGTCGTATTTGGAATCGCGAGAATCGCGAGGATGTTTCAGGTGTAGGGTGATGTGAGGCTGCGAAAAGTTTTTGTCTTGGAAGTCGCCATGGTTAAGAGAAATTGAATTGGGTGGTGGTATTTGAAGGTGTAATTAATGGAGTCTGAAGGTGTAATTAGACTGCAAGTGGTGATGTCTGTTTGTAATTAGTGTTGTTAGTGTCATTTCAGAGCAAAAATTTAAAGATGGTTGTGTGATGTTTGGGAATTGCCGTTAAAGGCTGCAAACTCGAATTCCGCACTCTTAACCTGCAAACAATGCAGTTTATAAATAGTGAAAGTAGGCCGGTAATAGTTTGTTTAGTAAACGTGTGGAGTAGATCGCTAATGGTTGACTGAGGAAACGTGTATTATGGTATTAGTATGTCGGTTAGCATTACCTTGCAAACGTTCTACACTTTTCCTCTCATTAATAGGACTGACCAATTTGAGTGAATTTCTTGTTTCCATTATTGACCCACTTCAATATGTCAATTAAAGAGTTGGCTGACTTATTGGTTTTGTATTCACTCAACTATTCTCCAACAAATCGGTGAATTTTCAAGAAATCAAGAAAATGTATTAGCGAGTGATTAATTGTTCAATTCTCCCATTTGACATAATTTCTCATTTATTACTGAGTGAACTTCCTCCTTTTCTCAATATAATCCCTCAATCGTATTTCAACATAAATTCTCATTTGTATCTCAATATAATCTCTCTTTGTATCTATACAACCTCTCAGTTGTATCTCAATATGATCCCCAACTATTAACTAGCTAGTCTTATTCTCATCTCTTCGTCCTGCACACAAATTAGCAGCCACCTATACCATCTATTAGCTCATCTCAAATGCCTCTCCTCTAAAACCACAAAAATCTTCCCCTCCATCACCCGAATCTCACCAAAAGACCTCAGTCCTATTACCCGAGTCAAAACACTCCCGGCTCAGCTCAAAAGAACCGAAACAAACGTCATTAAACGCACTCAGCCCTCACCATTACCCACAAAATCAACTGAAAGGCATTGCAACAAGCCCTAATTACCGCAGGAGCCCAACACCTAACCGCAACACCACGCATTAGTGGAATTTTCTGGCGAGCTTGAAAGCAACGTCGCCAAGCAACAGATTTGAGTGGCCCTGGTCCAACGGTTGGAGCCGGCGGCTGCGTGGCGGCGATTTTTGGTGCCACTGTGGGCCCACGCACCGCCCAGCACGCAAACCACCGGCCCTCGTGTCGCTGCCCTCGTGCCGCCGCCCAGCCTGCGCGGAGTTCTTGCTCGTTTCCTCTGCCGTGGCACAAAAAAATGCAACCAGAATTCGATTTTGCAACCAGTGCCGTATGGGTGAGCGACGTCTCGGAGGGTGCGCGAATTCCACCAGAACTCGGGTTTGCTGCAACGCCTAGCGTAATAGGGAAACCCGAAGCCTTTTGTGGATGCCCGAACAATGCTTGACACGTTTTCTAACCACATGAGTGGAACTACAGTGAACGTTTTTGGCGTAACTTAGTGACTTTCGGGTGGCACAACCAATCGGGTGCCTTGGGTGGCGTTCTTTTTTTTGCCTTTTAATGAAAGGGTCTAGAGCCACTCGAGTAGAGGTTAAAATGGGCCAATATATAAAGGATGGGCATTTTGCTGTTTGGGGGTGGCGGAGAGTGGAGAATAATGGGAATTAGTTTGGAGAAAATGGCAATGGGATGGTAGAAGAAGTGATTACATGAGAGTGAATTTAAAGATGTTATGGACCTCACCTATATGAAGTTGAGCTGATGAGATGAAGCTGTCAAAAAAAAGAAAAAGAAGCAAAGTATAGTTGGATTTCATAGATGGAGATGAAAGAACAATAGTTTTGACTGAGAGTGTAAACAGGATACAATAAGATAAGGATAAAGTGGAATATACAGAAGAAGTTACTCTCAAGTGCACAATAGCTTGAGGATGTCAAATGTACAATATGAAGTTCAAATGTACAATAACTTAATGATGATGTCAAAAGTACATCAATATGAGGTTCAAAAGTACAATAACTTGAGATGAAGTGAAAGGTACAACAATATGAGGTTATTCTCAAAAGTATAATAACTTTTGGTTGTTCTAAAATAAACAATAACTTTGATGATGAAGTCAAAGGTACAACACTATGAGGTTCTAAAATGAACAATAACTTGAAGTCAAATAAACAATAACTTGACGATATCAAGTATGCAGTAACTTGAAAGTGATATCAAATATACAACAACTTGAAGGTGATATCAAGTATACAACAACTTGATGTTGATGTCAAATATACAACTTCAAATTCAAGTCAAATATACAAATTGAAGCTTATACATTAAATTGCCATTCATCAACCTACACGATATCAAGTATGCAGTAACTTGAAAGTGATATCAAATATACAACAACTTGAAGGTGATATCAAGTATACAACAACTTGATGTTGATGTCAAATATACAACTTGAAATTCAAGTCAAATATACAAATTGAAGCCTATACATTAAATTGCCATTCATCAACCTACACTTTATCTTTGATGAGATACAATATACTTGATGCTTCTCAAGAACTGAAAACAACTACACCAAAACAAGAAAAAGCCTCACCAAGACAAAATTTATTTGCAACCATTTCCGAATTCGGGTGAACATGTACACCCTTTTTGGATAGCACTAGATAACAAAAGTGCTATTATGTTTTGGAGTCTGGATTGTTTAGTGTGATTAGAGTCTTTTTATTACAGTTTGCCGATCTTTGCAGATCGTTGTTCATGTGAAGAACAAAGAGAAGAATAATGTGGGTTGTTAGTAACGTTAAAATACGAGTGACATGCTACCGAGCTTCTAAATGGAGATCTCATTCAAGGTACGAGGATCTTGATGATTTAGGAGCATCTTAGTCAAGATTACACTGTCATCTTCAGTTGAGATTAAGAGTATTTCATTTTAAGGTGAGATACATTTCATCTTGACAAAATCATCTCATCTTAAACGAACACAGAATAGGTTATCTCATCACACAGAAATTCATCTCATGCAAAAATCATCTCAAAACTAAGAGCACGGCATTTTACAAACTGAGCAGCCCAAAAACGAACAGAGAATACCTAACCACTCACTAACACCCCTTAGTCAGTCGTCAGCCGATAGTATAGCATCGTGTGGCCACTATACTATACTATCCTACGCAGTTCTAACTTAATGTCACTATATCAGAAGAGCTAAACATCAAACGTATCGATACAAGAAGTGAAAGAAGAAATTACTAATACACAAAGCAACCACCAGGGATCGAAGAATTGAAGATTTTGAACATAGTGACACTAGGACTGAATCTTCGATTCCATCGATTCCTTGTTGTTCTTTTTGTGCTTGACGGTGCCCTTGCAGTCGTCATTTTCAATGTGCTTTTCTAACCACTGCAAGTTGTTTTCAAAGTACTGGAAACAGCCCGCGCACCTGCCGCTGATGCAGTTTCTTTCGTTTGACTTTGTTCCCGGGGGGTAGATAAAGTGCAAGGCCTTGAGGTGAGTCTTGTACGTGTCTCTTCTGGAGAAGCCGCCTGTGGGGTGGCACTTTGTGCCCAGGGTCAGGCCCGTGGGCTCCTCGTAGAACGGGCACATGAAGGCCTTGGCCAGGCTGTGCTTCTTCAAGTGGCGGCTCAAGTAGCCCTTGACCTTGAAGGAGGCGTCGCAGTGCGGGCACTCAAACATGGTGTCGCTGCAGGCGCCCGGCGTGGCCGAGATCGCGCTCATCAGGGACTTACGTGCTACAAGGTCGTCTGTTTTGGAGCGTTTTGCGGTCTTGACGAGCTCTTTTTTCACAGACTTGGCCAGTATGTCGGAGACTGCTGGCGACGAGTATGGCTCCTCAAAGGTCATGTTGGTCAGCACCGACGAGCTGATGGAGTCAAACTTTCTCTTTTTCACGGGTTGCTCGAGTGGTGCAGTGACGGGCGCATAAAAGATAGGCTCCTGGAACTGCTCCAACTTGCCAAAGGACGAAAAGTCCTCGCTGGAGAGCTTTTTGAAGAACTCGTCGTCCAACGGGGAGATGTTGGACTCGTTGGTGGACCCCAGTGAGGTCAGAAGTATGTCGTAATGAGTATTATGGGTGGGTGCCGGCATAACTGAAGGCGCAGATTGCTCGTACGAGCCAAAATCGTTAAAGTACGGTGCGGGCTGAGTGGTGGGGTTCTGCATCGCAATCATATTCAAGTAGTAGTGGGAATATCCGTCGGTGGTTGAGTTTGGATGCGCCATATTATCATGAACAGTAGAGTTGGAACTTGAACTCCCAAATTCAACTCCCAGATTGAAAACATCAAACTCGCCATTTTTTTGCTCCACAAAGTCCGATCCTTCGTACGCTGTCGAATGGTAGATTGGGATCGCCGAGGAAGTCGCCGAGATTGACACCTGAGGCTTAAATTCGTTCTGATTTGCTGGTGCTGCAGCTGGTGCAGCATTCGAGTTCGAATACTGGTACTCGTTCATCATGAGTTGCGCCTGGCCACTGGCAAAGCTGTTGAAAAACTCAATCTGGTCATTCTGGCCGGCCAACGATAGGTCCAAGTCGTCGGCGGCACACACCTTGGGCATAAGCGCACCCTTGTTCAAAATGTTGTGCACCGTTCCACCCAGCGGGAACAACTTGGGTGCCTCCAACCTGGCGGCACGGGCAAAAAAGTTTTTGCAGTAAATCAAGTTGGTCAAGAGCTTGAAGACGCCAGCCTTGAGCCTGAATGGCCCAAGTGCTGGCGATACGTACTCGTTGTCTAGGCCTAAAGATAGTAAAAACATGGGTCCATCTATGAGTGTGTGCGGTGGGTCGACTCGTAGAGCAGTAGTATATGGTTGTAAAAATTTTAGGGAGGAATTGTCTGTGTTTTATTTAGGCGGAGCGCCAGGGCACGACCTTTTTTTGGGGGAAAAAGAAATTTTGGCAGGAATGAGGCCCGAAAGTCAAGTTTAATTAGAAAATAGTGCACAAATGGGTTGAAATTTGGTCATTGAATTGCTTATCAGAGGTGATAAGGGTAGGAGGGCATTTGGTGGGAGGTGTAGTATGTAGAGTTATAAACTATAGAAGTTATAGACTATAAATCGTTATTATATGAATATATATGTATATAAATATCATTATATATAAATCATATAGTATATAAATCATACACTATATAAATCATATAGTATATAAATCATACACTATATAAATCATACACTATATAAATCATACACTATATAAATCATACACTATATACAATCACTCTATACACTCTACAACATACAAATCGAACACCATAACCATAACCATACGTACAATCAACTCCACAGCATGTGCTCACAGTGGCATTTTGGCGTTTTTATGATAGCAATCGGCATTACTTGTTTTTGGCAGTTTGGCGTTTTCGGTGGTTTGATGCCGTGCGATCAGATGGAAATCACACTGGAGAAGGTAGCCGAGAGGGTTGTTTTCGAGCAAATCCAGCGTGAAAAACGCGCTGCTTGACGGCCTACTCTAGACATACTAAGATTTAGCCCACGGAAGCTTCCCCGGGTGCTTCTGGCTGCGGTGCTTGGATGATTGCTCGTGCAACCTCGTTGCAGTCGCCAGGCGAAATCACCAAATGCCCGTTGGAGTGGCGGCTGTGTGCAGGACGTACTGGATCGAGCCGAGTGCCGGTTGCAGAGCAGGTGTGGGGGTCGGTTCTTGGTGGTGGAAACGGCCGGTGTGGATGCTATGGGGGGCTTTGGTTTGGCTGGTAGAAATGGGTGCAAGTTGGAGAATTGGACAGTTAGAGGCCATATCCTTCAAAAGGTTAATTAAGGTTCGATAATACCGTGTGTTTGGGACCCTGGTAGAAGGAATCGGGATTGTAATGGTGATCTCCACTTGGGTATCGGGTATTTGGATAAGGTTTGATTTGGGGAGGTGCACGACTGGGTTTATTTGTCCGTGGAGAAGGAGAAGATAGAGACTTGGAAGGAGAAGATAGAGATAGGGATGGAGAATGATTAGAGGAGATAGAGAATAGAAGAATGAACTGAAAACAGTAAGTTGGTTGACGGAGCGTGAGGCGGAACTCCCAACGGGGTGATTTCACAGCTTGAGACATAAATGTGCGAGGGGTACTTAATAAAAGTTTAAAGCGGTGGAGAGGGTAAACTGGTAGTGGGGTGGATAGAAGTGTGCCTTGAGTCTTTATCTTTGCGCTAAAAGCGGAATGGTTTGACGTGAATGAGAGATAACGTTTCGGGGCAGTGGTTGGCGAGCCGGTTGAAATGCCTTGCGATTGGAAAGTATATTGAACTGAGTATTCGAAGGATATATTAAACTGAACATTCGAAAAACATTGAACTGATAATCGAAGAATTCATCAACTTCGAAAATGGTTTTGATCGAATAATTGAACTGAGCACTTGAAGAATATATTCACTGACCATTTGAAGAATATATTGACTGACCATTTGAAGAATATATTGACTGAACATTTGAAGAACATTGAACTGATCAAAGAATGAACAACATTCAATGAATACTAAACAGAATACTTGACCAAAAATTCGAAACATTCAATAGAACTCTCAATAATAGATCTCTTCCACTGACCGTTATCCACATTAATCCACAATTAATCCTTATAGTTTATCCTTATAGTTTATCCATCATTCCCTGCATAGCCTCCTACGGCTCAACCGATCCTAAATTCTGATCTTCCTTTGCGTGCTCTTGATGCCTCCTATCTGAACCCTGGCTAGCTTATCTTGCTCCATCTACAACCGTTCCTTATCTCTTGTGAATTTTCGGTAACAGTCGGTCAACTCCTTCATGGTGTTCTCGCATGTCCAGCCACACCCCACACGTTTAGAATAACGGTTGGGAACATTGAAAATTATCTTTAATCAATTGCTGCAAATGAATACCAATTGGGATAAAGAGTTTGAGGTAGTTTACAGTGGCAATTGATCGTGGTATTTGATCGATTTACTGACCTTTTGTGTTGGGATTTTATTGCGTTGTTTGATCTACTGGTTGATTGGGTTGAACAGGGGACTGGAAGTTTATTAATACTGTTGATATTGCGTTTTCATTAATCCGTAAGATTTACTAGTAAGGTCCATTCTACTTAGTATGAACTTCATGCAAATTAATGGTCATTATTAAAGCACCTTTACTTCGAATGTTATCTCTCTGTGCGAACATTCTTTTCTCTATGAAAAATCTCGTTAAATCTAGGACCTTTTCGTTTCATAACATCTTAAACTCATCTATAGTTATCTTAATCACTTTTTCTCGTCTCAAACATCTTAAACTCACCTAAGGCTATCTTAATCTCATTTTCCTCGTCTCAAAATATCTTAAACTCAGGTACTCGTCTCAAATATCTTAAACTAGTCTAAAGTTATCTTAATTTCATTTTCCTCGTCTCAATCACCTTAAATCGCGCTACTCGTCTCAATCACCTTAAACTCAGGTACTCGTCTCAAAAATCTTAAATCGCGCTACTCGTCTCAAACATCTTAATCTCACACTTCTAGTCTCAAAACATCTTAAACTCCGGCCTCTTCTCAAAACATCTTAAAATCAGGTTTCTTCTCAAAACATCTAAGCTCAGGTACTCGTCTCAGAATATCTTAATGTTTGGTTACTTTTCTCAAAACTCTCACATTACTCGTCTCGAACATCTTACTAATTTCACAATGTTCTTCTCTTTTAACTGATAGTATTCGGCTACTTTTAAGTCAAATTATTTGAGCTCAACGTTATGCGTTGGGCTCTATTACTATTGTAATTCCACCACCCTACCACTGAAACCACAGCTATTCTATCCTCTCACTCCTAATTTTCATTCCTACAATTGAAATAAATATCCATCCAATCTTCTCAGTTGATACAAAGTATCTTAAAGAACAGCACTGCCACTCATTTCAAACGTTAGCTGCAAAAAGCCAGCACAATCGATAATGTATGCTTACTTAATCTCTTTTAAACCACGTAAACCACCAACTCCTCTAAATCAACGCGTAACTCTCTTCCCCTACTCATTCCCTCATCACCAAACACCCCATTCCAATCTCTATCACTTTCCATCTCCATCGCTTTCCGTCTCCATCACTCTCAATCTCCACCACTCCTCCACCACTCCTCCACCACTTCTCCACTCTCAATTCATCCCCAACTTTTACTTTTCGCCCGCTCACGACCCTCGAACCAACGCGTTCCAGCCGCCACCCACTTTTTCAAAAATTTTCCCACCATCTCCTCTGCAAACAAACAATGTCATCCTTAGACAGATCCCTCGACGAAATCATCTCGACTACGAGAAAAACAAGAAGAGTCGGTGCCAAGACCGGCGCCAACAAAGTGGGCAAGAAGATTGGTGGTTCTTCCCAGAAGAAGCCTCTTGTTTCGTTCAAGAAGGTTCAGAACGCCGCTGCACAGAAGGCTTTGCTTGCTGCCCAAAAGAAGGCTGTTTCTGTTGATTTGACTGCTGCTACTAGAGTGGTGGTGCACAACTTACCTAGAGATTTGAAGCAGGAGCACGTTAAGGTATGTTTTACATAGATGCTTGATAAGTGGGTGATATATACTGTGATTTTGACTTTGGTTTGAAATACTTTGAAGTGAACTTTAGTTTGAAAACTTTGAGGTGAACTTTAGTTAAGATACATATACTTTGAAGTGGAACTATGCAGTATATGTGGAGATGTGAGGTCTTAACATCTCTGAATCTGCGATCCTCATTGACTGAGGCAGTTTCAAAAAAGTGCCGAATTTTTTCGGAGTGACTTTTTTGGTAGACTGAGAAAATGCGACTTTGGAAAATATGGAAGTCGTGGATTTGAATTCTTGAGATGTCACTGGATGACGGATTAAGACTGTGTTATTTCTGATGTTAATTTCAGGTTGAGAGTGTTTAATCAGATTCTTTAATACTGATCATCCTTGTTAATTATTGCCAACAACAGACGATTAACGCAGGCTAGAGAAATTCATTTCCATGACTCCATTTTGAATTCAAAAGATTCAATTTCCATAACCTCATATTCTTAAGCAAACAGATTCTATTGAGTCGTTTCTGAAGCTCTTTTCTAATATGGAAAATCTCCGGAGTTTGCAATGATTTTTTTGAGTTAGAATCCAGAATATTGGATCCAACTACTTTGACTTCTTGAATTGACACCAATACCAGCTTTTCCGAGCTGGAACCTGGATTAAGATAAAGACGTTTAGATTTCTGAGTTGGCAGCTCAAGTCTTAAAAATCCTAGAAAAAAAAATTATGGACTTTTGAACTGTCTTTCCGACATAACCACCAAGTTCAAATCCATCCGGTAGCTGGTCTATGGTACTCAATTCAGAAGAAAGGTGAAATCTTCTATCATCCTTCTTAGTAAATCACCCACCACATACGAATTATTAACTAACCTCTCAGGATTTCTTTCAATCGCAAGTTGGTGGAGTTTCCAACATTGTGTTGAACTACAACGAAAAGGGCCAGTTCAAGGGCGTTGCCACGATTTCGTTCAAGAGCCACAAGTCGGCCAGTCTTGCCGTGGAAAAGTACAACGGTGCGCCAATCGACGGTGGCTCGTCCAAGTTGAAGTTGGAGTTGCTCATTGACCCATCCAAGAAGAGCTTGACGTCGAGAATTGTAGCCAACCCTATTGTGAAGCTTGCTGCTGCGAAGAAGCAGCTTAAGGCCAAGCAGGGTGCTGGAGCCAAGGCTCAGCCTAAAAAGGCAGACAAGGCCAAGCCTAAGAAGAAGCCAGTCAAGAAAAAGACTGTTGAGGAATTGGACCAGGAAATGGCTGATTATTTTGAAAACTAGGTGTATAATTAAAAGATGTATAATTAGGTGGTGATTGTAGGAAAGTGGGAGTGCTTTGGGAGTGTAGAGGTGAGGTAATTGACGTGAGGAGGGAGAAGTGAAAATTAATAGAAGGGAAGAGTGTAGCAATGAGAATTAATTTAAGGGAAGAGTGTAGAAATGAGAATTGATTTAAGGGAAGAGTGTAGAAATGAGAATTGATTGAAGGGAAGAGTGTGGAGGAGAAGAGAGTGATCGAAGT
Organism: Kodamaea sagamina; assembly: GCA_030556545.1. Taxonomy (NCBI): domain Eukaryota; kingdom Fungi; phylum Ascomycota; class Pichiomycetes; order Serinales; family Debaryomycetaceae; genus Kodamaea; species Kodamaea sagamina. The sequence goes on from JAKTUG010000004.1 coordinate 568,031, forward strand.
GTATACTACACAAGCGAGAGAAAAGTGAAAAATTAGTGAGAAAAATGAGAGTTACTTGAAATGAAGTTTGTAGAAATGAGAAGAGGGTGAATTAACAGAAGAATGCAGAAGTGAGAGGGAAAAGTGAACAGTGAGTAGGTTTTGAACTTAAGAGTGATATCGAAAGAAAGAGAACAGTGAAAAAAACATTGTAAAGTGCAATTTTGAGAAATCCCCAAAGAGCTTTCGTCAGTTGAACAAAGAGTAATGGTGTTTTTTCAACGCTTTGTATTCTCTACTTGTTGTATAGTTTTTCTATTTTCTGTGCGTGACTTATACATGTGTATCGTAATAGAAATTCTATTGCTAAGTTGTGTCAATAATGTACATTCTATTGCTTGAGTTGTGTCAATAATACATTTTTTGCTTGAGCTGTGTCAATAATACATTATACTTTTCAAATTGTACCCATAATGTCTATTCTACTCTCAATTTTTTCATTATCTATTCTATCCATAATGCCCAATCTAATTATTTAATGCCGATTCTATAATGCCATTCTTCTTTAATGCCATTCTTCTTTTTACCATTCTACTACTTAATTATGACATAATACCTATTATATTACATTTACGCACCCAAATATACATTCTATTACCATAAGACACCCTAATATATATTCTTTCGCCTTATTGTGACCATAATGTACATTCTATACCTGAATTGTGCCCACATTATGTGTAAGTTATATTGTACTATATAAGCCCATTCAAGCCTTTCAAGCCAAGCCAGCCATCCAAACACAAGCCGCCGCTGAAATCGCTCATCCTACCCAAATAACCACTTCAAGACATTTTTGTTGGCTGCAAATTGCACATGACAGAAACCGTCACCGAAGCGAAGACCAGCTAGTCACCCTAGAATCTTGCTAATGCACCGCGGCCTCGACTCTCCGGACACACCCACGTCTCGGGTCACCTCGTTTTCTTGCACCACCCACGCATCACTCACAAACGCACGCATTTTTGTTTTGTTTATGTGATTGTGGCCGTGGTCTTTGAACCCAAACCTATTAGTCTACAGTCCCAAACATCTGCTCCTCATTATCTACTCATAATCCAGTTGTTATTCACTCATTATTCATATCCACCCATTATTCACTCATTATTCACAATCCACTCATTATTCTCAATCCACTCAGTATTCACTCTCCGCTCATTCATCAGTTCGTAGTCTCACCATCTCCACCTCCACCCACTATTCTCGCCAATTTCATTGCATTTTACGAACCATCGCCGATCCCTACATCGCCTCATCTGGGCGCACCTCCACATACACCTTTCTTGCATCCCTTCACCAGATCACTGCTGGCAACACCAAACATGTCCATCCCAACCTAAAATTACCGCGCACATTTAAGTACAATTTCTCCTAATGCGTCAACAATAAGACACAATGGACAAGACATTGGGCTGTTTTATTGTTTTTACGCGATTTGTTAGGAGTTTGTTCTTCGTGTTTCATTAGCATTTGATTATTCATTACAAGTTTACATATCCATTTCCATTTTATTATGGATTTATATATCCATATTGATACTGACTTTACTGACTATTGTACTAAATTTCATAATTTAAAATTTCAAGCATATAAATTTATCAACCACTTTTATTTACTGAGACATAAGTAGAGGCATAACAATCTACATCTTTCAATTGTGTATAATCATTTACCACTTTTACCCAACATCAAGCTTAGTTAACATAAAACATTAACGCTGATATTTTACCTTCTATCAAATCTCAACCCATAAATCACCACTATGAATCACTACCCATAAATCACCACCATAAATCACCACCATAAATCACCACCATAAATCACCAGAAACCACCAAAAACCACCACCAAATTAAACCATTGTCTCACAAACCACCCATTCATTAACCCCCCATACATACACCATCCACACACCACACATACACCATCCACACACCATCCATACACCTCATACATCCAACCTCTACTCTAAACCATCAAACTCTACAATAAACACCAAAACAGCCTCCCACAGGTGAGAAAGCTGTCCATCCTTTTCCGCTGCGCTCCTTCTTCGTCTCCCACACCCCATTCCGCCACGCTCACGAGACCGCCCCGTTTTTTCGGTTTGTCCCCCGCTGGCGTTTTGAAAATTCTAAACGGTTGGATAAGCGAAACGTGAAGTCAGGCGCGTGAGGCGAACACCCATAAAACCACTTTGTCCAGCAGTCTCTTTTCCAGCACCATGAAGAACATCGAGTACATCTTGACCGCTGAGTTCCACATCGACAAGGGCCCGTCGCTCGTGCACCTGTACCCGTCGCAGGTGCCTGGGTCGCGCAACCTCCCCTTTCTCCCAGAGTTGATGTTGCCCGACCAGATCCACAAGCGCGAGGAGGACTACACCTTGTTCTTGCTCCATCGCAACACTACAACAGGCGACTTCCAGTACTTGTACAACAAGGCCACCTGTGAACTGGAACCTTACTTCTTGTACACCATCGTCAACAACATAAAGGACCCCAACTTCAAACGTGGTTCCATCATCAAATCGGTGTCCATTCTCACCAAATTGTCCTACTTCAAGAATTTCAAACCACTTTTACTAATATGTTTAGATCGCTACTTTACAAACAACGACTTGACGGTGTTGAGTGAGCTCTATGAGTCTGTTAACGAAAAGGTGTTCAGTGTGGTGCATGGCGAAGGTACTCCCATCTCCATCATCAAGAAGTTGTTGATCACCTCCGTGTTGGACCTCCCCATCAACGACAAAATCTACTACGACGAGGCTTTTCGCAACAAACTTTTGGGCATCCACAAACTGAACACAATAAATTCAGACTTGTTTATTCGCAAGGATTTGAGCTTCAATCTGGTGGTTCTGTTCAACAACATGAAAATACCTATTAAGATACCCATGATCGACTTGCCTGACACCATTGGCGACTACTTCAACCCGACAGACATGAACTTCAAAACCAACTTGATCAACATTTTGAACCTGAAGCTTTCTGCGACCACGATTGATGGAAGCCAGGCCAACTACAAAAACAACGAGTTGACCATCTACGGCATGGCCACGCCCCCCATAATCATTCTCCTTAACGCGATTCTCACGGGGAAAAAAATCATTTTTCTCAGCTACGACAAGTCGCTGGGGTTCATTATCGACCATGTCTTGCTTTTACTTAAGATTGTGACAGGTGGGGGCATTTTGAGTGGTGTGCTCACCAACTACAACTTGTTTCCGATCATTGACGTGCTGAAAATCGACTTGTTGGAGGAGTGCGACTCGTACATTGCGGGCACAATCAACCCTTTTTTCAAGAACCACGACAAGTTGTGGGACATTTTGTACGATTTGGACTCCAACGAGTTATATCTCTCACTGACGTACCTGCTGCCTGCACCGCTGCTGAATGCCTACGACGAGTACAAAAACTCCATCATCCTGGAGGACGCCAAGTTCTTGCTGAACTTGCAGTTGCTGTTGTTCAACTACAACGACGACTTGACCACCATCCAGTTGATTTTCCGCAGGCACATCAACGAGATTGTGCGTATTTTGCTCAGCTCGAAGAACTTCAACAGCAACTTGCTGCCCAAGGCCGACGAGCTCACCTTGCTCATGGACGGAATCGGCTACTATTGGTGGAGCGATACCACAAAGTTGTTGGAGGTGCTGTGCTACCAGTTGATTCTGAAAAAGTTCCAGGATTTGCTTTACGAGGGCAAGTTGACCTATAACTTGCTTTTGCCGAACTTGTCGAACGAGCTCAATTTGATGATCGACTTGCAGTACCATTTGCAGAGCTTGAGCATGACCAGCAGCCAATCACCCCAGCTGAACAGTGTGCGCATCAATGAGCGCGAGATATGGTTCAATATCCTCAAGTACTTGATCAGTGGCAAGTCTTTGGAGATTTTCTTGCTTATCACGTACTTGATACCGCCCAATCTGCTGACGCTGTTGCAGCTGCTGTCACTTCACGGGGGGAACATCACTATATTTGACAAAAACAAGGGCATAGAGCTATTACTTATTAATATGTTTAATCAAGATGACCAGGTGAAGCAGAGTATAATATTGATTTTGCAGGAGCTTCTGGATAACTTTTTGTGTGGCTGGTGTCTTGAGAGGTTTTTGAAGTCGAATATGATATATGAGATAGCTTTTCGGGATTTGACTGAGTGATGAAAACTTGAATGGAGATTTGGATTCTTAGGAGATTTGGATTTAAAGGAGATTTCTAATGAGATTTGAGGATATTTTGGAGAATGGAGATTGGAGAGATTCCACTGAGATTGGAGATGTTCCGTTCGATATTTTGCAAATTTAAGATATTCTTTTGGAAATTTAGGAGATTTAGACATATTCTATTGGAAATTTAGATTCTAGTGGAGATTTTTGAGAAATTCCACAGTTTTTGAGACATTCTATTGGAAGCAACTGAAGGAACCAATATTTTGGGAGCAATCTTTGGAGTCTTTTGAAATGTCTTTCAATCTTGAAGGTATTTTACAGTGTCTTTTGGCGAATCTAGTCAGAAATCCTGTGGTAATCTTTTGGAGAATCAGGAAACCTTGTTGGCTACATTTTGGTGAAAATTTTACCGGAGAAGGCCATTGAGGGTTTACTTAATATGGAAAGTGTTAGATTTCAATCTACATCTCATTGGAGTGGTAAAGTGTTAAAGTATTTGTTAGATTTCAATCTACAATCCATTGGAGTGGTACTTTAAAGTGTTAAAGTACTTGTTAGATTTCAGTCTACAACCCATTGGAGTGGTAAAGTATTAAAGTACTATGAATCTGAGAGAATGACTATCAATTGTCACTGGCTGAAAATTCCCACGCTAGGTTTGAAGAGAAAAGTTAACAAACTGGATTCAGAGTGCACATTGATTTGGTTCTCTGACAACTTAATTTCCAGAGCTCATCCAATTTTCAGTGTCTTCATGTCTAGGATCCCAGACTCAGGATCTCATCTCAGAGACTTAATTCTGAAGGATTTCAGAACTTACGCGTCTTAAGGACTCAGTTCGCAGAGATTTCAAGTTTCATCAATGGCCTCAAGGACTTATTTCTCAGAGATCGCAAATCTCAAGCTCAAGTCAAATCACCAAGTTTCTCATCCTGACCGCCGTTAAGAGTTCATCAACTAATTTGTAAAGGGGGCCACCTAAAGTAATTCTCCCACGGAGAAACACGATTATTATTTAATTGGAAGGAGAGGAGTATGTAGCAGTAATGATTAGTGAAAAGTTAATAGTAGGATTAATAAATAATTTAGATTTAAACAAATTTTTAGGAAAATTGTAAAAGTAGAAAAAGTTTAAATATAGTTGAGATGTTTGAAAATATTTACACTTTAAGGGGTAAGGGTGGAATTTCAACTTTTTAGTTGAAAGGTTTTGATTGAATGCAAATATTGTTCGTTGGTTTTTCCATTCGCAGCCATTTGTATGTTTATTAGATTCAAAGAAAGTCACAGACTAAATTCAAAGAATGGACTCACTTGACGTTCCTTCCTTCAACTCTTCAACTAGTATTGAAAATCTCTCTATCCGAATTGAAAACTGATAGCAATTACTGATAGCAATTGAGAAGAAAACTGATAGCAATTGAAAAAGCTATTCACAGCTGCTTTTCAATTCATAAAAACTCAATAGACTTTACTAAACCTACAAAATCAAATCCCTTCATACATTTATATACATACACATCATAAGAGAATATAATGATCAAAAATAATCATCCTCTCAACTCCTTTTATATACAATCGTCAATAATCACTTTTTAGGTGGTTGATATCCAGGATCGAAAATAGCAAACATCGACAAACGGTCGCCCGGTTTTCTGCTCGAATACGAGGCCCCACTGCCCTGGTATTTCGACTCCCTGACATACTGACCCAGCTCAGTGGGCATACCCGGCTGCGTAACGTTGTACTCGAACTCGTTTCTGGTGGAGTCTATGCGGGCATCCGTTTCTTCACGGTGTCTTACTGCTTTATGCTCGGCAATATGTCTCTTGCCGATCATAGTGCAACTGATGGCCACGCAGGCAAATATGCCTAGCTTGATGACGAGCGACGATCTGGTTTCAGCTACCATGGTTGGGGTTTTGATTTGAAAAAATGAGGTGATATATACGGGGTCACGTTGAAGCAGATTAAGAGTGGTCCATTGGCTGCAAATTGGGAGACGACTTACCGATTGAGATTGCTAAAGTATAGGGAAATTGAGGTTAAAATATGGTTTTCCGTTCAAGTGTGTGTAGCTAGGTTGGGTATTTTGCTATTCAGGTTCAACCTGGAGCAACTTTTAGAGAATTACGTTGAGAGAAATGGTTAGAGCGTACTGGTTGTGGTGCACGAATGAAATTTACATCACTACTTCATGAGGATATTAGTGCCATTTTAATGGCTTCATAGCAATTTCAGGCCAAGTTGTACTTATAGACTTTCAAAGGAAGAATTTTTAGGTAAACTTAGTCCATTTGGAATTTACACTGAAAAATAGACCAATGCAATATTTATCAAGTTTAGATTTAGACAGTAAACAATCTCAAAAGAGAAGAACAGTGTGAATTTTTAGATGATTCTGTCTCCAATGGTTCTAACATGAAATTTACATAATATTGTTTCCTCGTTCATTTTTGATTTCATGGAGAATCTCCCAACCTAAACCTTTCTTGATATAACGGAGCCTTTACTAGTTTGTAGGAACTCAACTCTCAAAAGTTGGTTTTCTCTAAACGTGCACAGGAACTTGTACTCGAATCATCAGTAATTCGATCATTTCTTTGGTTTCGTTTACTCTAAGATTTCATCCGTCCTTAATTTGACTTCAGGCTCAGCATTTTAATATCAATTCATTACAACCACACACACCCACAGTATTTTCTGAAAGGTAAAGATTGGAAGAATTGGTCAGTAATGTCAGAGGTTAAATTGAGGATTAACTGTTCAGATTATAAGTCAATCTCTTCAGATCATAAACATTTTTCGGCTGGATGAAGATTTAGTGAGTTAAGAATTAGTGAAGTGACTATCTGCGAATATCTGTACATTGAAGTGAATTACATCGTATCATTCAGTGGGTAATGCAATAGGAGTGTAGTCGCGAGAGTAACATAAAAGTATATGAATCTATATCTTATATTATAAATAAATATATATAAATTAACAAATTAAAGGGTTCACCGCGACTCTCTTTTTCACGATTACTAGCAATTCCGTTTTCATCAGTATCAGTAGAAATTTTCACTCCAGGATCATATAAATATCAGTACAATATCAATACCATATAAATATATATTTAATATCAAACCATATATATTTAATATCAAACCATATATATTTAATATCAATACCATATATATTTAATATCAATACCATATAAATATATATTTAATATCAATACCATATATATTTAATATCAACACCATATAAATATATATTTAATATCAACACCATATAAACATATATTTAATATCAACACCATATATATTTAATATCAACACCATATAAATACCTTCAACCATTTCATCATAAACCATCCTACAGTAAAATCACACACTCATCAATAAACCTACACAGTATCCATAAATCCGACAACAAATCAACCAATCACCCAATAACATCAACCGATTCATCCAGCCGCTAAAAATCCAGACTTATCACACCACAATATCACACTACCATACACTACTGTTGATGTGCCATAAACAGTATACGGTAATCCGATAACCCGCCTTCCAAATACGGCAAAACCACTCATCCACGTCTTCTTTCTTCCCCACAAGAAATCCACATGTGATCGCGTAGATCCACGGTCCACCAAAATTATATATACCCTCTGGTAGTGAAAAATCCTAGAGCAAAATGGCCGACGTCGAAGAACTCGCCCACGCGATCGCCGGAGCCGGTGGCGGCGCACTTTCCATGATCGTGACCTACCCGTTGGTGACCCTTTCCACGCTCGCGCAAACAACCAAAAAGAAGAAGGACACGGAACACCACGGCCACCAAAACAACCAATCATCGCTCAGCCCCCAGACCCAGAACAAAATCTTGGCTGCAATCCGTAGAAGTTCCACGTACGTTGCAGCCAGAGAGATTATCGACACCAAAGGACCCTTAGGGTTGTACTCTGGGTTAGAAAGTGCCTTGTACGGGATCACCTTAACCAACTTCATCTACTACTACTTTTACGAGATGACCTCCAATGTTTTCCACAAGGCGAACAAAGTTGGGGGCAGGAAAAAAGGGTTGAGCACTTTACAATCGATTGCGACGGGTGCGATTGCTGGGTCGATCACCTGTGTGGGTTCGAACCCGTTCTGGGTGGCCAACACAAGAACGATGACGCAGAAGAAGACGCAGCAGAAGGACGGCACGCCGGCCAAAAGCAGCAACACGTTCCGCGCGATCCTCGAGATCATCGAGCAGGACGGCGTGGGGACCTTGTTTGCGGGTGTTTTGCCGGCCTTGGTGCTTGTGATTAACCCGATCATCCAGTACACCATTTTCGAGCAGGTGAAGAATGTGATTGTTGCGCGAAAGGGTGCGAGTGGGTTCACGGGTGTGGATGCGTTTTTTATCGGGGCTTTTGGCAAGTTGATTGCGACGTCGTTAACGTACCCGTACATTACGTTGAAATCGCGGATGCACGTGAAGCAGAAGAAGTTGGAGAAGGAGAACTCGGAGAAGGAGTTGAGTATGATACAGGAGATCAGGAAGATCATCAGGGAGGAGGGATTGGAGGGTTTATATGGGGGGTTGACTGTTAAGTTGATACAGTCGATTAGTACTGCTGCGTTTTTGTTTTATTTCAAGGAGGAGTTGTTGAGTGGGTCTGTTAAGTTGGTTGAGATATTTAGATTGTTGAGGATTAGGAGGGAGAAGTTTTAGAAGTTCTGAGATTTGTATATTGATATTTGGATAATTATACATTTTTGTAGAGAAGATTTAAAAAATTGCAATGAAATCTTTTAGATGTTCAATGATTTAATAAATTGATCTTTTAGGTGTTCAATGAACTAATGAATTGATCTTTCGATGTTCCATGAATTGATTATTGTAAGGAATTGTTATTTTTTGAAGTTCCATGAATTGTTCACTTGCAATGAAATGATATCTTTTGATGTTCAATGAATTGTTGCAATGAATTGATACTTTTAGATGTTTGATAGTAATAAATTGATACTGTTTGAAGTTCAATGAATTGGTTATTTGCAAAGAAATGATCTTTTGATGTTCAATGAATTGTTGCAATGAATTGATACTTTTAGATGTTTGATAGTAATAAATTGATACTGTTTGAAGTTCAATGAATTGGTTATTTGCAAAGAAATGATCTTTTGATGTTCAATGAATTGTTGCAATGAATTGATACTTTTAGATGTTTGATAGCAATGAATTGATACTGTTTGAAGTTAAATGAATAGGTTATTTGCAAAGAAATGATCTTTTGATGTTCAATGAATTGTTACAATGAATTGATACTTTTAGATGTTTGATAGTAATGAATTGATACTGTTTGAAGTTAAATGAATAGGTTATTTGCAAAGAAATGATCTTTTAGATGTTCAATGAACTAATGAATTGATCTTTAGATGTTCAATGAATTGTTACAATGAATTGATCTTTTAGATGTTCAATGAATTGATTTCAATGAATTGATACTGTTTGAAGTTCAATGAATTGAAACTTTTCAATGTTCAATGTGTTAATTACTTTTTCAAAGATTTGATACTTTATGTGTTCAATGTGTTGGTGAACTTGCAACTACAATCCTTATATCTACAATTGGTGATAATTGACAGTTTGGCTTAGCTCACTATCACATTTATGAAAAAGAGATTAATTTTTCAACCGTTGGCTGCAAAAAGTAAAAGCAGCAATAATTAAATGGATGACTCTTCAAACAACAACCAATTACATTTCCATTTCACCTCCTTAATCCATTCTAGAAACTGAATTTAGAATCTCAAAATCCACAACCAAGACTTTAAGGGTCCACAACCAGGTAAACTCATTCTTCCACTACAATACTAAGGATTCTACTGTCCTCCTACCCACCTGAAAGTCTTTTCATCTCAAACTCTCTACTCTACATATCTAATATACGTATATACTCTGCATACAAACCCTAACTCCACTCCACTCTCACCCAGTTAAGTCTTTTTCTAAGTTCCAAATCTTTTGTTCATCCTATTACCATTACATAATCTTGTACAATAAAAATCAAACCCACGAGGATCTTAAAATACAAACATGATTAGCATCTTCAGACATTTTGGTCATGAACAGTCCATTCAGGACTACAACGGACAAGGCCCTACTCCTTATCTCCCCTTCAACCACTCCATCGAATCGCTCACAAGAGACGTCTACGTGAAACCCCTACACTCCCACAACGACTACTGGAGACATGAACCGTTTTTCGATGCGTTCGGCGCAGGCTGCCAGAGCATTGAAAGCGACGTCTGGTTCTTCCCGGACGGCCACACCTTGGAGAGAACCGTCACCCAAACCACTAAAAACTGGCAGTCAGACTCAACTGAAAAGTTGCATTTCAAGAAAAGTGAAGTATACGTGGGTCACAGCCAAATCTTTTTGAAGCCATTGAATACCTTGTTCAACCTATACTTGAACCCAATTTACCAGTTTTTGAACTTTGCGAATCCCACCATAAATGCAGGAGACGGCCCGGGCGAAAAAAGCACGCACAACAGCATATTCTTTAATTCTCCAGAGGACCCATTGTACTTTTGGATGGACTTCAAGACAGAACCAAATTCTACGTATGAAGCTATAAAACCCTTGTTTGACGACTTCATTGAGAAGGGGTACTTGGCGCACTATGACACTGTTGAGGACAAGTTTGTGCCTGGACCGGTGATTGTGACGATTACGGGCAACTTGCCGGTGGAAAAGGTGCAAGAGGAGAAGAAGGTGTACTTTTTTTTGGATGGGGCGTTGGACAAGTACAAAGCCACCACTCTGGAGGACGAATTGAAGAGACTCAGTAAGTACAGCAAAGTTGCGAGCAGCTCGTTGCATAGTTTGGTGGGCGACGAATTGTATGCTGAATCCAAGAAAAATGAGTTTTCCAAGGACCACAAGGACAGGTTATCTTCGTATTTCGACTTGGCGCACAAGTATGGTGTGAAAACGAGGGTGTGGGGGGATATTACATGGCCTATTAACTTGGTGAAGTCACATTTGGGTGATTATTATAGTTTGGGGTCGGATTTTTTGAATGTTGATGATGTGAGGCTGGCTGCTGGGTGGTTCTAACGAACGAAGTGAGTTAGAATTTGAGTTTTGGTTTGAAGAATCTTAAGTTGTTGACTTCTATGGATTAATATTTAGATGTTGATGAAAAATTAGTAAACTAGTGTTTGTAGACCAAAATACGAATTAACACCTCAATGCCATGGATTGTTCCTCTTAGTTATAAATCTGCCCATAGATGCAATTCTGCCCATAGTTCTACACCTAGTAATTCACACCCAGTTATTTCCACTTAATTTAATTTCTTTAACATTTTTAATGGCTGCAAATTTATTCGTTCCTAAAACGCATGGAAAAATTGAAATACCCCATGTTACATTTTCGCTAAAATTTTATGATGTTCTGAGTTTTGCAACTTGAGTGAAATCAATACTAGATAACTTGTTCTTTTACAAACTTCTTGCATAGATTTTCTTCCCAAGTCCTCGATCATATATTCTCCAATTTGGTATGCAAAGACGTCATTTTTGACAGAAGAAGCGTGTTTTGGGCATTTTGCCAGAATGATAATGTATCGAACCGTTTGGTTGGTTGACTCGGCACACTATGGTATTAGTTTGAAGTTGGATGCAGCTGAGGTGACTGTGCCCATCTTCTCAGTGTTGCTCAAAAAATGCCCAAGCTCGTCCCAAACAGACTAGTGCTTCCAAGTAGAAACTTTTGTTAGAGTTTAATTAAAAGCTTCCAGACGTAGTCAAAGAAAGAACATAGAGTTCATGTACAGCTTGGAGTAGCATGCGGCCGAAGTACTTTAACTTGATAACTGCACAATCAATACAGTCGAGTCTATGCGTAGGCTGTACTGACAAAGGTAGATGAGCCTAAGTTGACTTCAACATCTCTATCAAAGCTATATTAGTGACTTTGCCGTTGCTAAAATACATAAGAAGCTAGTACTTTAGGAGTGGCGAGGTCTTTGACGCTGAGTTCTTACGAACGTCAAACCTTTTAAATTCAGATTATACCTTTATGAAGACAAACTATCACGGGGCCTCACCAAACTTCTGCTTCAGAGTTTTTATAGGGAGCTTAAACTTAGAGCACCTCAATAATTTGAAAAGCCTCACTGCATACTCTGAGAACTGGAAGAATTCTAAACTACCAACAAGCTTGGAATACCTAGAAGCAGGAGATTGTAATTAGAGAAATTAACCAACCTAAAATATCTCAGCGTATTTCTCTCTGACTATTATCTGCAGTTAAAGTCTCCTCCAGGCTTTAAACCTTGTTTGTTGAAACTCGGCCTATTAATGAGACTGTATCTTTGAAGTTCCCCAGATTTTGATAGACTTGACTGTGTATTCTCATTCACTTCAACATACGACTTTGATATGGAGTTCCCAAGTTTTAAAAAAATTGCTGCTTCTGAACTTCACATTTGATGGTGGTGTTTACGTATATGGGTCAAAGGAAGTGTTTTCTTTGTCTTCCAGTTTGGTAGAATTAGACTTGGGTTGGGTCTCAAGGAGTTTCACTGCACCGACTTGTACAAGCTTAAAAATATAAATTTGTCTAATAACTTACTTGCCAATGAAGTTGGTTTACAGAGTGGACTATCAGACCTCCCGGATGCTTTAAGAGACTTGAACTTGGCGAAAAACAAGTTCACCAGTATACCTCCAGCTATTTCTAACTTAAAAGACTTGGTTATCATTGATTTTTCTAAGAATACAAAAGCTGTGAAGGAAGAGTTTTATTTCCCAGACAAATTTGACTCAGCTTTCAATGCTGTGCAGCCAGTTGACTAACAAAACATTACAACAATTAAAGTTCAAGAATGTACGGTACTTGGACGTGATTTGGAACAAGTTGAACCGTCTCGATTTCGACGAACTACTTCTTCTTTGAAGGAAATTTCGGCTGATCGTAATCTGGCTGCAAAAACGGTCCCAAAGTGGAACGAAATTAGCATAAGGTTACAAGAGGAAGTGAATAGTGTGTACGCTCTAAGGAGATTAAAATCAAAACTATGCAGTATCCAGATTATTCTGAGATTGGAAGAGTATATGAATTCGTCTTGGATCTAGATTTGGGAGAATAACTTATTTTACAAATACCGATGATAGGGTTGTTGTTTCGGGTAACGAGGAGGGAGTTGAAATAATAGATAAGGAAAGTGGGCTTTAAATGGGAATTTGTGTGTATTCTGGAAGACTTTAAAGTATGAATTGTGAATTCAGGTGGTTATTCTCCTTTTGAAATTTAGCTATTCTGTTTCTAAGTGAATATTTCATTCATCTGTCAATTTCAATGTGAATACTGTCAATTTCTATGTGAATACTGTTAATTTCTATGTGAAGATTTCAATTATCTGTTAATTTCTATGTGGATTTTTCAATTATCTGTTAATTTCTACAGATTGATAAACTCATAGTTATTAGTATTTATTTCAATATTTGTGGACTTTTTTCTGACTACCAATAATATAGACTTCAACCTTAGACGATGCTCTTTTGTAAGTTTAACACCTAGTTTAAAGATTTGGTATTGTAGTGGTTTAAAATTGATTAAGGAATCAGTTAAGTATGAATTACAACATAAACTCTCTAATCAATACTCTATTTTGTAATGTCTATATAAATAGGTGAACTTCACCATTCTAATGTTAGTATATCTTTAATCTAGTTCACATTTTTGGGTGTGTAGGATCGTGGAACAATTGGTGGTGACTATACGTCTCTTCAAACACCATTCAAGTAAACCTCACTCACAACCAACTCACCAAAAGCACCAAACTTCATCAAGAATTCTCTTCACACAATCTAAAAACCTCAAATCTCTCACTCAAAAATTCCTCTTCATAAACTCATAGGTATAGAATATCAAAGCATTAGCAGGTATCGCCCTAATCAAAGTTATCGATAACCCACCATACAAACTCCGAATTCCTCCTTTCCTGACTATACTCCGGCCAACTTGAAACATACTGTCTCCCTCAAGTCCCTTGCCCTTGTTCAATATATCGTGTGTCTGGATATTCGACTTAATCGTGTCGATAGGAAACATGGACAAGTTGAAAGTAGCACCAGCGGCAGCACCACTCACCAACAACTCCGCATCCTTGGACATCCAACTGCCATGCTCTCTGAAATACCCATTAAGGTACTCGTAGGTCCCAAACCAAATGGCTGTCCCCATAACCTCTCTCACCAATGTGCTTTCTAGGCCACTCCACAACCCCAACACACCTTTTTCCTTCAGTACTATATCTCTGATCAACGAGCCGTAGCCCAAGTGTTTAGAGTGCCCCGACAAGTTTGCAACCTGCAACTGGCACTTGACCAACTCAATGGGTGTCAACACGAACGCGGCCGCGAACCCAGAAACACCCCCGGAAACACACTTGCACCAAAACGGCAAGGTGTCCTCGTTGTACCTGCCATCTTTTCCCGGAAGTTGGTTGATAAAGAAGGCAGTAGACCAGCTGAAACTGGTGAATAGAATCGATGTCTCCAAACACGCACCCACCAACGGTGTTCTCAAACCTTTGTAGAACCCGTTAATGAAACCTTCATTGCGGTACGTGTTTCTGATCATCTGTAAAGTCAGGATCTTGGATCCGTGGTTGGCTGACTGGAGACGAACCTTGACTGTGTCTAGTGGGAACTCCACCAACTTGCCTAGCATACCTGAGAGTGCACCGTAAGTGATTTCACGAAGTGGATCGATGGTTTTAGGTTCATCGTGAGTCATTGGTGAGGATGAAAGGTGAATGAAAATTGGAAATGATGAGATCACTTCAAACTCTATTCATAGATTTTTGAGGATAAGATGTTGACACAAACATGACTGGAGAGCCTATTATTGTTGAGTTACTGGATTCGTTAGTGGATTCTCAATGATTTGATTCTGACTTTTCATATCTTTTCATATCTTTTTCTGACTTTCATCTTTCTGACTTTTCATCTCTTTTCTGACTATCATCTTTCTGATTTTTCACTCTTTTCTGAATTCATCTCTTTTCTGACTTCATCTCTTTTCTACTTCACCTCTAATGGTTTTTCACTTCTTTTCGTTTTTCATCACTTCTCAATTCTCATCTCTGACTTTTCTCTTTTCTTACCACCCTCTTTAAAATCAATCTTCCATTTCGTGATATTCATGGCACACAATTTCGCTAATTTTCCAACTGATACGTTAAATGATTCTCAATCATATCTTTTCTACATCTTATTAATTAAAAGTGTTTTTCACTTATATTCCAACTGATACGTTGATTCTCAATCGTATCTTTTCTATACCAAAAATGTTATCCCACTAATTATCCAAATGGTACCTTAAATCTCAATCATGTCTTTTCTTCACCATATCTTCACACCAATATAAAATGTTATTCACTAATTAACCTAATGGTACCTTAAATCTCAATCACATCTTTTCTACATCACATTAACTTTAAAAGTTATTTCACTTATTATCCAAATGGTACCTTTTTATTCTCAATCATATCTTCACACTTTTTTAAAATGTTATTCACTAATTATCCATCTCGTTCCTCAAATCTCAATGCCTCTACATCACACAATAAATTAAAATGTTTTCTCAATAGTGCTCACTAAATCTACAAACTCACACCCTCATCTACACTCTCAAACAATTTCGGTTACCATTAATACATATACCACTTATCTCAATGGCATGATCTTGGAAGAAGCGTTACCAGCTCTACCGTGTCTAACTGGGGTGTAGGTAATGGAGAACTCACCCAAGTACATACCAACCATCTCTGGCTTGATCTCAACGGTGGTGAAAGACTTACCGTTGTAGACACCAACAACAGAACCAATCATCTCTGGAACAATAATCATGTTTCTCAAGTGAGTCTTGACAATGGTTGGCTTATCGTTTGGACCAGCAGCCAACTTAGCGGCTCTCAACTTCTTCATCAAACCCATTGGCTTGTTGCCCAAGCCTCTGGAGAATCTTCTTCTGACTCTGGCGCCGCACAACTTGGTGAAGTCTTCGGTGGACATCTCAACCAAGTCCTTCAAGTCGACACCCTTGAAGGAGAAGGTCTTGAAAACTCTCTTTTTTCTGTCAGCTAGACATGTTAGTATTGATCTTGGTGAAATCTCTTGGGTGCGCCAGTTTTCCCGACCGTCTGGTCTCTAATGGGTAGTCCGCTAGTCGTCTGTTTGGTCCCTAATGTGTGATCCTCTCGTCTTCACGTTTGTATCGTCCCCCTAATAGTTCACTAACGCCACCACTTCAATGTACATACTAGTTTCAGCCATATTGAGCGTCTTGTGTTGTTGGTGAAAAATGGATTTGGTTTGAAAAAGTTTTCTGGCAGAGTTTCGGGTCTGGTATTGCAATTTGAACAGAGAACGACCTTTACGTAAGCACACCCAAAATCGGAAATACTTAAGGTCACATGTTCCTTAGGGCTCCAGCCCTGGAGCCCTTCCAGCGCCCAGCTTCAAATTTTTCACCAAATGTTAAAATCGTTTACTCTGATTCTTCTACTAAAGGATAACTCTGCTACTAGCTTAAACCGATTATTCTGTATACATTATGAAGTATCTTGCTGCTTACTTGTTGTTGGTCCAAGGTGGTAACACCTCCCCATCCGCCTCTGACATCACCTCGTTGTTGTCTTCTGTTGGTATCGAAGCTGAGGCCTCGAGAGTCTCTGCTTTGTTGGCTGAGTTGGAGGGCAAGTCCGTCGAGGAGTTGATCCAGGAAGGTAACACCAAGTTGGCCTCTGTTCCATCTGGTGGTGCTGCCGCTGCCTCTTCTGGTGCTGCCGCTGCCGGTGGTGCTGCTGCCGAGGAGGAAGAGGAAGAGAAGGAAGAGGAGAAGGAAGAGTCTGACGATGACATGGGTATGGGTTTGTTTGATTAAACGGTTAGTTTAGGAATATAATCTTAATGTCTTTGAGTGTAGGTTGTGTAAGTGGATTTTTTTCAGTTTCAGCACTAGCGTTGATTGAGTGAAGAGGATTAAAATGGATTTTTTTTGGGTACAACTTGTGATATTTTAGATATGAAAGAATGATGGGATAATTGATTTGGAATTTTCTAAGTTGACTAGAATTATGACCAGTCGTTGACTTAGAGTGAGAACTATTTTGGAAAATCTTGAGTACAAATTTTGAATGTCAGATTTGTGAGTACTGAGAGTTGATTTGGAATTTTCTAAGTTGACTAGAATTATGACCAGTCGTTGACTTAGAGTGAGAACTATTTTGGAAAATCTTGAGTACAAATTTTGAATGTCAGATTTGTGAGTAATGAGAGTTGATTTGAAATTTTTCTATACTCAGTTTTGAACAGTTCGTTGAAAGAGTAAGAAGTAGGAAAATCTTGAGTGCAAATTGATTGTTAGAATTGAAAGAATGATGAGATAGTTGATTTAGAATTTTCATACTCATTGAAACTTTTGAGAGGTTCGTTGAATTAGAGTGTCAATTAGAAAGTTGTATGGGAAAATCTTGACTACCAATTGTCGTGTTAGATTTGAACAAATTGTGAGATGGTTGATTTGGAAATTTTCTTTGCTGATCAGAACTTTTGAACACCTTGTTGAATTAGAGTGAAGATAACGAGAATTGAGGCAGTTGGTTTGTAATTTTTCTATATTGATATGAACTTCTGTATAATTCATGCAAATTTTAGAAGTCAGATTTGAACGAATAATGAGATCTACGTGAGATGTTTAGACTCGTTAGACTTTTTCGGTGAATGACTAACTATACTGGTAAAGATCCCGAGACAGTTAACTCTTGAAATTGTGAAGAGCCTACCAGTTCTTCAAATGCGTTAATGATGAGATCGCCAGTTCTGCAACGCTACAAAAGCGTACCCTATCTTTTTTATGTTCTCTTAATCTGTATTTCTCTAGAGCAAAAGAACAACTTATCAAGTAATATACCAATCAAAAGTGCAATACTAGCTTACTTAACACTAAGTATGACAAAATTTCAATCTGTATGTACCCTCTCCATCCTATCCGTCTCTTAAAAATTAAATCTAATCCCTTCAAAACTAGCAGGAACGACTCATTTCTATCAAACTTGGCTGCAATCTTAAAAATACTCGAATAAATTAGGAAAACTTCTAGAAACAAACAAGCATAAGGCTGAAGTTGCCATTATATCGACAAAATAACAGACGAACATCAAATTAAACAGATCTTATTTTCGGTGTATTGGCCTTCACACCTCAACAACAACGGCAACTCACGGATTATCTCTAGTCACTCAAAGATCCACTACCCAACAAGACTTCGACTTTTGAGCCCGTTAACAAATGCTGACAGACTCCACCAGCAACTCCACACTGCTCGCATGCAACTGTTGTAACACAAGCTGTACAAGTCCGACGAGAACGGGAAATTTTCTTCGGCCTTCAATCTCCCCGAGCCGTATAGCAGTTAAACTATAAACTCCCGACGAAGTATTTCTTCGGGTGTAATTATACCTAAGAATAATACATGACCTCAGTGGTATTTTGAGGAATCCACAGTTTTGAGTGGATGATTCGTCCGATTATGCTGGGTTGACATTTGGGTGCAAAATTTTTCAGCCTCAAAGAGGAAGGAAAACATGTTGCAAATGTTTAATTAAAGAGGTAAGTGGTTCCACCTTTAGGTTAAGTTAAGTTTGAGTTTTACGTGTGAATTTGTTGTGGGCTGACAGTGTACTCTATGTATTTGTTTGTAAAGATAGTGACTTCACCTACTCCTCGCTGTTAATACCGTTAAATTTGTCGTAATTCCCATCTTTGTGAGCAAAATAAGCTCTCCCCTCTCTAATGTAACATTAAAAGGTCTGCGCCATTTCTTGATCATTGTGAACTATGGTCTTTATCTATATTTTCTGTCAACTTTACCCCTTCAAACGCACCGAAGCTCCAAACTGTTGGCATGCTTATCTAGAAGCGTGTCAGCCGACTTTCAGCGGTATAGGCAGGCCAGGAGTGGCTCGTAAACCTTTTGAGTGACATTAGGGTTCTGTTTCTGGAATCATCGCGGATGTAAGTCAAATAAACTTTGCGCTAGTTTCAGAGGTGAATTATCTTTGAAGGTTTGAGATAAGGCGATTGGGATGGTTTGATTTTGAGATAAGTTTTCACGTTACTACTTTATTGTGTTGGTTTGGATTTTTGGGATGTTTTTAGTGGTTAGAACAACCAGTTGTCTGGTTGTTTTGAGTTGTTGATTGGAGTGTTGTTGGTTATTCATTGATTGTATTCATTGATTTGTATTCATTTATTCATTTGCCTTTCATTTGTTATTTGCACATCATTTGTTATCTGCACATCATTTGTTATTCGATTGCCAATAATATGCACTTCATTTGAATTTGCAATTACATTTGTATTTGCTTTCATTTGTACTTCTCTTTATTCCTCTTCATTTGTACTTCACTTTATTTGTATTTGCTTATTTGTATTTGCTCATTTGTATTTGGACTTCATTTGTACTTCTCTCCATTTGTATACTTCATTTGTATACTTCATTTGTATTCTTCATCTGAATTCTTCATTTGTATACTTCATTTGTATACTTCATTTGTATTCTTCATCTGTGTTCTTCATTTGTATTCTTCATCTGTATTCTTCATTTGTATACTTCATTTGTATACTTCATTTGTATTCTTCATCTGTATTCTTCATTTGTATTCTTCATTTGTATTCTTCATTTGTACTCCTCATCTGTATTCTTCATCTGTATTCTTCATTTGTATATCTCTTAATTGGTTATTCATTAATTCTTAATTTGTTGCCTTGCTCTGTCTGCTCTTCATTTCTAATCTTTTCTAATCTTTTCTCATTTGTTATAATGCATATTCATTTCTCTCTGTCATCATCATATTCATTTCTCTGTTATCATCATACTCTTTAGCATTTTTATCTCTCTTCAACTTTTTCTCCCCAAGAACATACCCTATCCTCTCAACCAAAACCCGAAACCTGTTTATCTCCCCAATAAGCACACTGTCCTCACCCCTTCTGACCCCCCCCGTCATCAAATTCAGCTGAATCGCCCGTATCGTGCTTTCTGGATCTTCCAAATCATCACCATCACTCTCCCCATTCTCAATATCATTCTCATCATCACTCTCACCACCCCCAACCCCCATCCCCAATCCAAAACCAGACCGCAAATTGTTCCCCAAGTCCCGCAAATACTCCTCCTTGCCATACCTATACCTCAAAAGTCTCTCCATCTCAACAAGTTGGCCCCGAACCTCATCATACCTCACCAACAACCGCTCCTCTTCGTTGCGCAGCCGCAAAACCTCCCTCACCGTACTCTCCTCCGCACCCACAAGCAAGTACTTCGCCTCAGGCAACGCCCGCACCAACTCCCCAAACTGTAGCATCCTCTGCTGCCTCACAACCCCCACGGCCTCGCCAAACTCGGGCACCAACAACGGTACGGCCAACGCACCTGCCCGCGCCAATTGCTCGCTGACCACAGCCATCTTGTCCGCCTCCGCACGCACAACCTGCTGCGCGATCTGGTTCGTCGCCTGGACACTGAACACGTTCGCGTGGTGCCTCTTCACCTTGAGGTTGGCCCTGGCCACGGCCCGCTTCACCTGGTCGTGCGTGGGCACACTTTCCTCGCTGCCCGCTCGCTCCGCCAAAAACCTCCGCGTTTCGTCCGAAACCTCGAGCGCCCGCGACATTCCTCGTATCTGCGCATCAACAAATCTCTTGGTATACACAAATGAACCCATTCGTGATAACTTTTTTCACTGGCTTGAAAAGTTTAATGGGAGGTTATGAGAGAGCTTGAAGTGAAATTCGTCTGATCACATGAAAGGGTCTGGAGGGTGAATGTTGGGTGCGGTGTCCTCGGTTCTGGGTGGTTTCCCCAGAACTCTATCATATAAGCTCTATTATATAAGCTGTATTAAGCTCTATTATATAAGCTCTATTATATAATCTGTGCCTGGAAGAATACACGGAGTTGATTAGAGTTTTTGGACGAGGGTTCCATTGGGCAGTGGCACACAGTGCATGGCGTTGAATGATAATTTCGGTAGGAGGTGTTATTTGGGATTGGAGAGGCCGGTTTCATCCGTTGTGGAAGGTGAATGAAAGAGGAAAAGTAGAATGATTGAAGTATGGTAGAAGAGTAGATAGATAGAAGATAAAAGTGGAATGATTGAAGATAAAAGTAGATTGATAGAAGAAAAGGAGAATGAATAGAAATGTAGAATGAAGAAAAGTTGAATGAAGAAAAGTAGAATGAAGAAAAGTAGAATGATAGAAGAAACAGAGAATGATAGAAGATAAAAGTAGAATGACAGAAGAACAGAGAATGAATAGAAATGTAGAATGAAGAAAAGTAGAATGAAGAAAAGTAGAATGATAGAAGAAACAGAGAATGATAGAAGATAAAAGTAGAATGATAGAAGAACAGAGAATGAATAGAAATGTAGAATGAAGAAAAGTAGAATGATAGAAGAACAGAGAATGAATAGAATGAAGAATGAAGAAAAGTAGATTGAAAGAAGAAACAGAGAATGAATAGATTGAAGAAAAGTAGAATGATAGAAGAACAGAGAATGAATAGAAATGTAGAATGAAGAAAAGTAGATTGAAAGAAGAAACAGAGAATGATAGAAGAGAATGAAGAGAATGAATAGAAAAAACATAGAGAAAAAGTGGAGTAGAAGAAGAGAAGAGAATAAATAATCAGAATCAGATACCAGAAATCAGAGAATCATAGCAAATAACTAATACAGATAAAGTATAATTAGTGCAATCCTCTTGGAAACATTCACTCACAACTCATTCACTCGCTTCGCTCGTGAATGAGCTGCTCGTTTGTCCCCAGATCTTCCATCTCGATCAACCCCAACATAACTCCCCATACATCTCACAACAAACGTCAACCAGCAACCAACCATCCACAAAGAAACGAACCAACCCAAATTCCAGGATATTTTAAAATTAGCATTTTGCACTAATCCAGATTCTAGGACGTCAGCTTCCGGATTGGGTTCAGGGACAATATAGAGTTGAAAATCCACAAATACAAAAGGGACACCAGTTCTTGAAATTGTAGAAAAACCGACGAGGAAACCAATTGAGCGGCGCGAGATGTTCCCCAACCGAGAGGGATACAGCAGTGGGACCGGGGGAGTGGACAGTGGGGTTGTGGAAGGAGGTGGTGGTGGGGACGCAGCGAGTGGTGGAGATGCTGGAGGGGATGCTGGAGGAGCTAGCGGAGGTGCTCGCAGCGCTGCCCGCGGCACGTCGCAGCAGCCTGACGGCGTGGGCAGCGCGCTGGCGCCGCCGCAGCACAGGGGGCCGGCGCACACGCCCAGGGACGAAAAACAAAAGGACGCCGCGAGCAGCGACAAACCCGCACCTGCGAACAAAAGAAGCATTTTCCAGTTCACCTACGACTCCGACAACTACCTCTTGGAGCTTATCTACAAGTACAGGGATGATTTGTTCACGCGGGGGAACACCATCAAGACCTGGGAGGTGGTGTTGAACGAGTTCAATCTGCATTTCAGTTCCAACATTATTCAAACACGCACTATTAACAACAGGTTCAAGGTGTTGAGGTCGAATCTCGAGAAGAAGTTGCTCAATGATCCGAGTGAGGTGAATCTTAATGAAAATGAGCATTTGCTTGTGAGTTTGAATGAGCATTTGAGTATGAAAAAGGGGGGGAAGGAGAGGCATGAGGAGGGAGTAGTGCGAAGTTATGGGCTGGTGGAGAGGAAGAAGGAGGAGGAGGTGGAGGTGAAGCGGCGGGTTGGGCCGCAGGGGGTGGGAATGACTCTTGGGGCTGTTCAGATACCACACCAAGGGATTGTTCAACAAGTGGGTCAGGTATCGCAGATTGGGCAGACAAGTCAGATTGGACAAACAAGTCAAATTGGACAAACAAATCAAATTGGACAAACAAATCAAATTGGACAAACCAGTCAAATTGGACAAACCAGTCAAATTGGACAAACAAGTCAAATTTCGCAGATTAATCCAAATTCACAGATTGGACCAAATTCGCAGATTGCACAAGCACAAATTGGACAAGCACAAATTGGACAAACACCTAGTCAAATTTCACAGATTGGACAATCACAAATTGGTACCTCACAAATAGGTCAATCACAAATTGGTACCTCACAAATTGGTCAATCACAAATTGGTCAATCACAAGTAAGCCAATCACAAATCAACCAATCCTCACATATTAGACAACCTTCACAAATTCCAATCGGACAAACCCCTCCTCACATCGCACAAATAGGACATACCACTCCACAGATCCCACAAATCGGCCAAATCGGCCAAACTCCATCCCAAATCACACAAATAAACCAAACTCCATCCCAAATTCCATCCCAAATTCCTAACCAAATCCTCCAATCCCAGATTCAGATACCAGTACCGGGCATTCCAATCCCAGGACAGCCACTCCCTGCACCCACACCCACCGGACCCACGTACGACCACGAGCCGTACCCCCCCTACGCCAAAAGAGTCCTCGACAAGCCCAGACTGACCGCTCCGGGCTACCACGATCTTATAGAACAGTTGATCGAGACACAGAACGAGGGCAACATGCTCTTGAGCGAGCTCCGCAAGGAGATGCAGGATTTTCGCTACGAAGTAGACTACAAGCTCAAGACGTTTGCGAATAGTCTTAGTTTCCAGAATGAGAATGTGGAGCACAAGATGAGCAAGATGCAGGAGGCGATGCGGAAGGAGACGGATCTCAAGTTGGAGCGCGCGGCGCGCGCGGTGGACGAGCGCGGGAGTGTGCAGGGTGCGCCGGGGCGCGCCCACTTGCATGCGTACCTGGTGAACCCGAGTCCGGGCACGACTTCGTCGTCGACGGTGTTGGGGGAGGGCAGGAGGGACAGCACGGGCAATGTCCTGCCCCAGTATCCGTACAGAATGAGTGAATAACAGTTTTGCACTTTTAAAAGTTTTAGTTTCATGAGTTTTGGATACAAAGATAATTTGGAGTGATGAGATCAATTTGGTGCCAATTTTCTGTTTAACGAGTGAATTTACAATCTATGATGAAATATGAATAGTCAGTCTACTATGAAATTTCAATTTGCAATCATGAAGTCTCAGATTTCAGATTATCGAGCGAGTTTATTATGATGGAGTATCAATAATCTACTATGAATTTCAATTTGCACTCATAAAGTTTCAGATTTAAGTTTAACGAAGAGAATTCAGAGTCTATGATGAAATATGATTAGTCTCCTATGAAATTTCTGTTGCAACCATGGATCAATAGTCTAGTATCAATTTGCATTCTATGTTAAATGCAAAGAGTCTGCCATAAAGCTTCAATTTGCAGTCAATAGAATTTTCAATTTTCAGTTTTTGAAGCAAGAATTTGCGGTCTATCGTGAAGAATCAACAGTCTACTATGAAGCTCCAGCAATCATGAAGTCACGGTTTTCAGCTTATCGAAGAGAATTCACAGTCTATGATGAAATATGAATAGTCTACTATGAATTCAAATTGCAGTCTATGTGAAATGCGAATAGTATACTATAAGCTTCAATTTGCAGTCAATCGAAGTTTCAATTCAGTTTATTGAAGCAAGAATTTGCAGTCTATCATGAAGAATCAATGTCTACTATGAAGTTACAATTTTTTCTATCGAAGTTTCAATTTGCAGCCATGAGTTTCAATTTTCAGTTTATTGAAGCTAGTATTGCGATGTATCTTCAATTTTCTTTTATCGAAACTGGAATTTGCAGTTTTTGTTGAGGTATAAATAACCTACTATGAAACTTCAATTTGCAGTCTATCGAAGCTTCGAAGCTCCAATTTACAGTCTGGCTTGAAACTCCAATTTGCAATCATAAAGGCCAATTTGAATTAAGAAACTCCAATTTGCAGTCTATCCTGGAACTGCTGTTTGCAATCTATCATCAAATTGCAATCATAAAGGTCAATTTGAATCAAGAAACTCATTGCAGTCTATCTTGAAACTCCAATTTATAATCATAAAGACAATTTGAATCATGAAACTCCCATTTACCTTGAATCTCAATCATAAAGTTCAACTTTTCATGAAATCCAATTACAGCCTATCGAAACTTCCAACCACCCCAGCACACACCACAAACACAATCCTACAAACCATCCCATCAAACCAACCCCACCCAAGCATTTATGTATACTATGTATTATTTTGGCTGCGATTTTGTCGCGTGCTTACTTCAAAAATGTCGTACCAATGTCTCCCGTTATCGCAACTTGTAGCGTGACACTAAAGATTTACAGATTGCTACATACCGTCGTTCTGCTTTACCTACAAACTGACCAGTAATAACATGAATACAGTACACTCACACCCCACCGGAACACCCAAAAACGGCGGCACATACAAACCGCCGCAGGTGCGAGTCGCCAGCTACCAGGTCATCATCGCGCTCATCTTGGGCCTCTCGGCATTCCTCACATTTTCACTTCTCCGGGTGCGGTACCCCAAAATATACGTGGCGAACTTCAACAACGTGAACCTGAACTACTTGCACTCCACACTGAGACGCAAACTTCCGCGTATCCCAGCACACTCGTTTTTCGGGTGGATTCCCATAGTCTACGGCATCAGCGAGCAGCAGATCTTGGATTATGCTGGTTTGGACGCGGTTGTGTTCTTGGGTTTCTTCAAAATGTGCATCAAAACGTTGGCAGTGTGTGTTCTACTCACTGTCACCATAATCTCGCCGATTAGGTACAAGTTTACTGGAAGAGTGGACCAGGACTACCCCAGTGATGATGAGGACGAAGATTTAATATTTGCGAAAAGATTTCCACATTTTATGGATCTTTTGGGAACCAAGTCGTTTAAAGGGTATTTGTGGATCTACACTGCATTCACGTATGTTTTCACGTTTATTGTGTGCTACTTTTTGTTTCAGCAGACGGTGAAAATTATCAATATGAGACAAGCTTTTTTGGGGAGACAGAATTCGATCACCGATCGCACGATCAAACTTTCGGGGATTCCGCCGATTTTGCGTGATGAAGAGGATTTGAAAAGACACATTAATAACTTGGGAATCGGCGAAGTAGACAGGATTGTGGTGGTCAAGGAATGGTCCAGTTTGAACGATTTGTTCAGGTTGAGAAAAAAGATTCTCAGGAATTTGGAGGTTTACTGGGTGGAGTACTTGACTAAGAGTGGAATAGTGAGTAAGAATGATTTGTTATCGCTGAGTTTGAATGCTACGGTTGGGGATAGAATTAATTTGGATAGGTACAGGGATGATTTGGGTGATGTTTCGTCTAGTGGACAAGAAGAACCAAATTTTCCAGGACAAGAAGCACCAAATTTACCAGGACAAATATCACCTGGAAGTTTTCCAGGACAAATGTCACCTAGAAATTTAACAGGTCAAGAATCACCTAGAAATTTACCAGGTCAAATATCTCCTAGAAATTTACCAGGACAAACGTTACCCAGAAATTTACCAGGACAAACGTTACCCAGAAATTTACCAGCACAATTGTCTTCAAACTTTTCAGGCCAATCATCACCCACAACTCTATCAGGTCAAATCTCACCAAGAACCTCCTTAATCGAACAGATTACAGAAATCGTTCAACAAGAAACAGACATGAATCTGTCTGTGATGAGCGATGAACTCAAAAGACCCACCTTCAAGAACGGATTTTTGGGCCTTTTTGGACCAGAAGTGGACGCAATTTCGCACTATACAGAACAGTTGGACACGCTCGACAAAGGGATTGTGCGTGCGCGCAAAAAAGAGTACCCCGCGACGTCGACCGCGTTCATCACGATGAAATCGGTGGCCCAGGCACAAATGATCGCCCAGGCCGTCTTGGACCCGAAAATCAACCATCTCATCACAAACCTCGCACCGGCTCCCCACGATATCAGATGGGACAACTTGTGTCTCTCTCGCCAGGAACGCAACACCAGAATCGTCCTTGTCATGTCCATGATCGGGATTTCGAGCTTGCTTTTGGTCATTCCCGTGGGTTACTTGGCCAACTTCTTGAATATTAAGTCGATTTCGCGTGTCTGGCCCCGGTTGGGCGAGGTATTGAAGCAAAACAAGTGGGCAGAGGCCCTCATCACCGGTTTGCTTCCAACTTATTTATTCGCCATCTTGAACATAATTGTGCCCTTTTTTTACGTCTGGATATCTGCCAAACAGGGCTTCACATCGCACAGCGACGAGGAGTTGTCGCTGGTGCTGAAAAACTTCTTCTACATCTTTGTCAACTTGTTTTTGGTCTTCACCTTGTTTGGTACTGCTCTGTTGAGCGAAACCACCAAGATCGCCGCACAATTGGCGCAGTCCTTGAGAGATCTTTCCTTGTTCTACGTTGACTTGATTATCTTGCAAGGTTTGGGCATTTTCCCGTACAAATTGCTACTTTTGGGCAACTTGATCAAGTTCCCGTTGAGCAATTTGTTCTGGTGCAAGACTCCACGCGACCAGCTCCGTCTTTGTAAACCCCCAGTGTTCAATTTTGGCTTGCAGTTGCCGCAACCAATCTTGATTTTCATAATCACCATCGTATACTCGGTCATGTCTACCAAGATTTTGAGTGCTGGGTTGGTCTACTTTATCATTGGATTCTTCGTTTGCAAGTACCAGTTATTGTATGCGTGTGTCCACCCACCGCACTCTACAGGCAAGGTGTGGCCTTTGGTGTTTAGGAGAATTGTACTTGGGTTGTTGATATTCCAGTTGACGATGGTGGGGACGTTGGCCTTGCAAAAGGCGTACATTTGTGCGACCTTTCTTGCTCCGTTGCCGGTCTTCACCATGTTCACGCTGTGGATGTTTCAGGAGAACTACATTCCGTTGTCGATTTTCATTGCTCTCCGTTCGATAGAGAATAACGAGAGGCCTCAAAATGACGAGGAGGAAGCTACTGGAGCTGAAAGAACTTTGGATGAGAGAAGAGAGTTGAACAAGACCTATGATTTTCCACATTTGGTTGATAGTTTGGACGGTCCGTTAATAGCAATGGAGGGAGATGATGTTATTATGATTGCGAAGAATGGAGTTACTATAAAAAAGGCACAATCGTTTGATAAGTGGGATTATTAGATTATATATGGGTAATTGGTTTTAATGTAATTTAGATTTTCTTTGTATGGAGTACTTCGATCAATGTATCTTTGTTGGAACTTTTGATAATAGTAACTTTGTTGACGGTACTTTTGATATTAGTAACTTTGTTGTCGGTACTTTTGATAATTTTATCTTTTGAAGTTGGTGTACTTTTGATTATAGAAACTTTGGGTGTTGGTATAATTTTGATTTTTGAATCTTTGTTTGGAGCACTTTGATAATTGTATCTCTGTAGTTTGGAGTACTTTTGATAAATTTATCTTTTGGTGTTGGTGTACTTTTATATTTGCATCTGTAGTTGATGGAATACTTTTGATATTTGAATCTTTGTTGTTGGTACTTTTGATTTTTGAAACTTTGTTTGGAGTACGTATGATAATTGTGTCTTCGTTCTTTGGAGTACTTTTGATAAATTTATCTTTTGATGTTGGAGCACTTTTATATTTGCATTTGTGATGTCGGAGTACTTTTGATGTTTGAATCTTTGTTGTTTGTAAATTGTGTATTTGTTGTTGGTACTTTTGATATTTTTATCTTTTGTTGTTGGTACTTTTGATAATTGTATCTTTGGTGTTGGTACTTTTGATAATTTCATGTTGGTGTACGTTCGATAATTGTATTGTCGTTGGTGCACTTTGCTTGAACATTCACCTTTTTCTATCCAAGATTTGAAAGAAATATCAGAGACCCACACCTTATTCATAATAATGACTGTTTCAAGTGTTGTAACATCAAATGTATGAAATCGCTCCACAATAATACATAGTTGAAACAAAACCACCACTCATCTGTGCTGAAACACCGAAGTAGCAGAATGATAATGATACCCATTAGCAGTTTATGCCGAATAAAAGAAGTGAATAATCTTTAAACATTTTCCAAAACATGACATCACCACTTTCATCAACTCATAGAGCTCTCAAAAAACTCAACCACTCCTTTCTCTAAAACTCTCACCTGATACCGCAATTGCATATACTCGTTAACAAGTAGCTCTCTTACCGGAATCGACGAAAACAAAGATATAACAACACTAATCACACACTTTGAAAGCACCATCTCCACGAAAACAGACCCCAAAACAACCCCAGCAATGACAAAGTACGAGCGAAAAGTCACTAATCGCACCGCCTCTATAGTATTCAAAATGGCCACCGAGTTGATCAACCAACTGGATATCGTAGCTGAGTCGTACGGCCAGATGAGCATGAGAATGGGAAACAACTTGACTGACGAGGCCACCAATACGGTCGTGAGCAACACCGAAATGTTGTAACCTCGCTGGAATTGTGCTCCAAGGTTTGGATTCGGGACTTTTCCCCAGCCCAAAACTCGACTAAAAACCAACTGGATCGTAGTATTGAAGACAACCTGCTCAAGAACCAGCTTGAATAGGAAGTAGGAGTACTGCTGGAGCAAACGCAGCTTGAAAACGTAGCTCACTACAAGTGAATGCAACTGTTCTTTCTCTTCTCGTGCCCAAGTTAGGTACACGTCAAAAAGCACCACCATAGTTGCAAGCCGCACCAAACTTCTGTATCTCGAGAAAAACGCGCGGAACAGACGGGAATTCGACGTTCCAGCAAAGTCGCGGTGGACTGTGTCGTCTTTGAGGATCTCCGTCTCGATCACGTTGTACGCTAGGTGTCTGTAGGCAGGGCCCTTCAAAAGGAGGATGTCGAGCGATAGTATGACGTTGTCGAACTCGATGTATTTATCGGCCACGCGACTGCATTGGGGGCAGATGGCGAGCCGAATGTACTCGCTTTTGTATTTGGAGGAGAGACTTTCGACTCGAGGGTATGTGCATTCGATGCAGAGCATAACAAGGAATATTGTAGCTGGGAGGAGTTTGAATGGTTGGGGAGACTGAGTTTTGAGTTCAAAAGGATCACCTTAGCTTCTTAGTTTGTTTAGTTTTGTTAGGATTCCTTGGTTCACCTTAGTTTTACTAGGATTTCCTTCGTTCAGATGAGAACAGCTGTAATTGATAATTGAATTTATTAATTTTTTTCAGACAATAAATGGCTGCAAAAGGTGAATAAAAAAGGTTTTTATCACATTGATAAGTGAGTGTTGGGGATAGTAAGTAATGGCTAGTACTTGTGTAGTAGTATGTCTGTGTATTGACTAAAGAGCTCCATAACTAAGTCCAACTTGACTCCTTTTATAGGCGAGTTTGACTACTTGTCTAATGAACTTTCACCCGTCATTAATGCTATCTTCAGCGGCGTTGAGCATATCTTCTGAGCATATCTATATTGTATTGCTGACATCGATAAGCCAGTTCGGGCCGCTACGGTGAGCTTGCCTGTGCCGTACGGTACCGACAACTTATTAGTCAGTCTGGGGTAACTCCAACCGTGACACTGGGGTTCTTAAGACTCCCTGTGTCCCATGACCTAACAGTGAGGATGATATAGAGAGATTATTGGGTGAAGAGAAGTGTAAAGAGATTGAAATACTTGGTGGTATTCTCTGAACTAGTTGATTTAAGGATTGAGAGGAAGTTGATTGTTAATTTTGAGTAGTTGTAGAGGTGCTAAATGAGAAGCTAATAGAAGAAGTCTGAATGAAGCGAAAATGACTTCAGACTTTGAGTAGAAAGTTCATATTGATATCTACTGATACTTGAGATATCTTGGTAGTGTATTTGGAATACTGATATTAACTTGATACCAATAGTACTTATAACAATCATAAACTCTTCCAAGAGTCTTCTAACAAATATCACTAATATAGAACCTAATATTAAAACCTCATTTTTCTTTACAATCATTAACTCTCTATCATTCTAAAATAAATACTAATTACAAAGTGCCTGGGGAGGTGGCATCTCAGGAACCATCCCCAAAGTAAACGTCTCAGCCCTAAATTGTTCTAGTAACTTTGGATCAAAATTGGAAACGTCCAAATTGGCCAGATTTGAGGTAGCGAATCCACTGGAGGAAGCAAAACCAGAAGTGTTTTGTCCTGGTTGGCCAAAACCAGCTGTTTTCGATCCAAATGTGTTGTTGTTCCCAAAAGGGGAGTTGCTTGTGAGGCCAGACGAAGCTGGAGCAGCACCTGAACTGAGTCCTCCAAACGGAGATGCGGCGGTGGAGGCACCAAAAGTGCTAGTTTTAGTACTTGATGCACCAAAAGGTGCTGCTGAAGTGGAGGCACCAAAAGGTGCAGTAGTGTTTATATTCGAATTTGTGGTTCCAAAAGGTGCCGTGGTGTTTGTACTCGAATTGGTGGTTCCAAACGGTCCTGTGGTGTTTGTATTCGAATTGCTGGCCCCAAATGGCCCTGTGCTAGTGTTTTTATCGGTGGTAAATGGAGATGCAGTGCTGGTGGAGGCTCCAAATGGCGCAGAAGCACCAAAACCAGAGCTATTGGCCCCACCAAATGGAGATGCAGTGGTTGCGCCAAACGCAGACTTCGTGTTAGCACCATTTCCAAACGGATTTGGTGTGCTGGATGCACCAAACGGATTTGATTTGTTGGCCGCACCCACCCCAGCCCCAAAACCTGCGGAAGAATTCAATCCTGAACTACCCGGCGCACTCGCACCACCACCACCAAGCGTAGAACCACCAAAAGCACCACCAAAACCACTCGTACCAAACCCACTCTGCCCAAAAGCACCCGTGCTAGCAGCAACAGAGCCCAGATTTCCAAAACCACCCAGCCCAAACACCCCACCAGTGTTTTTCTGACCCGAAAGACCTCCAAACCCTGCGCTCCCGAAACCTGAACTTCCAAAACCCGAATTTTGGGCCGGGGCCCCACTCGTGTTTCCGAACCCTGAGCTCGTACCGCCAGAATTGCCCAAATTTGACCCCCCAAACCCTGAACTTCCAAAGCTTGAGCTTCCTGTGTTGCCAAATCCCGAGTTTCCAAAGCCTGACCCTCCAAAACCACTTCCACTGCCCATTCCCCCAGTGTTATTACCAAATCCTGAGCTTCCAAAGCCACTGGTCCCAAATCCGCTACCATTTCCCGAGTTATTAGCCCCGAAAGCATTCCCTGTGTTGTTACTGGATCCAAATGCACTTCCTGTGCTGCTGTTCCCGAAACCACTGCTCGTGTTATTCGATCCAAATGTGCCTGTGCCAGATCCCATACCACCGTTTGCATTATTTCCAAATCCCAGCGACATGTTCGAGTTTATGTGTTCATTCCTACATGCGTTCCCAAACTTACACCTACCCTGAGCATAAAACTTGCAAGGTTGTTTGGACATTGATTGGAGATGTAGGTTTATTTGAAAAATGAATTAGTGAAGAAATTCAAATTTGAGTTGATTTATTTTAATCAAAAAGTGAGGTGAATATTATTGAGAGGTGATTGATTACAAGATATGCTTTAAATGAACTGAAATAATGGGTGAGAGAATGTAGAGGTTTCAATATATATGGTATTTTGGGTATGGTAGGGTATTTTGGGTATGGTAGGGTATTTTGTTTAATTATCATGAATTCTCATCTGTAATCGGTAATGAATTTTTTGTTTGGGTGCAAATCGCAAAACAAGTTTCTTAAACTTTGTCTTTATTTGGTTAAATTCAAGATCATTTACTAGAAAACAATAAACTACGAAACCATTGAACACTCCAAAACTCAGAAACTTAATCATTACTATTAAAATTCTCCCCACTTCCACAAAGTTTGGTTAGGATTTACAAACTCTCTGTGCTCCCCCCTCTCATGTGCTAGACCTTGAGATATAAGAACATGCACATAATATGGAATCTTAGCAGGATCATATTCCTTTTCCCACTCTTCCTTGAACTCAACCAAAGTCTCCTCGGCAGTGTAAGATCCTGCTTTTACCAACTTTACACTGTGCGTGTTCTCATATCTGTTGATGATATCTTGTACTGTTACAATTTGGCTGCAAATGCTTATACTGTTTGGAAGTAAGGAGAAGTCTGCTGCGGTTACAAGCGACGCAATCGACCTGGCAACGTCGTCTGCCTTTGAGATTGAAACCCTCTGGTTGACGTCACCTCTCACTACGTAACTTTGTTTCTCTCGGTCAATACCAACATGACCAACACACTCGTAAAGCAAGCCTCCAGGAACTGCCAAATATGAGGAAAACACATCGACCGTCTTTATTCCTGATTCCCTCAACTTTTCGCTGTGGTCGAGTTTTTCTTTGAGGAAGCCTGGTGCGAGTTTCTGGATCTTCCTTAGATTTGAGCCATATTGCGAAGGTATGAATAGTCTAGGACGTACAAGCACTGCAAGCTTCTCGAGATTATGAAACAAACGGGGGTCTGGAGGGAGTAGTTCAACGAAAACATCTGTATCTTTCAATTGTTCTGCAAGGGCCTTGGTATTGGACAAATTGGATTGGATATATTCCACCTTTTCGTTTGAAGTCAACTTCTTTCTGGTAACCACCAAAATTGGAAAGCGGATTCTAGAGGAAAAGGTGTATGATTTCAAGGCATCAACTACTGCCTGCCCAAAAGTTCCTGCCGATCCAAAGACTGCAACTTTAAATTTAATTTGATTCATGTTTGGTGGTTTGCTTAGGATCTGTTTGGTTTTATATTGCACTTTAAGTGCTTGGTTGGATGAAAATGGCTGCAATTTTCATTTTAGTCATTACCTCATTAGGACAGGGAAAAGCACGATTCTTAGCAATTCTTTGATTTGAGTGATGTAACAAGAAGTAATGACTCAAGGAGGTTGCCAAGCTCAGAAGGAGCTAAATATTTCAGTGAATGTAGTTTGCCCCTCAACTGCTTCGCCTTGTTCAGTTGTTTCTTGTTCAATTGCTACTGCTTGTTGCTTCTCCTTTTTGATTCTCCTTATTCAATTGCTCGTTATACGGTCATGACTGGCAGACTCTTGCACGCGGCTTAAAAATAAAGCAAATTTCAAAACTCTGTTGGAAATTGTAGGATTAACAAAATAAACCATAAGACGTTTCATTTGGTATGGACCAATAATTCAAAGTGAATAGCAAATGTCGAACTTATTCGTTTCAACTTAACGAGGCAGTGTAATTATATTCATCTCCTTTCGTCATCGAACTTTGGGTGCAAATTTTAAAGAAATTTTATGGACCCTGAGATTGCAGGTTTTTGCCCGTGAATGCCTTTAAGTTTTTAACTGGACTCAAAGAGTGTTTGAGTGCAATTCTATTGCTTCATAATTATAGCTTTCAGCTAAAAAGCTGAGACTCGAGTAGCAAGATAATTAAAATCCAAGTATCCTTCCAATGGCAAGCAACAACCAGGTAGAAATGGCCTTTTCCAGAATGGGGTATTTTTGTTTGCAATGTTAGAATTGACTTTATGGTAAGATCTCCTTAAAATGGCATAACCTTAATTTGGGGTGCCATTTCCTTAGTATTTAGCAATATGGTTAGAGTACAAGATATATTGGCACTAAGGGTTCCAAAAAATCGATCTGTTCTCGGATATGGGTAAACGTTAGCATTTCCTTAATGCTCAGCTCACTCCTCTCATCATCTTCATCTTAAACTTCGAAAGAAATTAAGAAATTTGCAACCAATATATCACCCATGCGCTCGGATCAAATCAGAACACATTTGCCGCAACTTAGCAGACTCCCTAGCAGCAACCGAAAAAGCATGCTTGTACAACAGAATAACCTCCTGCAACACCACATCCTCAGACGCAGCACCGTCTACAATATCCTGCAACCTGTTATCCAACTGCCTCCGCAAAAAAGGCTTCGACAAAGAAACATTGTTGAAGTCCAACAGATCAAGACCCTCTATCAAACCCATTCCAAGCGGAGTGGGAAGCAAGTACTCCACCGAAGATTGCTTCAACTTTGCAATGTAGTTTCGCAGAGTCACCTTCTCAATGTGCTCTGCGATCGTCGCGTCGGTACCTATTCCATTGGCGTCCATAAGGGCAATTAGTTCTGTTTCTGTCATGTGCTTCGGAGCACTTGTTTTGCCCTCTTTCATCTGGCCGCTCGATACTTTTACTGCCTCCCCCTCTGTAAATTGCGGAAGTTCCTTCGAAGACTCCCATTTTCTGTAGGTGAACACCTCCAAGTAGTTTCTCTCCAACACTATGAGGCCCGAGGTGGTGAAAAACTCGTCTCCCCATTGTAGTGTTACAGTTGTTTGTTCACCCACGGCATCCTTGGAGCAGCACGCTAAAAAACGGCGCACCACGTACTCGTACACTTTCTTCTGGTCCGCTGTGTCGAGTAAATTGACATCTACATAGTTAACTGGGTGGATCGCCGGATGCGCCTTGTCGTCGTTTTTTCCCTCTCTGGGGCGGTCAAACTTGCCAGAAGAAGGGTCAGAAAGTGCGCTCGCATACCCCCCCCAGCGAGAATCGTTGTTGTGTTTGGCTATGGCACCCTGGAAGTCCATCGTGGACGGAAATTTGTTGGTTTCCGTCCTCGGATACGATATATACCCCTTGTTATACAACTTTTCAGCCGCGTCCAACGCTCTCTTCGCACTCATTTTAAATATCCTCGAGCACTCTTTTTGCAACTCTACTGTTGTAAGAGGTAGAGGTTTGTAGTTTGAGGTTCTTTTCAGCTCGAGTTTGCTGACATTCGCAAAATCATGCTGAAGACACTGCTGATAGAGCAGAAGTACGAATAAACGGTCAAAAAAGTGGTTTCTCGTCCAGGTGAAGGAAACCTTTTGTTTGGTTCCCAGTAGCTCTTTCCGCACATCCACCGAAATGTACCAGAATCTCTCAGGTATAAATCCCTTGACACGCTTGTAACGGTCCACTATGAACCCCAATGTCGGAAACTGGCACGTACCGTACGAAACCACGTCTTTCGGGCCCACTATCTGCAGCTGCTTCAACATATCAGTGAAGAGACGCGTGAAACTGGTGCCCACCTTGAAATCTATGGCGATTCTACACCCCACTGCCTTGACTGAGCGTATATCTAGCGTTATAGGGTTGCACGCAGCACGTAGCACATGTGCACGCTCCAAGTGCGAGAACTTGCTGCGCCAAACATCGCCAATTTCGAGCCGCGAATTGCCCTGTTTCGCTGCCTGGAAGATCTCGTACCCAATGTACTCACCTTCACGATCGCAATCGGTCCATATGAACAAACGGTCCAGACTGCGTGCTTCTCGTGTGATGTTCTCCTTCACGTCTTTCTGGACTACAATGTCCACTAGCGGTGCATCCAAGAGGCGACCTGCCGAGCACTGGCCCCACTTGTACCCGTTGGGTGGGTACTCTATGCCCATGAGGTGACCTAGCACCAGCGTCATAGTGACCTGGCAGCGGCCGATGTTGGGGAACTCGAAGTCGAAGTCGAAGTTCATGTTGTATTTGGAGGGTCCTTTTCGGGTGGTGGTGCGACCACCGCTCAATATACGCGCGACTTCTTTCGCAATTGATGGTTTCTCTGCCACGCAAAGAATTCTCATTTGATCTTGATTTATAATTTTATCATGATTGGTTTTTTATTGATTTCTTACAATCTTTATATGAGATGAATATGGGTATGATCATGGGAAGTATATCGGAAGTGAGTTTTCATATGTAATGGGTATAATATGCAAAAAGTAAGTTGAGGTGATGGGATGTTTAGTATTCTGTGAGTTTCAAGGAAGAGTACGCGTATTTCGAGAATCAAAGAGGCTAGTAAGAAAATGTGTCAAACAGACGTGTTTGAGAAGTTAAATTTTGGATAAAAAATGGAATAGTGTTTGGTTGTTTTTGATGTTTTTATCTTTCTTTTGGATTCTATAGAAAGAAATGTCTGCAACCTCTGTTTCCATTGATTTGGAAAAACAGCAAACCAAGAATAACAAGGAGTTGGTAGTATATTCTCCTTTTTGTTTTCTCAACCATTTCTTTAATATTGTTCTTCCTAGTCTTAATCTTAGCGTTTTCATCTTTGTCTTTATAATATTTGCTCTTAATCTAGTCTTTTTATCTTTGTCAATCCTTGGCTATTCAGTATTTGTCTTCTCAATATTGACTCTTAACCAGTATTTCTCAATCTCAGATTCTCTATATTGTCTCTTAATCTGATTTCTTTTATCTTCGCAATAATTGATATTGCCTTCTCAATTTCTGTCTTGCCTAATCGGTGTTTCTTTGTCTTCTTAATCTTGCCGTTTATCCTGTCCTAAATTTTGACTTTATAGTGCCTTCTCTGCACGCGACTCTTAATCTGAATTTCTTGAACTTATGTTCTCTATATGCGACTCTTAGTCTGTACAGTATTGTCTTCTTAACCATTGTCTTTGTCTTGTCTATAAGAATTCTTTGTATTCTAAATCTCAACTTCTAACCTTAATCTTCTAATCTCAATCTTCCAATAACAAACTTATAATCATTATTCTGATCATATTCTTGTAATAAAACCATTCCTTTCATTATCTTCTTACTTTATCTTTTGTATAGACGAAACAAGATCTCAAATTACCTAACACTATCTGACAAATTTTACTGACCAACTCCAATTAATACCTCTCATACACAAAAATCCTCCACCAACCATTCCTTCTGGTCAAAGAAACTAAACAACACTCCAATTATCCACCCATCCACCACTCCAAATCATGTTAATTCCACCCCAATCATATAAATCCCATCCCAAAATCCAACCCACGTCACAACTAACTCACATACTCAAACAATAGTGAATCACTTTCCCCCCAAGTAACCTCCATTACATACACCCCCCTTCATCTCCAACCCAAATGGTTGGTAAGTAAATTCTACCATTTTGATCGCACCCAAAAAAGATAAGATCATCGCCACTATGTCTAACGACGATATATTCGAGTCAGTCAACCTAAAGTCCACCGTGGTCATACCCCGTGGCAACCCCAACCAGCCCCTTAGAACAGACACCATCACAGAAGACTCAGAAACAGACCACGACGACGACCCGGCCGAGCTTCTTCTCTATCCCCACACTGACAGCAGCCAGTCGCTCAACATATCCAAGAAGATCCCCGAAAACGAGTTCTTTCTGAACCCATCCAAGATCCTATCGGACGACGAGTCTGTAGAGGAGCCTCAGCAGGACCTAACGGTGCAATTGGAGCCCAAAGAGTCCTTGTACGAGACTATAAAGTTTCCCAAGTCGTTACCAAATCAGCAATATACACATACTGCGAGAGTTGAAGAGTCGCCATTGCAGTTTCTCACCAACAGGAACAAGGTATTGTTCAAGGAAATCAACCACAACATTCAGAATCATGAGCTTTTTCTACGTGAAGGCGATGATAACTTGCGGAGAGTCAGACAAATGATATCGCAGAACTTCGAGCAGATCTCGGAAAACTACTACTCTTTGAATGAGATATACTCGGCAGACATAGCACGTACCGAGGAGCTATTCAACACCTTTGAAGTTTGGGACAGACGTAGGAATAAATTGCTAGACAAGATACGGTCCATTAAAGACCCGCAAAATAACAGGTACGGACTCAAGTTGGCGGGGTTGTTGGATGAATCCAAGGGAGTGGACGGCGAAATCGACGACTTGGAGAAGAGGCTAGCACAACTCAGAGCGAAAAAGCTGGCTTTGAACGTGGAAATCGACTCTACGAGCTCGGTTTTGGAGAGCAAAACCGCAAAATATGTGGAGATATTCAAGAATTTGGAGTTGCAGGGTAAGCAGACCATAGTGGAGTACCTACAGTCCGATAATGACGTGGATGACATGAGTGGTTTCATACGGAATGTCTCCGTGGACGTCACTTTTATGGGTGGGTACACCAAAAACGAGCCAAAACCCCAGGAAACACCCAAGGAAACACCCAATGTCATGGGAATGCAAGCGTTTGAGGTTCCCGACGACCCCCCGCTGTTGGTTTCAGAGAATAAAGTGGACAACGAAAACTATGACCACGGCCACGGGCCAACTGCCTACGAAAAAGGGTACGAAAAGGGTGCAGAGCTGTCCGTGAAAATAGTGCACCGTATCCGCGAGATAGTTGCTAGATTGAAAGAGTCGTTTGCACAGCTGGCCACTCGCGTACCACCCAAAAAACAGCCTATAGTCGACGATCTCGCCAACACCATTCACGCAAAACTCGACTTGGAGCCCATCGTCGAGCTTTTGGATCACAAGATCAGTGCGGTGAGCGACTTGGTGTTGCACACCTCCACCAAGGCCACGATATTCCACCAGTACGGGACCTTGTGGAAGGACGTGATCAACGTTTTGGACTCACAGGAGCGCCAATTGCTTGATTTCGTGAGTGAATCAAAACCTTCACTCAACAACATAATGGACCCGGCACTTCTCTCGATTCTCAACACCACGCTCTCACAAATCAAGGG
The DNA here is from genome assembly GCA_030556545.1 of Kodamaea sagamina. Taxonomy (NCBI): domain Eukaryota; kingdom Fungi; phylum Ascomycota; class Pichiomycetes; order Serinales; family Debaryomycetaceae; genus Kodamaea; species Kodamaea sagamina. Next base: position 607,693 of record JAKTUG010000004.1, read on the forward strand.
CTGCATCAAAAGTTTACTCATGTACGAGTCCACCCTATCCTCAGACTTCTTGTTCGGAAGCAAAAACCCCTTGTACCACGCGTTGGTCAACGAAATCGCCGCCATCATCACAGCCATAACGATGTTTTCCAAGCAGAAAACAGACCAGGTCAAAGAGTTTGTAGAGCTAGGCTTCAAAGAATCGGATATATACGAGCCGGAAACTCCACAGCCATACAAACCAGCAAAACCAACCTTGAGCACATCTACATTCACACCCTCAGGAACCTCTAGCACCTCACACCTTGATGCTTACAAAAAAAAAGATTAAAACTCACCTGGTTAAGGAGTTCAATATATTAAATAGTTGTCCTGGATCCCAGGAACGAAGTATGCTGTGAATCTGGGCTTCTTGGTCCCATTAATAAATTAAAATGCTGAGTCTTTCTTGGGTGGTTTTCTCTTTTTAGGAATGAATAGTCCATCTGCATTCGAATTCCCAATAGAGTGGTGTCCCAAATGGCCACCTCTACCTCTGTAGGCACCTCTTTCGGTGCCTCTAAAAGATCCTGTGTATGCACCTCTGTCGGTGCCTCTGAACGCTCCTCTGTCGGAGCCACGGTGCGCACCCCTATCGGAACCTCTGAACGCTCCTCTCTCCGAGCCTCGAAATCCACCACGGGATGCTCCTCTGTAGCCTCCACGGTAGTTGGGCTGGAAATTGTTACCTCTGTAACCTCCTCTGTAACCTCCTCTGTACCCCCCCCTAGGATTGTGATTGTTACTGTAATCGCCTGTATTGTCCTCGTTTTCACGGTTTTCGTCAGATGAGTATCCGTCTTGGTCGTCGCCAAGGTGTATGGGTTCATTCTCTCCATAGAACCCTTTGTACTCATCCTGGCTTTTGGGGGGTATATATCCGCTGTAGCTTGGCTGTTCCTGTGTCGCGGGATATTGGGAGGTGCTTTCAACATTAAACTTTGCATTGGCAATGTATGGCACTCGTTTCTTAAGGACCCCTGACTTTGGACCAGTCGGTCTTTTGATGATTCCAGAGTTGGTCACGGATGGTGCATCATCCTCATTAAAGATCTGACTTTTTGTAGGTTTTGGTTTACTATCGTCCAAGTATTTTGCAAAACTAACCCTTCTTTTGGACTCTTTTTGCTCTTCACCGTTGGGGGTTTCTTCCTCTGTAGGGTCTGACGACTGATAAGTATTCTTGAAGATTGACTTTGGTTTTGGCTTTGGCTTTTGTTTCCAATCTTCGTTTTGTTCAACGTCCAACTTGTGTATTTTGTACGCAGGTACCTGACTGTTCTTTTCGTCAGTTTCCAAGTGCCTTTTCGGTGGAGGTGATTTTAAAACATCGTCCTCCACGGTTATTGATGGTTGTGAACATGGTGAAACTTCCTGATCCAGGTGATTCTCAGTCACGCTATGAAGAGGAGGAGGAGGAGGGGGTGGTGGAATTCCACTAATGTCCACTTCCTTTACAAGTTTTTCCTTTACGGGTGGAGGTGGAGGTGGAGGAATGCCATTCATATCCACTTCCTTTACTTTGGGTTTTTCCTTTGCTGGTGGAGGGGGAGGTGGAGGACCCCTTAATGCTTTTTCTAAAAATCCAGGATACGCCTTCGTAACGTCCCCTCTTTCAGAAGCATTATTCAAAAGTCTTCTCCACACTGCGTTCCTCATCAAGGAATCTTTATTACCCAAAATCCAGAGAGAAGTTCTGGCTCGAGTCAACGCCACGTTCATACGACGCACATCGCTCAAAAAACCAACATTGCCAGACTCACTAGCACGCACACATGACATGATAATGATCTCCTTCTCCTGCCCTTGGAAACCGTCAACCGTGTTGAAGTCAATTTCCGTCCAAATACCACGACCGTACTTACGAGCGAACGTATCTTTCAACGTTCTAATTTGCTCTTTATAAGGAGAAATAATACCAACACGGCCTGCAAACTCACTGGGTGGGAAGAGCGTCATGATCTTCTCAACCAACTCGAGCGCAACACGTGCTTCACCGGCATTGAACAACGAACGAGTCAAATCGTTCCTCTCGTGTCTACTGACAATATCAAAGAACCTATAAGGCGAAAGTGGGTACATCTTGTGCCATGGTCTGTCATTCTTTTCAAACATATCGGCACCATCCAGTAAACGCGAGTGATAGAACTCAGAGCTCGGGAACTGCGAAATCTCTGGGTGCATACGGTACTGAACGTCAAGTAAGTAAACTGAAGATGGGTTATTTTTCTGCATTCTCACAAACAAGGACTGCTCGTAGTTGTAAGATGCAGCTGCTTGAGACAAAACGGTAGGAGGTAACTGGTTAGGATCACCAACCATCACACACTTTTTGCATCCATAACGTAATGGGATGATGGCAGATAACTCAACACACTGACATGCTTCATCGACAATGACTTGATCAAACTTTATCGACAACTTTGCTAAAAAGTCGTGAGCTGAGCCCGACAATGTCGAGCAAATAACCTGTGCTCCGTTCAAAATCAGAGCCTGGGCATTCCTTCTGTCGATTTCACGTGTTCTATAAGCAATAGAAACACGTTCTCTTTGGTCATCCAACTTTTTGGCCAATTCGTTTCTCTTCTTGTTGACTTGTCTCAACTTTGATTCCAATTCCATGAGCTGGTCAGCCTTAAGAGACAGATCTTTCATCTGCTCACGGAGAGAGTCTCTCTCCGAAATGCATTTGGTGTGTTCTGTTCTTATCGTTGGATCTGTTACAACCTCAGCAGATTTGGATTGAAGTTCCTTTTCGACCAACTCTTCTAAAGTCAAGTCCCTTACAGCAGCGTTCACAGCATCACTTCTACCTAATCTTATCACACGCAAGGGCATAGTTTCGCCTTTGTAGTTGCGAACACCTTCACGCAAACGCAACACGAGCTCGTCTACAGCCGCGTTACTCGGCGCACAAATCAATATTTTGGCTGTCGATTCAGGTATGCCTGTCTTTTCTGGTGGTGCAATCACCGCATGGTTCTTCTTCATTTGCTGTGATAACGAATACCCAACTATACCCAAGATTGTCTTGGTTTTACCTGTTCCTGGTGGACCTTGAATCAACGAGAATCCTTCCGTGTTGAAGGATCCGACAATTGCCTTTGCTTGCGACCTGTTGACGTTATACAAACTCATCATTTGATTAGCTTCCGAATCAGATAAGTCAATAGGCTTGTTTGGTTTTGCATGTAAGATCGAGTCTCTCAAATCGTAGTACTCCAACCCTTTCAAGGATGTAAATTCTCTTTCAATTGTGATCATTTGCATCACTTTCATTCCAACAATTATCAGTTTCGGAGTCAACACTCCCATCATAGATCCACCAGGAAAAACCCTTAAAGTGATATCGCTGAAATCAGCATTCGCAGACTTGATATTTCTAACCTTTGCCAAACAGGTATTGGTCGTTGGGTGCTTTATAAAGCGGGAAATATCCTTCGGTGATTCTGCCCGCATCATGTCATCGGCATACGCTAAAACCAATAAATCTGAGTCTCCAATTTTGCGTTCTGCCAATGTAGTCTTCGCACAGGAAGCATAAACGTCGAAAAATCCATCCACACTGGTACGACTACCAATTTGCAACTCAAATGGTACCTCCTCAATAGTTTGTTTTGCAGACTGGATGCCCTGCCAACATTCTAACATCAAGAGTGGTTCTGTAACCTTGATGTACTCTTTTACGTCTTCGTAAGAGTTCTTAATCGGATGATAAACTTCGCGATCCTTGATTGGGAACACCTCCGTTGAGTTGTAGTTCCATTTCAAAATGTTGCTGTACAAAGGTTTGAGACTTACATTGAGTCTCTTTCTCATCCTTTCCTCCTCTCTTCTAGCTTCTGCTAGCTTAGAGTCCTTACTAATATTCCTGAAGATAGGCTTACCGTTGATATCCACTTCGGTGATTTTAGCCTTTGCTTTCTTCTTTTCAACAAATAAATCCGAATAGTCAGCGTTTTCATCTTCATCTTCTGAGGACTCCGAGTCGACCTTCTTTTTCTTGAGGCCGTTGAGGGAGCGGCCTACTGTTGGAATTGCTTGAGTTCGCTTCGAGTTGAATCCCGCTGGTCTAGCAGGTGCGGGTGCAATGACGGGAACAGCTGGTTTGGTCACCCTTGAATTCTTCAACTCATTTCTGATCGCGTCTATGCTCAGCGATTTGACGTCCTTCGGTGGAGGCGCAACAGGGGCATCATGCGTAACAACACCAAACCGTGAAAGCGTTTGCTGCTTGGCAGGTTTGGCATGTGTCTGGTACTTGTAGTTGGCAAGTTCGCCAGAACCAGTACCGGAAAAGGAAACAGTTGCGGGAGATGGAGAGAGAGATTTCTCTGCAATCTGTTTCTTCTTCAATGCTGCTTGTTGGGCTTCAAGCTGGATTCTATCGACCAACTCGTCGTCAAATTCTCTTGCCTTTGACAAAATTTGCAGTCTTTGGTTTTCGCTCAACTTGTTGTTGAACTTTTTGGACTTGGCCCCGAAACGGGCAAACCATTCGATAAACTCTGCATCCACTTTGAAGTCAAAACCTTGGGCCAACTCAAACCCTTTGAACACAAGTTCCACACACGAGTTCAACAAGGACGTTTCGCCCAAACGGAGCCATACGATAACCGACTTGAAGGCATCCATAAAACTTTTGAGTAAACCAAGCATATGTTGGTGTGTTCCTCCATTAAGAGTAACGTTCTCCACAATGATTCTGAAAGAATCTACCAAGAGGTGACTGAGATCAAGGGTATCTCTTGCAAACTCAATTAATGATTCCAAGTGGTACTGGGTAGCCCAGTTCAATGTTTTTTCGTAAACCATAACAAGGAATCCCCAACACTGCAGCCAAAGCATTTCAATCTCTTTATGGTACAATCTGTATCTTTCTGGGCTTATTGGGGTCAAAGGGTCAAATAATGCTTTCACCACATCCATGAGCAATCTGATCACCTTTGGGCACGGTTCAAACGCACGCATCTGGATCAAATTGGTCAAGTTTTCGTTAATCGCAGAGACAGTTGATGGAAGGTGGCAGTCCAAGAGACCTTGAATAGCCTCAAAACGACCCCCAACACCAATGTCAAACACCTGGTACAAGATATCCAAGGCTGCCTGACTTACGAGCGGAGAGAAAATACACGACCAAATTGTGATCAGGCCCTCTTCCAGTGAAAATATGTCTCTTAAGACCAGTGGGTCACCCAAGGATATCTTTTCCAAAAGAGAGCCCAAGAGATCGAAAATGAGGGTCACGTTAGAGTTGTGCTGTTTGCGTGCGTCCATTAGTCTTTTGGGCATGTCGGAATCAGTCTTTTTGGCCTTGAAGGATATCGAACTAGAAGTATTTCTCAACAGGTGTAGAATCTCCGTGGTGAGTCTTCGATGATTGTAAATTGGTTTTGTCGATAATACCCTCCAGAGAAGTGGGTACGTGTCGTATGAAGTTGGTTCCTTGTTGTCAAGTAAAACATTGGAGTTGTGTGCAAGTAAAGTGAGGTCGTATTGCAATGCTCTTGAAATTAGATCGACACAAGAATCCATGTTCTTTTCCAAGGCAAGCGTCACAAGTAGATCCGAGTCCGCCTCAAGCATCGAGCGTAGCGTGGTCTTTTTGATCAACCCAACATACAAGTTTTCCTGTCTGAAATCAAGGGATTCCTTGGGAACCTGGAAAGCCACTAGTAACATGTCAAAGGCAAGACTGCTGAGGAGGATGAATTTGTTGCTTTGTTTGGTGTCGGATCTTGAACTTTTGGCCAACTTCAACAAGAATGTTGCTAATCTTGTGCACGAAGTCTGCTGTTGCGACTCATTGACCAGCTCTATGAAACGAGGGATCCACAGGGTGATGTCGTCAAAGCACCAATCATTCATGTAGTCCCTCTGTTCAGGGAGTTTTATGAGTAGTCTTTGGAACTCTGGGTGTGAGGCCACATCCAACATATTGACAAACGTGAAAGGCTGTGATATTTCCCAGAATTTGGACCCAAACCTTTCAAGTAGCTTATTGAGCAACTTCAAGAGGATGGGCAACGGTTCTTTCACAAATGACATCAAGTAGTTGAACATGACGCGTATTAAGGGATAGAAACGAATATTGTAGTATTCGCTCATGATTGTGATATCTGAAGGAGAATTAATGTGATTTAAAAAAACATCATTATCTATGGTGTCCAATAAAACGTAGGTATTTGTCCAAAACTTGAGTCCTGCAGCATCACTGTAGTATCTGCTGTCCTGAATTCTGTACAAATGAGTGGAAAACTCGTTTGCAAAGTTCGGAATGATGGATTTGGAGGTGAAAACAGGCATTTTCTTGAGGGTGGATTCAGCCCAGAACTTCTGCTCCAAGGTGCCCTCAAATAAACAGTATATAAGGCCCGAGATCATTGCCTGGGGATCGAAAACACCTATTTTGTTCTCGCTGATCAACCTGTTTGCGATTCTGCTGAACTTTTCCCTCAACTCCTTCGACTCTCGCAAGAGGTTTGGTCTGCACAAGCAGGCATACACGCAGTTGCGCAACACGTCTGTGATTTCCGCGTCCACCTCGTACTCGTCGAACACAGGCACGACAACCGACGCAATCTGCCACAGGTTGATGACCTTTTCGAACGCAACAAACATGCTCGCGGAGATGCCCATCAGCACCGACACGTTGAGGCGCCAGTTGGCCATGGACTCGCCGAACCTCGCCACGCACCGCGGGCAGGTGGTCAAATCGTGCGCCATCACCGGCTTGCACCGGTCCAACCACTTCAGCAGGTTGAACGAGAACAACATCAAGGTGTACTCGGCGATGGGGTACGTATACTCGTCGCAGAACCAGTGGCGCCCGGGCTGGAACTCGTCCATATAGGCCATGCAGCGCTTTGCGAGTGCCATGTGCACCTCATTGCTGCCTTTTTTCTTGTAGCACTCGTGTATTTCGTTCACCAACTCGTCGAAACCTGGTGGCTTGAGGCCGGGTGGTTTCGACGCCATTACTGTCTATAGTATCTCAATGAACACTCTCTTCTATGAACAATCTGTTGATTCAGTTATGTTCAGCATATATCTAAGGTTTGTTCAGATGCATAAACCAGATTGCTCTGCTTCTCGAGATGCTCTAGTTTTTTTTTTTGTTTTTGGATCTAGTTTACAAATGAGATTATGGATATTTTCAGTCCTTTTATAGTGAAATCTGAGCATAGAGAAAGTTTGTGCGGACTTTCTTATGTTTTGGTGGATATGCTCATGCATATCCGGGGATACACACTACACACGGGGCTTATTGGTATCATTTGATAGTTTTGTACGGAAATATTGTAGGTGTAGTTTACACTTGGAAATACAAACTTAAGAGTAATGGACTGTCAGAGATTAGCAAAGCTTGGAACATAGTATATTTGTGTGTACCAGACCAGAAAAGTCGATGTGTCTAGAAAATTAGCTTTCGGGTTGTGTTGTTTACGATGCGTTGGCGATCAATGTTCGAGTTGCCGATTGAGATTCGTTTTGAAACTGCTGTGAGTGAACAAGGTAGGTTTGTGGCAGATTTTTGGGTGCAAATTCAAGAAGCGAGAGGTTCAGGAACCGTAAAATTTGAAAATCCTGGGACTTGTCAGTGTTATGTTAGGTGGTTATGACTTTATGATTACTAACTGTTTGATTGAAGTGTCTAGAAGGATGACGTCCATGATTGTAAGCTAGTTTCAGACTTGTTTGCAGATTATACTTTAGTTTGCCAGAACGATGTAATTGGTGAATATCCAAAGATGTGATATGATGACAAATGCGAGTGTAGGGATATGAGTTATGTGGGGATATAGGAATATGAAGGTATGTGGGGATATAGGAATATGAAGGTATGTGGGGATATAGGAATATGAAGGTATGTGGGGATATAGGAATATGAAGGTATGTAAGAATATGATGGTATGTAGGAATATAGGAATATGAAGGTATGTGGGGATTTAGGAATATGAAGGTATGTAAGAATATGATGGTATGTAGGAATATAGGAATATGAAGGTATGTGGGGATTTAGGAATATGAAGGTATGTAAGAATATGATGGTATGTAGGAATATAGGAATATGAAGGTATGTGGGGATATAGGAATATGAAGGTATGTGGGTATATAGGAATATGAAGGTATGTAAGAATATGATGGTATGTAGGAATATAGGAATATGAAGGTATGTGGGGATTTAGGAATATGAAGGTATGTAAGAATATGATGGTATGTAGGAATATGAAAGTATTAAGAACAACTTGAAGATGAGAGACAGTGAAATCTAACACTCAGAAATTGTCAGGGTAAATCAGAAAGCATTAACCTACTGATGTCACCTTGTGGCTATTCTGGGCTCTACCAGATGTAACACATGAGTGCTTACATCTGCAGATACTCGCGCTGGTGATTGTATGTTACATAGGCAGTCAGTGTGCCAAGGTCACCGATACGTAGCATTACGAGACTAGCTAATGTGAAGTTCAGGCTCAACAGTCTGGTATAAATACTCCATGTTATCAGGGTGTTGAGAGAGGCAAACGGTTTTTAAGTAGCTTATTATTATATAACCTTTAGAATCGACATTTTACTTCAATATCAAGTAACAAGAGCAGTTGACAATCATGGCAAGATCTAGAGCTTCTACCACGGGCGAATCCCCTGATTCTGCCAATGCTTCTAGTCAAGCCCTGTAAGCTCGACACAAATGGAAGGTTTAGGAAATCTACAATACATTACAATAAGTAACAAGACAGTGACAATACGGCAAGAACAAGAGGAACCATCTAATTCAGAGACCCTTAGAATTCTCCAGACTGCTGATTCATCTGGCAACTCGACGTAACACAATGCCGTAAAATGGAGATTGTTCATGTAGGGAACATCCTCATTTTCAGATTACTAAAAGGATGGTGAGGTTTGAAATGTATGTATTCACAGAGAAAGGTCATTCAAACGATCTAAAGTTGAAGTATGCATGTAATGGAACTGGAAGAGACAGAATTTATTGTTTAAATTGGATTTTGAATGGTCAACCGGGCCTTTTCAGTTATTGTATTTCATCACAATAGACTTAACAAAGGGTTCGATCACAATGTGGTTTGTTCCAACAGATTTCAGATCTGAGGAATTGAACACAAGGTTGCAACTCATATTGTAGTGAGGATTTACAAGTCATCTGATTGTCCACCGAGCACACCTCTGAATTTAATGATTCTTAAGTAAGTGATCCAAATATCCAAATGATACGAAGTTTAACTAAACAAATGGATCCGGTGTTCGGTAGAGATGGTAGATATTGAGGAACTTCAAAGTCAAATTGAATAACTACGATTTACTCGAAAATTTGACACCACTCCGTTGGTATATCGACCACTGGCGCAGAAATTATGAAACCCCTAATCCCATACAAAATACGCTACCAAGTGAGATTCCTCTTAAATGAGGTTATTGTACATTGAATTTACTCTAGGTACTTCTTCAGTCTAAGCTGCCTATTGATAGACTAAATGTCAAGGTGTATCGAAGCCAGCCTTTGTATGGCACCTTGGATTCCAGTCAGGGTGTATCAAAGGTGCCAGTCTTTGAACGGCACCTAGTAATCAGTTGATGACGCATAAGGAGTTAACCTTCGGATCGAAACTTGGTGAATTTCAGGATCTCCCGGATGAAACTGGTAATACGGTTACATCTTCTAATACTCGAGCTTTGAGTGAGCTAAAGTACAGCAAGATATGCATTAACACCTAAATGTAGATGAACATGAAACAATGGAGGAAAAGGCTAAGCTGATTGGTATAAATACTCCATGTTATGAGAGGCCAGAAAGTTTCTAGTAGCAAATCTTTCATATAGTCTCTAGAATGTACAATTACTTCATATAGTCTCTAGAATGTACAATTACTTCATATAGTCTCTAGAATGTACAATTACTTCATATAGTCTCTAGAATGTACAATTACTTCGTATAGTCTCTAGAATGTACAATTACTTCATATAGTCTCTAGAATGTACAATTACTTCAATATCAAGTAGCAGAGCAGTTGAAAATCATAGCAAGAACTAGAGCAGATCCATGATTCTGCCAATACTTCTAGTCAAGCCCTGTCAGCTCGATACTAAGAAGTGAACAGTATTTGAGTAGTTGTTTTGTATTGACTGAACAAACTCTTGGAAATCTGTGATGTTTTGGTTCCTTTTCTCTTCACCATAACCAGTGGTTCCCATACCGAGTTCGAGTTCATTCTCGCCATACTCTGTGTAGGAACAAGTTATCTTCGTTCTGCCCCAAGGTACCTCTTAAGGCAACAACCTTTATTAGTGCCTCTAGAGGACTTTCTAAGCGACAATGGTGGACTCTTTCTTTTCCTCAGCCTACCAGCCAAACCTTTCAAAAAAATGGGTGCAAAATTTTTATACTGCTCCACAAATTGTTAGGACAAGGTCGTTGGGGTCCTCCAGGACCACCTCGGGCATAGTGATATTACCCTACTTAAAAAGTCCTTCCCTAAAGATAGGTTAATTTACGGAACCAAGAGACATGCCCCAACACTTAACCAGGATATTGACCTTTATTTGATAAGGACCACGTAAATATATAATAGTCCATTGATTCGAAGTTTAATTGTTGTTTACTTCAATACAAGAAACTTAATCCAATCAGTTACCACTGTTCCCAGAATTCGTATGTTCAAGTTCTCAGCTTAAAGTGTGGACGCAACTATTTGCACATAAAGAGACAACTAGTCTTCACTATTAACATATAAAGAGGCAGATTTCAATATTTGCACATAAAGAGACAACTAGAGTTCACTATTTACAGATAGCAGATTTCAATATTTACATATAAAAAGGCAGATTTCAATATTTCCACATAAAGAGGAAAAATTCACTATTCCCTCACAAAGAGACAACTAGATTTCACAATGCATAGATAAATATGCAACTAGATTTCACTATTTACAGATACATAAGCATTTCAATATTTCCACATAAAAAGGAAGATTTCACTATTTCCTCATAAAGAGACAACTAGATTTCACTATTTACATATAAACAGACTTCACCTTTTCATTTACTCACATTAAAGCAACATCAATATTCAAAATCTTGGACGCATCAGTCCAATCCATACCACTCTCCCAACACTTATCCATTATCTGTAGTGCCTTCGATGCAGCCCCATGGTTGCCCAACTCATGCAACGAATTGAACCTCTGCTTGAAAAATAACTGCTTGTCAACATCCAAAGTCTCACAGCCAGCTGTAAATGAACAAAAGATGGTGCACACATCGGCCGGCGATTTCGCGTCAATGTTCTCCCTGAGCTCGGCAGTCATCAGCAGCGCCAAGTCCTGGATGATCTTCAGTCGACGCGGAACTCTGAGCACTCTGCGGTACAAACTCATGAGTGCAACGCTGTAGAATAACTTGTTTGTGCTGCGCAACACCTTGTGCTGGTCGATCAAGTTGTTGATGTTTGGCGGCGAGTCGCCTTTTTCTCTTCCCTTCTTCTCCTGTACCTTGATGTCTATGATTTGGTCCAACTGGATCTGTCTTTTCTTCTCTGCATCCTCAAACGCATGGGTTATCAGTTCTTTTACTTCCAAGGCAGATGTTATCAACTCGATGGGCAAGGTGCTTGCGTACGGATCAGACGCAAAGTACGCCTCTGTTCGTCGTATCAATATTGCAATATCCAGAAACTGCGGCAACAACTTGAGATCCAAGCCTAAAAGATGGTCAATATCTCTTTTGGGGTCCAAGAAGTTTTCACCCGATTCAGACTCAAACTCATTCATGGATTTGAGTGATTTCGCTAGTGCATACCCCACCCTTGGGGTGTAATACCCGGTAGGAGAGTCACCAGACAGGTCTTCGTGGACCATTAAATAGTTTTCTGGGTTCTTGGTGGCAGACAATGCACCTAAAATATCCACATACGCGAACCAACGCATGAGAAAGAAACTGATATCGCTTTCATATCCACCAGGAACTCCTCTTTTCCGCTTTTCGATTTCAAAAGTTTTGGCTCTGGCCATCACTATTTGTCTGGCACCAACAGTATGGACCCTATGCTTTGAAAAATCTTTGGCTGCAAATGCTTCATAACACGAAAGAAGCAAAACTGTCGCCAATGCTGGGTTTGAGGTAGCATCCAGTTTGTTACGGAGCAACTTGAGTAACTCAGTGCACGAACGCGACAATAACTGGTCAAGGACCTCCTGCGGAGTTTCGGCTGGTTTGCAGAACAGCGACCTCACCGACGCCGAAAACGCAAGAAGGGTGGTCAAGATCGACGGGTACTCCATGGCCATCAGAGGCAAGAGCACCTTGAAGGGGTTTTCGGCGTAGATGTGGGCCGGGGCTGGAACCAAGTGCTGTGATGCTACGTGCACCCAGAAATGCATCAACTGTCTATAAAATGGGACCTCAAGGAGGATTTCTGGAAGTGGAAGTAGTTGTGCGGGAATGGATGCAAAAAGTTCGTTTGGAGTTACAATTCTGGACCCATCGTCTTGTATAATTTCCTCTTCTTCATCGTCGTCGTTCAAAATGGAGATCTTTTTGCTCAGCTGGGGTGAAAACCAGAGCGACGTCATTATATCGTCTGCAAAATTGGATTGTCTGGTAGGTACGAAGGATGCGGTGCTTGCTAAATCTCTTGAGTAATCTGTGAGAAAGTTGTCCAACTCTGCTGAGGAATGGACTTTACTGGTAGGTTCCTGTGTGGTGTAGCCTATCATGTCTAAACCTTCATTCTCTAAGCTCTGCGATTTGATTGCTCCGTGGGCCACTTTTTCCAAGGCATTTTCCAACGATTCCATTCCGTCAGTGAAATCAGTCACCACTGAAAACGGAGTAGCCAGTCGTGATTGAACTTTATACCAATTACCTGGGTTGACCAACATCGGATCTACCTGTAAATGGTCAAAATCTTTTGTTGGTTTTAGGTGTTCATTATCAAGAAATGGGTCTTTTAGGTCTTCATTCAGAAGTATTGAATTAACCTTCAGATTTTCATCCGGTAGTATTGGATTTGTGGATATGAATGCTTCTGTGTTTTCTACGACAATTGGTTGACTTTTTTGAGGTTTATGGGTGGGACCCTCTCCAATGGAACCCTCACCATTTGAACTCTCACCATTGGAGACCTTTCCAATAGAACTCTCACCAATAGACTCACCAATACAACCCTTTCCAACTATCTTCTCATCTTTCACCTCGGAACTTTGCTTCTCCTTTCGCCTTTTTGCTGGTGGTTCTACCTGGAACTGAAACTGGTCCTTTCTCTTGGAGGTATCTTTGAACGGTCTACCACCCCAGGTCAACTTGATGGAGTAGTCACACTCGGCCTTAGTCTTGAGGCAGTACAGACACATGGGTTTCTGCTCATCGCACTTGATCTTCAACCGTTTGCAATTGTGACAGCCGTTGCGGCTCCTCTTGATCTTCTTTTTCTCTTTTGTTTCCATGGAGGTGGTGAGTGTATTTTGTTTGTGCTTGTGGAGGTTGGTTTTGTAAGCTTTGGTTTGGGTTGAGCGATTTGAACTTTTGACGCGAATATTCAGTGATTAATGAATTTGATATTAGTTTTGATATTAGATTTGATGTTACATTTTGGAGATTTGAATATGCGATTGAATAAGTTTGGATTTAAAGTTTAGGCAGTGATAGAAATTGGATACAAGTGATATATGGAGGTGGGTTATGTTGACGGATACAGCGGATACGTTGAAGTAGTTTACTTTTGTTATTTCATAGGAGGTTAGAGTATGGCATGTCAAAGATAGACTTTAAGCTTAAGAAGTGATCAAGTGCTCTTATTTAAGCAAATCCACTGTACTATTTCTGTTCACTGTTAAATCGTAATGCAGTTTCAAGTGGTTTTTGTTTTTGGTCTCAGAATTGGGTTTACACAGAGATAACCCCATGCAGAGCAAGTTCAGATATGACTAAGACAACATTCTGGTGTATTGTTTGCAGAATGTCGTACACCAGTTTCAAAATTTAGTGTAATTTGCAGCCAAAATTGGGGTGTCTACAAATCTTATACAAAACTTCGGGGCTATGCTTAGTGATGTCTATTGAGTATGCAGTTTTATGGTATTTAGGTAGAGTAACACTGTATGGTATTTACATTCAGGAGGATGACTTTTATGACCTAAATTTCAGAAGTTTTTAGATCCTAAGTGACATGCCAAGGCTTTTCTGTGAGGATGTCAGAACGAGAATTCAATGTTTAACCGTCGAGATTGAAATTTTGATCAAAAAATTGTATTCCCAGTGATCTTTCAGTGCCTGATTTATTGCCAAAAGAGTAGGGTCATATAAAGTTTCATTTTCCGATACTCAGGACAAGAATCTTTAGTAAATCAACTTGTAAAGTTGAAGTGTAAGGAGTCAAGAAATGTTGTTTTAGGTGCATTCAGTTCTTCAGTTAACTGACAGCCTAGTTAATTTTGTATTTAATCTGGAGTTATTTAATCTGGAGTTTAATGTGGAGTAATTTAATGTGGAGTAATTTAATGTGGAGTAATTTAATGTGGAGTAATTTAATATGGAGTAATTTACTATGGAGTTGTAATCTGAAGTTATTCAATCTGGAGTTAATCTGGAGTTATTAAATCTGGAGTTGTAATCTGGAGTTATTCAATCTGGAGTTATTCATTATGGAGGTATTTAATATGAAGTTATTCAATCTGGAGTTATAAATCTGGAGTTAATCTGAAGTTATTCAATCTGGAGTTGTTACCTGGAGTTGTGATCTAGAGTTATTCAATCTGGAGTTTAATCTGGAGTTAATCTGGAGTTATTAAATCTGGAGTTGTAATCTGGAGTTATTCAATCTGGAGTTATTCATTTTGGAGGTATTTAGTATGAAGTTATTCAATCTGGAGTTATAAATCTGGAGTTTAATCTGGAGTTAATCTGGAGTTATTTAATCTGGAGTTATTTAACCTGGTGTTGTAATCTTGAGTTAATCTGAAAATAACAGATGAAACAAATACTTCAAACTCAATATTCAACATCTCTGCACCATTACACCCAACCAAACGCACGATAACAGCCAACAAAAACAAAGTTAACTTATTCTATCACAATATAATAATTTTCAATTTTACTCTAATCCTATCACATCAGCTTAAACTCTTTATCAAGAAGTCCACCATCCTTCTTCTCAGTATCCTTCTCAACATACCTCTTTCCAAAAACAATTCCAAGAATCTTCTCGTACAACCTGTACAAATACCCAGCAACAACCAACAACCCCCCCATAATGGTGGCCAAACGTGCGACAAACTGCAAAAACGACAACCTCCTCTCCCTGATAATCAACTTAATCGGCTCAAAGTCGTACTTAAAGTATATGCCAGGGATCCCACTGGGGTGGCCAAAGTTGTCTACGGTCAAAGCCTTGTGGTTCTCCGTAAGCGAGTACTGGTTCACGTCAATAACCAAACCCAACTGCTCGTACAAGGTGGGCACCACGCGCAGGAAGTACTTGTAGCTCTGCAACTTTTCGTCTGTCACCTTCGCAGTGCCGTCCAACGGGTTGTTAATATACGGGTAGAACTCGCCGTACGAGAACTCCTGAATTACGTGCGAGAAGTTGAGTGCCTCGAACGGCACAAACAGCCTGTCGTTGTAGCCAAAGCCCTTTCCAGTGACGTGGAAGTCGCCCTTGACCTGGTTGACGGGAATAGACCCGAAAATGTGGCATGCCGGGGCCCCTTCGTTGACACGCATGCCCGCCACACGGAACTCGGCCTTCATCGACTCCTGCATCACCGCGTCCAACGCAGACAAGTCGTGTTTGTCGTTGGCGTTATTCAAGTTGAAGCCCTCCGGGATGTAGAAGCGAAAACCCTCAAAGTTGAGCATCTCTCCAGCCAAATACCTATCTTTAGTGATGTCTTTGACATTGGTGTGGATGAATTCGCACGGCATGGCCACCAACATGTCGATATTGAGTGCGAGCTCCGATTTCACCTCGTCGTCCACAATGTACTGGCGTTCAATGTACCCTCCCAAGTACCCACCGACCTCGACCCAGAGGATCATCAAACCGCAGAAGATGGTTGCCAACGTTGAGAACCCACCTCGTTGTGATCTCACTGTGTGTTGGGAGTCCACTTTGGGGAACGCATCGAACGTTCGTACTTTATTAGCAAAGGAATCCATTATATTCTTAAGTTAGATCTTTAATTCTATCTTTTTGTCTAGGAATGCTTTCTATCTTTTTATCTAGGAATATCTTTTTATCTAGTTTTTATCTTTTTATCTACGTGTTGAAATTTTCAGTACATTTGAAAATGTCGTAATCAAAGCGTTTTAGCTTTGAAGGCAATTCTTCAAAAGATGTCTGGTTACAAGGATATTGAAGAGTTTTCTGATGATGTGAGGACTCAGGAGTTACAGTCGATACTGGTGATCTTTCCTGACGCAGAAATCGACTTGGAAAGGTTGAAAGGGACCATTTGTATTCCGTTAAAGGTGGAGGTGGCCGTGGTGGTGAAGTTGGAAAATGAGGTTGGAGTGCTGATGGCGATGCTGGAGGTGGAGAACTTTCCTGCGATCGAGTTTAGTTTTGGACTTGTTGATGGGTACCCCGAGAATCGGCCCCCAGAGGTGGATTTGCTATCTGAAGTGCTATCTCAGGAGCTGAAGAAGAGGTTTGAGGTAGAATTACTCAAGATATGGCACGACTACAGGGACCAGTGCGTTTTCAGCATGGCCAGCTACCTATTGGAGTACACACAGGAGCATTTTTCGGAGCTTGTGGGTGAAACGAAGTGGGTGACCCAGAGTGCGGAGTTGTATCAGACGGTGGTGGAGTACGATAGAAACACCAAAATGGCTGAATTTGCACTGCACACGTTTGAATGTGAGATATGTCAGACTGGATATAAAGGTGCGGTTTGTCTGAGGTTTGAGTGCGGCCACATCTTTTGCAATAACTGTTTGCACGACTACTTTAGTGGGATAATATCGAACGGAGAGATAGCTAAAGTGCACTGTCCCCATTATGAATGCACTCGTGAGCTCGTGGAGCGTAAAAAGTACTACTCAAAGCTCGAAAATTGGGCTTTGTCTTCAGAGAATGTTGGGGAAGTTAGCGAGAATATGGAAAAAACGCTAAACTCGTTTCTAGTACCACCCGTGCCCGTGAACCTACTCACCAGCATACTAAAGTATAAAAACCCCGATCCCGTAGACGAGGCCATCAAAAAGTATCTCCAGCTTTTCAAAAAGGCGCAGTACGAGTTTCTTGGGCAGCTTCTCCCGTCGCGGTTCGTCGACTGTCCCAACGGGCTGTGTGACGAGGTGGTTTTCCGGCGCGACTTGGCAGACAGGTTGTGTGTGTGCCCCAAGTGCCTGTATGCCTTCTGCTACGACTGCCAGAATTCGTGGCACACACGTTTTACGCTTTGTAAGAAGGTCTCTGAGACCACTGGCGAGATGTACTGGGGGATTCCGGGGGATGTGGTGGAGAAGTACTTGGAAATGGATCGTGATTCCTACGATAGGAAGACGATACATGCGAGGTATGGCCACAAGATTGTGAAAAAGGCCGTGGAGGAGTACAGAGCGAGTCAGCTTTTTAATAAAATGTTGAAGGAGGATAGGAAGATGATCGAGTGTCCTTCGTGCTCGACGGCCATAGAGAAGTTCGATGGGTGCAACAAGATGACGTGCACGGTTTGTATGTCTCATTTTTGTTTTCTATGTGGGACATTGATGCCGAATTCGTATGCTCATTTCAATGATAGTGAGTCTCGTTGTCATAATAAGTTGTTTTTTATGATGGATGGAACTGAGGATTTATGAAAATGAGGAGGAAGATGTTGAGAGATGTTTTAGAAGTTTGTATTACTATTTTAAGTTTAAACTGGATTGTTAAATTGTAGCTATAAAGGGAGATAATAACTGGGGATCTAAGTTTTCAACTAACGTTTAATGGCACAATTCCTTGTTTATCAGTGTGTGAATTGAGGTGACTTCATTCTTTTGAGAAGGCTACTTTAAACTGATAATGTTTGCAACCATTTCAAAATTAAAGATTTTAAACTGAGAATTTTGCAGCCAGTGTTACTTAAAATGGTAATGTTTGCAGCCATTTAATATTTTAAACCGGAATGCAGACATTTAAAAAGATGTTGGCTCAATGTTTACTAGATTTGCAATTATTTTGAAATATCATTTCGGTTCAAGTCAGCCAGGATTATCTCAACAGAAGGTTCTTTGTGCCGAGCCTACAGATTAAGAGTACACATATATCCGCTGTATTCACCACACCTAGCTGAATTTTAAACTCCAAAAACTCTCTTACTCAAGTAAAGCATAATTTAATAATCTATTAAAAGTCCAAGTTGATTTTATATAGAGTTTCCAGTCTTTAGATACCAATTCGTTGTATCTTCCAATATTCATTTTATACCCCACAATTCATCCTCACACTTCTGATTTCAATCTCAAGAGTCGAAACGTAGATTTCTTCACGAGTCTGAGAAAGGATTCACCTCATATGTCAGAAAAAAGAGATTTCTCCGGTAATAGTCTAGTTTTGTTAAATTGTTCATTTTGTCCATTTTTCCTCCTATTGAACTTGAAAAGATTAAAATGCCACATAAATCAAGTATTCAATACTCTAATCAAAATATAGCCAAGATTAATTTTAGCTATACTCCAACAAAGCCATATTCAAATAAGCCATTAATCAAAATTAGCCATAAAGTAGCCATAAATAGCCATAATATCGCCAATAATATAGCCATAGTATAGCCATAGTATAGCCATAACATCGCCAATAACATCGCCATAAAATAGCCATAAAACAGCCATTAAATAACCCTAAAATAGCCATAAAATAGCCATAATAACCAACAAACTGACCTTCAAAAGCAAATACTAAAATAAAGCCATAATAAATCAAAATCAAAAACCTAAAACCTCTTAGGAGTCTTAACAGCCCTGGCATACCTATAAGTCTCCCTATACAACCTCCTTCTCCTAAACTCAAGCTCAAACTCTCCACTCTCACCAGGACTATCATATATCCACTCATCATCCCTCACTTCAAAAAGACTCTTCTTATACAAAGACCTCTCGCTCAAAAACTTGACCGGATCCTTGTCAATTTCCCACTTGTTCGCAAAACCCAAGTCAAACTTCCAGTCACGCAGGGGCTCGACCTTGGACAAGTGGTCCACGCCCTTCGGAACCTTGCCTGCAAGTCTGTCGGAATCCTTCTTGTCAAAAATCGAGTTGGAGTACCTGTAAAACGACCACTGGGTGTGCAAGGCACTCTTCGAGTTCAACTCGTAAACCTCGACTATTCTAACTTCCGGAGAGTCGTCTACAATGATGTCGTCGCGTTCAATATGCTTGACGGTGTCGGAAACGGTCGACTGGATTTCCTCAGCCACCAGTTCTTCAGCTTCTTCTTCCCCAGTTTTGCCTGATTTCTTGTTCAAGTTCATCAAGTACTTCTTGCTACTTGGATGTGCCAAAGTAAGCAATAACCACCCCGTTTGGATGAATACAATTCTCCATGGAATATACAGCCCCAAGAACAAAACAACAAAAGTGGCACCAATAACACCGTAGAATATCAACGTGGACAACTTTTCGTCCTTGAAACCGGCCGTTTCAAACCAGAATATCTCAGCCTGAGAAATTCCAGTCAAAATGTCCGAGGTTAAATTCTGCAAATCACGCATATTAATCAAGAGAGCCACCTGGGATTTGATGTGTTTGCCCTTTTCCTTCTTATCTGCGTCCACTACTGCTTCGTCCTGGGTGATAGGTTTAACGGAAAGTACTTCAGAAACCTCGGAAGAGGAAGAACTGACTGGCTGCAAATCGTCAATATCCTCAATACTGGTATCCACAACACTACTTTTGCCCAAATAATCCTCTACAATACTACTTTCCGACTCATCGGCACTGAAAAAGTCGAAAATAGACTGGCCTCTCTTCTTCACCTTGATCAACTGGTTGGAGTGCGGCATGGGATGGCGATTCAAGTACCCAGGAATCACGATACCAAATAGCAAAAAGAGACACGGGAACGCAAGCACCAAATGTGGCCATAAACATACAGCAGTATACATCACCAACACCGAAAGTGTCTTGTTGGGCCTTTTCCATGTCAAAACGTGGATCACACCGTACTGGACCTCGAAGTAGGTGCCCATTTTGCGGCTGATCTCCTTGAAGTTCGAGATGAGCAACTTGATGGACAACGCGGGCCGTTTTTTCTTCAGGGGGTCCTTCATTCTGCTCTGCAAGATCTCCTTGTCGGGCGAGTCGTCGGGGATGGTGTGGTTGATGACCTTTTCGAGGAGCTTGTCGACGAAGTGGCGTTTGTCTTTCTTGAACTCCTCTGCCAGGGCGGGCAATTCCTGGATGTATCTGAGTGCGCTCAGCATTTTCTCTCGTTTGGAGGACATGGTGGTGGAGTTGTTGCTGGAGAAGATATTCACATGGAGAGAAAATGTGGGGGCTGATAAAAGGTCGTGTTTGGCTGCAAAAGCATGGGAAAGGTGGAAAGGGAAAGAGAAGAGAAAGAGAAGAGGAAGAGGCTACTATTTATTGTAGTTGATGATTGAGTTGTTGGGGTTGTGGAGTGTTGGGGTAAAGGTAAAGCAAAATTGAGTGAGTTGGTGAGGAGAATATATAGAAGAGGTTATGGAAAATGAGTAATGGAGAAGATTTATTGGAATTGTTCTAATGGGAGAATAACATTGTAGGGAAAAAAGGCTTCATTAAGGGCTATCAATTGTATGAGAATTTTTGGGAAGACTATTATTGAGTTATATAGATTATGGGTGAGCATGTTTTAAGATACCTATTGCTGCATCAGACTGGTTGGTAAAGACTATTCTTGTATAAAGACAATTGGAAGACTATTCTTGAATAAAGACAATTGGAAGACTATTCTTGAATAAAGACAATTGGAAGACTTTTCTTGAATATAAAGACAATTGGAAGACTATTCTTGAATAAAGACAATTGGAAGACTTTTCTTGAATGTAAAGACAATTGGAAGACTATTCTTGAATATAAAGACAATTGGAAGACTATTCTTGAATATAAAGACAATTGGAAGACTATTATTGAATGATAAACACTAATGGAAGACTATTATTGAAAGATAAAGACTATTGGAAGACGATTAAGTGGGTGGACAAGAGATGGGAGGGCTATAACAAGTGAAAGACTTCGAAATGATGATACAGATTGGTGTAGTTATAGGTAATCACACAGATTAGATTATCGAACAGAATGGAGATTTTAGAAATTGTTTGTACAGATTGTGCTTTTCTGGGGTAGATCAATCGATACAGAAATATCTTTAATACAAGAAGACAAGTGATATTAATAGGCAAATAGTTATGTTTCTCAGAATGCTAATCAAGTGAATATTAACCAGTCATGCTGGTTTAGAGATTATCGGACAGACTGGTAGATTAACTGAATATAAAACAGATTGGTGATTTAAAGAGTATGAAGACAAGTAATACAAGAGATGTATAAGAAGTCAATTGATATTAGTAGACAAAAAATTATGCTTCGCAGAACTTATCAACTGTAAATTGATCAGGTTTACTAATTTAGAGATTATCGAACAGACTGGTAGATTAACTGAATATAAAACAGATTGGTGATTTAAAGAGTATGAAGACAAGTAATACAAGAGATGTATAAGAAGTCAATTGATATTAGTAGACAAAAAATTATGCTTCGCAGAACTTATCAACTGTAAATTGATCAGGTTTACTAATTTAGAGATTATTGATCAGACTGGTGTTTTATTGAATATAGAACAGATTGGTGTTTTGAAGAGTATATATATCAAGTAATATAAGAGATGTATTGATACTGAGTATAGTGAAATCCGCTTCTAGAAAACTAGTCAACTAAACTTCAACAATCATACTAATTAAATATACCGAAATCAAAGTGGAAGCCTACTCAACTAAATACTATCATTTGGAAAAATTTAGAATCCAAGTTTCAGTAAATCATTTATCAGATTACTATTCATTTTTTGCAGCACTTTGTTTCAACAATGAATTAACAGGAAAATCAGGGGTTCAATGGGAAGCATGAAACTAAACAATCATTGACAGCCGGCCACTAGATAATATAAATGCTTGGTTATTCGTTTTGAATTTAGTGAGATGTCAAGAATTATGGGCATATAAGAGAACACCATTAACACTAAATAAAAACACTTCCAGGCATTAAATACTAACATCTAACATTCAAAACGAATTCATCAACACCAATCATCATAAGCTATCAAAAATCACTAAACATACTTAGTCTTGTCAACGGGAACAATAGACGAGAAAGCTCTCATAACCAAATGACTATCCAAAAAAACAGACTACCCGATAGTTAGACTACCCGATACTGACTAACCGATATTCAGACTACCCGATACTGACTAGCCGATATTCAGACCGAATGTTACACCCTGATAAACGTTTTCACTAGGCATGTGAGTATCATGAAAATACTATGACTTCATCCCACATTACCGTACATTTGATCGTTCAGTATCCATACTGTCATATACATTTGTTCCTTATTATCCACATTACCACCACATGACCCAAACAATCACAGAACTCAACCACCAAACTATTCACTTATTCTATGACTCAATCCAACAAACGTTCCTAAACATCAAACATTACACCCCAAATTCACAAAGCAGTCATGAACTCCACTCACCAATGCAACACAAAAAATACAGAAGGCTGAAAACTACAATGATTTCTTCCGTCATTTCCAATCCTAAAAAGTTTACTACACTGATGCATCCTGATGAGCAACATAAACGAGATTGAGCACGAGGAGGCCCTCAAATCCTTGGACAACCTTAGTGTTCACTCCGACGACGACGCAAGCTTTCCCCACCCCGACGACAGCGACACGGACGAGCACAACATGTACTTCTCGGACCCCAAGTTGAACGAAAAGCCCCCACCTCCGGATCCCAACGCCAAAAAACCCTTGTGGAGGGACATTGCTGCCTTTCTCCGACCGTACTTTATCCTAGACCATTTGACGTGGAAAGACACAAAGATTGTGATTCGCACGTACCTCCAGATTTTCACGGGCTTGATTATCACGGCCGTTCCTGCCTCGCTGTTGTGGTTGGGCAATGCTCCGTACTTGCTTCAGATTTGCGGGTACTTTGTAGCGTCGGGTGGTGCACTGACCACTTCGTCCATCTACGGCCAGGTTTCCTTGTTTTTGGGGATGCTAATGGCGTGGGCAATAGGCTCGGTGTGCATGTTGATCAACAACAGGCTTCATGGGTACATCACTGCCGAGCAGTTGAATGCAAATTTGATCGCTGAAGGTGTCTGCCATGCAGGGCCAGACTTGCAACAGTGCGTGTATAACCAAATATACTCGGGAAGGTACATCAACACAAAGGTGGCTGCAGTATCTGCCATCACCTTGATCTTCGCAAAGGTGTTTTTTGGGCTTTTGACCCAGAAAGGTATCTTTATCAAGCCGCTTTTTTTATCAGGTAGCATCTTTATCGTGATTCATGTTTGTTACTGTGTTTTCTTTCCGACTTTTGACCCTATTGTTGGTGTTACGTTGGTGAGGCCGTTTGGTTTGGCCTCTGCTATCGGAATTGTTGCGCTGCTTCTCATATGGCCGGCAACTGCAAACCACCAGTACCTCAATGCTCATGTTGGTGTGCTTAAAGCAATTCAGGTGGAAACCTCAAACAATATTCGTTTCTTCAAGTCAATGAAACCGTCACTATCTACATTCCAAAACTTTAAAAACTACAAAAACAACATTCACAAGGCTAAAGGAAAATTACGTCCTTTGGTTTTGATTGCAAATATCCTCAAGTATGATGTTTCGTACGGCAGATTTAACAACAACGATCTCACGAAAATCAATGAGTTGACTAAAGATTTTGGAACGATAAGTGCCGGTTACGACTATTACTACGACCTTTTCCAGGAGAGGAAAGATTGGTCCAATAACATCCTAGTGCGCAAAAATTCGTTGATGACTGTGAACACAGGATCCTCGGTCAAGACTAACAAAAGTACGTCTTCTTCTCAGCATGGTGGTGCCAAATTACTCACTGCAGTGTATGATTCGTACAAGAAGGTGGCCGATTTTGAAGACAGAAAGCGTGCCCTGTTATTGAGAAAGCGGATTCAGCTGCACGACTCACTTTTCATGAACTTGAACGACTTGGATGTTGTTTCTTCTCAGATCTCATCCCACTGTAGTGAATGTCTCACTGTGGCCGATGAAGGACTTTCTGCTGTAATTAAATGGCTTGAGGATGCAAATGCATTCAGGGTGTACTCCTTGTTCAGTTTCAAAGCCCATGAGGTAAAGCAGCAGGAAAATAAGAAAGTTTTGATTGAGGTGAAAGCAAAAATTCTTGTAGAATTGGAAAAACTCCAAAACCAGAAGGAACTTGAAAGGCTTTTGGAGGATTTGGAGGAGAACGACGACGCGTTATTGTTTATTCTCGGCCAATTGGCTACGTTTATTTATTTGCTTCGAAGCCAGTGTACCGGAATCATCGATTATATTGACTTTTTCTTGTCTTTAGACGAGACACAAGCCAAACCTAGAATCAATTCAGTTTTCACTGCTTGGAGCTCAAATTCTTCTAATGACGCAGCAAAAGTGAAGGAGTATAATGAAGTATTTCGCTCGACAGTGCAATCAAGAAATCCCAACTTTGGGGCCCCTAAACACTTTTACCAGAAAATGGGCCTTTATTTGGTCAAGGTCTACAAAATCCTCCTGAACCACTCATTATGGTTTTTCATTCGTGCTGGTGGCCTCACAGTTATTACCGCGACACCATACTTTGTCAGAACTACTGCGAATTGGTACTACAGAAATAGACTCGTCTGGGTTGTCATCATGAACATGTTGAACGATACTGAATTGGTGGGCGACAGTGTTTACAGTGTCCTATGGAAGATTCTCCTCGCATTTTATGGAGGTGTAGTTGGAATGGTTACCTGGTATATTTGTCGGGGCAATCCATATGGATTTGCAGTAGTATCATCGGTAGCAAATGCTTTCTTCATTTACTACAGACACTTTTCAGTGCATACTACTCCACTTCCCGCGGTTTTGCTACCGATTTCGTGCTGCTTGGTGTTGGGAACAAGTTACCTGGACACTTTCCACACAGGTATCAACATCGGAGAAGGTTTCCATGTGGCGTATATTCGGTTCGTTTCGGTAACAGTAGGCCTCACGATCGCATTCATAGGCAATCTAGTGCCCAAGCCGCACACTAGTATAGTTGTTCACCGCAAGAGATTGTCGAAGGTGATCTCTGAGGTTGGAGAATTGCACTGTTTGGTGTACAAGTTTGCGTGCAAGCGCACGCAGGACGAAGAATTTCATTCGCTCCTCAAAGGGGGAGCCGTAGGCACGATGTTTGGGCAGGCTTTTGGCACTTTGGGCGGTGCAACTGCGTTGATGGGCACCCTCAAGCACGAAATTCCTCTCACTGGAGACTGGCCGGAAGCCACGTACCTGAAGATCCAGTCGCTCATCTACGACGTTGTTCTGTTGTACTTTTTGCTTTTTTCGTTGCTCGACCAGGTGAAGGACCCTGCGCACTGGAACCCGTTGATAATGCGCAGAATGGGGTGGACCAACTCTGCGATACAGTCCATTTTCTTTTCGATAATCCTGATATCTGCGGATGCATTGCTCACCAAGAACGCACTTCCCAAGGTGAGTCCGTCCAACTTATCGATGAAACATTATGACTGGCTAGCTTCGAACCTGGATTTGAACCTGGTTAGTGTGAATAATGTGTTTTTTGGGACTAAAGATGATCAGTATGAGGAAGAGAAGCGTACTTCAGATGATGAGGAAGAAAAGCGTAATTCTGAAGATCAGGACGAAAAGCAAGAGGTCTCACCCAAGAACTCCGTCAGTGAATTTCCGGAAGACGGAGACCAGTACAGCACTTCTGAACTAGAATCGCTTGCAAGCAGCCATGTCAGCAAGGGATATGATCCTGTTGCGTATGTAGGGGACGAGGTTCGGTTGAAGAAGCAACAAAGCAGGGTCCACCAGTCGATAATCAAGAACTTGGATTTCGACAGGATATTCAGTCATGACGGGCAGCTTACGACTTCGTCGTTATTGTTGACTCATTTGATTTATGAGAGGATAGACCAGATCATGTTTCTTGTGAAGCTGTTGGTAGGAGAGAAGTTTGATCTTGATGTGACTCATTTTGAGGATCTTGAGAGGGCGTCTTTACTTCCGAAGTGATGTTAAGGGGAGAGTTTTCTAATGGAGACTTTTACTATTGAGAGTATCATTTCACATATGGGAAAATTACAGCAAAAGGAGAGTTACTTCAAATGGATAATTTGAGTTCAATTCGAGAGTGTCTTACTTTTTCAAGTGGAGAATTATCGAGAATTTCATTTCCTACGTGAGAATTACTTCAAATTGAGTATTATTTTTCAAATGAACGTTTTACTTCGAATACAATTTTCATATACTATTTTAAATGAAGTGTTTTCCCCAAGTGTTTCAAATGGAGAGTTTATTCTTCAAATCGAAAGTTCATTTCTTCTAAACTGTTAATCATTCTTCTATTTCTAGATAATCAAAAGAGGTTCCAAGAGTTAAAGTATTCTGTTCCAGTAAAAGCAGAAGGAGACTTACTATTATACTAAATATCAAAAGATCCATATTTTGGAAGAAAGATTAAGCTTACCATCTTAAACTCAGATCCAGTCTAAATGATGATGCTTTAGTTCGAGAATGTAAAGTTGCTTTAAAAGACTAGAAGAACTATTTTGACAAAATGACTATGAATATATACTATTCTATACTATCACCATAGTTAGTTTTCAACCACTCGATCTTACCACAGCTGCAATTTTCGTTGATAGGTACTCATTTATGATGTGTTTTCCATTTGTTCGTTGGTCTGCTAAACCTTACTAACAAACGAAGTGAGTTAGTAAGTACTTGAACACCTTAGTCAATTCCTTGGCTAGTTTTTAAAAGTGAGATTCTCCAGCTCAACCGGTATACAAAAGTCAACTAATTTCTACAAACCAACTAATTAGTTATACAAACCTGTTAATTTGTTCCTTACCAACTTAATTCTAAACCCTATTTACAAACTAATTTGTTCTTTCTGCGAACTAACTAATTCGTTCGTATGTTCGTTCTTCGTCTTTCTTCTTTCACTCATTTTGCAAAGCAACTCATTTCGCTCACTGATACCTTCATTAACAAACCAACTTTTTCGTTCTACAAACTGTTAGTTCATTCATCTACAACTAACTCAATTAGTTTACTCTAAACCAAATAATTCGTTCTTCTAAAACCAACCCAATTATTAGCTCTCTCCATTTCGTCATCTGCAAACCTACTAATTTACCTTCTACATACAGACTTTTCATGGTTCGTTCTTCATTCGGCAAACAAACTAATTCCTCTAAACAAACTATTCGTTAGTCTTCATTGGTTCTTGTTGTCTACAAACCAATTCACGTTGGTTATACAATTGTTGGTTATACACACACTCTGTTGGTTACGAAATCACTTTGTTGGTAGTAGAGTTCACATTTTGGTCATAAAATCACTTTGTTGGCTATAAAATCACTTTGTTGGTCATAAAATTCACTTGTTGGTTATAAAATCACTTCGTTGGTTATAAAATTCACTCGTTGGTTATAAAATTCACTCGCTGGTTATAAAATTCACTTTGTTCGTTGCTATTCAGGCCAAATCACTCGCTCAGTTCACTTGTCTACAAACCAACTCGTTTCACCCGTTGGTTCGTTACTCTACAAATCAACTCGCTTCGCTCGTTGGTTCGTGGTTATAAAATTGTCGACTTATACAAACCAACCCACTAATTTCATTGGTTGACCAACTACAAACCAACTCGCTTCGCTCGTTGGTTCGCCCGTTGGTTTGAAAACTAAACTAAAGATCAAAAGCCTGCACCATTTGCCGACCTACAAAGATGGAAAGTTAACATCGTTAACCTCCGTCTTCTTCGCTGGGGCCTTGCCTCTGGCAGCACCCTTGAAGTTGCCTCTGGAGCTCTTGCCCTTGAAACCACCCCTGGCACCCTCTCTAGGCTTTCTGTCCTCAAAAACAGGCTTGGAGTCCGCAAAAGTCGCGTCAAAGTCCAACAACTTCTTCTCCTTGGTCACCTTGACCTTGTTTTTCTTGGTGGAGGTGGCGGAAAAAAAGGCCTCCTCCTCCTTCTCGAGCTTCTCGGCGTTGGCCCACTTGTCCTCGTGGCCAGAGTTGGCCTGTCTGGTGACAGTGGCCTGGCCCAAACCCTGCTGCTTCACCTCCAACTCGGCAAAGTAGTCGGAAAGCGACTTCTTTGGTGGGCCCTGCTCAACAGGCTCCTTGGCAGCAGCCTCCTCCTCAAGCTCCTCCAAAGCATCGGCAGTGCCTTCTTCTTCACCGTCAACACGTCCCTCGGTGTTGTTGCCCCAACCCTGGTTCACCTTCTTCTTCGAGTCGCTCTTGTTGCTTCTCGAGTGGCGGTCAAAGGGTCTCTTGGTGTGCTTGGAGGCAGTCGATGCTGGAGGAGCAACAGCCTTGTTGTCAATCTTGGTCTTGAACGCGGCGTCGTTACCGGTGGCCTTGACCCTCTTCTTGTTGGCCCTGGCTGGGTCAGCAGAAGCGGGAGCAACATCAGCCTTCTTCGACGAGGTGTTCTTCTTGACAATTTCCTTGGGTGGCAAGGTCACAATCGAGTCATCCTCGACGTCGTTACCCAACAAATGGTACAAGTTCTTTTTGTTAGTATTTTATGTTTTGGTGTTTTATCTTTTGGTGAGTGTTTTATCTTTTATGTTTTATGGAGCTCTTATGATTTATGGTCAGTTTGCTGTAAAATCGACGAACGTCGAAATTTGGTCACTCAGTGGGGAGGTGAGGAAAAGGTAGTGAAAGTAGTACGACAATGATGACAATGATGGGAAAGAGTGCTCCATATGGTGTCTCCATATTGATACCAGACCTCTACCACATCAGGTCACTTCATAACTCAATTGCCCATACTTTCCTCCCTCTTGCCGCCATTCACGCCGCCCAATGCAAATCAGACTGGACGGCTGCAAAAAGGACCCACGGCCAAAACAGCTCCATTTCCACGCCACAAATCACACCAACCACCCAATTAGCCCTCATGGCTGCTCTCCCTACTTACTTTGTTTTGAAATGACATCTTTCGTTCAGTTCTTCAGCGTAGTTTATTCCAACAAATGTAAAATTTTTTCTGCTTTTTTGGAGGTGAACGACTGAAAAATTTGAGCTTGCTTACGAGAATGTCGGAGGGTGGTTGCAAGCGCGGGACAATGTCGTTTGGGCTGGGTAAAGCAGGGCACGGTGTGTAAACGGGGGTCCGACTCCACAGAAAGTACTGGATTGGGTCGGGAGTATGGGGAGGGTCGTGGTGGTGGTGGAATAGTATAGTGACTACTGTGAGTTGTGAAAGAATGGTGACCACAGATCAATCTTTCGGTACCGTTGTTTGGTCGCACGAGCGTACGCAACGGGGTATCTATCGTGTGATAGGAACTGAACGGTATACTGGGAGTGGTTGGGCTGCAAATTGCGAGATTTCGGTGCAGAAATGGAGTGGAATGGATGTTTATTAGGGGGAACGTGGTGGAGGTGTAGTAGAGGGGGGGATATTAGAGGCAAATTTAATGTGAATGTAATGTGAAGTATAGAAGAATTGGGATAAGAATGGAAGAGTGGATATAAGTTAGGGGGAGGTGCGTGACAATAGGAGTGAGTTTGTGGTTGGGGATTGTAGAGTGGTGGGAGATTGTAGAGTGGTGGGTGGTGTTTGTGGGTGGTGGTATGGTTGTGCTGGTGGGTTTGTGTTGGAGGTGTATTCTAAGGGTTTGGATGGTAAGCAAGTGGTTTGCAAAGTGGTGGGTCTTAATCTGTAAATGAAAAGATTTATTAGATTTACCTTCATTAAGAGAAGTAAAATTTACCTGACTTAACACTCTTTGACCGTTTTGTTCCAGTTTCAACAAGCTGAACCAAAACGAATACAATTTTCAAGTACTTTCGGTGTTCCCTAAGAAATTAATCCCTCAATACCCTGGCAATCTAAAAACTGTTAAGGTGCCAATTGTGATTGCTTCTAGCTTTTGGGATCTTACTGAAACATGGCTCTACTGCTGATCTTAAACATCGAATGATAATCAGAAGCCAACAGGCCACGACACACTCGGGTGATGGTGCAATGGTGAGCAGATTTGAAAATAAGGTCTGGAGAGGTTTTAAGTTATGTGTGCGTTAAAGTTAGAAGCCAAGAACATTTTTTATTACGATGCTGTGGAGTCGACACTCTCTTCATAAAAAAGGAGCAGTTACAATAACGGTAAGATCTGAAGAAATCATCCACGGCAGATCTCTGATTGTCGATTCTTCTGAGCGAATCCATCAGCTAAACATTCAGAGCAACCTATTTGGGTGTAAATTTTTGCAGCCATTTTAATACCCTCTACCCCATAAGCAGTGTTAATGGTAGTTGGAATTTCATTAGGTCGAACTGGATCTGTGAAGGAGAACCAACAGGGCCTGGAGATTGCTCTGCAGTGACTGTCGACTGTTTACTTGTTTATCAAGTGCTGAATTCTATGGTTATTCACTATACTTCACAAATACATTCCCCTGTGGAATTAAAATAACTTAGATTTGGCTTGGAAGCATTGTACTTCGTTCTTCTAAACATCCTTCTACATTGCCATTATTCCCTATTCTTCAAATTTAAATAGAAACTTGTGTAATCTTTTAGTTGTGTACGTGTATAAAAAGTTTCGATGGTATTGTCAGTTAAAAGGTTGATCAACAATGAGATACAAGTACCGTTGTCACGTTTATCATTAGACTTGATCAACCTACTTTCCACAAATTTTGCAGTCAGTCTTAAGTTGACCGATATTAACGATTTTTCAATTCTAAGTTTCAGAAAAGTTGAATTGTGGAACACTGGCTAGCAACTTCTGAAGTCAGAAGAGGTCGCCAGTTCGAACAGCGCAAGTGGTTTAGTGGTAAAATCCAACGTTGCCATCGTTGGGCCCCCGGTTCGATTCCGGGCTTGCGCATTCTTTTTGCTTCCTAGGTTGATATAAGGTATAACAGCAAAGCCGTTTGATGTACAGATTTATGGATGTCTGTTGAAGAGATTTTCGTTGAAAATTAAAGAATTGACTGTTCTGATTTTTTCAGAAAAAAATGCTCTTGTTTATTTGACTCCTATCGCATTGATATGATGTCAATTGACCTTGATCATTCCGAGATCCAGATATCTTTGAGAGGTCTTTCTTCTCAAATTGAAATCCAGCATGCGTTAACTTTCTTTGAATTTTGAGAAATTTTTGATTAAAGGAGAGTCTGAAATGGATTTGCAGCCATTTTATGGCACTTTAAATTAAATTCAATAAACGTCGCTGAGACATTCGTTGCAATGATTTTAAGTTTTAATGATGGTCATTGAACAAGTGCTCCTTTTGTTAAGATAGTGATGTGGTGGTGATTCTCGGACTCAGTTTGGTGAATGGAGAAGCATATTCAAAAAACTCAAATTGCCGTTACCTTACAACAACTCAGATTAAATTATTAGCTTTATTGAAGAATGGTTACGAAAACGTTGTTAATCTATTATCAGAACTGATCCTTCCTTTTCCAGTTTAAAAATTCTCACCAAACAAGTAGTTTAACTACCCGTAAGTTCCAATTTTATCAAAAACTAAAACTGAACCTTTGATCTATATTATCTTTCAGGGTATTATAATGCTACACATTATCTGCACCCACCTATATCTAAAACAATAGGCAGATCATTTATATACAACATCCTGAACAACAGTAACCAGAAGTCCATTCAACCAAGAAATTTTATCTTTATCCAACCATATTCTCCAACTCACGAAAACTACACCCACAACAAACAATCTCTTTCATACAATTATATTAGTTATACATTCTACTTTTCACTCACAAACACCTCACCCACCCTAGTCAAAAACGTCCGAATTGCCAGCCTCAAATCCGCAGACATGCTCTTCAGGAACAACAGCAACGTCAACTCATACATCGCTGGGGTGTACTTGACGAAATCAGCATCGTCCAACTCGACGTATCCCTGGAAAATCTCCACAATCACAGGCTTCCAGATGGCTATGGTTCTCTGCTGGTTGGACTCGTCGAAGTCGCTGTACCTCTGCGTAATGCTGTTGCACAACGGCATTATAGTGCCCATAATAACCTGTTTAGCGTCGGTGTCGGTCTTGTCGTCGTCACAGTACATGCGGAACATGATGTTGATGAGCACCGCCAGCGACAGCAGCTCCTGCTTGAACAAGTTGGAAAAGCGTTCGATAACTCGCGCATTCCACAACCGCATACGCAACGCATAATCGTCGTTGAACTTCTTGGCAAAGTTGTAGCTGATGAGTAGCAAATCTGCCAACTTCAACAAGTGCTGTTTTGGAACAGCTTCGTAGAAAACATCGTTCTCGAACAACTCTGACAAGGTTTGGATCAACAACAATTGTAGCACACTCTTCAACACAATCAGCGATTTTTCTTTGGTCTTGCGTAAACGAGTATCGTTATCGTCCTGGGACTCGGGCTCCAAGAAGTCGTCATCTTGTGGACGGCTCATTGGGTCGCTGGTGAACAACTCTTTCGCAGTAGTCAAATCAAACAATTTAGAAACACTGTCTACAATCTTGTCCCAGTGTTTGGTTTCAAATTTCGCAGCATTGTCAACCAACAAGGTGGATAAACACTCGCGACCAATGCTTGCTATGGTGTCGTTTTCCTGGCATATGCACGAAATGATCAAGTTCAAGTATCCGTCCAACATGTTGCTCAAAGATTCAAAGTAGTGGGTGAACAAATCGATCATTCCTTTCAATGCTTGGATCAAGGTGGTTGAAAGCCAGACAGAAAGCTTGTCGCTGGTGTCGTCGATACTCAATTCCCAGATGTTCAACACACCGAATATTGGAAACAACAACTGGTGGCAGATCAACTCCCAGAACTCCAATTCAAAGTACTCACCGTATTCCATAAGAATTGTGAACAAGTAGGTCAACGCACGCGAACGCACCTCCAATTCTTCTCCAGTCATGATGATATCGTGGAATCCAAACAAAACAGGGAACCACAACTTGACCATTTCGTCTTTCAGGTCTAAATCGACCTTGGTTTCGTTGATTAACCTCAGAAGCACATCAAGTGAAAGCAAACTAGCCTTTTGAAACTTTTCGTTCTTGGCGAGTTCAGTGAAACACACCACCAAATCAGAAAAGGAGTCCTGTGCACGAACTTCTTCAATGTACTCCTTGTTGATCCAGTTGGCCATTTTGTAGGACTTCATCACCATACTCTCCTTGTTTCCCTTAGCTGCGGCAGTCAAAACACCAAAGATAGTCTTCCAGCCGGACCTGATGTTGGGTGCACGCGCAAGAACCATGTTGTTGACGCACTCCAATACCATATCCTTGACCTCCAAAGAGTCATTGTGCACGATAACATGCTCGAACGGCTTCAAAAACTCCTTCTGGAACTTGAAATGAGCCAACTCTTCAATTTCCAAGAAACGCATCGACAATTGACGCAACGAGTCCAAAGCCAAGAACGAAATCACCAGGTTCGAGTGGCAGCCAGCATTGTTGAAAATGTCGCCCATTACTGCCCACAATTGAGACCATTCAAGACGAATACGGTTCATGTTGTAGTAACAGATGTCAACAACCTTCTGCAAGGAAAATGTTCTTGGGTTGTTGCTTTGACCCAGCAGCTCGATTTCCTCAAAAGCGACCTCAGATAATGCTTTCACGAAGGAGACGATATTTTCACCAGATAACTGTGAACTGTTGGTGAACACCTTGTCGATAGCTACTTCCAACTCGGTTTTGCTCAAGAGTTGGGCAGCATACGCATTCAAGTGCTGGTTGTGGAATCTGTTCAGGGCATTTTGAGACGCAGTTGGCTGGGAAGTGAACAGACTGAAGAAACTGGAGGAAACCCTAGTCGAACTTTCACCTGAACTACGGTTAACTAACCTTGCTACCGAAACATCAGGAATTGAATCCTGGTCAATTCCTTGTGCAATCAAGATCAATCTTTCCAATTGGGAAATCGATGTGAGTACTTGACCCCAGGAAGAACCTAAATTGTTACCCTCAGAAACACAAATATCCAACAAGATGTAAATCGCATCGACATTTTTCGCCTTCATTTCTTCATAGTTGTGCAAGTTTTCAAACTGGACAAGTGCACCAATAAAAGAAGTTCTCGCGTAGTCCAATTCAAACATACAAGCAATGCGAATCGACAATTTGATACCCTCCAAACAGGTTTTGCAGATTTCGTCTTCGTACTCCTTGAAAGGAGGAGTCAAACCCGCCAAAATGGACATCCACAAGGTGTCGAAAATCGACTTTACGTGGTGAATATTGGAAGCAGCATAGTATACGTTTTCGTCCTGCAGTCTTTTGCCCAAGTTGCGCATCAACTTTTCGGTCTTGGACGACATTTCCTTCAGCGCATGGCTGTATGCCTCACGGTTGATGTCTCTGGACCCAAAGAACCCAGACAGTCCAGCAGAAACCGCTATGTCACCGGCCAAAAGTGCTGCATGCTGTTCAGACTGCAACTTGATCTCGTTGCTCAGAATCTCATCGTATATAGCCTCCAAAAACTCGCGTGGCAAGTCGTCTCCGTCGTTGATCCCCGAGTTGTTCTTGATAAAGTCCTCCACAGGCATGCGTCTTTTGATTTGAGGTGAGTGCAAGTCTGTGTTGAGCATAATCACCGAGTACGCTAAAACGTAAGCTGCATCTGCGTTTCCAAACACAGATGGGTTGCCAACAACGTATCTCTCTGCGAATTTCAACATAAATCTGTCGATTTTTTGCGACTCTCCAGGTAATCTGAAGGCCTGTAAGAAACGGCGCATGGAGTCTACGAAATCAGTGTTTGCAAATTCTAACTGGTCGACAAACGCATGCATGATAGCTACGTTTTCCTCGTCGCCTTCACCCAAAAACTCACCAATCGTGGCCTTATCCAAGCCTTCTGTCTCCAACAAAAAGGTAGCAATGCTCAGAGGTTCGTTATCTGGAATAATGTTATTTTCCAAGAAGAAACGAATACCCTTTTTGCCCTTTTGGTTGAAGTGTCTGATACCCTCAACAAACGTCTTTTTGCGCTGTTTCCAGTTTTCAAACTGCTCAGGATCGTCGAAATCAGTCGCTTCTGCAAGCAAGTCGTTTCTGGAGATGCTGGTGGAGCTGTTTGAACCTGCTGTATCTGATCTGTTGCGTGTGAGATTCACTGCGGAGCCAATTTTGGACCCATTTCCAGTAGGAGTGTTGAGATTCATGCCCTTGTGTGCCCACAGGTACAAGGATCTCAAAAACGCCACTGAACACCCGATCGAAGTCATCTTCAAGGCGTGCTCCAACGGGAAAAGACTGTAGATTTCAGGCTCGGGCGGTTTCGACGACATCGTACTACTGGTGAGGTTGGCAATTTTGTTCACATCGTACACGGAAATGCCCACGCGTTTGTTTTCCTGGTATGCCTGTTTCTGTTGTGAGGTTGTATCGACTCTGATAAGTGATAATCTGGTCAAGTAGTCAATAATTCTTTCACAGATATTTGTTTGTCCATTGACACAGTCATAGTTGAGGTAGAATTCAATTATACACCTCGAATCGTTGCACAATCTTTCGATAATCGATAGCAAGTAGCGTTTTTGGTGGGGAGTTGATGTTTTCATCTCAGCCACCGGAAAGTATATTTCGTTCCAAATAACTGGAATCTCACGTTTGAACTCCGATCTCAAGTTGGAGATGATAACCCAGAAGATTTCCAAGGAAAGTTCAAAGACCGGTGCAATTGAGCTTGCTGCGTTTCTCGATAAAGTGAGGCCAATATACTGCCTGACCGCACTGATTAAACGTGTTTTTTCACCAGAGTTGGTAGCAGATAACACCACGTCGTGACTTAAAAAGATATCAATGTGGCCCTTGAGAATCGTGTGGATAATGTTCAACGACAACAATTTCGACCTGACCGAGTGGGATCGCATGTCTAAAGAGTCCGATTCCAACGGTTTGACGGAAAGTTTGCACATTGCTCTGAAGATCAAAAAGGCATCTTTGACACAGACGTCTTCCACGGTATCGGCAGCGTAATTTGCATCACCCTCATACGAATCGTCGTTCATCAACGTCTGCAAAGTCAACTTTTCTTGCGGTAAATCGTCGCGGCTTATAGTTCTGGATCCGCGGTTGGTGGGAGGCTTGCTCTTTTTGAAGATACTGCTATCTGTGATGCGCTGGAAGACCGCACCGATGACCTGGGTCAAAATACCCTGTGCTACTGCCTGGTTTCGTGCGCTCAAGGAGAAGATAAAAACATTGTATATCTGGCGCACGGCCTTGAGCAACGCAGCGCCGTGGCACGGCATCAAGAGCACGCTGTGCATCAAAGCCCTGACCACCTGCAACTCCAACTCGGGGTCGGTGCCCTCGCCCTCGAAACACGCGGCAATTACGTCCACCAGGCGGTCCGTGAGCTGCACGCGTGCGGTTTCGTCGTCGTACTGGACGTAGTCAAAGAGTTTGGCGAACAAATCGATCGCCGTGGACCGGACATCGCTGCTGGTGGAGCTCTCGCAGATGGTCTTGAGTGCGTCGAAAATCACCTCGGGACGTCTCACCAGCGAGTTGGTCAGCGAATCAATGGCTTTCTGCACCGCGTTCTTGAGTTCTTCGTTCTTTTTGATCGACTTGTGGGTCAACAAGCCTTCGAATGTTTTCTTGAAGATGTGTGAGTTGTCGATCACGATCGAGGTGGGTCGGTTTGGAGATGGAGGGATTGTTCCGTTTCCATTTTGAGTGTGATTTTCATGAACTTCACGGTTTTGTTGGTTTTCATGAACTTCACGGTTTTGTTGATTTTCGTGATTTTCGTGAATTTGATTTTCGTGGACTTCAGGGTTTTGGTGATTTTCCTGAACATGATTTTGGTGATTTTCCTGAACACTATTTTCTTGAATTTCCTGAACACGATTTTCTTGATTTTCCTTAACACGATTTTCTTGATCTTGATTTTTCTGAACTAGATTTTCGTGAGCATTCTCATCAACATGTTTTTCATTAAATTGATGAAGTTGATTTTCATGAACTTGGTGAACATCATTATTTTCGTGAACACTTTTTTCAGTTTCATAAAGTTGTTGATGATCATCTTGATGATTTTCTTGATCACCCAGAATTAAACTCTCATGTTTCTCAAATTTCTCATCCTGATCTCCGTTTTCTTGAGTATCACTCTTCTCATCAATATATCCTTGACCATTTTCACCATTACCATCAGTGTGTTCTCCACCAACCCCAGCACTACCATTTTCCACCTCCTCGTGGCCGATTTCGCTCGCTTTTTCACTATCTTTTTCACCGTTTGCAGCGCCCTCCGCGCCGGCCTCCGTCTTTCCCAAATCAATTTCCTCCATCTGCTCGGCCAAAACACTCGGCTCTGTTGCTTCGTCCATGTTATCTCTATACCTGGCAGCAGACTGTGTTACCCTCTGTTTCAAGCACAATTATCGGAGCGTCGATCGGTTGTTGAGGTGTTGTCTTTTAGTTTTTTTTACCGGAACGGGTTTGATTAGATCGGCGCTACCGGATCGTTGATTGGAGGGTTGTGTTGTTAGGATATTGAATGGGATTTGGTTGAGATTGATTGAGGTTGTATTGAGAGTGAGATTGAGAATGTGGCTGTGGTTACTGGCTTATATTGCTTGCATTTCTAACTTTTTTTTGATTGAGTATTTTGGTTTACTAAACCTATTGTTAGTAGATTGGGGTATTGGTATTATAAAACAACGTAAACGAGGATTGTACTCAGTTCTTAACATTGTGAACTGACCACATTAAACGGTTATTCAAGCATGGGCAATTTATGTTTGTACTTTGATGTAAGTTTATTTAGCTTACCCTTGAGGCTGAGTTTGTAGTGGTTATTCATTCGTTTATATTGAAGTTAGGAGGAGAGTTAAGAAAAGTTTAGCTGTATGGGCAAAGAAGTGTTAGAAGCTCAGCTGAATGTGCACAGAATCAATTTGAAAGTTATGGTTGTTTCTGTCAGTTGATATAGTCTGGTAGGGGTTTATTAATTGAGATCAAGAGTGAAGATAACAAGTAATCTGAATCGATTCTGAATCGTCAATGTTTTCACATTTGTTGTTGAGTGAGTCACAAGCCTAAGTTGCATGGATATATGTAATTAAAGATTGAGAAATGAAATTTGCAGCCAGTTATGGTTTGAAAGGTACACAAAGTCAATAAAGAACTTAAATAGCTAAAGAATTGAAAGAACGTGGTAAGAAGTCAATAATTGAAAGAACTTCAATAACTAAAAGGACTCATGAACCCAATAAGTTGCCAAAAAGACAAGAACTTCAACAGCTAAACAGACTAGAAGAACGTCAATAAGGAGAACAAGTTGGTATAAGTTTGATAGGTATACAGACTGAAGAATGTGAATGAGAAGTCAAATAGATTCAAAGAACTTCAATAGCTATACAGACTGAAAGAACTTTAACAGAAGTCAAAATGTTTTTACGAACTTCACTAAACAGACCGAAAGGCCACCAATAAGAAGCCCAACAGATTGAAAGAAGTAAAAGCTGACCACACAGAAAGAATAAAAAGCCAAACAGATTTTTAGACTTTCAATAGCCAAACAGAGTGAAAGAACGTAATAAGAAGCAAACAGATTGAAAGACATCGAAAGCTAAATTGAAGAACAAACTGAAGAACATCAATACAGTTAGATAGTTATAGGCATTTCCAAACGTGAATACTACAAAATCGAGTTGTGACAACTAGCGACAAGACGGTTTCTTAGTAGCTAATCATCAAATAACTCTAGAAAGTACATTAATATCAAATAACAGAGGAGTTAAAACTGGCTATTAGAGGTCCCAACTTCGGCAGATTTTCTGATCGTTCCATCTCCTAGTCAAACCCTATCAGCTTGACAACATATAACAAATCAATACCAAAACTACAAATCTTAAATCTCGAATATCTAATATCAATATATAATTAACAAACTAAAACTCAGACAACGCAACAGCAGTGGCCTGCAAATCATCGTGAGAAATAGAAACAGAAACATTCTTAACACCAACCTTGGAAGCAGCAGCCTTGGCAGAGCCTCCCAAAACAACCTGTGGAGCACCGTTGGCGTCACGGACAATCTCAATGTCGACCAAAGCAGCACCAGCACCCTGGGACTTAACACCCAAAGCCTTGAAAACGGCCTCCTTGGCAGACCAGGTACCAGTAAACGAGGCCTGTGGGAAAGACGACTTGCTGCAGTACTCAATCTCGGCAGCAGTGAAGTTGCGGGTGATAAAGGTGTCGTTGTCGACGTTGATCGACGCCAACAACTCCACATCCACACCAACACCCTTGGACGACTTGTTCAACGCGCTCAAGGCCTTGGCCGTCTGCTGCGACGACTTGGTCACGTACGACTCCTCGGACTGGATCTGCTTCTTGGTGAAGTTGTTCGAGTCCTTGCTCAAACGCACCAATGGGTCCAAGTAGACGTGCTGCTCCAACTCATCGGTGTATGGGGCGTGGTCCTTGGTGACAAACATGGTGTTACGGGTGATGGCGTTGTGCATGTAACGGTAGGTTCTCTTGTTTCTGGCAGTGACTCTCGAGGCATAGTCGTTGTAGGTAGCGTTGTCCAATACCGCGTACAAGTAGTCGGGGTGGATAACGACAGCCTGCGCACCCTTTTGTCCAAAACCGAACGAAGTGACCGAAACAGCCTTGATACCGTCAGTCTGGATGGAACGCGATGGGAACAAGACGTTTTCGTAGTTTTCCAAGAGCTTGTCGACATTGTC
The DNA here is from genome assembly GCA_030556545.1 of Kodamaea sagamina. Taxonomy (NCBI): domain Eukaryota; kingdom Fungi; phylum Ascomycota; class Pichiomycetes; order Serinales; family Debaryomycetaceae; genus Kodamaea; species Kodamaea sagamina. Next base: position 647,705 of record JAKTUG010000004.1, read on the forward strand.
GGCGTTTCTGTTACCTGGAACAATACCAGAGTGCAAGATCTGGAGCGCACCGTTCAACATCCACGCACCAGCAGCACCCTTGGGGTGACCCGTCAAGTACTTCTGGAACACACCAAACACTGGGTTACCTTCGGAACGACCCAAGTGCTTCATCATCTCGTTGATGGTGGCGGTTTCGTTCTTGTCGTTGGCCTTGGTAGAAGTACCGTGGAAGGAAGCTACATCGAGGTCGTCGATACTCAAGTTGAAGGCAGCCAAAGCACCTCTCAAAGGAGCGATTCTAGGGTCGGACTTGTAGAAATTGTTACCCCATTGTTTCTTGGCCTCGCTGGTTTGACGCTTGGCCTCACGGTTGATCTCCTCAGATCTCTCGGTCAAGAAATCGGTGATGGAGAAGTCAGCACCGTACTCTTCCTTAGCCAATTCAGCTTCCTCGCTCAAGTAGTTGAGTTCGGATTCCTTCCAGCCAGTGATTTGGTTCAATCTCTGCTTCAATTGTCTGGATCTGTACTTGATGTTCAACATCTGCGATGGGAACTTCAAGTTTCCGTGGTGTTCTCTGGCAGTGGTCAAAATACCCTTACCTGGAGCAGGAACAGATCTACCAATCTTGTCGGAAGCAGTGGCAGTCATCGCCAAAACACCGTGGATAGGAACACCCATTCTGATGGCCAAGTCGGCAGACATAATGACCTGGATACCAGAACCTTGGGCCTCCATGAACCCAGATCTGGTGGTGGTGGTTGGTCTCGACATGTCTCTGGCAGTTCTACCGTTTTCAAATTCAGTGTTGGAGTTGGAAGTGGCGTTCATGTTACCGAACTCATAAGAACCTTCCTCCTGGAAGTCGTCGTAACCACCCACAATACAGATCTTGGCCTTACCGGACAAGATGGTGTCGATACCGGTGTCAACTGACTCGATAGCGGTGGCACAGGCACCAACAGGCGTCTTGATAGGACCAGAAGACGAAAGCAACAACATGTTCACCCACGCGGACATGGTGTTGATGAACGATTCCTGCAAGATATCGTTCTGGACGGGTCTGTCGGCGTATCTGTCCTTGAACATGCCCTTCAAGGCAGACACACCACCCATACCGGAACCAGAACAGTTACCCACTTCGGAAACGTGCACATACTTGTAGAACTCGTATGGATCGGTGACACCAGACGAAAGCAAGGCCTCAACGGTGGAAACCAACACGTACAACGTGATGGGGTCGACCTGCGCAATGGTATCTTCAGGAATACCGTAGGTACGAGCATCCCAACCGGTTGGAATTTGACCAGCAACCAATCTGTCGAATCTCAAGGCCTTTGGAATGTACAAGGTGGCACCCTTCAAGATTCTGACGGTGTACTCACCACTACCCTCAATTTCAAACGCCTCACACTTGTCGCCGTGCTCCTGCTTGTACTGGTCTGCGGTTTCCTTGGAAGCCTCAAATGGCTCCAAGTCGTGCTGGATGACAACTTCCTGGATAAAGTGCTTGTTCTTAGGGTCGTAACCGTGGAACAACTCAGGTTCCACCAATCTGATACCAGCATGGTCCAAAATCTGCTCCTCGTACTTGGACTTGATCTCCTTGTCTTCAACAGGGGTCTGGGTCTTGGCATCGATCCAACCAGTGTATGGCTTACCCTTCAAGTTACCGTTGTGGTACTTGATCATGCCCATGATCCAGGCCATTTCAATGGCACCCTCCAAGGAAAATTCACCGTTGGCTTCCATCTCCCATCTGGTTCTGGCGTTACCCCATGGACCAACTTCAGCAAAACCGGTCACAACAATGACCGATTCCAAGTCCAACATGCCTTCCAACTCTGGAGACAAGTCTTTGATCTCCTTGTAGGACTTCATGGTTGGGAACTCAAACTTCATGTTGGACCTTGGCTGGACGGTGACCTTGTTGTGGTGGGCGTCGATGTTGGCACCGTTGACAACCTTCTCTTCGATGGAGGTTTCGATGGAGACCGCTCTTCTGATGTCGGAGCTCTCAAGCAAGTCGTTTCTCAACTTGGAGGTGAAATCCTTCAAGTTTTCAATAAACTGCAAACCACCGTTCAAGTCAGCAGTGATTGGTTCCTCCTGACACAACTGAATGATTTGTGGAGTCATCAAACCCAAGATGTTGAAAGCCATTTCCTTTTGCGAGAAGGTTCTGACACCCAACTTCTCGATACCTTCAGCAATGATGTTGTTGCCACCCATTAAACCAGTACCTCTGGTCCAACCGATGATCGCACCACAGATGGTCAACTTGGTGCCCCAGTCTTCAGAGTACCATCTGTTGAACAAGGTTTCCAACGAGATCTTGGACTCCGAGTACAAACCGTCGAAACCAAAGGTACCGTGGTTTGGAGACAAAGGCAAGATACACTGAGCAGGTCTGGTATCGGTGGTCTTTCTTGTCTTGACCGCACCCAACAACCTTAACAAGTTGGTCAACATGATTCTGTGGGCAAACTCCGACTTGGAGTCGATGTTGTCCAAACCGTTACCGTTTTCTGGAATAGCGGCGAAAGGAATGATAACATCCAAGTCCCAGCCCAAACCACCTTGCTTGGGGTCATCGTAAATGTACTTGACCAACGCATCAACATCCAACTTGGAACCCTGGTTGAATGGAACAACTGTCAAGGTGGAACCAGCAGCACCGTATCTTGAGTACATGGTCTGGTAGTACTCAGTGACCTTCTTGGAGAATCTGGAGGTGGTGACAATGACCTTGGCACCACCGCTGATCAAACCCTGCAAGATCTCGGCACCGATGGAGCCGACACCAGCACCGGTGACCAAAACGTGCTTGTCCTTGAAGGTCAAACCGTTGACGGCAGCGCTCTCCAAGCCGTCCAAGTAGACGGACGACAACTTTTTGTCGTACTCCCAGCCGTGCTTGGATTTTCTCTGGATGTTCAAGAATGGGATGGTTTCTGCGGGAATGTACGAGGAAACAGGCTGCAAAATGGAGGTTTTGTCTGGCAAAGAAGCAATTTCGTCGTCATCAGAAGCAGTAACCAACTCTTCTTCGTCTTCCGAAGGAGTGGAGGTACCGGTACGGTTGTCCAAAACCGACTTGGTGGATTGTTTAGTTTGAATCTCACTCGAAGTTTCAACAAAGTTAATCAACTGATCATAAACCTTTTGAAGCTCCAACTTGTTGCTCTTGGACGCCTGCTTGGAAATGGCCTTGTAAACTCTGGCCAAGTCCTCCTGAATGGTGGGCTGCTCAATCTTGGACATTTCTCCACCCTGGGCCATTTCGTAGACGTATTGTTCAAACTTTCTGACGGAATCCTTGTTGGTTTCCTCGTAGACAATCTTTCCTCTGGCGTCGACGGTCGTTTTTGGACCGGTAATCTTGGAAACGTCCTTGTAGACAGGGTCCGCACCCAAAACCTGCTGGCAGTTGTCAATCAACATCTCACCCAACTTTTTGGCCAAGTTGTAGGTCTCACCTTTGTCGGCAGGGCAGTGGTCAATGTGATACTGCATGAACTTAATCAAGGTCGGGTTCGATCTGTTCATAATCTGGATACACTGGGAAATGGTTTCTCTGTCGACAGACGTCAACTTTCCAAAGATAATGTCAAACCACATGGACAAAACGTCCTGTCTGGCCCAGTTCCAGTAGGAGTCGTAGGTTCTGGACTTCTTGCTGCTGAAAGTGGGCTTGATACCCTTTGCGTAGAATTCGCCGTGTTCGGCCTCCCACAAGTCCAATTCCTTCTGCAATACCGCGGTGGCCTCCTTTTCCTTGATGTGCTGCTTGGCACCCTTGTTCAAGTCGACCTGCAAGTATCTGGCCAAGACTTCCAACTGCTGCTTGGCCAATCTTCTGTTTTCCTCGCTCAAGGCGTCCAAAGCAGCCGAGTCGACCACCGCACCGCCGGCACCGGCACCGGCACCGCCTGCTGCGGCCGCAGAAGTGAGCGAAATGCCTGCGATTCCTGCGTATTTCGTCGAAATGGTGTCCAAAAACTCCTTGGCCTCACCCTCACCACCCAAACGAGCAGCAGGTTCGTTCGCCAAAGCAACCAACAAAACAGAATCCTGTCTTCCTGGCCCAAATCCATATCTGGTTTCCAAGTACTTTCTGGCAGTGGTGATGGAAAATCCACCAGGCATCTTGGACGAGATTAATCTGCCAATAAGTGAGGTAGAAGTTTTACCCAATTGTCCATTGAAAGTGTCTTGGAATTGTTCAGCCAATTCGGACAATGGAGTGTCTTCTGGTTTTTCGGGAGTGGCACCGAATTCTTTGCCCAAGTCACCCAAGATTTCGTTTTGAACGGTGGATTTACCGTTGACCAAGTCTTTGATGGCTTTTGACATGGGGATGGATTCCAAAGGTTTTTTCAACTTTTGGGCGACGAGAACGTGGAGAATGAGAGCTGCGGTGGTTGGTTCGTCAGAAATTGCGGCAGCAGGACCAGAAGATGGTGCTGGTGTTGCGACAGCAGCAGCAGCAACAGGAGCAGCAGTAGCAGCAGCAGGTGTTGCTTCAACAGGAGCAGCTTCAGCAGCTGGAGCTGCCTCAACAGGGTCTGGAGTGTAGTAAATCTCCTTAGCATCCTTCGAGTAACACAACACTTGACGCTGCAACGACAACGCAGCATCGTACGACTCGTATTTAGCCTTGATAGTTCTCGAGGCCATACCTGCCAAAGTTGGCGATGGACCAACCTCAACGACTCTTTCCGTATTATGATCCTTCAAAAAGACGTCTTGGGTCTCGATCCATCTGACTGGCGAGGCGAATTGGTACGCCAACAACTCGGTCAACAAGGTGTGCGACAATTGTTGTTGAATTTCAGGCTTCATGGTGGTATTAGTGAAGGGAAATGGTTGTAAAATTGTAGGATATCTGGTGGTTTATATATTTTTGGGTGCGAAATGTTGGAAATGCGCCAACAAAAAGTTGACTAAAAGGGAAGAGTAAAGAAAGGAGTGAGAGAGAAAAGGAGGAGGAAAGAGAGAAGTGTGGTTGGGTGTGGGTGTGGGTGTGTGTATGGGGATGTGTATTGTATGAGGTGTGTTTGTTTCAGGTGTGTGAAGAACATCGGTGGAGTGGTGGGAGTGGCAGACGTGTTTCTGGTTGTTTGAGATTGGTTTGCACAAAATCAGAGATGAGAAGGTGCAAAAAAATGTTGGTTGTTGGGATTAAGAGTGAAAAAAGGCTCTACATTAAAGTACATTAAAGGGTACTAAGGTAGTGGTTGAGTATAGTGGTTTGGATGTTGATGGTAATGGTATGGGCATATATGAGTGATAGGTTATATTGGATGATAGTGATGAGTATGTTGTGATGGTAAAGATGAATGTATTGAGATAATACTTTTGAACATTATGAAGAGATGATAATGAATATTATACAGAGATCATAATAGATGGATATATTGTGATGATATTAGACGGGTGTAATGAGTTGATAATGATATTAATGAATGAGTATATAAGGATGGTAATGAATGAAATGTTGATGATGAGAGATGAATATCTTGAGATGAGATTGATGAATATTAGATGATATGATAAATATGTGCCTTCCCTTCATTAATCTGACTTTAAAGAAATTTATTTAGTTCGAGTACTCAAAACAAAATAGTTGATGTCTAATTATTGGGTAGGTTCTTTTGTAATTCATATGTTCTTCCAAAAGTTCATGGAAATTAGAATGGAACCTCACAATCGATCACAACGTGCTAAAAGATACCGAATACTCTAGTAGAATATAAACCAATCCACAAGAAAACTCTTTATTCAATAATAGTCACTCAACACAACCCTTAACCCTCTTATCTCTCCTTAAACTTAATACTCGTTTTGTCGCCAAAACTCTTTGGGCTCGGCGATTGGTGAAACTTTTTTTGGTCTATTGTGAGCCCTTTTGGCCAACAACGCGAGTTGCAGCCAAAAACCGTTGACGAAAAAACGGTTGGTTTTCGTATTTTAGTTAGTGCCTAAGAGATGCAAGAATCTCCAGCATTAAATGGGCACTAATAAACACTGTTTTGGTTAAGCCTAAAAAGCTTTCTTGGGTTTAGCTGCTCAGTTCCTTTCTAGTTGGGAAAATCAAATTAGTTGGCTTGGAACTGAAGCTTTTGGGTATTATCGGACATGTTGTGTGTGCTTGTTTGGCCTTGCAATCCAAATAGTAGAGTAGGTATGGATTGGCCAGAGCCTATTGCTCTGGTGAGTTAGATTGTCAGGGTTGGGGTTGGGTGAACTCGCAGATTTTCTCACACTGAACAGCTAAGAACGGTCTCCAAGCCTCATAAGCTGATTAGGTCACTGGATTTCTCGTGGTTGAAGCATGAGGAGCTGGCCCAGGCGGTTGTAGAGTATTCTATTTTGGGTTCATTGGATGGTAATACTAGAAATGTCCATTAGTCTCTTACTCTGAAGATCTGAACCTAATTTCTTTACACCGCACTCAGAATACTTGTCTTTGCTTTTCTATCTTCTCTGTTTACTCATTGAACTGATTAAAAGGGTGTAACTTTACTAGTGCTCCGAATTATCCATGCGTTTCCTTCTCTGTTTTCTTCCTTCAGTAGATTTAAGATATTCTTCCTTGATGTTTTCAGAATCTAGATTCTAAGTAACTTGAAGTTATGGTTTTTTGATATTCGTAGTATCTTGATGGTCTATATACGTTCCTTACACCTCTCCCAAACCCTGAATTCCAATGTGAGTATTTCCACATTATCTGCAGAAGAATGTAAATATTTCTGAGAAAGTGATTACTTTCAGATTATTCTAAGAATTTAATACTGCCGTGAAATTGAGCATCTAAAGAATTTAGAACTGTCTATGAAAGTGTTTTCTTCCTTGAGTCTTAAGAAGAGTGTAAAATGTTCTGTGGATCTTCTTTCATGGACTTTAGCTTGTTTTCTTATGTCAGCTCCTCTTCGTTGCACACTATAAGAACTCTCCTATAAACTGAATTCTTCCAATGAAACACATCTATACCCGGGCAGCATATTCGTACGTATTCTACCAACTCTCTGTCACCTTGAAGTAAGACAGCTTCAAAAGTTGAGTTTTGCAGCTACTTCCTAAAATGGGCAGGCAAAGAATTTGCGATTTATGATACTAAATATCAATAGAAAAGTAAGTGAATGAAGACGAAATAAATCTTCTTCTCACTATATAGTTTTCAAAAACCGGTAACCAAACCAGTCAACTAACACTTCACGTTCAATCATAACTGTATGTCGCCCGATTGAAAAAAATGGAAAATTATTAAAATATTGAAACACAAGAAGAGTAGCAGCTTATTCTCCCAAATAAAATACCTCCTCAACTCCATAACATCTTCCATTACACAATTCCCTAACATCTTCCATTCACACCCTCCTCTCTTACATCTTCCATTCACACCCTTCTCTCTTACATCTCCCTCCTCCTCATTTCATCACTCTCCCATCTCCAACCCTATTTCATTACCCGGACACACAAATCATATATAAACCCCCAAAATCCATTTTTTCACAAACCACCGAAGCTTAATGCCTTCCATCTACCCTGATTATATTCGTTTATTTTCAGCTAAACGTGGTCAACGGGAACACTTTTGCTTTGGCATACCAACGATCATTTCCACCCTGTCTTGGTGGCCTAGTGCCAGTGTGGTACCAAGTCGGGACTATTTTACTGATCTACATCTGTAGCTAAAACTTGTAAGTCTCTTCTGTTAAGACTGTAAAAGTTGTAAGGTTATCTTTCCACCTGTTGAACAGTCGGTGTATCTACACCCTGTAAGAATACTGATGCGAGTTGTGCAACACCTCAAACGTTTGCAAGCCTTTCACAGCCAGTTTGAAGTCATAGGAGTAGTTTCTGAACTGATTTGCTACTGTTTCGGTGGTATGAATATGGTGAATAGACTCGTAGTAGTTGAGGAAGTCGCGGTGGATCAACGTATCGAACTTGGCATGCGGTGCTGTCGATACACCTGTGTCGACAATCTCCACCACCATCTTTTTCACGTTTGTATTGCCCAATTTCAAAAGCCGGAGCAAGTTCGATATGTAGTGCCTCTTCACCTTCAATTGGAGCCGTATTAAGTTCATATGTGCTACGGTATTGCAGATTGTACACAACTGGAGGTTCGTTGGAACTGCCTCCAATGTAAGCAGCTGCAATTTTTTGCACCCACCAACGGTTTCAACAGCCTTGTCCAAAAAGAGTTTAGAGTCGGCCGTGCCCATACTTAAGTGTAAATGCAGTATTCTCAAACTTGGGAGCCACCGAAATAGCTTGTCGAGAACCAAACTGCCCGTGCCCAACTCATTCTGGAAGTTACTCACTTGCAACTTCCGCACCAGCTGCAAATTCGGTGCAATAACCTCCCATATGTACTTTTGACGTTTGACTCTCTTGACACCATTTTCGGTTTCGTAGATCAACTCTGCGCAGTCTATCATTTTGAACGTGAAGAGCTGGTTCAATTCAATGTTTCTGGATAGTGAAATAGCATCCCGAGTTGAAATAGCTATGTTTTGTAGAACCAACTCACTCAAATTTAATCTGGTAAAAGTATGCACAACTTCTTCCAACACCAACAGTTTGTTGTACAATGCTAACTTATCAACCTTATCACCATGACTAATATTTAAACCATTCTCACTAAAGTCCCCTAACCTCAACCGTCTCAAATCGCCGAGAAATAAACGTTCATTCAACAATAAGTTACCATCTAGCACGGCCAAACGCGTGTTGCTCACCAATAACTCCAGAGGCAACTTAAATGCCTCGGTGAGCCAGTAGAACTCTCTTAAGTTTGTACATTGTGGTAGCAATCTGCGTAGGTTCTCCAAAAGAACATATTGTCCAATGTCTGGAATATGCTTATCAAACCTAATCAGCCGTATGCAATTCGTTTGCCCGCTTTTCTTGAAGAACAAGTTGAGTGAGTACAAGGACGATATCTGGGTTCCATGCTCACAGATGGGCGAATATTGTAACAGCGAAGTGTACACCTTTTTCTCTGAATTGACAACGATGCCGTGGTGCAACATTGGTTGTACCAACCTGTGAAGTCCCCAGCAGGTTTTAGACAAACTGAGCAAGTCATTCTGGTTGAGCTGCAAAGCAACCAACTCGACTATTTCGCTGGGAAGATCGAGCATTAACCTGTGAAATAGCGGAACCCATCGAATAAATATATCGAAGAAAAGGTCCGTATCGGTAATGGTTGCAATTTTTCTTGTATTGCATAAACGAGAGTGAGTTTTGTACTTATTGATCGCCGAGTATGGAGAAGAGGGAGACGGACAAAAATGGACAAGAGGAAGACGGACTATACTGCGTTGAACAGGAGAAGATCTCAGGGAGGTGGCTTGAGATTTTCCGTTGGTGAGGTAAAAGTTGATGGGGTGCCTTGGTCGAACAGCTAAAACAAGACAAGCAGTGGTGGTGGTGCCTATTGGCGAAACACCTTTTGCGTCTATCCGATCTCTGGGGTATGTGTGGATACGAATTTCTTTGAATGAGCAAGAATTATAGGGATATTGCGAGATTTAGGATGTTCAACAAACAATAGAGGTTTGTTGGAAGCATATTACAGCTTAGTGGATATCATTAGGAGGAGAGTTGGAAGGATGAAGAAACAGAGTGAATGCTTGGAAGCTTTGAGTTAAGGGAAGTAGTTACGGGCTGATCAGAAGAAGGTCTAATATTTAAGTTGAATAGGGAACTGGGGTTCAGTAATCAACCTGATATATTGGGTTGAGAGTAAAATGACTCTGATCTTATTTTGATAGAGAACTCAATATGAAGTTATTACTGGTATATTCAAACGTTCAGATATGAGGTTATTAATGGTATATTCAAGTGTAAAGGTAATTTCTTGGAGATTTGAAAGGTAATTAAACAGATTTGACCAGAGATGTTCAATTTAAAAGATCCTACGCTAACAGTTTTCTATTGAGTTCGACTCCAACAAATCTCAGATGTGTCTCAAATTAGACTCAGTTTTTGCTTGACGGTACTATATTTCCAAACCGAGCCAACCGATATTCCCAGTTATTTTAGCTTTCTAATGGATTAGTAAACTAACATGAGATTTTCTTGAGGGTATCATGTTTTCAGACCGAGTTAACCGATATCAGCAGGCAGTGCTAGTTTCAATGTTTTTGCAGCCACAAGAATTGTCAGCAAATTTGTATTGGGAAGCTGCAGAGATTCTGTAGAAGTTTGACATTCCAGAGGGAGTTGTTGATAAAGAGTAATGGGTATCTAGTGGTTTCTTTACGATCTTCTAGAATAGAATATATTTTGGGAGTTTCATTATATTTAGAAATTGGGTGCAAATTTTTTTGAAAATAGCTTTAGAACTTTGAACCCAGGTAGTACTCCTTCGTTAGACTCATAATTGTAGTCTGATTTGGTTTAACGTGGAGAATCTTAAATCAAAAGCCATCTCAGTGACTAATCCTCTCAGACGATTGACGAATGGCCTCAATAGTTTTGTTGGTTTTACTCTTGGTGATACCCTGAGGGCCACTGTTGACTTAGAGGAACACCACAGCTACACTGAGAGACTACGTTACGACTAAAAAAGAGCTAACATCGCGTTAAGATCAAGAACCGTCTTCAAAATGAAGTTATATAATTGCGGGCATATTCCATTGAGGTAGTGTGGACCAGGAAAAGACTAATTGATCTAGTTGCCCTGAGAGGAGTGTGAAATGGCCTATATAGAAGGTCAAAATATTCTCTGTATGATTAGTCTTAAGCTCAAAAGATGATACGGTGTCTAACCATTATTACCAACACTTGGGTCGTTTTCATAAGATAAACGGAGAAATCGTAGGAAGGCGGAAGCCGAGAACTCATAGGTAAGCCTATGGTGGAGCGGAATTCAAATAAAAGGTAAGAGTAATCAATTTCAAGTGTAGAAGGTAGTGAAGTGAAGAGAACTAAGGAAATCAAGTGAACGGAATCAGAGGAACTCAAGTGAAAGAACCAGAGGAACTCAATTGAGAGGAGCCAGTGAAACTGAAATGAGATAAGCCAGTCGGAACCTAGTGAGAGGAACCAAAAGAACTCAAATGAGAGGATCAAAAGGGAATAGGGAATGGAACACAAGGAACTCAAAGGTAACCAAAGAGCAGAATAAGATTAAACTTGATGAACATATAATGGAAAAAGTACCAAAGTATGGGACTTTTCATTCGGATACATTTTACAGTTAATTCGGCCAAATCCACTTTAAACGAGACCATTCGTACCTTCATTAATCTATTATTTGCACCACCAGATGCAAACCCGTTTACAATCACCTCCGAATTTATAAATCAAGCAAAGAAAATAGAAATGGCTGCAAAATAGAAGTTGCTGAAAAGTGCACAGAGGTGCGGGTCACGATGGATAGTTGATTGGAGAAGGGTGTGGACAGAAGTCAAAAGACGTCATATTTTCAGTATTTTCCTTCACTCCACTCCAGTTTCCAATGAAAAGTTGAAGAAAACAAGACAATCCGGAAGGTTAGAGACAACTCCCAAAATGGTACCCTTGAATGCGATTTATGTGGACCAAATACACGACCTCAAAATAATCCAATTAAGCTCCCCAAGTTTGACATTCTCCCAGCTGGGAGGTCAAAAGTTTGGTGTGTATCAACTATTCTGCTGTCTTTTCAAGTCAATGTAACCAGTTGAATGACCACCCCATACAGCCCAGCACTTGCAGCTCTCAGCCTTCATCTTCGGATGACAAGCTTCCAACTGAAAAACTCATCGCACTCGCAACCCGAAAAACTACACAATCGCAATAAACTCTGACAGGCTTGATGGCACATATGGGTTGTTTGTGTAAGATAGTGCCGGGGCTGGAAAGGTTGGTTGAAGTGCTTGGTAGGATTAGATGGAGGTTGTTGGGGAGTTGTTTATATATTATTTAAGTAGATATGGTAAGCCAGAATAATTTATATTAGTTTGTAACATAAATTTCAGCTGAAGAGCATGATGGAAAAAGCAGTAATGGTTAGTATTCGTGTGTTTCGAGTGAGTATTCGTAAAGTTAGAGATATCAGGAGTAATGGCTACAGAAGTTATCGATGGAATGATTGTGTGGTAAGTACAGATTAACTGTAATGATTAGTTGAGTACCAGGTAGTATGCGTGTTAAAGTAGAAGTTATGTAAAGTAATGTATATTAAAGGAGGGGTAAAGACTTTAGTTATATAATGTATGCTAGAAGTAGAAGTTAAGTAATTTAGTAAAGATCAGTTAGAGAAAGATTAGCAAGGAATTTATCAGTCAAATTAGCAAGTATCAGTAAAGTATATTAGTTAATGGTCATTAGTTGACTCTTTAAGTATAGTTATCCGTTTATTAGATACCAACCACAAAGTACATAGTTTAATATTAACATCCAGTACAAAGAATCAGCTAATCTTAACATTCAAAGTACTACGAATTAACTAATCATAAACATTCAAAGGAGAATTAACTAATCATAAACATTCAAAGTAAATTAACTAATCATAAACATTCAAAGGAGAATTAACTAATCATAAACATTCAAAGTAAATTAACTAATCATAAACATTCAAAGGAGAATTAACTAATCTTAAACATTCAAAGTAAATTAACTAATCTTAAACATTCAAAGTAAATCAACTAATCTTAAACATTCAAAGGAAATTAACTTACCATCCAATGTAAAAACTAATCACTACATCAAAAATAAGAATCACCAATCACTAACATCAAAAGTAGAATCACCATCACTAAAATCACATAGTCCAATTAATCAAACTTATCATCCTTATTATCTTCTGATCATTATTTCCACCAGAACACCACGCACCTCACGAAAACAAACCCACCACCCATCCTCACCACCTTCCACCCTTCATCCCACCCGTCGATCCCCACCCTGCGCTGAGAGCCAGACGTTTTGCGTCGCCGGCCAGCCAATCTGCTTGCTCGCCTGGTGCCACAAAGCCGTCCCTCTGGCACCGATGTCGCGGAGCGTTGTGTTTCCATATCATACATATATACTGTTCTGGCCAAGGTAACCTCCCTCTATCACCATCAAACCACCATTCTAGTACCATTTTAGCAGCGTTCTAACACCCTTCTAACACCGTTCTAGTACCACCTCCTCCATTTCCCATTCTCTGTCTCTTAAATTAGAATTGCTTTTTCCACGACAATTCCACTAAACTGTCCACAATTTATCAAAGCTTTGAAATAGACTTCATAGCGTCTTTGCTTGTTCACCAGTATACTTTTCCTCTGGACACCAGAAACAACACCCGTAGCAGTTTCGTTGTTGCCGAGAGTCCTGAAAGGTGCCTGCAGTGATATTCAGCAGGCGTTTGATATATTGGCGACAGTCGACGTCTACACGATACCCCTTGGATTTGCCAACAGCATCATAGAGTTAGTGGGTGCTAGTTTATTGGATTTGGTATCAAAAGATTTGCCTCCTGAAAAAAGTTTATTGTCATGTTTAATACGAGGATATTTGAGACCCAGGGGCCTGCGATTAATGTGTCCTCCACCGCCACGAGCGGAGCGGGTGGGGGTAATGGTAGTGTTGGGGGCAACGGTGGTGGTAGTATGAGTGGAAATGGAAATATGAGTGGTAATGTGAACAGTATCAACCAACAAAATCATACAAATCAACAAATCCAACAAACGAATCCCAACCAATCAAATCAAACCAACCAACCAACCATCCAACAACCAAATCAAACCAACCAACATCCCCAGCCAATAGACATCACATACCAAAGACAACAGTCCATCTTCAACAACCGGTTCCGCAGGGAGTCGGCCGCACACTCGCAGGGCGTTGGCGGGGTGTCGTGGGGCTCTGTGACGATCGGGTCGTGGCTCAAGGACGAGGTGATGATGTCGTCGTCGGGAAACCACGCGCTGGGGCAGCACTTGCACGCGCACGGCACCCAGGGCAACAACTTGTCGGTCCACGGCAACATCATAAACCCCAGGCGCGGCTCCTTCCGGCAGAACTTGCTGATATCGCCGCCGCTCCAGACGTCGTACTTGCCTGATCTCGAGGCGGACTACTGTAAGGACTACAGTTGCTGTGGCGAGTTGTTGCCGACGCTCCACGATTTGCTACGCCATTATGAGGAGGCGCACATCTTTCCTTCTCCACCGCAGGACAACTCCCACATGATGAACCGTCAGAACTTTAACTCGCATAATATGATGGAGACGGTTTCGACGACGGACGTTTTTTTGAATACGAATAATGTGAATTATCAGTTTAGTGGGAATTATCAGTTTGGGGAGCAGAGTAATCAGAATAATCAGAATCAGAATCACCAGAATAATCAGAATCAGAATTTTCAAAATCAGAATTTTCAGAATAACCAGCACTTTCAGAATCAGAATCACCAAAACCACCAAAACAATCAAAACAACCAAATTCAAAACCACCAAACCATCCAAAACAACCAAAACATCCAATCCCAAAACAACCAACCAATATCCAACCGTAAAATACCGACCCAGCATTCACAACACCAAACCCCACAACGACACCAGCAGCAGTCACCCGTGGAGGACGACGAGGACGCCATGTACATCGACGACCCCGCGCGCCATCTCTACGTGATGGACAGCGACGAGAACAAGCCGTTCAAGTGCCCAGTCATTGGTTGCGAGAAGACGTACAAGAACCAGAACGGGCTCAAGTACCACCGTTTGCACGGCCACCAGGGCCAGACCCTCAAGGAGAACGACGACGGCACCATTTCCATCATCGACCCGGAGCTGAACACGCCGTACTTGGACGGCGCAGGCATGGAGAAGGACAAGCCGTATAGGTGTGAGGTGTGTGGGAAGCGGTACAAGAACTTGAATGGTTTGAAGTACCACAGGGGGCACACGACACATTAGAGTATAGTATGTATTTTAGGGCGAAGCCTATAGACTTTTTCTCTATATATAGTAAGATTGTTTATTATGTGCTGTAGGTGGTATTGGTATGACTTTTGAAAAGTGAATGGCTATATCAAAGGTTGATTAAACATGATGAATTTACATTGTAAAGTTAAGAATACTCTTATCTTGAGACTGGTGTGTCTGAATATGGTGAATTTTCTTTAAAGTTGGGTTTATCATTAAGCACCATAAGCTCTTTTATTTTGAGCCTGCTGCATCTAAAAATGTTTAAACATAATGAATTTTCATTGAAAAGGTTTATATTGAAGAATACTCTTAAAATGAGTCTGGTGTGTCTAAAATTGTTTGAATAGGTAAATTTTTATTAGAGTTGGGTTTATGATTGGAGTACAATGAGTTCTCATATCTTGGATTAAACCTGATGAATTATCATTGTTTATGATTGCAGAACGATAAGTTCTCCCATCTTGAGATTAGTGAATATAAAATAGTGGAATATGGTGAATTTTCATTGAAGTTAGGTTCATGATTGGAATACAACGAGTTTTCTTATCTTGAGTATCGTGTGTTTAAAAATGATAAAACATGATGAATTTGCATTGTTTTTGATTGGAGAAGACCAGATTTTGTTCTCTTGAACATGCTATATCTACAATCATTTAAATATGGTGAATTTTCATGAAGTTGGTGATGGAGTGCAATTCGTCTTTTTTATGACCACAGGTTAAAAGTCGATATTAAGATGATCATTTCACCTTTTTATATCAATTCACAATCAACTGCTCTATTCTCCTGGGATTTCAACATCCCATGAATATCTACTGCACCGTACCACCAATAATATACAGTAGCAAGTCATAATTTATAAGTCAGTAAAATCACCTTTTGTCACTGTTCAACTCACAAGTCATCACACTAAATTATAAATTACAATCGCAGGGCTGTAAACATACCACGTCAAAACAAACCAACACGTTCTACATCTACCGATTCTAAACAACATTATCGCATTCCTTTCACCAAGCGAACCAAAATCCACCCTTACTACGTCTTCTTTATCACACTTTTAAATGATCTAACCTTCGTTTTTAGTCATCTAAACCTCTGCGGCCGATATGGCCGAAATGTCAGGTATTTTGGGACCGCCAGCATTATCACTCATGTCTCTATTATTTATCAGCGAATGTTGTTCTGGCACATGTCTCAAAACTCATAATCAAGGAAATCTTGCCTATTTTTGTGAGCAACCTTTCATGGGATGCTTATCATTTTAGTTAGTTACCTACGACTCTATGGAAATGGGTTGTGTAGATCGTTCTTTCACACGAAGCTCTGAGAGATGTTCGATTTGCAGCCAAAATTGCCCATGAGTTTGTTTGTTGCTTTTTTTCTGTTTGATAGCACGGCCGGGCATTGATAAACTTTGGTGATTTCAATTTGGCATTGAAAGTAAAAGATGGACTTCCCTGTAGCCAGTTTATTGAATCCTTGCTGAATGGAGTGCACACCTCGAGACTTTATTAGTTAATTGTGGTGTGAGTTTAGTTGTATTTTGTTAAGTGATTAAATGTATGAACATTCATGAGAATTCTGCTCAATCTTACTGCAAGATAATAGGGTCTTGTTTGGTTGGTTGTGAATGGTTGTGGAGAAGTCAGTGAGTACCATCTGTAATTAGACTTCAAAATGGTTTGATCAGTTTGGCGATATTAGGCATCTCTTGAGAAGAAACATTCTAGGGTGCCCCAAATTCCTCGCCCAGCACTTGAATAATATGCTGAGTAGGTGAGCACAGAGAACCCATCCATATATCAACCATAATACAACCATAATACAATAATAACCACACACAGTAACCTCACTTCAACTTAAAAATCTCAAATCTCTGGCTGCGAATTTGAGGTACGGGTCTTTCAATGTACAGGCCTTATCTAAAGTTTCATATGCAAACTCAACACTCGTCTGATGAAAAGTGTTGGCTCGTCAAGAATACGAGGAAAGCAGGCATTTGGTTTAGTCGGTGGGAATACTACTCGGTATTTTCCAAACTTTCAGGCTCAAACGTTAAGCAAACTTTATTACTCATTTTATTCCTCAAACTTTAGCACACATTTTATTCCTCAACTTTCAGCACGCATTTTTATTCATTTTACTACTCAAACCTCTAATATCAAACATTTGATACTGAAACATCCAATATCCAACTTATAATCAAATTCTAACACTCAAACTTCTATTATCATACTTTTAATATCAACATTCTAACAATCAATTTTCTGTACTCAATTTTTATATTCTATCTTCTACACTCACTCTACTTCACCCAAAATTCAAATAATCACTTTCCATCAACACAACAAACATCTTTTCTAATATCTAAAACAAAGCAACATGCGTATCATATCAATACCAATCATCCTAGCAAGGAACTGGCTCTACTTCCTCACCACCTCGATATCCGTCTTGTTCGTGCTACTTCCACTATCGGTGCTAACCTACTCCAAGTTCTACAACACACTCATACCAAGAGGAGTCCCAAACATACCATTCGTGTTTGAGCACGAAAAAGGCTCGTATGTGCAAACCAGCAGTCTAATAGACGTTGGAAAACACGTATCCAAACACGGCAAGTTCGACCCGCTTTTGGACTACGAGGTCGACGTGAATTTGGCACTCGTCTGCAACAACGACCAGTCGTACAAGATCGAGAAAATCTACTACGAGATACAGATGTGTGGCGATGATGGAGTGCCGATCGACTCGTTCAAACACTCATTATTGCTCAACTGTAATGAGCGCAATGTTTTCCATACAAACAACAGGTTGGTGCCGTACCTGTGGAGGGAGTCGGTTCCGCCGGTGCTCGTCAACTGGAACAGGCACCTTGGAATCGAGATTGACCGGTTGGTGGTGCTGGGTGAGAAACTCAACAGAGATGTTCTGAAGTTGCGGGTGGTTTTGACGTTTGGCGAGGATTCGTCTCCGCTGTCGACGTTACATGACGATGACCATACGTTCGTGAAGTTCCAGATCAATTTCAGTGGATTCAGGTGGTATTTGATCAAGTATTATTGGTCGAGCATGGCATTAGGAACGGGAATATTCTGGGCTGTGAGTTCTGGGGTTAGTACGTTTACGAGTTATTTGATACTTTGGGTTAGTAGTGATTGATTATGAGTTTTTCTCACAAGAGTGAAGTTTATGATAAACTTTAAGTTACCAGATTGTGAGTTCTAAATTGGATTACTCGGATTGGTAGCCAGGTCTAATTATTGGGGTCTATGTTTGGAGATTGAAATTCAACTGATTAACCACCTCCTGTTCAGTTTTCTTATCAAGATATCCAAACTATAAAAGTTATTTGTACGGTACTCGGTAAAGGAATGGAAAGGCATAGTTTGTTTGCATTGAAGATGAAGTCATGTTGTCTAATTATATTATTGGGTTTAATATGCATCAATTAATTCTTCTATGAATCAAGGTACTTTTCATCCGATGTTCAAACATTCAGATTAATTCAAGAATGTATTTGTTTCTGTTGGGAGAGCAATTTTGGATACGTACTAATAATAGGTGTGATTACTGGTTCTGAACAGTTTCTTCAGGTGGGTAAATTTTAGTGTAGTGTTTAAACAGACTCAACGAAGAACACACCTCAATATCACTTCAGCTTCTAAATCAGCTGAAGATAATGAAAGCATCTATTTAGTAAAATATGAAATTCACATATGGCTGCAAATGATGATGAGGTGAACGTATTAATTGTGGTCCCAATACAAGTACAATTGAAAATGCTGTTAACAATCCATTCACAAACCATGTAGTGGTACAGTTGGTACGACTCGATTCCATTTTCCTCAAACTTGCTGTATTTTCAATTTCTTCATACCTTACTATTCATTTTCTTCATTTTCTTCATACCTTACTTTTCATTTTCTACCTTAATTTTTCATTTTCTTCATTTTCTTCATACCTTACTTTTCATTTTCTACCTTAATTTTTCATTTTCTTCATACTCTCCATTGGCACTCTAGATTGAATTTCTTGCCTCAGCTAGATTTTAACTTTTGACAGATCTGTGTTACTGAGTCATCTCATAAACTAAGTCGCTCACTCCTGTTCGTCATCGTAAAACAAACAAATTTGAAAATATATTGTTGATGTCATTGTAGCAACTCTTCACTCCTACTCAAACCAAATCTTGCCCAATTTTTACTTAAAACTTTATGTTGTCCTCTTAGTATTTATTTAAGTGCATGTTTAACTTAGTCTTCAGATTGCAAGCGTTCTTCTCATTTGAAAGCGTTCACCTGAACGATCTTCTAAATTCCTGAGTACTCAACTTCTCAGGTTTCAGCCTCACACTCGAATATCATATGCCAACTCAAATTAAATGCTCCAAACAGAAGAATCTGGTTCTCGCTTCATAGTTTTCTTAACTTACAATCTTCTTTCCACTTAAATTCTATTTCCATCATACTACTGAGTTTTTATAATTGGCTGCAAATGAAAATCAACAAATTTTAGGATTGCCAGTCAAAAAACTAACCAACTCTGTTTACTGTTGAATCACCTCTGTACTCCACTCTTATCTTACAATACCTCTTCAGAACTCAGAACTCCCTATATTCTCTCCTCACTTAACAAAAAACCGTTATTAGTAAAGAATAACACTCACTTCAAGATACACCGCTCAACTTGAAAAATAAAATCTGAAAGATAAACAGCAAACTATCGAGATTATCAAACAATTTAATATCAAATGCCATGACTATCTCCACCATTTTCAAACCTCCAGTTGGCATACTTTCGGATTTCACCAGACGGAAAAGGAATATCCGTTAAAACTTACAAAATACGTAACAATAAGAGCGTCAATTATTTTTCCAACGGCCAACTACCCGGAGATCTCACCCGCATTATCTCCCTTAGGGTCCCCCTTCCACCGGAATCCCTAAATTCAAAAAACCCTTCTTCAAAGTGATGCTCATACATGCACTTTCATTCGTTACCTGCATAATACACCCCTCCCAGCCCATGCTCACAACCATGTCAATTCGTGATACGCAACGCTTCTAAAAGTAGCTCAAAGCTAATTGTTGCTTGTTAAATGCGTGGGACAAAGGTGATTATCCTAAAACGTACGCCTTTGGTGTGGTTGCAAATTTTAAAGTATTTATGAAAATTTTGGCTGGAACATCCTTGAAAGGTATAAGTTTTGCAAGGATATCTTAAAATATATCAATTATAGGTTTCCACTGTGTAATTATAAAGTTCATTGACAAATTTAAATGGGCTTACCAAAGTTTGTTAGAACCAGCTTGTTTGGAAGAGTAGTTTACCGTCTCTCCAACCACAAACACTTTAGCTATGAGAAAGACGAACCTGATTACGTTATTCCAGCCAAGTATTTAGGAAACGGTAAAGAGAATGTTGAAATTGGTGAGGTTGTTGTCAACTCTTCTTAATCATCATCCTTAACCAATAATGATGATGTAAAGATAGTGGTCACCTGGGATATCGAAGACAACCTTGAAAACCCATACAATTGGCTCCTCAAGTACAAGGTTTTCTTCATCTCCCAAGTTGCAGACTTGACTGCATCAGTTTACATGGTGCTGCCACCTACACTCCAGGTTTGGAGAATATCATGAGAGATTTTCACGTATTGCAGACTGTCGGCGCTTTACCTCTCAGTTTGTTTGTTATAGGCTACGGGTTCCCAATGGTGTAGTCTCCGTTCGGCGAACTCCATTCGTTTGGCCGCACCAACATTATCTAGAAACACTCTTCATATTCTTCATTCTCCAAGTTCCAACGGCTTCATCCAGGAATATAGCTGGGTTATGTATTTTGAGATTTTTGGCTGGGTCCTTTATCTCGCCATGTTTGGGAAATAGGTTTGATCTTTTCCTTGCCCGAAGCCTTTGGCAAAACCATCGTCCTGAGAAAAGCTAAACGTTTGAGAGCCTTGACTGGAAACCCAAATATCACCACCCAGAACGAAATTGACTACCCAATGACGTCCATCCGTGAGATTGCAATCGAAACCTTGTGGAAACCGTTTGAAGTTTACATTATTGTGCCTGTTGTCTTGCTCATCAACCTTTATATTGCTTTGAAATTTACATTCCAATAATCAAGAAGATATTCACAGACAAATTGCTAGCAGGTGAGTATATCGACCCCGAGCTTTTCATTCCTCTTGCGATTGCAGTCAGTATTTTGATGCCTGTTGGAGTTGTCATCTTCTCGTTCACGGCCACCAGTTCGGTCAACTGGATTGGTCCCATGATACGTGCAGCCGTTTTTGCAGCCAGTGCCTTAGTGATTTTTCAATCGCTATTCTGCTATTTGGGCAAGTCTTTCTATCGGTACTTGACGTCGGTTTTCGGGCAACGTGCTTTTCAGGTCTGTGGTTGCGGGTTCGTTTCCGTTATTTGGCAAGACCTTGTTTAACAACTTGGCCACGAAGAAGTTTCCAGTTGGCTGGGGTCTGCGCTTTTGGTTTTTAGTGTGTGCTTTCGATTCTGATTCCTGTTTTATTTTACTTGAATGGGCCTAGGTTGAAGGTGAGGTGGAAGTATGGAGCTGGATACTACATATAATATATGAAGTATTTGAGTTTCTTAGTATTTTATTGTGAATATTGAGTTTATGTTGAAGATGATTGAAAATACATGTTTAAGGTGGTAGTGATTGACGATGGTAGTGATTGACGATGGTAGTGATTGACGATGGTAGTGATTAAAGATGGTAGTGATTAGTGGTGGCATAACATATTGAGAGTGTACTAATGATAAAATCAATGGTTTTAAAGTTAAATATTGGTGTCTTCAGTTAAAACCTAGTGATATTGAACATAGACTGATGGTGTTGATGGGGTTGAATTGCTGTTAAATTGATGTAATAGTGATGGAGTTGAATTGATGTTATACAGATGTACATTGATGGATATTCATGGATATTCATCTTATTCGCAGTTATTGATGAATTATGATGTTGTTTTAGTGTATTGATTTCATATTGAAGGTATTGAAGTTACTTCGATGGATATTGGTGATAATATAGATAGATAATAATGAAATTGAACTTTATTGCTCTTGATATTGATATCACTGATTCTATACATATCCAAGGAAATAGATGATATTTAATGAAATTCACGAACATTAATTGATATTCATGGACAGTGAATATTCTTAAATTTTGGTATATATTGAAATCATGGATAGCAATACCAACACTCATGAAATTCTCGGATATTCATGAACGCCATATTGTACTTAAACACCATATAGTACTTAAACACCATATAGTACATAAACACCATATAGTACATAAACACCATATATAGTACATCACCATAAAAAGTAAACTCTCATACAATCATAAACACCCAGTTACATTAGCACTCAACTAAAACTACACCATCGCAATATAGTAAATAAATAAATGCTCTACATCCATATCTATATCAATGATTAACTAGCATTCAATAACTTCAACTCATTCGTCCCATCAACAGAAAGGAACGGAATAATCTTCTTAAAGTAATCAAACTCATTAAAGTTCTGCGTCATAGTCAAGTCCCTGTTAAACTGGTCAATCTCAATCTTTCTGTTCAAGAAGTTCTTGAACTCCTCAATCACAATGTTCAACTCGTTCAAACTCCTGCCCAAGTTGGTCATTCTCGACACAGACTCCCTCGAAAAGGTGACATTGTCAAACAAGTCATCGTCCTCGCAGGTTTCCTCCTTCTTCTCTTCGTTCTGCAAGTTCTCAAGAAACAACTCGTCCTCGTCGTTGATGTAGAAGTTCGTGTACGAGTCGGTGTTGATGAAAATGGAGATCAACGGGACACGCGGCCGCATGGGAAAGTACATCACCTGTCTTTCGTTGGGTTGCCGCGACACCACGGCCTTGGGCACGCCAATCAAATTGTTCTGGTTGTGGATCAACACGAACTTCTCGTTGATCGAGTCATGGTCCATGATAATGTCGAACTTGTACAAGGGCCTGACAATGTCGGGGGGCAACTTGGACAATTCGGGGAGCTGGTTGAGGTAGCTTTTGCTGCGAGTTCCGATGGTGGTGACGCTGTCGGGCAAGGAATCGATGTCTGATTGCACCGATGAGTCTGTTGAGTCTGTCAATGAAGTGGGGATCGAGTTGAATGATAAAAGGCTGGGGCTGGATGATCTTGATTTTGCTGATGAGTAGGCTGTGGAGAGAGAACTGAGCGACACAGAATTCCTCTTGTATTTCAAGGATTTGTCGTTGGAGTTGGCAATGTTGCTTAAGGATCTGTTGTTCTTGTGTAGGCGTTGGCGAGAATCGGCGGATTCTTCGTCGTCGGAGGACAAATACTTGAAAAACTTGCCGAGAGACGAAACAATCGACTTGGATGGTTTTGGTTTGGGGTTCAGCAAGTTGACTTGAGATGCGGCAGGCGTAGAATTGTTCGAGGAGCTCACAGATGAAACTGGAAGGGACGAACAACTGTAGATAGCCTCATCAAAAACCTCATACGAGTGGGTTTTGCTCAATTCACTGGATTTTGCTACTGGGGTTGTTGCCGGCAAGAAATCCAGGCCGTTTTCGTCGTGAACACTCAACCCGTCCTCTTTGGAAGCTAACGACAAAATGCCAAACTTCCTGTTGACCACCGGACTGTCAGGTTTGTAGTCCAAAAACTGCACTGGAGAGTCGGTGTCGATGGTAAACGAATGCAAGGTCTCAAACGACTTGTTTAACTTCTGTTGAACCTTTTTAGTGACTTGAATCATGGTGGAACTTTGGGAGTTATTCACTCCAATGACTCTCCAGACAAGTAGTCTCAAGTAATATGACCTGATGATGGGGTTCCAGTGAACAAAAAAGCGCTCAAAAGTGTCATTTCCAATAAGCCAGTTGATGAAATTCACCTTAAAACTCTCATTCAAATCTACAAGCCATTCTTTATGAAAAGAAGGCATTTCCTCAACAGAATACCGAAATCTCGAAAGACTCTCTGGAATCATATCCCAGACATTAAACAAAAATGCAAAGTTCTTCAAGAGAATCTGGATGTGATCCGTCCTCTTGATCATGATGTAGTTACAGCTCAACCAAAACTCCCAGTCAATGAGTGAGTTGGTGATGTCCAAGTTGTTGTCCACATGGTTGATGTACTCGTATGCGATGTTGAGGAGCAAGCCGTTTTTGTTGTAGTCGTAGACACTCGTTTCTGAGGCGATGGAAACTAATGCCTGATCTACGAATTTGATCAAGCTGGATGTTACGTAGTCCAACAGTTTTTCTTCCGAGTCTACCACCGAAGAATTGACCGCATCTCTGACAGTTTTGAAGATCTTGATGATGGAGTTGTAGTAGATGTCGCTCTGCTTGATGACAAAGTTGTTTGGGATGTTTGGGGGAGGTGGTGGTGGTGAGGGCGGTGGTGGGGGCAGTCCCTCCAGCCTTCTTTTGGCGTTTTTGATTGGGTTTGCCAACGGGTTGACTGCCTGCGCGTTGACAGACGGCTGGTTGGGCTGTTTGCAGTCGCTGGCGATGCGGTTGATCGACACCTGAAATATCTGGAGTATATGGCTCATTATTACGTTGAAACCGGGGAGATTGACCATTATGGAGTCTGCTTTTTTCGGGTCCATTCCATTTTCAAGAAGCGGATTGATGATTTTCAGCAGAATTGCAAGGTAGTGTCTGAAGAAAGAGTTGAAAACGTTGGAGTCGCAGTTGCACCACCTTCTGACCCACCCACCGTTTGGATCTTTGATGCCATTTACCGGGTGCAACGGTGGTGGAACGCAATTCAAGTAGTTTGCCTGTCGTTTCGACTTCAAACTCAACCCTTTGAAGTTGATGAGATAGTGCAAATGGGCCGGAAAAGCACGCTGGAGAAGCTCCGAACCTGCATCCAGGCGCAAAAAGGCCGCGGTTTTGTCAAACATGGCCTGTTTGACGTTCAAGAGAAAAAGTAGCGCATTGCTGACGTGCGGTAGGCGGAAAAAACTGTATGCAAAGATCTTGCCTATGAAGGCGGAAATGGATAGGGTGAGGGACTTGAGGGTGGACATCTTGTCGATGCAGTAGTCCAAGGTGCTTGTGAGGAGGTGGAGGTGCTGCTTGCGGAAGTCGTCGTCGACGTGGTGCCAGTCGTCGCGGCACACGATGCGCGAGACGCACTCGAGATAAGCGTTGCGGTCCGCGGCGGGCACGCTGCTGTAGTGGACGGTCGCCGGATCAGAGGCGGCCGACGCCGCCGGCTCGGAGTGGTCCGGGTCGTGCACCGCCAGCGCGGCCAAATTCCCCAAGAGCGACGCCCACCACTTGAGCAAGATCGCAATCACCACGCTGCTCAAGCTCTTGTACACCTTCGATGTTGGGTCAAAGTGGCTGTCTAGGCAGTTTGCAGTCTTGCGAAGAAATGGCAATAGTGAAGTTCGCAAAATGTTGCTCTTGAGCACCGCTGCGTTCTTGCTGTTGTTATACTTTTTCAGATTGAACCTATTGAGCTCAATCTCCAACAGTTTGTACAGTTTGAGGAGGGACTTGATGATTTTGTCGCTCTCTGGCGAGTTTACGATGGTTGAGTTTGAGGAAACCGAGGTGGGCAGGGCGATTTTCATGTTTTGCAGGGAGGCCGTTGTGTTGGGAGAGGCCGTGGAGATGGCCAAGGTGTTCAAAAACAGCCTGGAGGCGCGCCTGAGGTGGAGCAGGGAGGGTGTGGGCACTGGCGGGGACGAGAGCGGTCTGGCGGAGTGCTTGGGGGGGCGACTGGGGCTCTTGCGTGCGCTGGGGCTCTCGATGATCTCGACCGTGCTGGTGCGCTTGCTATTTTTGGCGCACTTTTTGTCGGCACTTGCGAGCCCAATTTCCCCGTCCTCGTGCTTTCGCGGCCGGAGCCTGGTGAGCGTTGATTTTCTGGAAAGTTTAGCGGGCATTTCCCTGGGGGTTGTGGATGGGGGATGGTGCTGTTATATAGTAATTTATGTTTTGGGTTGACTTATTCGTATTTAAGGTTTCAGCGATTGTTTGTTATTTATTTCGCTATTGGGTATTCTCTGGTATTCTTTAGTATCTATTCAGGACGTTTTCATTACTCTTTATGAATACTATATCAACTTTAATGTCAACTTTTCAACTCAATACTGTACCACTATATCTATA
This sequence comes from Kodamaea sagamina, assembly GCA_030556545.1. Classification (NCBI taxonomy): domain Eukaryota; kingdom Fungi; phylum Ascomycota; class Pichiomycetes; order Serinales; family Debaryomycetaceae; genus Kodamaea; species Kodamaea sagamina. Next base: position 673,774 of record JAKTUG010000004.1, read on the forward strand.
CTTTATCTTATCATCGTCAACCAAAACGTAAAGTTTGCACCGCATTGGGATGAAACTCACTGAATATCTTTAGCAACTAACGAGAATTAGCGAGACAATGCAGGAGGCGGTGAATCGTCTATGGCGCGAAAAATAGCGCCCTGGTGTTTCGGTGCTGGGCACAAAGGCCGGAATGTAGGCACTGGGGGGCATGCTTTTTGTGTGGTGGAACAGCAAACAAAGGGGCAGTGGTGCAAATGCGGTGGCACGGGTTAATTGCTGCGAGATGACGTGGATTGCGATGAGATTGATGGGATGAAAGGAATGAGTTGGAGATTATATTGAAGATTGTACATAATAGTTGTACATAATAGTTGTACTTGAATAGTTGTACATAATAGTTGTACATAATAGTTGTACGTAATAGTTGTACATAATAGTTGTACTTGAATCGTTGTAATAATAGTTGTACATGAATGTACATTAGAATGGATTTGCAAATAGTTGTACATAATGATTTTTATTGGCTTGTCAATAATGAAGATCATGAAGTAGATCGTAATTGTGATTGTGGATTGTGATTGTGATGGGTGGTTGTATTGGGGTTGCCAACAGCTCGAAGGGGTGGAGGCGTGGTTGTGGGGTCCGAGGGGGTGGTGGGAGGGACGTGAGGCGGCTGTCAATCTCGGGCGTGGGTAGGAGCACGAACAAACTCACGAACAAAGTGAGTGAGCTGGTGAGTGAGTGTTTCAGTGAGCTAGTGAGTGAGTGAGTGACTTAGTTAATAAATAAGTGAGTGAGTGAGTGACTTAGTTAATAAATAAGTGAGTAAGTAAGTTAGTTAATAAGTGAGTTAGTAAGTTAGTTAATAAGTAAGTTCGTAAGTTAGTTAATAAATAAGTGAGGTAGTTAGAAAGTTGTGAGTAGGTTAGTAGTGGGATAATAAATATATCGTTAATGAGCTAATGAGTTTGAGTAATGAATAATGGGTGAGCTAATTAATGAATTAGCGATGAGGTATTTAATGAGTTAGTGAGTTTTATAAAGTAAGCGAGTTAGTTACAGAGTGAGAGATTGGTGAGTTGGTTAATGAGTTAGTTAGTGAGTTAGTGAGTTGGTGAGGTATGAGTTGGTGATTTAGTTAATAAGTAAGTAATTGAGTGAGTTAGTGAGTTAGTTAATAAGTAAGTAAGTTGGTGAGGTATGAGTTGGTGATTTAGTTAATAAGTAAGTAATTGAGTGAGTTAGTGAGTTAGTTAATAAGTAAGTAAGTTGGTGAGGTATGAGTTGGTGATTTAGTTAATAAGTAAGTAATTGAGTGAGTTAGTGAGTTAGTTAATAAGTAAGTAAGTTGGTGAGGTATGAGTTGGTGATTTAGTTAATAAGTAAGTAATTGAGTGAGTTAGTGAGTTAGTTAATAAGTAAGTAAGTTAGTGAGTAATTGAGTTAGTTATTAAGTGGGTGAGTAAGTTAGTTGGTTAATAAGGAAATGAGTGTGTGAAATAGAGATTTGGTTAATACGTAAATGAGTAAGTGAATTAGTGAGTTAGTGAGTTAGTTAATAGGCAAGTTTGTTAGTGAGTTAGTGAGTTAGTTAATAGGCAAGTTTGTTAGTGAGTTAGTGAATTAGTTAATAGGCAAGTTTGTTAGTGAGTTAGTGAATTAGTTAATAGGCAAGTTTGTTAATGAGTTAGTGAATTAGTTAATAGGCAAGTGTGTTAGTGAACTAGTGAGCTAGTATCTTAATGAGTTAGTGAATAAGAGAATGAATTAATAAGTCTTCACTAGTCAGTAAGTTAATGAGTTGGTGTGTGAGAGAATGAATTAATAGGTTATAGATCTAATTAGTTAATGAGTATGAGAAAATGAGTTGGTGATTTAAGAGCGAAGGATTAGAGAATTGAAGTAGTAGAGGTACCTAGTAAGTTAGTGAATTTTTTTAGTGGTAGGTGGGTCAACACGTCAACTGTAGTCACTTACTAGTGAATTAGAGTAGATTAGCCAGTTGTGAGTGACAACTTAGTGGTGGAGAGCCAACTGAGAATTAGTGGTGAAATATGGTTGTGGTGAAATATGGTAGTGGTGAAATATGGTAGTGATGGAAAATTAGTGATAGCTTTGAAAAATTAGTGAGGTCAGAACAATAGTGGGCAGTTAGTGGTGAAAAATAGTGAACGGTGTAGTTGAGTTTTTGAAAAGTTGGTGACTACAGACTGAAGAGTCGGTGAAAACTTACAGAAAGAAGAGTGAAGCGTTAGTGGCACCGAAACGCGAATAAACTGGCTCTGAAACCAATCACCCTCCTCACCATAATGCACTTTTCAGTGAACTCTCCCCCAACACTTTGAGTAACCAATCATGAAAACACAACTCAACGAAAACTTGGCACCTCGTGTTGTTTGATCTTTGGGTGGCGATTTCTGCCACAAACGGTACGTGGTGAGTGGCGTTTGAGTGGTGCGTGCTGTTTGGGTGGATTTACGTGTGTTTGGGTCGTGTTCGAGAATCACGAACGAACCACGAACGAACCACGAACGGACCACGTACGAACGAAGTGAGTGAGTGGTGAATGGGAATTGCTGAGTGAATTGAAGTAATGTTAGTTAACAGTACAACCCTTTTATCAGTATAGACATTAACTACTACCGGAAATCAGAATTACAATAGTCTTAATTACAACTTTCCTGCTCTGCCACCCCATTACCAATTATATTTCACAATCCACCATTGTAATCCAAAATCCACCTATTATAATCAAAATCACCATTATAATCAAATTCAACATTATAATCAAAATCACCATTATAATCAAAATCACCATTATAATCAAAATCAACATTATAATCAAAATCACCATTATAATCAAAATCACCATTATAATCAAAATCTACCCATTATAATCAAGATCCACCCACCACCCATTATGCGAAACAAAATCAAAGATGGCTCCATTCACCTCTCTTCCCTATTTTTAGTCCTTTGTCACGAAACAAGATCAACCTCAAACACCAAAATCAAACAATATTCAAGAATAAAGCACCAGAATCAAGCAACATTCAAGAATAATACCCAAAATCAAGAACACCAAATCAAGCAACTTCCAGAAATAAGGAACACCCAAAATCAAACAACTTTCAAGAATAAAGGCACCAAAATCAAACAACATTCAAGAATAAGGAACACCCAAAATCAAACAATGTTCAAGAAAGATACCCAAAATCAAACAACACTCAAGAAACCCAAAATCAAACCATTCAAGAATAAAGTTACCGAAATTCGACGAATTGTACCACAATTTCACCCTATAGCCCCATTTTTAGTCTCTCGCTTCGCTCGTTCGTTCAACACATTTGTTCTCACAACTTTCACTTAACATCTTTTGCATCCTTCTAAACATCGAAAGATAAACGAAGGAATGCAACCTGGCAAAAATCTAACAACAACACCACTTTTCACATTCTAGGTACGCGAACTCGGCTATTTTATGACGACCTCGTCTTCTCCACGTCAAATCACGACATGAAACTCGTAAACCATTGTGACTCGAGGATTCTTACAATCTCTTGAAAAAATACTGAAAGGTTCAATTAAATTAAACGTGTATCTTGAATGCATAAGAATAATTATTAGTTTATTACAATGGCAGGCCATTTCAATCAACCACTCTTCTCATTTTGCTCTTTCAACTCTTTGATCTGGCTGAGCGAAGAGGCGTATAAAGCCTTGCTCTTGGTGGCCTCCTCCGTGGCTTTTTCGAGCTGTTGTTTCACTTCGCTCAACTCAGTCTTTGACTTTTCCAACTCAATCTTTGACTTTTCCGACTCTTCTACCTTTTTTTGCAACTCAGAAACCTTAGCCTCGGCATCTTCAGCTTGTTTCTTCAGTTCGTCTGCTTTTTTTTCAGATTCAGTTACTTTCTTGTTAATGGCTTCGACTTCTGCTTTGACTCTGGAGGTTTCTTCGGTCAATTTTGCAACTTCCTTGGTGGATTCTTCTGAGACTTTACTTTTAGCACTTTCAAGGTCTTTTTCCAATTCGCTACTTTTCTTTACTGCTTCTTCAAGTTTTTTCTGAGATTCCGAAACCTTCTTTTCCTCTTCTTCAAGTTTCTTGTGGGCCTCCGAACCCTTCTTTACCTCCTCTTCAAGGTTCTTCTGAGCTTCCAAAGACTTCTTTACCACCTCATCAAGTTTCTTCTGAGCTTCCAAAGACTTCTTTTCTACCTCATCAAAGCTTTTTTGCACCTCTGAAACCTTCTTTTCTGCCTCTTCAGCCTTCTCTTCACTCTCCGAAACCTTCTTTTCTAATTGCAGGACCTTCTCACTTGCTTCAGAAGAAGCAGATTCAGCCTCCTTAAGTTTCTGTTCAGCTTCAAACATCTTCTTTTGTGCATCCTCAAGTTTGGTTTCAGTTTCATGAGTCTTCTTTTCAGATTCTTCCACCTTCTTTTCTGCCTCAACACTTCTATTTTCAGCTTCCTTAACCTTCTTTTGAACTTCACGAGCCTGGAGTTCAGACTCTTCAGCCTTCTTTGCCGCCTCACTAATCTTCTTCTCACTCTCACTGATTTTGTTTTCACTCTCTTTAACCTTTTCTTTAGCCTCCAAAAGCTCCTTCACAATCGCATTCACCTTTTCTTCCTCCTCTCTGGTTTTCGATTGAGCCTCGCCAATCTGCTTCTCAACCTCACTCACCTTCATTTCGGCCTCGTCAGCTCTCTTAGCACAAGCCTCTGCCTCATCAGCACTCTTTTCATTCTCCTTCACCGCTTCCCCAAGCTTCTGCTGAAGCTCCTCTACCTTCGCTTCAGTCTCAGAAAGTTTTTTCGCAATCTCAGCAGCCTTCTTTTCAGCATCAGCAGCCTCCTCCTTAAATCTAGCATAATCCTCCTTGAGTTTGGTTGCCTGCTCCTCAGAAACATCTCTAGCAACAGTCTCAAGCTCTCCAATCTTCTCCTTGTGCTCATCAATCACCTTCTTATACTTTTCATCAATCTCAGTCAACTCTTTAGTCCTCTCAACCCCAAGATCTTTAATTTTGGTTTCATGCAATTTGACAGTTTCGTTCAACCCACTGATTTCCTTGTCCTTGGATTCAATGCTGGACTTGTGTTCCGACTTGGCCTGCTCGAAATCATCACTTTTCGTCTTCAACTTGCCCTCCAATTCCTGCTGCTTCTTAACAAGAACCTCAACCTGCTTTTGCAAGTCGCCGTGACTGGAGGTGTTTTTGTCGAGAGATGTCTTCAACTTATTAGAAACATCTTTCTGTGTCTCCAAATCCTTGTTCAAACCATCAATCTTGCTCTCCTTCTCAGAAATATTGGAGTTTGCAGCCTCCAATTTTTCAGTCAACTCAGCAATCTTCTCACTAAGCTTCTCCCCCTCCTCTACAGTCTTTTTTTGAAGTTCTTTCCAGTGAACTAAGTCACCAGTGGTGACAGTCAACTTGTCAGCCAACTCTTTGGTCTTTTTGTCGTGCTCAGAAACCGTGCTGTTGAAATCCAATTTAGCCTCATCAAAAACCTTGTTGACCGAAACCAAGTCGTTTTCGAGGTTCTTAATAGCCAGTTTCAACAGGTCGATTTCCGAGTCCTTCGCAACCGACAAACTGTCGATTTCACGGTTCAACTTGAAGTCGTAATCCTGCTTCAATTGGTCTTTTTCGGCCGTGCTCTTGGACAAATCGGTGGACAAAGTCGCGATTTTCAGCTCCAAAACCTTCAAATTGTTCGCCAACTGCAGCGACTCATTTTCCAAGGCCAGTTTGGCCTGGGACAACTCAGAATTCAACGCCTCCACCTTCTGGAGCCTTGCGTTGAGGGTGGCCACGGCCGTTTTGTTCGAAGTCTCGGTGGCCTGGGCACTCGAAGCAGTTTCTGCCCTCAATCTGCTGAGCTCATCAGCCTTAGACTGCACCAGCACGTTCAACTGCGAGATCTTCAGGTTCAACTCCTTGGAGAGGGTGTTGCACTCGGCCACCTTGGCCTGGTACAACTGGAAGGTGACTGCGGAGGAAAGACACCCAACGGCAGCAATGTAGTTTGTGACGCCCATGTTTGATTAGGAAAAGTCTGAGGAATGTTTTTAATACGTGGCTGCTGTTACGACACGGTGTTGGGGATGAGTTTGACGATGATATGTTATCACGTGTGGTCTTTAGAATATAAGTATGAGTGGTTGGAAAATGGGAGGGGGGATGATTTTGGAGGGAAAAAAGGGAGTATGGTTGGATTGGGATGGTGATTTGGTTGTGAGGATGGAGGGGAGGATTTTAGGGTGGTGGTTGGGTGGTGGTTGGGTGGTGGAGTGTGGGTGGTGGTGTTGTGGATTGGGTGCAAAAAAGTTGTGTACAGGACTGAGATGACGAGGGAGCGGACAAGTTATGTTGAGAAGAGGATTAGAGTAGAGGATAGAGTGTACAGGGATAGAGATTAGAAGAGGGTGCAAGAATAGGATTGAGAATGCAAGAAGAGAGTTGAGATTAAGAACAAAGTGAAAACGATAAGGTGAGAAGACAGAAAACGGTTTACAACGGAAGCAGAAAAGGCAATTAGGAACCGAAAATGAGAACAAATGTGAACGGAAACAGAAAACGAAGTAGAAACTGGAGAAAAAGGGGAGTATGAATTGACCAAAACAGGGAGCATAATGTATGAGAAGTCATGAGTGAGTAGAAAGCTTGAAGAACAGAGAACTTATTAAAATAGAGACTGCTCGTCAGAAGACCGATAACCTGGTTAGAATAGTGATAATCTCATCGGTATGTTCGCCAGAATACAGATAATCTCATCAGAATATTAATATCATCATAATCGTGATAATCTAATCAGAATATAGATATCTTCATCAGAATAGAAAATCATCAGAATACAGAAAATCATCAGAATAGTGATAATATCATCAAAATCGTGATTATCTAATCAGATATTGATAATATTGATATCTTCATCAGAATATAGAAAATCATTAGAATATAGAAAATCATCAGAATATAGAAAATCATCAGAATATAGAAAATCATTAGAATAGTGATAATCTTATCAGAATATAGATAATCTCATCAGAATATAGAAAATCATCAGAATATAGAAAATCATCAGAATAGTGATAATAGCATCATAATCGTGATTATCTAATCAGAATATAGAAAATCATCAGAATATAGAAAATCATTAGAATATTGATATCTTCATCAGAATATAGAAAATCATCAGAATATAGAAAATCATCAGAATAAGACAATCTTTTCAGAATATCGTTGCCCTCATCAGAATAGAGCCCTCACCTAAAATAGATCCAACACAGCCCCAACCCTAACCAATAATCTCAAGCTAATACCAATTAACTGAACAAGTTAAAATCAAACTAAGCTAAAACTCAACCCAATTCAAGTAAAATCCAAATTAATGACCGTTTTTGTGCCATCGCCAGATCATAAACTATAAAACAATGCAAGCGAAATTAGCCTTATTAGTTAATTCAGGTTGCTTTTCTTTTTGGTTATTCTTTGCTCTTTGCTACTATTTCTTACCCTTTCTCTTTTCTCTTTACTACTCTTTCTTTCACTCTTTCTCTTTCCCCTACCTTTACTCTCACTTTCTCACCCTATTAAATTTCACTTAACCCCACAATAAACTTGAAATTATCAAAACCAAAATGACCAAAATGCCAAATATGAAAACAACTATCTTAATATACCTCCTGATTGGTCAACAAAGTTGCAACTTCTCTGTCTCCTACTTACGTGAGGAAGAAAATATACGAGGCTTTTGTTATCTAGGCACCCCATACTTAAGTTGTGGTTGAGGTTTATTGAAAGTGTTGGTAGTAGTAAGTTACCGAGAGTGATAGTAATAGTTTGATGAACTATTATAGTAAAGGTGTGTTATTGTAGCACCTTTATCATTTCCTACACATACAATTTTATTGTTCTTGTATATACATTTTCATATATGCATTTCTTGCTATATTCACTTTCATATTCTTGATATCGATCGATAATTTACAAATCATGATAAGAACTATTTACAGTTCTACATATAGTAATCCATATATATTTCTAGATATAACCAATCTATATACAGTTCTATATTGACCAACCACTTCGTAAGTTCGTTGAAATTCGTATCCTGTGAAATTAAACTCGCACGACAAAAACTTATCCCATCTCTTTTTATCCATTTCATCTCTTTTATCTTTTATCTTTCATCATTTCACAATGGAACAGACTATCATCCCAAATCAGAGCCGTTCGAGATCCCGCTCAAGAACAAGACACCGCAACTCCAACTCACGCTCCAACAGCTCCACTCGCAGACCACTTCTCGCAAGCAAAAGGTCAGTCTCGCTGGGCTCGTTGACGCTCACGCCGTTGCAGAACCCTGACGAAAAACCCATCCCAACCATCCGCTCCTACTTGGACAATACCCTCCCCTTGGACTTCTTCAAGCAGGACGTCATCGGGTTGGTCAAGGCGTTGCGTATCCACAAATGGCACAAGCATCAGTTGACTATTGCCAACATGCTGATCAACCGCATTTCGGGCGCGTTGACCAACTGCGTGTATAAGATTGAGTATAACGATGAGGCACAGCGTTTGGTGTTGCCCGCGTTGCTCTTGCGTGTTTACGGCAAGAACGTAGACTCGATTATCGATAGAGAGTCTGAACTCGCCATTTTGGTCAAGTTGCTGGCCAAGCGTATTGGCCCGCGTTTGTTGGGAATGTTCACCAACGGCAGATTTGAGCAGTTTTTGGAAGGTTTCATCACCTTGAACAAGACACAGATCCGTAAGCCGGTCATTTCGCAGATCTTGGGCCGTAGAATGAAGGACTTACACTACAAGATTGATTTGGATTTGAAGGATTTCGAATCTACGGTGCCAATGGCATGGAAAATGATCGATAAATGGTTGGGTTTGTTTGAAAAGGACTATCTTCCCAACTATCGCAAGCACAATTTCGACTTTAAAGAGTTTTTATTGATGGACTTTGACGAGTTTAAGGTTTTGATTGAAAAGTACAGGGTTTGGTTGTTTTCCAAGTACGACAAAAGCTCGTTCCACCAGAACTACAAGTTTTGCCACAATGACACGCAGTACGGGAACTTGTTGTTGCACCAGTCGTTTGACTTGGACGGCTCCAGCGAGACGCAGAAGGACCTGAGTTTGGCGGTGATTGACTTTGAGTACTCGGGGGCCAACTTTCCGGCCTACGACTTGGCTAACCATTTCAGTGAGTGGATGTCTGATTTTCACGACGAGGAGAGGTCGTACTACATCCATGAGGAGGCTTTTCCTACGAGAGACGAACAGATGAACTTGATTTCGTCCTATATTGAATATGAGTTTCACCATCCTAGTACCAAATTAGCATCAGAAGTGGAAAGACCCAAGAATGTCTTGCAGTACGAATCGCACAAGTTGTACAATGAGTGTGTTTTCTGGAGAACGTCGGTTTCGATCTACTGGTGTTTGTGGGGACTTATTCAGAATGGCCAGTATCAGCCAAAGGCCCCATTGAGTCCGAAGGTTTCGGATCTGGTACCTACCAGTGCAGATATTGGGGATAGTACGTATATTATTTCAAAAGAGTTGGATTCCGCGCACTTGGAGGATGTGGAGGAGTTAATTACGTCGTCGGACGATGATTTTGACTACTTGAGGTATGCGAGGCAGAAGATGCTCGTGGCGGTGGGCGATTTGATTGGGTTGGGAGTATTGGGGAGGGAGGAGGTTGATGAGAGGCAGTTGGGGAGTGTGAAGTATTTGGATGTGGGGTTGTTTGATTTGCACGAATAAGCGAGCTCTCAAGCGAACTCTCAAGCGAACTCTCAAGCGAACGAAGTGAGCTTGTGAGTGAGTTTGTGAGTGAGTTTGTGAGTGAGCTTGTTAGTAAACTTCTCAGTGCTAATGAAGGGATCGTTTTTGTACTAATGAGTGAGTTTGTGAGTGAGCTTGTTAGTAAACTTCTCAGTGCTAATGAAGGGATCGTTTTTGTACTAATGAGTGAGTTTGTGAGTGAGCTTGTTAGTAAACTTTTCAGTGCTAATGAAGGGATCGTTTTTGTACTAATGAGTGAGTTTGTGAGTGAGCTTGTTAGTAAACTTTTCAGTGCTAACGAAGGGATCGTTTTTGTACTAATGAGTGAGTTTGTGAGTGAGCTTGTTAGTAAACTTTTCAGTGCTAATGAAGGGATCGTTTTTGTACTAATGAGTGAGTTTGTGAGTGAGCTTGTTAGTAAACTTTTCAGTGCTAATGAAGGGATCGTTTTTGTACTAATAAGTGAGCTTGTGAGTGAGTTTGTGAGTGGCTTTGTGAGTGGCTTGAGTGTTAACTTGTGAGTTAGATTGTGAGATAACTTGTGAGAGAACTTGGATGTGCGAAAGTGATCTGTTTAATGTTAATGAGTGTTCATTTAGTTTGAAAGAAGTGATCTTTTTAGTGCTAGTGAAGTTTTTGTGCTGAGTGATCTTTTAGTGCGAAAGTGATATAGTCGGTGCTAATGAAATGATCCTTAAGTGCTAGTGAAGTGATCTTTTAGTGCTAATGAGTGAACTTTTCAGTGATAATGAAGTGATTTTTTTAGTGCTGAGTGATCATTTTAGTGCTACTGAGTTATCTTTTTAGTGCGAGTGATATTTTTAGTGCTGAGAGATCTTTTTAGTGCTAATGAGTGATCTTTTAGAGCCAATGAGTCATCTTTTACTACTAGTGAGTTTATTTGTGTGAACGAAATGAACTCGGAAGGAGAATGAGTTAGTTTGGACTACAGTTAATTTGCGAGTGCGAACCGGTTCGTTTTTGGTGAAGTCGACTTTGAGTTCAAACGAAATAAACTTCAAATGTTGACTAATAACCAAGCGACAAACAAACTAATTGAAGAGTCAACGCACTAGTGAGTACAAGCAAAGACACTAAATTGACCGAACAAACTGAAAACGACAAATAAAAAACAGAACACCAATTCGAAAAGGGTAAGCAATTAAGTTGTGAGTATTACAACTGTGACTACCATTGGCTATAACAGATTAAAATCGACTATGCAAACGAAAAAAATGAATTAAACCACAAAGTGATTATGAACATCATACACTGATCTCACATTTCATTATAAATCCAACAGAATCAATGTCAAACACTCAAATATGATCCAATACCGAAAAAACATTTAATTCAACTAAAAAAGTACTCATGAAGTCCAATTCAAAAAGCACTCAAAAAATCCAACCCAAGTAACGCCCAATAAAAGTATCCAAATAGTACTTAAAAGCCCAAAAGGTATCCAAAACGTACTTAAAAACCCAACCCAAGTATCCAATTTATCATATCCAATTAACTTCATATCAGTAAATAGAATAATTAACATAGATTTGTGGGGTACACGTAAAACCAAACCTATAACAATTATCAAATCAAGTAACCTAAAATTACAACCAAATGCTCTCCTTTCGAACCGCAGGGTACAACGGGTACGCCGTGCAATACTCGCCCTACTTCGACAACAAAATTGCCGTGGCCACCGCATCCAACTACGGGCTCGTTGGCAACGGCCGGTTGTTCGTCCTCGGCATCGAGCCCAGCGGGGCCATCACCAGCCAGATCTCGTGGGAGACACAGGACGGCCTTTTCGACCTCAGCTGGAGCGAAATCCACGAAAACCAGGTCGTGGCAGCGCTGGGCGACGGCCTGGTCAAGTTGTTTGACCTCACCGTAGGCGATTTTCCCGTCATGAACTGGAAAGAACACTCTCGCGAGGTGTTTGCGGTAAACTGGAACTTGGTGGACAAGGCAAATTTCGTCACTTCCAGCTGGGACGGCACCATAAAGGTGTGGACTCCACAGCGACAGGAGTCGCTAGTGACGTTGAACTCTGCGACGAGAGCGGTGGCCGGGGTCGAAAAACCCAGCACGGCCCCACTTTCGCACCAGCAGCAGCACCAGCAGGTCAATACTGCCCAGTGCATTTACAATGCTGCCTTTTCGCCGCACTCACCGTCCACTATACTCAGTTGTAACGGTTCGTCTCATTTGCAGGTTTGGGATATCAGAGAGGCCCAACCGTTAAAAGTGGATTTCAGTGCACATGGAGGGTTGGAAACGTTACTGTGCGACTGGAACAAGTACCGGAGTACGGTGGTGGCATCTGCGGGGACCGACAAGAGTGTCAGAATATGGGATTTGCGGATGGTGGGGGGGTCTCAGATGAACATTCGGGGTCCTACTCCTGCGAACGAGCTCTTGGGGCACGAGTTTGCGGTGCGGAAGGTGCAGTGGTCGCCGCACGATGCGCGGGAGTTGGTGAGTGCGAGCTATGATATGACGGCGAGGGTATGGCGGGACGAGGAGGGTGTGAGGTTCCGTGGGGGGAGGGGCCGGGTCATGGGTGCGCACAAGGAGTTTGTGATTGGGTGTGATTACAGTTTGTGGGGGGATCCTGGGTGGGTTGCTACTACTGGGTGGGATGAGATGGTTTATGTTTGGGATACTAAGAGGATATAAGATATATTTTTATTATTAAGTAGTTGAAATAGCGATGGATATGGAGTTAGAATATTGGATTATAGGAATTAGTCAGATATACCATTGGTTTCTTGAATTTAGAGTATTTTGAGAAGTACATTGGGTTCTGGGACTTAGAATAAAATATGAGATATACATTGGATAAGATATACATTGGATTCTGGGAATTAGATGACATTTATCATTGATTATGGGAATTAGTTGAGATTTCCATTAGATACTGAGAATTTAGAATATATTGAGATATAGATTGGATTCTGAGAATATGAGTACATTTGAGATATTGAATTCCGGGAATTATAATCTAGTTGAGATATATTCTATTGGAATCTGGTGATTCTAATATTTGAGATGAGAATATCATTGATTTTTGGAAGTTTGAATATAGTTGAGATATACCATTGGATTTTGGTGATTGTAAAGTTTGAGTTGTAGAATATCACTGGTTTCTAGGGATTTCGAATCCAGTGAGATATACCACTGGATTCTGGTAATTACAATTTTTGAGATTTAGAATATCATTGAATCCTGGGGAGTACGGTGGGGAATTGTAGATTATGATCGTATTATGGAAATATCAAAGTAGTTGAGGTATATATGATTGGAATCTGGTACAATAGTTGAGATAAACCAATGGATTGGGAAACTACATTGTAGTGAGACCACTGGGTTGCGAATTCAAGAATACATATATCATTCTCAGTCGCCATTATGGTGTAGTCAACTTAACGTTCAATATCTTGAGCTAAATGTCTCTTTCTCTTTTAGGCTGTACTTCATGCACCCAAAATTTGCAGCCATGTCAAAAGTTATGTCACTATTTGCAGCCATGTTGAAAACTGTATTCATAATGACGCGGCAGAGTTTAGTCTTCAAAATGTTGAAATTTCAACTTAAAGGTGTCTAATTAGCCCTTAATTATCATTGTAATGAATGGTGATCCAAAACTACAATAACCAACAATGTTCAACTGAATGCACAATCAACCTTTAATGAAACCCTCAAGAAAAGAGCCTACATTCTTCCCAACTTTAATATCATTGTGATGAGTGGCTATCCAAATAAATAACCAACTATTGTTCACGATATCCCCACAAATCTTTCATTCAAATGCTCAAACAAATCTCAGTCTCGAGAATGAAGATCAACAATCATACCCCAACTAAATACTCGAGAATGAACCCAGAAAAAAAAACCGACTGTCACGCCACCCACTAAATCAACACCCAAACCTAAGAAAAAGAATCAGCACTCACGTAACTTAACCACTTGTAGATGGAAATCCATAATACAATAACGAACAATCTATTGTTCTAGCTATCCCCACAAACTACTCACAACCAAAACCCAACCATTCCAACCAACCCCCACCAAACCCTCAAAACTCATTTCTCTTCAAAACCTACACCCAAACCATCCTCACCTTCCTCACAGCCCAATTCTCTTACATCCAATCCTCGGATAATCACCACAAATCCAAAACTATCACAAGCTCCAAACTCTACATCCACCAAAAAAACTCAAGACAACCAAGTTACTCAATAAGTGCATCCAGCCTCACTATGAACACTCATTAACCCAACTCACATCACTAGTTTGCACCCAACAAGCAAACCCTGCACCTCACACCATCAAACACAAGCCCCCCCTCCAAAACAGCCAGCCTTCACTTCCTAACACGGTCAAAGTGGTTTTTCCCTCTTCCAGTGCCTTCCTATTCGGAGGCATATCAAAACAAGACACCCGCAGCACAAACCTATCGACTACCCAACTCACGCAAACGTATCTAATATACCTTCTTGTTGCGGAAGTCATCTCTCGAGCGTTTTGTTTTGTTTTCGGTCGCTTTGGTTTGTAGAGAATTTACTCTTTCTGTCTTTTCGAGATCGCAGCCAGTATATAAAGTAAATTCACACGCTGTATTTAAAAGATAAAAGAGACCAAAAGATAAAAGATGCACCATAAAGAGATGCACCATAAAGAGATGCGTACTAGTGAACAGAACATCTCCATTCACAATTTAGAATACAGTTTCTTGGTGGATCCCAAATCGAAACAATCCACTACTACTTATTTTGAATCGAATCTGGGGTTATGGGTTGAGTACAACAAAGGATGTAGCGATAACTACAGGATGATAGACAACTTGATGCCGCTTCACAGGACCATGCAGCAGATCAACAGCAACACAAGCAGTGGGTTCGTGAACATAGTGGACCCGCTGATGAGCAACCAGCTAATTGGGGTCAGTATACAGGGCAGCCGTGATTTTGTTCAGCAGGCACGCACGGAAATGCTCCGCAACTACAACCAGGTCAACTGCAAGTCGGTTCAGCTCAGCAGGGGCGAGTTCATGAAGATTGACGGAAAATTCACCCGTCTACTCATGAATATTTGCAAGCAGTATAAAGTTGAGGTTTCCATTAATAACGAGAGAACACAGAAATACGGCCGTGGGTCGGGTGACGAGTTCTGGATCCATATTTTCGGGTACCAGGATAACACCACTATGGCGGAGCAGGCCGTAAGGGTACTTTTGAGCAGTATTTTGAACGGTGAGTTTTTGGATGCGGTGGATATCGAATTATCGTTGATTCCGTTGATTGGGGGGGTCGATTTGTTCAATTTCAACCAGATTGCAAGACAGACAAACGCTAATATCTACATTCCCGACTTGTTGCCCAACTTGATGAACTCCAACGTCTTGGGCAACACCAAAAGTATGAAGATATTAATTACTGCAAAAAACGTCCCTGCGATTTTGCTCACCAAACATATTTTGGGCGATTTGGTGAAAAGGGCCACGGCCCACAAAAAGTTTGTAGTGCGCGAAATTGACCTCGAGAAGGTCAAAATCGACTCCATGGTGTTGTACAACCAGTCGGAGATATTGAATATCATGTTCAGGCATGGTGTTTTTGTTCAAATGCCGAGTCTCGGGGAGCAATTGTTCAAAATCAGCGTTCATGGGGCCAGTTTGGATGCGGTTAACGATGCACTTAACGAGATCAATTTGTTGAGCACGAGCTACTACGGTATTCAGATCAACAGCGCAAGTGCCTTCAACGAGTACTTTTTGGTGCAGTTGGTTCAGTTGAAGAAAACGTGCACTATCAATGCTAACAAGCACGGCTTGCACGTCAACGGGAACAGCGTGGAGATCAAACAGGTTTTGGGCCAGCTTGCATCCAGTTGTGCGTTTTCCAAGGTGAAGTTGAGATTGGAGTTGAGCAACTCGCAGAGAGACTTCATTAGTGGTAAAAAGAATGGTAAACTTATCAAAATTTTGAACCAGCTCAACCAGGCACCTGTGATCAAATTCAAGCCTTTCAACGAGTACAACTTTTTCATTGATTTTGAGGTATTGGAGGGCACCGACATGCGCGTACTTCTCAAAGGTTTGGAGTTGATAGAGCTAGAATTGCCTGCCGAGTTGCAGTTTAATGTTCCGGAGGTGTTCCACAAGTCCATTATTGGCAACGGTGGGTCCATTATCCAGTCGATCATGAAAAAGTACAATGTGTTCATCAAGTTCAGCAGCAATTCTGGCGATTTTGAGGACTCCAGGGACATCTACACGTTCAAAAGGTTCAACAATGTGTTGATCAAGTGTCCACGCAAGAATGCTAAGAATGTCAACATGGTCAAGGCTGAAATTGACCAGTTGGTTGAGCAATGTTGCTTGAACAGTGGAATTTTGGCTGCTTCTCCTAAGAAATCGCCAAGCAACACAACCATATACCATACCATTAGGTTCAAAATGTTGCGTTCGCACTACATGATTTTGATCAACAACAACAGATTGAAAGAGGTGGGTGGGTTGGAAATCAGCAGCAACTGTTTCTTAGACTTTCCGGCTTCAATTGAGACGTTCAAAGACCAAAATGAGGTTGCAGTCGAGATCAAGGGTTCGGAAGCGAGATCTAAACAATGCTTCAACCTGTTGAAGGCACTTTTACCTCGCAACTATGAGTTCAAAATCACCTTTATGCCTGGAAAGTTCGAGGAAAACTTTAATAAGAACTCGCCTTTATATGATGAGTTTGTCCAGAGAATAGTAATTCCATTCAAGATCTTGTTGGGGATCGAACTTGTTGTGAATGAAGTGCCGGTGGCTATTAGTGGTAGCACCAGCACTTTTAATATCAGCAGCGAGCACCACCAGATCTTGTTAAGTTACTATGAATCTTCCACGAGCACCCTCAACCTCGAATCTGCCATCAACGACTTGACCTTGTACTTGAGAGGCAAGGGATTCTTGATTTTGGACAAGCGGGACGTGGATTTTGACCCGTTCATGGACGAGTCCACTCCATATGATCCAGTTGGGTTGATGCCTGCGCTTCAGTTTTCACCATACAAGACCCAATCGCCTGCTCAGTATGCTCAGTATGCTCAGTACGCCAATATCCAGTCACCAGCGTACGCCAATATCCAATCACCTGGGTACGCAAATACCCAGTCACCAGCTCAGTACGCAAACAACCCATTCACATCTCCCCACGCAGAAACGTTTGTGCAGCAGCTTTTGAGTCCGCACCAGCTCAACCAAAGCAAGCCGTTGGTGCCCATCAGCCTCAACGATGGAAGCCCACGCAAGGGCAAGAGGACGCTTAGAAAGACACACGAGAGAGAAAAGAGGGTTTCCGGCGCGGGCGCGGGGTCCAAGACTGCTACTCCGAAGAACAGGATGCTGTTCAACAGTATATTGTGTTCGCCGTTGGTGTCGATGACGCCGAATGTGTATTCTGACCAGCAGAAGGGGCATGTTCGGGGGAATTCGAGGAGGTTGAGTCTGCAGTTTGCATATATATCTTAAAGAGTGAGCGAAGCGAGCTCTTTAACTGAGTGAGCGAAGCGAACTCTAATAGAATTTAGTGATTTTAGTCAATAGAATGAGTGAAATGAACTTATTGAAATCAGTGGTTGTTGAGTGAGCGACTGAATTTTAAAGAACTTAGAAATATAGTTGAAAGAGTGAAGCGAATCTTTAAAGAATTAAAATAGTATGAATGAATGTGCTAGCGACGAACTCTTTGCGTAGGTCAGTCGTTTAACTGAGTTTGCAAAGCAAACTGTATAATTCAGCAGTGATTCCAAGAAATTTATTTGAAGGTCAAGTAGTGTAAATGATATTTAGTGAACAGCCGAGAAAATTACTTCTTGGGGTGAAGATATTTCAACTGAATCACCGTCTGTTCCTACTAGATGAGTTTTGAACAAGAATGAGGCGGTAGAAACATTCAGATTATCGATAGCATTAAGTGTGTTTAGTAATTTCCATCTGAACCTTGCCTGTACTGATCAACTACTAGACTTTAATGAACTTTACCTAACTCTGTACTGAACTTTAACTTCTAGACTTTAATGAACTTTTAAAATGTCATATTTAACTCTCTATTATCAGCGATTAATGCACTTCTAACAGCATGGCACCTTCTTCTCATTTCTCTCTATTTTCTTTAACTGGCTGCAAATCTATTTTTGTGCGCTTTAGGACCACTAACTAAAATGGAAGTGTCAAGAAGGAGGCTAATGAAAGCTTAAACCGGGAAATCATCTGAGGGACTTTATATTTCAATAGGCTATCAGATGAGGAACGTAATGTTCAAACTTATCCCCTCCCATAACTCAAGTGTTTATTTATGCTCGTGAATAAACCTAATTTTCAGATTCTCTAACAAATTCACAGTTTGAAAGTGGGTACCTCGCATACAACGTACTTTAAGCACATTCGAGAGAGATGTAAACACTGAACTTGGACTGTAACTAATTTAATGAATTAATTATAAGTAAAGATAACTAGAAGAATGGTATTTAAAATTGGGGAGGTAACTAAACGTAAATTTCTATTGGTGGGTCCTTTCTTCTTTCTCCCCGTTTTCTCTCTACTTTTACTCTTTCAAGTTCCAGTTTCCCTTCTGAAAAGTGCACACAACCTCATTCTCGGTACCCTTATCTCATCTCGATTGTTTCCTCAACCTTCCCCTATCACTGCCTCTCAACCACCAAAAGTTTAATTACGAAGTATGACGTTTACTCGTGTTTGTGTCATCCTTTTTCGTAAGGCTTTAGCTTGGCGGTCAGAGTTTGGTTATTCTTAGTGGTGGGAGGACTATTACCAGTCAATCACGTAGTATATTATCAGTTGATGAGTGTAATTCATTTACAGTGAAGATTATAGTGTTTTTTTCTCTTTTCTGTGAATTCAATTTATGGGTGAGAAATATCAAAACCTGCTGAAAAGGCACTCCATTCTCAGTTGTAACAGTTTTAAACTTAGTGGGAATGAAGAGGCTTCTCATTGTATTCCTCATTCTATTCTCAATTCTACAAAAATTCCCAAATATTGTATTCTTAAAGTCCCACTGAACCAATAAATTTCTAAGTTCTCTCACTAATTTCTCCTTAGACTTCCCCAATAAATCACTAATAAATTCTCCTTAAAGTTCCAATACTTATACTTCTCATAAAAACTCTACTATTGTACAAACTATTGTACAAAGAGCTCGCTTCGCTCACTCTTCTACTCACTCTTTTCTTAATACCTATAAGATTCCTGGTGCTGCTCCTGCTGATGCCCAAACTGAGGATAACTCGACGCAGCATTGTTCCCATAACTAGAATTGTTTCCATAACTAGCATTATTCTGCCCATACGACCCATTATTTCCACTATTCTCATAATATCCCTCCTGCTTATCCTTAAACGGATTCTCATCATCATACACGCTTCCCTTGGTCTGGTGGTACGGAGTCACCGGAGGAGGCGCCGAACCCTCGTACGCGGTCGTGCTGACCGGCTCGTAGCCCTGGTTCTGCGCAAAATACGCCTGTGGTGGTGCCATGTACACCGGTGCTGCCACCGGCGGATACATGTTGGGGTTGTCGTACGGGCTCTCCTTGGGCTGCTTCTCGACATAGCGAGGAGTGCTTGCTGGTCTGCAACAGCAGCAGCAGCACGCTTGCAAGCATGTTGCACCCAAGCAGCAGCACTGTATCACCGTGGAAAGCACCCAGAAAACGACGAGCACCGCCAAAACTATGCCCACGATCGCGACAATCTTGCATGTCTTGTTGGCCATACAGCTGTCCCAGCTCTTGAACGACTGTGCGGTGGACGTCACGTCGCTCTCGAGGTTCCTGACCACGAATTCCTGGAGTTGGTCGGCCCGGATGGCGATTTTGTTGAGGTTCTCAATCCACATTGTAGTTGCTGTTGATAACGAAAAGTTGGGAATTGGAGGATTAAATAGGAAAAAGAGAATCTATTTTAAGTTTTGGCTTCGCCTGGGGATGATGAGAAAGGGGAGGATTGGGAGGGAGGATTTGGGGAGGGCTGAGTGATCTGAGGGGTGGATTGTGGGAGGAGTGGATGAGGTGGGTGATTTGGGCGTGTGTTGTGTAATTTGTTTGGTTAATTAGGTGTGTATTCTTCTGTTCTGTGCCGTTACTTTTACTAAAGCTGAAACACGGTAATGATTTTCTCAGTAATTTGTGAGTAGTTTTTTCTGGAGTATGGTAATTTTGTAGTTTTTCTGAAAGTATGGTAAGTGTTAGTATCCTCTGTAAAGATTGTAGTTTTAAAGTATGGTAAGTGTTAGTATCCTCTGTAAAGATTGTAGTTTTAAAGTGCGGTAACTTTAGTATTCTCTGTAGATTGTAGTTCTTCTTAAAGTATGGTTATTTTGTTAGCCTCTGTGAAGATAGTAGATTTTCTGGAGTACTGTAACTTTTGTCAGTTTTCTCTGTAATTGTAGTTTTTCTGGAGTACAGTAATTTTGTTAGTATTCTCTGTAAAGACTGTAGTTTTTCTGAAGTATGGTAATTTTAGTATTCTCTGAAAGCTGTTGGTAAACTAACAACAAGTTAAGTGAATTTAGTATCTTCTTAAGACTCAGAGCTGACAAACAGGATTCAATGGCCCTTTAATAGGCCACTCCGAGAGTATTACCACATCCTTTGTGGATGTTTTAGTTTCGTGATTGTGATAGTCCAGCCTCGTAGATGTTTCATACATCCTTTGTGGTATACGCATTCTTTGGTAAGCACGTAGTCATTAGTGTAGCTGTGGTGGCCTTCACGGGACACCTAACAAAGAAGGTATCTTTTAAGGACAATCGTTCTCACAGTAGAGAAGTGTTTTTTGTAACACTGTAATTCTTTAAAGTTAGGTAGTTTCTCTGTAAAGTTCAGTCTCAAGTTTTCTTTATAGTATGGTAACTTTGAAAGGAAGGTGGTTGTTGAAATAGTTCTCTCTTAAGAACTGTTTTTTCTCTGTAGAAAAGAGTATCTTTAAGTATGGTAATTATTCTCTTAAGAACATTATCTTTACGTACGGTAATTTTTCTTAGTTTTCTTGTAAAGCAAGGTGATTTACTTTAGGTACGGTAAATTTCATTGAATGAGGTTTTCTCTGCAAAGTATAGTTTTTCTTCACAGTTGTTTTCTTTGTAAAGAACAGTCATTTTTTCAAGTTTTCTCTGTAAGGAACGAAAAAGTTTTTGTAATGTACGGTGATTACTCTAATCATCTAAGTTTTCCAGTGTTGACCTGAGTTGAGTGTGCAGAGTTGATGAAACGAGTTGAAGAGATGAATTGAGATGAGATGAAATGAGTTGAGTGGTTCACACTGGCACACGTCCAACGGCCCTTCCCACTCGCATCCTATATTTCCTGTCTCGTTTCGATGACTCCTTTAGATGCCCCTGGGTATTTGATAGTTTTACATCCAATATTTCCTGTCTCGTTTCGATGACTCCTTTAGATGCCCCTGGGTATTTGATAGTTTTACATCCAATATTTCCTGTCTCGTTTCGATGACTCCTTTAGATGCCCCTGGGTATTTGATAGTTTTACATCCAATATTCCCTGTCTCGTTTGTGATGACTCATTTTGATGCCCCTGGGTATTTGGTAGTTTCAAGACGACTTTTTAGTGAGTGTTATGTTATGTTTTTGTTCATGATGAGCTTAGTATTCATGTTCATGTTCATGGCATGTTGAAAGAAAGGTGTTGATTGTTATTTTTACGTTATGTTGGTTCTTCTTCTTCAAGGAAGGTAGTTTCTTTGTAGAGGAGTAGTAGAACAGTAGTCAATCTTTTAGTACGGTAATTTTCTCTGTTGAAACTGCAGTTTTCTAAGTATAGAGCTCTTTTTTTTCTAATTGTAGAGCTATTCTTTTTCTGATTGTAAAGCTATTCTTTTTCTAAGCATGAATATTCATAGTTTTCTAGTAGAACTAGGCATTCACTTTAAGTACGGTAATTTTCTTGAGGGAAGTTTTCTCTGCAAGGAACAGTAATTTTTCTTCAAGTACGGTCGTTCTCTGTGAGGAACGATAATTTTTCTTTAATTTTCAATGACTATAGTTCTCTGTAAAGAACGTATTGTAAATCAAGGTAATTTCACATTCAGTTGGTAATTCTTCTTCAAAGAAAGGTAGTTCTCTGTGAAGTGTAGTCTTCTGTAAAGAACGGTAGTTTTTACCACGTACATTTCTCTGTAAAGAACGGAACTATTGTAAAGCAAGGTAATATTTCATTCAGCACGGTAATTTTCTTTACAGTACGGTTTAAAGAACAGCATTTCTTTTAGTTGGTGATTTTTCTTCAAAGGTAGTTCTCTGTAATTCAGTAGTCTTCTATAGAGAACATGGTTTGAAATTAAGGTATATTTCTCTGTAAAGAACGGCATATATATAAAGAAAAGTAGGTTTTCATAGTAATTTTCCTTTAAAGTAAGGTAGTTTTCGTAAAGATTACTTCTCTCTGCAAGTATCGGTAATTTTATCTTTAAGTACGGTAATTTTGATAAAGTGCGGTAGTTTTCTCCCTCAGAACGCTAATTTTTCATTGAGAACGGTAATTTTTCTCAAGTACGGTAATTCTAGTAAAATCAGCGACCGTTGTAGAACGTAATATCAACAAATAAACACCAGTTTCTCCTAACTTCAAGCACATCGGTGTATTTCTCTTCTCTCCAGCACATCTTACCACACTCTCCACCACATTTTTACCAAAATTACCTCTCTCACCTCATCCAACCTCCTCTCTAAATCTCATCTCTTTGTTCTCTTTAATTTACAAATCAAATAGTAGCCACTGATGGACCCAATTCAATCCCTAGTGGCTCATTTCCTCCAGGAAAAAGGCTATTTTAGCACCCTCGAAGCCCTCGAAAAAGAATGCGGCCACTTGGTAGTGCCCCTGATGCTAAACGGAGAGTCCTTAACCGATATCGTCCAAGACAGAGTAGGCTTCGCAGCCTTGAACAACCAGCTCGAAAAGCTCGAGTTGGACAACCCCGACCACGACAAGTTCGAACTAAGGAGATGGACGACTCCGTACCCAAAACACTCCACTGTGGTTGACGGTGTAGACGGATTGGTTATCTCGAGCAGCTACAACGGCCACGGCCAGGTTTATCTCAGCACCAACGACAACCAATTGCATGTAGTAGATGTAGCGAAAGCGCGCGTCGTGAGCACGGAAAAAGCGATTTTGGGGCGGGTGATGGTCAAGAAGGTTGTTTGCGGGTCACTCCCGCGGGTATTGCTCGTGGGGATGGACGGAAACGCGCACGTCTACAGCACGGCCACCAGCAAAATCGAAAAGAGCGCTAGGATCCACTCGAAGTTGGTGGTGGACTGCAAGTACGCGAATCTCGGTGGAAAAGAGTACTTGTTTTCCATCAGTAGGGACTCGCTGTTGCGTTGTTTCGACAATCTCGAGTTAGTTTCGGAGTATAAGCTTGACCAGATTCCTGCTGCTTTCGACGTGGTGGAGTATAAAGGTGATTTGGTGGTGGTGGTGGGGAAGGAACAGCACACTTTGTTGGATGTTATCAGGTTTAATGGCGAGATGCTGTTGCAGTATAAGCTTTCTATTAACGATGCTGAGTTTACGCACACTGGATTTGCACCGCGGACGGTGAAGATATATAAAGAGGGAATTCCTTTGGTGGCCGTGGGGACGTCGCACGAGCCGTTTTTGCGGGTGATTCTCTTGCTGTTGCGGGACTATCCTGGCGGTGAGGGGGTGGTGAGGAGCCGGATCATTGCGAATGTGAACACGCTTCTGCCGCAGGACAAGTATTCGCAGCCGGTTATTGCGTGGCGGGGCGATGGGCTGGGGATTTGGGTGATGGGGGACGGTGGGAGGGTGCGCGGGGGGGGTAT